>JAZGTH010000120.1:0-695000 GCA_036877525.1 Chromobotia macracanthus
CGTCTGGCGAAAAGAACCGTAATGTGCGCACTTACCGCAAATGTATTAATTTTAATTAATTTAAAGGAATCGGTATAAGATCTCTGTATTTGATAGAGAGGCGTTGCAGGTAAGTCCTAGTCATGTTGTAAACTATTTTAAAGTATATCTAAGGGACATCAAAACATTGAACACCCTCAATTACTTTTACTTTGTTTACACTTAATTATTAATTATTTTGTTTTATTGTTTTTATTTATTGTATTAATTTAATTTTTGTTCTAGTTTAGTTCTAGTTTCTAACCTCCTCCAGGAAACTGGATCTGTCTGAATAGGGCTTAATTTGTATTTACAATATTTGTACTAACAGTTTAAACCTACTATAAAACAACCTGAATAAAGTGCAGAAGACTTCCAGCAAAATTCAAGATTGTATATGTCTGTTGTTCCTGTTTTTTTTATTTTCCATGGTTTTTTTAGGAAAACTTAAAAGCAAGTCTAAGAATGGGAGATGTACCTCTGTAACCACGTCTGTTCTGTCTCAATAGTTAATCCCTGTCTTTGTTGTGGTAGATTTGGGATTGAATCTACTGTAAGCTGCATCACACACAGTTTCATCCAGGAGATATGAGCTCCAAACTTGCCTGATGACTGTCTGAGTCTAAAGATTCCTGCTAAATACAGATGCCCTCAACCTACACGTCACACAGATCTGTCTCCTACACAGAGGCGAAGAGTTCTGTCCTCCAGACCTGCATTATACCCACAGTAGAGATACAATTCACATTGTGACTGCAGTGGAACACTTGCCCCCATAATTTCTGCAATATCTTTCTCTTTCTTTTTTACTCAATAAAAGCTTTCACAATAATGACTTCTGTGTTGCTGTCATGATTAAAGTACCTATACTTAGTACAGACTGCATAAAATAAACATAACTCAGAATTGCAATGATATAAAGCATAATGCAAGATAATAAATGAGTTACTCAGTTGTTTTGTCTATATTTTATTGGAATGCCCTGTCAACTGTCAGGATCACTTTAAGCTAAGCAATAATGATTGTATTAATAGGCTAAATGCATATATTGAGACATAAGCTGTAAATATGTTACAGCGAAATGACTTTGGTGTAAATTATTGAACAGCACTAAACTCTTATGAAACTTAATGTACAACAAACATTATTTAAGTTACAAAGAAAGAAAGGAAAAATAAAATCACATTGGCATGTGCATTCCTTCACATTGTCATACCGACTACTTCACACAGTCAAAATACTGTCCAGATTTCCACTTGATTTTATGAAACTGTATTTATTTATTTTGGATGCAATATATCTGGTCTTATTGCACAGTTTTGATGAGCAGTGGACCCTGTTGAAATCATTTCTTCAGTGCATGATCTCTTTTGTGGATGAGGCATGTTATTATAGCTTCCAATAATTCAAATAAAAGCAGTTTCCATATAGTCATGGAAAATCCCAAAATGAGATCTTACGCAGCGAAGCAGTTACTGTCTCTGTTTCCCCGCTACGCTAAATGTTTATTCTGCTTTTGGAGCTCCCAGCTGGCATCAGGCAGAAATTATAGTTGTCTAGTGATGTGTCTGTACATGTCACTTCTGCTTTTACCACATAACTCCATACCACATGTCCAATGTCTCGGTTAATGTTGATTGAAGTATGGCACTGCCTGACTGCAAAACCACTTTGTGTCAACGTGTCAATAGCCGCACAAGGAGAAATAAGTCAAAAAACTACCACATTGTCAAATCACACGTACACAGAGCCGAACACTGTGGATATGTTGGCTAGCATAGAATTTGTGAGGTTTTGACAAGGATTTCACACGGCACATCTTATGTTTCAGAATTAATCCTGCTGTAAAATTATGGGTTCTTTTCATCCTAAACTCCCATTGCCATGGTTACAAGTGTTTAAGCCTGGCAGATGAGCAGAATGAGGTGTAAGAGAGAAAAAGGGGGACAGTGCCAAGCTTTGATTCTCTTACCGTTTCAACTGCGATCAAACGGCTGGATCTAATCGTAACAAAGGACAAATTCCATTTTGCCAGGACTCATTGTGCTATGAATGTAAAAAGGAGGGTGTGCAGAGTTATAACAAAGTGATGGGGTCGGATGCTTAATTAAAGCACAATTTTACAAATTCTGGAGAAGAGTTTCTGCTGGCTGGGAAGGAGTTACGCTAGGCACTGAAAAGAACAGTGCTGGAGGGCTCAGGATGTACATCTTGCACAATGCTGGATTCTTTAAAAAATTAAAATGTAAAACCCTTTATTGCAATCATCTGATCTTCCTTTCTAAACATGCAGCTAGGATCTGTAGATGCCAATGTAGATGCCAATGTAGATGCCTGCCAATGGCGAGTGAATTAAGATGCATATGAATGCATCCAACAGAGCCCATATACCCAGCTAACTATTTTAGATTAAAAGAACATTTCCCTAATGTTTCCATTAAGTAGTAAACATTAAAATGTTATTTTGAAAGTTTTAGGGACATTCAAAACACCCAATTTGTTTAGTCATTGTACTAACATTAATGCTTGGTTCTAAGAACATTATTCATATATTTTTTTCTATAATTTTAAAACATACTACTAATACAACTAACAACTTAGAAGAATAACTTGTGATATATGATATATAATGTTAAAAATGTTACTGCGCAAATGTTTTTAATAACATTGAGGGAACTATCAGGAAATGTTAGCCAACTGTTTTCCAACTGTATTAGCTATATAAGCACCAGTCAGGGAGGGGTGAGACCCGAAGCAGGAAACAGTTCTTGACCTAGGCTTCACCCTGCACACACACAGTCCCATGGCACTGGTCTCCACTGCAGTTAAAGGGCCTGACTTTCTTTGTGTGTTAACTCACCCCTCAGCCACATACAGGATGCAGATGGGCAGAGCAGCCGTTGTTCCCCACAGCAGGTGAGACTGAGCTCACAGCCTCCCAGAAAACACCCAACCCCACACGAGTGCTTCTTAACTGTGGGGAACAAAAACAAGTTTGCAGTGCCAAAACTTATCCTGCAATAAAATAAGGGACTAATCAGCTAGTAGTACATTCAATTTTAATTCAATTTAAGTTTTAAATATAAGTTTGGTTAGTTTGTTAAATTCTAAATATTATGTAATGTTTGCACGTATGTAAACTTTTAATTTTAAATTCAAAGCATATAGTAACTCAAAAAAAGCCTTTGTGACAAATAGTCCTCGTCTCCCCTTTTCTGTACCTTAGATTTCACACCATGAAAGTTTTGGAAGTAGCTAAACATGCCCTGAAAGATTACATACTTTTTGAGGCTTGGAATAAGAACTAGGGGCTCTCCTATAGTTTGTATATTGGTTAAAGCCCGTAGACTGTTCTGTGATAATGGCTGACCTCATTTGATGCCAAACATGTTGGGAGCTGTCTAAATCTAACCCAGATGCCTGTGGCCACTGCACCGTGTGTTCCAAACACCACAGTTTTGCCATATGGACAAAGAAGACAATGAAATCGTCTCCAAGTGTATTCCAAGCCAAATATACACACTATAACTATTCACTAACACTCTTCACCAGCATAATTGTAAACAATAAAATCTACTTTAAAGCAGAGACCTCACACTCTATAGTTTACACCATTGCAATACTGACAGAGAAAAATGACATACTACTTCAATACAGTCAATGCAGTCAGCAGTGTTTCATCAGGACAATACTGTAACCTTGAAATTACAAAGCACTACAAAGACTCAATACACTCACTGCTATGTCATCACACTCCAGGCTGAATAGAAGCATAGAAAACCACAGCTGGTTGTACAATAAGTAAAAAAATACTGTTTATTTATTTTATGTTAGAACATAGGAGATGATAAAGAATATCAATTTAAAAGTTTTAAGGAAATTCCATGGTACTACTTTTCAGGGGCACTGCTTGCTTTATTACTAGATACTTGAAAAACTATTCTACTAAACCCAAAAGTAGGCCTAGAACACAATATTATGACATTATGACTGTTATGTCAATTGGTAAATAACATAGATAATCAATTAAGCTGCAGCAGATCTCATTTATTTTTTTTTAAAAAGTGTTGCAGAAATCAACAAAAAACCGACAACACATCTCGAGAAGATTGACCTTTTCATTTACACTGAACTGAACTGACAGGTGCTTTAATCCATTTGAGGTATACATTTTATCAGTCCTGCCTCTCTTGAGAAACAAGCACAACCGTAGTACATTCTTTCATACAACATGCTTTTGTTCATAAGCATTTTTGTTCATAAGCATTTATGTAAAAAGTCAGATATTAAGCAAAGCAAAGTGATTTAAGAATGTGACATTTTGCGAACTGAAGCTGGTGGTTGCCTTAAGCAGCGACACTGCATGGAATGTTGTTGCAAAGAGTTCCATCACACTGAATCACACAGCTATGCCCTCCTTTCTTTTCTTTTCTTTTCCTTTCAGTTCTGGCCTTCGCTAGCCACAGAAAGGCTAAGTCTTCAAAGGCTTAGTTCAAACAGACTGAGCTGTGGAGGTCTTAACTGCGGAAGACTTCCCTCTGAGGAGTTGGATTCCAAAAGGCTGGTTTCTGAGAAATTCTTCTGGAGAGTAAAGTCATAAGGCTGGTAAGTTCCAGGTGTTGAGGCCAGAAAGAAGCATCAGATGATTGTGAAATCTAGACAGGAGACAGATGGAGTTTGTAACAGGCAGATTTCTGACTGGTCAGGTTAGGAGAGGTCAACGTTGTGGACAATGCTGTTTCTTCTACAGAGGAGATGATCCACATGACCGCACATCCCAAGAGGCTGATGACAGTAGAGGCTACTGCTGAATTTATGGGTCTCCCTCAATCTCCCCACTTCCAAGACAATATAACAGACTTAACCAGTTGACTTTGGCCAACTCAGCCTGAGATTCATGGCTTTTGATTCGGGTATGGCGGAGAGCAGTAGATGCTCTCTCTCCACCACGACTTGGAGAGGACCATATCCGCAAGAAAAAAGCAAATAAATCAAAACCACTTGTTTTCCCAGAAACTCTACAAAAGGCACAATTTTTCACAAACAGGATGATTGCACGCCTAATGGAAAATCTGACCATTAAGTATGAAATGAGATGAATAACAATGGCACACAACATCTCTGCATGTAGCTAAATCAGAACGTGTGGTGCAACTGTTACCCCACTGAGACTGAACATTAGACAGCTGAACATCTCTCAGCACCAGTGATGCTTCAACAGAATGATGAAGAACAAACATTGCTGACTCAACATCTTTAAAGACCTGGCTGTACTGTACTGAAAGAATTGAACTTTGCATCATCAATATTTATCTGTAACTAGTATGGCCATATAGTCAGATATGAAATTGTAGTAATGGTCACTCTGTGAAAACATGTAGCATCTGGACACACAGTTAGTGTGATGGTAATTTTATAAAGTCCATTCTTGTTCTATCCACATGGTGATTAAATCATCCAACCTACAACAAAGTAAGAATCTAAAAAGGAGTGCTTTGATTAATTAAGACTCAATTTAACAGGTTAATGATTAAATCATACAGACATATGACATTTATTAAAAACAAACAAAAAAACTATAAATTTGATATCTAAATTTGACTCAGTGGACAGCTTCCAGATGGTATTTTTGCATACATACATGTGCGGCAGAGTTTGTGCAATTAGAAGTGCTAATTACCTGGTGACCTCTGTGTTTTGAGCGTAGCGATACAAATGAATGCCACTAAAATGTCAGCCTTTGACTTTCAAAAATAAGTTTTCCTAAGATCACAACAATTAATCAAAGCAGGAGGAAGATAACCAAACATGTAAGTTCAGATATGTCTCCACCTTTTGTTCACACCAGTTTAACACTTTTTAATTCTTATGTAATGTTCTGATGGAATTATACCAGTATGAAATTTAATAACATGCACAAGTAAGCTTTTCAAGAAATCCTACAACCTCAAACATTAACAAAACTGCAAGTAAATACATATTTTAAACATTTGCATACTATACATATTTATTTGCGTATTTAAATGCAAGGAATAGAATATATTGCTATATACTATATACTTTGTGTTTAACATTTTGGACCAATATGACTTTAAACAAATAACTGGAAATACAGAAGCTGGACAGGTTTGTCTCTGATGTTGGTTACTTGTGCCAACAGTATTGCTGGACTGAAGATGGCCTCACAATCCTTGCATCAGTCACAGCACCACTCCCCAACCCCCGCCCTGCCCCCTTTCATGCAGAACAGCATGCATATGCAAATAAAGCATAACCCCCAGACTTGCTCTCCCCATTCCACCAGTCTTTCAAATGTACCTCATAAAACTATCCAGCACATCCTACAGTATTCACGATGAATGCTTCACATGAAAGAAGACAGAATATAATTGTATTTTCTAGATATTTCTTTGATATAGCTCTTTCCATTTCTTACTTCTTCCACACAGCTAGCCAGTGGTCTGGGATCCGCCTCAATATGCTTGTGGCCGGGCATTGTTGTTCTCCGTGGTCGCTATCATCATTCTCAGAGCAGACAATGGACAGCGAGGACGCTGACACAGCAGTCATGTTCTATTTGCTGATGTGCATTATCTCCCAATCCCGTTCTTTTGCTGGATGCTCTGCGAGTGTCCCCACTCTGAATAGAGTCTAAAGCCATTACTAGAGGGGAGAAGGGAAAGTGGGCACTGACTGTTATATAGGCTACATTTAGGCTTGGCCACATGCATACTAATAACACCATTATAGAGCAGCGCTTCTGGAGAGCATGTTTACTTTGTTATGGTTTCTATCACCTTCCTCCCTTCAGCCACCTAATCACTAATGCCCACCTCTCTCTTTCTCTCTTGCACCCTTTTTCAAATGTAAATAGCACGCAGGGCTAATTTTCTTATATTTTATCCAAAAAATTAAGTTCCTGTAGTTCTCTCTCATGCGGGTACACAGTGTGTGGGCGGTGCTCCTCACAGCAAGCACTTCTTTTCCATGGCATTGAACTTGACCCCGAGTGACCTTTTTATAATGAGTGAATTGAAAACATCTCCCTCTGGAATGCAGCTTGTAGACATTGGTTAGGGCGGTTTTATTTTTTTCTCCGCACCCTCCTTCCTGACATTCTGCTTTTGACAAATTAAAGGGCCGGTATCGTCATCCTACTCACCTGTGCTGTAACGTGCGACTCTCAAAGGAAGCGAGGTCAATGACGCTGCTTTATAAAGCTCAGTCCACTGAAGAGAGAGAGAGAGACAGTAAGGGAAAAAATGTCTTTTAGATGCTGCTTTCTCCTTCAGGCACTGAGGTAGAAGAAACTGATACCTGTGCTTTATTTACGGCATAAATACAAGTTTACAAGTGTGAGGTGTTTGTACAGGTTGAGTTGTGGCTCAATTCCCCACCATAACACTAAACACTTGAAAGCTGGGGGAACATCTACAGATCCACAGAAGTGTGATTACTGGAAACCCAGGTTCAAGTGACTTGGGTTTCTGTGCACTTCTCAGTGGCACCTTGGGACAAATCAATGCTTGACGCAAAGCTCAGCTTCGCAAAGCCCATGCCAACTGCCTGCAAATGGTAATAATATATCATCAGCATTATCTACATTAGCATTTATTGATATCAGTGAACAAAATTAGCTTTATATGTAAATACCCAGCTTACAATTTTAGGTTGAAGAACATTTCCCTAATATTTACATTAACAAAAACATTAAAAATGTTATTTTGAAGTTCTAGGATTGTTCAAAACTTCCAATTTTTGACATTAATTATTAATTTAACATTAAGAAAGTTTTTGATAACTTTGAGATACCTTTTAGAAAATGTCACTGCCATTGTCCAGAGAAAGTTCCTTGTTATCTGGTATGTCTTTTAGAATGAAGTAATAGTTTGTTATGGACCTTCTTTGATTTGCACTACAGTAGCAAGTAAAGATGGTCTTTCTTTGCGAATGCACTGATACAGAGTCAAATAACAGTGGCTGAGGTCCAGTATGTTTTGTATGAGTGTGTCTGTGTTGCCTTTAAGTGTGCTAGAGAGGTGCATTTGATCTTAATGGTGATATATTCTCCGTCAGCGCTGTCACGATCCATCACTTAGCGCAGACCTGCCACAACTGCCCAGCTAAGGTGTGGCTTATTACACCACCCCAAAGCTCATGAATAATAAACAGGGTTGAGAGCCATCTATGCTAAGACCCGAGAAGCATTACCCTGTGGCAACATCACCTCACCCTCATCCCTGCCGCCACTGTTTCTCTCTTCTCCCTCCCCTCTCCTGTCCATGTTTATGCATGATGCCTGCTTTCATATGTACGGCCACATCATTTCTGTTGTTGTCCCGGGAACTGATGACACGCTCTGCATTAGGAGTGATGACCTGCTCACGAGGGCCCGACACTTGCTCCACTTTACAGCCTTGTCAGAACACTGCTGCATTATACACACAAACACACATACACAAGTGGAAGACTGAAGTACATATTTGGGATTAACATTTGTATGCATACATGTTTATGGGGTTTATTAATGATTATTGCTAGAAAATCCCAAACTCACATAAATCAAGGATTTTTTTTGCAAGCCCATTTGTTGTACCCTATTTGTGTAAAGTGCTGCATGTAGTACCGTAATCTACGACTGTATCACAGTTGCAGTTTGCATGCACTTTGCCTGCTTGCATCTCATTATCAAGCACATGAAACAGAGAGAGGCAGACAAACTAAGAGTCGGAGAAAAGGACAGAGTGCTGACAATCATCCTCTCATAATTAAAGCTGCTTTATTATTCCTCACATCTTGCTTTGGTGTCACAGTGAGATGAGAGTCGGTCTCACCCTTTTCAATTTCAAAGTTTTTCCTTTTCATTTTTTCCTACTTCCAGTTACCAATCTGACTGAAGAAAAAGAATACATAATGCATATTATGGACAAGTAAAGAGAAAACTTTATTAATATTTAATCTGAGGATGCAAATGTCTCAGTATCTCCATATCAAAACAGATATTACATTTTGTTTAGGACAGGGCTCATTTTTTAATTCCGGCTGCTCTCTTGGCTTTATGTGCTGTGAAGCAGATCTTTCACATGCTGTTGAAGTAACACTGATTTGTTGGTAATAAAGCAGACTCAGGTTTTGCATGTGCTTTATGATTTTATGGTACAGCTGTTGTTTCTACAATAGATTCCTTCATTTGGATTACACAGTGAATATTCTAATAGGAAGAGGAATCCATCAAGATTAAGATGGCCTTTAATGAAGAAAGAAAGACAGAAATATAGAAAGAAGAATATCAGTGTTGGAAAAGTCACTTTTTTAAAGTGGTTAAACCACAGTCAAGTCACTTTTTTGAAAAAATCAGTAAGCTACAACACAAGCTGCTACTAAACTACTTTAAATGGGCAATATCTCAATTAAGAACACACACACACACACACACACATATATGTTGTCACATTACTAAAAATGTTAGTACGTTAGTTACATCAACACTTTCCATCCTAAAAAACATAGAAATGAAAATGAATCAAAACGAATGAAAACAATGCCAATTAGGTCAGATGAAATTTCACTTTTTTATCAGAAGTATGACACACTTCAAACTGATTACATCTGTCTCCAATTACTGCATTATTCACCTAAATTTGGGAAGGTGGGATAGCGCTTTGCTCATGGATTAAATCAGACAGAAGCTTCCTCACACACACACACACACACAAACACACAAACACACACAAACACACACAAACACACACACACACACACACTTCTGTTGCTTTCCCTTGTAATTTCTCTCTCTGATTTCACTTACATCTCTTTTTCTCTCATCATTTGTCTCTTTATTACTTGTTGTCTGTCTATTGACTTAGTTATTTGTTTTCTTGCTCTCTTCTTTGCTGCTCTTTTCTCTAAATGTCCTTCTGTCTCTTCGTTCTTTCTTGTTTCTTACCTTCCTCCTTCAAACACTTTTGTCTTTAAGCATTCCTTCACAAACTCCCCCATTTGAGATCACTGCATCCTCTGTCTGAGCCTCGCTGGCCCTCTGCCCGCACACACATTTGTGTCGGCCTTTTGAGTGTTTTCAGAGGCCCATTAAACAGTGCCTTGGCAAGGCCAGACACATTCACCTCACCCCTAAGACTCATGGAAAGAAGTAAGGTTATCAGATTCCCTTATCCAGTACAGTCCAGACACACACATATGCAAAGCTGGAGCTTGTTCATGTTCATAAAACGCTTTGCTTCTTGTACCCAACATTAGAACCTGTAAACATGCCACTTAATGCTGGGCGGCAAGGATTTCCCCAGCAGGCACTTGGCCATTAGAGGTGGGACTGAATTCAGGGTGTCTGGTCACTGGTGGGTTGGATTCTATACCCAAAAGCTGAGAAGGTGGGGCTGGATTAGGGTGTAGGGGTGCAGTTCTCAAATCTGGGTATGCTACAACTATGCCTTCTGCAGGCCAATGGAAGAAACTCAAGTCTACAGTAGACACTCTCCTACGAGTGTAATTCAACACTAAGGGCTAAAGAAAACACTTGCAAACGTTAAAATATTTACCATTCATTTAGTTAACAACATTTAACAGTTACAGTTAACTGTGTTTGTTTACACAGTGGCTTTGATAGGTAGCAGAATGACCAAACACAGAACATGCAAACAACATTACATACACACTTTTTACTCAGGACAACATATAAAGGTTCTCTTGCAAAACAAAACAGTGTGACTTGTGATCGTTCTTGGAATTATGGTCAGTGACTAGCGTACAAACCAAACCATTCTAGTTTAACTGTTTAAACACTAGCCAATGCATCAAGGTGTGAAAAAAAGTATCTTTGCCATCACACTTTAATAAATCCAGTGGAAACAAGTTGTCATGGAAATTGTCTGAAGTCATTGCTAATTTAGGATTTAATGAATGCCAGAAGAAGAAAAATTTCTAATTACCATAACAAGAAGGCTGATGAGTAAATATAGATCTTTGTGCTACAGCGGTGGCTGTTTGATGTGACTATACAGAGATGTGTCAGAATCAATCATCATATTTTCTCACACCTGCAAAAACGGAGCATGAACTCCTGAGAGGAAGCAGAAAGAAACAGAGAAATTAGACTGAGAAAAGGACAGGATTAAAAAACATAAAAAAAGACTTCCAAGAAATGTAGAGGAGAGAAGAAGAGACAAGAAAAAAAACAGAAATCAGTAAGAGAGAAAGAGGAGCGTAAGAAAGAAGGGACAGAAAGAGAGAGCAGCAAGCAGAAGAGGATATTTTGATTTGACTTGTGAATTTGATGACTACCTCCTTCTGCCACCTGCGAAGGTCTCTGCACCATCAAAGCACATTAGACACATTAGTCCCATGCTTACTTATGAGCAAGTTAAAAGCTGTGGGGCCTCTGCCTTCTCAAGCTGTGAGTGGAATAGCTTTGCAATTGCCTGCAAAAAAACAGCATTTTGATCTTAATGAATATAAAATGGCTGCCATTAAAAGTAAAACAGATTATTTTGGGCTTTTCAGGAGTGCGGCTCTCTGACAGTCTTGGAGGGCCACTATGATCTTTCATTAAAACCTCACAGCAGGGTCCCCTCCATAGCCGACCGGCCCTCAGCCCTCAAAGAGATTGGCTGCGTTTAAAGTCATTTTCATAAATCTACAAAGATTTCTGAAATTCTGTAGTGAAAGACATGCAAAAGGGGCCAGCAGCACATCGATGATGGTCACACTGCTTTGGGAGAAGAGCGAGAGAGGACCAGACCAACCCACATCACCCTCATGGCAGCATTTCCACACGAGCCTCTGCCCGATCTATGCTTGTTAATAACTAGCATGTGCTAATTACTGTCAACAGCCAAACTCTGGCTCATAGCGCTATAGATCCCCAGCACAAACTACCTGCCCAATCGTAGGCCTGGACGCTGCACACTTTTAATTGCATTAAACTTTGCTTAGTGATTTGTTGTGCTGGAAGAGAGGCAAGGACTGACAGCGGCTCCCTCTAATGGACCTTCAGAAATCCAATGGGGATGGATGTTATTGGTCTTGTTTTTAGTCATCTGTGTGATCTTGACACACTACCAAAACACTCTGATCCATCTCCCGTGGCTTGTAGGACAGAATTCTGCCAAAAGCCACCATTCTATTATATAGCAATCATACATCATTGAAGAAAATGAGTTATATTCTCACACTTATAATATGTGCATATAACTTGGGCAAACCAGAGGCTTGGATGCAACATCATGCAGAAGGTCATGTAGATTTCAATCGTGATAGCTACCTATCAGAACGTTATACTATCTATCTGACTAGATTCTTGGGTTAGATCTCACCTCGTTTTTTAAATGTGTTGAAGGATTATTCATTTATTTAAGGGGCAAACCTATTTCAACTAAGAAAAGTACTGAGGCATATTTTATCTTTGCAAATTTAAAATTACTTCTAAAGTTCTGCTCTCTACACAGCGGGCACACTCGGCGTTTGTAACCCAGGCAAAAATCATCTGCTGTAAAATCAGGAGCAAAAGCAGCAAAACTTTAAGTTTGAAAACAAAACTTTAGTAAAGTGCTTGTTGCGCAGCTGCTTAGGGCTTCTATCTCTTGGATCGCTGTAATATGCATGAGAACCGGACAGTGAGTTTTCATCCATTAATTTATGCACTGATCTGTGGCCTTCTGGGTCAGTCTTTAAGCCTTTCATGCAAAAATCACTCCCCACTCTCTTTCATCTCCTGTTTGCAACCACTCAGATCTTTCTCATGGACATCTCTGATACATCTCTACAAACAGAAAACATAAGTAGTGTGTCATATCTGTAGGCAAACAAACGGGTAAATACATGAATTATAGATTCAGTTATCAATGAGGATGGTATACGGGTATCCTGACGCCTACACAGGCCGATAAACAAACAGTGCAGGGCGACACATGCTGAATGATTGGCTGTGGCTGCGATCCCCTGCTAAAGAGAGAGCTTAGAGAAGGACACACACATCCCCACCTGACACAGACATAACATCTGGTCTGAGATCAAAGGAAATTAGTGGGCACTTGGCTCCACACATGTCGAGTGTTTCAGCTGGATCCAGGCCATAGATCAAGCTACCAGAACATGAAGAAACTCAACCAACCTACAGCCTCTAGCTCTCCTCTGCTGCACCACAACACCTCAAAGAGATCTGTTGCTTCCACAGATTTCAAATGTGTGTGTGTAGAGGTTCCTTAACCATATCGTGGGGACAAATATGTACCCAAAGTGAGCAAACCCCTGACAAATCAGGCAAGCACTACAAAAATATAGAATGTCCTAATTACATAGATAAATAAACGTGTGTGTGTGTGTGTGTGTGTGTGAATTTAGGCCTACTTCCACTGTAAGCTAAGGGGCATCATCATTATTTTGCTAATCGTCTAAGTTGTATGTGCTGAGATTAATCACATTTACTGTAAATATCTCGATTTTTCTGTTTATATAAATATCTAGTGTTAATACCATGTCAAACTGACTGAAATTCATGTATGTTGTGTCACACACAACTAGTAGCTTAATGAGAACTCCCACACCGCCTGGATCCGCTACTCCAAAACATCTCTGTGATTGATGCAGCCAAGTATTGTGCCATTCCAGGTCTCATTGAAGTTTATAGTACACTGTTCACTAAAAATGAAACATTACCGCATTTTAAAAGCTGTTGCAGTTGTAATGGCTGAAACATCCGGTATTGGAGCGACTAATCCCACCACCCTGTGAATGTCGACTCATACAGATACATTTAAACAGGCCATATTCTAGACTCTTTTAGCCTTTATTTTTTTCCCTGAAGTCCGTTTACAATCGTGAAAGTCAAGGTTATTCACATCAAAAGAGTCGTGATTAGTTTAGCATTTTCCATCTTCTCTCTGACCCTTGAATTGAATAGGTTGTGCTACTTCACCTTTAAGGCGTACCAAATGTATTGAACTCAGTGGAAACTTCCCCATCAGAAATGTGCAGAACATATGTGGATTACTCATTACATTAAGCCACGAATCAAAAATATAAATATAACAAAACTGCAACTTTTCTTTATATTTTCTGTCTACACAGCACATTAAGTAAGTCATGACATTATCTCCTTTAAAATGGCCGCGTTCGCCAAACAGATGAGAGAAAATTATAGCGGAGACTGAGTTTTAGCCCTGCCCCAGGCGCTGAGGGGCTCGGGGCAACACCCGGATGTTCTAGGCCACTCTATAGACCACAGTGCTGTTTAGCGCCCACCGCCCTGTTGTAATTCTGTGTTTATCAACTCTTTATTATAGGCATCATCATTTTACAATGGTACCATCTGCTCATTACCTTTCCTGAGTATAGGGCCGAATTGCTTTCTGAGGAGTTAACCAGGAGAAGAAAGGTGTCAGCAATAGAGAGGAGAAAATCGAAGAAACCTGTTCCCGTCTATTTGCAAGGAAGCTGTTACCCACACAGAGATTCAGAAACACGTTTTTATTTTTAAAGGATGGAAATAGTGCTTCGGCTCTAGTTGTGCAGAGAAACAAGGTTTAGTGAAAGTGAAGCGAGAGGCCTCTGTCGAATCAAATAAATTGGGACGTTTTATGGGTACCTGCAGCTGTGTAGAAAAACAAATATCGCATATGACCACATGACTCTAATTTATCTGCTTCTCTCCTAAATTAACAGCCTGGGTGAGGCAATGGGAAAAACAGTAGGAAGCAGAAAATAGGAGAATTCCCCTATTCGCCTCTCTCAATTTAGTCCATTAACTCTTCCTAACCACGACGGATGAGGAGCGGCACCCTCGCTTACAAAAGCACCCATCAGGGAAAAAACACAAACGCCTAACACCTAAGCCTTTACTCAATGTGGAGAATTAGACTGCCTTTCTCGATCGGTGAATATCAATACCCGCGGGTGGCACCGTTTCTCATCCACAGCAGAAGAAGAAGGGGAAGGGAGAGGGAGGCAGAAGACCATCTGCTTCATTCGGCTTTGACGATATATGGAGATGCACACAGATAAATTAATCCCATTAGAATGATAAAAATAGTGAAGAATGGCGTGGTAGGGAACCAACCAATCAATGGTGTGTAATTGTGAGACGGTCTATATGGCACAACACTGCAGTCAAAATGAATCAGGTTCAGGGATGTTATATTATGTGTGGTGTTATACTGGTGTTTAATACAGTATGTAATTCTGTAGCTAACATCACCAATAGAATTGCTGGGGTTGTACTGGTCTATATGCTTACATACAAATCAATGGTCTGGCAAATTGGAAATCTTTCTACAAATACTTCCTAATGCCTGGGCTAAACAAGTATTTTAACATCAAAACCACACATTAGAAGTTTAAGCAATAAGTGAATGACAATAAACCTCCTAATGTTTACTATAAAATACAAAAATGTGTTCTGTTCAGCCAATTAAAATCAAGTATAACCTCCAGACTCATCCTAAATGAGACATTTAACAGGGGGAGTAGAGATGAAAAAATAAACTGAAATTTTGAGGTTACTGATGGATTGTGACAATAAGGTATCAATGCCAGAGACCAGCCCTGCTTTTTACAATCTGATTTATGTAACAGAGTCACACTGTCAGATTTGAGGCTGTCAGAATGAGTTATTTAGACTTTGGATATTCTCCAATGTGAAGCTGACATTATTCGCGAAAATGATGTTTCAGGAAAGAGGCCAAGATGCGACATTCAGGATTGTGACCCTGCAGCTACGTGAAAATGTGTGGGCATGATGAAGGCAGATGCGATCAGATGGATCAGTGGTCACTGCACACAACACTATCAGAACTCATACAGTCAGGACGGGTCCCTTCTAGCATACAAACATACAGTGCGCCCACACACACACACATGCATTACTTATCTATAAATAGGGACATTCCATAGGTTTATATTGTTTATATACACAGCTGAATTATAAACAATACAATGTAATCCTAACCCCACTCTAACTCTAACAGAAAACTTTCTGCATTTTTACAATTTAAAGTTTATTCACCATATTTTTATAGTGTTTTACAGATGAGAAATGCCCAAAGGAGGCTTTGCTTAGATTTGTCAGGTTTTTGCTAATTTTGGGTACAAATTTATCCCCAATATATAGTTCGTAGTCCACACCCTCCACAAACAAACACAATATAAATCAGCCTTGTTCTGACATATCTACATATGATGGCTAAGCACATAAGGTACAATGATCCTCATAAACCTACACATGCATGTTTATTTTATACTGTGATATTCTCTATCCCTTACCCCTTTTCTACAACTTACCCCCACACACTCTCCTTTTTGCATTATTACTACCGACTATTTAGTACATATATTAAACCATTTTCCATGTAGGATCCAATGTAGATGATTTCTGGTTTTACTATGCTTGGGGACATTTTTCCCCCAACCGCCCAAACACACGTACACACACACACTCCTACACAAATACATTACATTTACTACACGCAGTTCATCTACTCCTAGACTAATCTAAACAAATTCAAAATCTTTCTTTTTATCCACTATCCACCCGCACACAGACTCGCATTCGACCCTCATGATAGGATTTCAGATGAAGTACTTGAAAACAAATGGAAACAACAGGCCAGAAAAACAAAAAAGATACAACCGAGGAACCACCTTTAATTAGCATTACCTCCAGCGTCACAATATTCTCATATCTATTGAGACTGATTTTAACCCTCCCTCAAAGCCAACGCTGCCGCTGCCTGGTTATGAAGCCGAGGTCAGATCTCACCTAGCTGCAACCATATGCATGCCTCCTTTCCATATGCTGTATTAGGGTGGTGTCAGACACTATGCAGAGACAGAGGTCTTATTAGGCACGAGGGTCCCTGCCACAGTACAAATCAACACCACCGGGACTTCTGCTCATTCACTGTCACCGGCTCTGCTCAACAAAGCTCCATATCTGTGGCTTCAGGCGCAGCGTCATACTCGCTTATTGGTGACTGGTGAGCACTGCTTTCCGCCATCGGCCCTTCAACAACGCCAAATCCCCGGTGGTGAAAGCGGGAGACGCAGCCATTGGGAAGCATCTGGGGGAAAGGAAGACACAAACAGGGGCGGGGAGGTTTTTGGAAGGAGCCATAAAGTTGGCAGTGTGTGATTACGCTTGGGCTGATTCCCAAGAAGAGAGTAAATAAACAAGATCCCTGTGGTTTCACTGAGACAAGATGCGGCAGCACAATAATATGGAAAGAACGGAAACAGGGAAACGAGGAAACGAGGAAGAGGAGAGCACAGATGAAGACAAGAGAAAGACAAAACGTGTAATCACAAGGTGTAACACTGGCTACTTCAAACAAAACAGACAAATAACAGAATATAACAAATGTTTTTTGATTTAGCTTATACAGTACTTTAGTTTTGTATTTTTATAATATATACCATTGACCTAAGAAAAGAATCACCTGCTTTAAAAATATTAATTGAAGTACAGAGAGTGACAACTAGCCCAGGTCTTTCCTACAATATGGACTTTTTCAGCCTATCTTTGTATTTATGTGCCTAATAATTTCCCTTATTACAGCTTCTAAAAAAGAGCTACAAAATGCAACAAACACATGAAAACCTGGTCATCATGACAGCATATACAACAACAAACAAACCAACCAACAGACAGTGACAAATAAATACCCCCTGGCTGCACCAAGGCCAATATTAGCATTCATGCAATATGTATAGTTGCCTTCAGACACTAAGTTCAGCTAGAAGCTGTAATAATTTGATAAGACTGCCCATACGTCAATGACGGTATGAGTCAGGCACTGAAGAATCTGCTTTGTGAAACCTGCTGAGGAGATCGAGGGCAACAGAGAAAAAGAAGTGAGGGACGGCAACAGAGGGAAGAGAAATCACAAGTAAATGAAAAGAATGGAAGCAGTGACAGTCGAGTCAAGTTTTACTGAGATATGGCACATACACAAACTCATATTCCTGATAAGAGCAATGCCCAGGACAGCCACTCTCAGCTGGAACTAAGGAATAAGACATCAGTACAGAGGGAACTAAACACACAGAAAGACTGGGGTGAGGTGAAATCCAGAAAATATAGATGGAAGTCCACAAGTTAGTTTTAGTCTCGTATAAATTCATGTTCTGTTCTATTCTGATTTCTGCACATTTGAAGGTGTTATTTACCTCACAACTGGTTGAGATTATAAACAGGCAAGTGACTTTAAAAATCTCAGTAGGTTTTTATACACTTTTTCATTGCTTACAAATAACTACAACATAATGTAATACAGTAACAAGCAAGTATATTCATGTATATTTTATTTGTTACTCTAGCTGTTCTCCAGTTAATATTATTAATATTCACTTCTTTTCAGACCATTAATCAATAAATCATCACAGGTGCACCATTAATTTAACTATGCTGAGTGCTGGCTGAGAGATAATTTTGTGTTTTAGTTATTTCAAGTTAGCACATTTTAATGTGGACAACACTAAACGTGATGATGCTTGAGTGGGTGAACTGCCTGTAATTGGTTATCCATTTCCACTAGTTTGACCTATTCAGGCCAATTTGTGGACCAGCTGTAAACATGATGGGTGGGTATTATACTACTAACAGGTGAATTGCACAATATTTGATCTCATGTTTGTAATTATTTGTTTAGCCTTATTTTTTGTTCTTTCAGATATTTTCTCAGAACTCATTCAGAGATGAAACTAATGATGCAAAAAGGAAGTGCTTGTATTGTTTTTTTTCTGGATTGTAAAGCTGCACATTTACAAGCATGAGCTTGGAACTGTTCTGCAAATTGACCAGATTAAAGCAAATTTAAACTCTCTACGTTAATCAAGTTGGCGCTCTCAGATGCAACTAAAATAGGATATCAATCTTAGCATTTGCATCATAAAGGAGCCATTGTGGAATTTGAAGGGGAAATCGCTGGCGTTAGACGGAAACCAGGCTGGCTGGACAACAGAGAATAAACCTGGGTGATCGGCTGGAATATTTAGAATGGAAGAACTGAAGAAATAAGAGTTCAGAGCCTGAGTTCAGAACTTCCTGACATTCTCACTTCAGATTACCCTCATACAGATACCATCAGACCTTGTGACCATCAGATGAATACATCTTTGTTTGGGAAATATTAGTACAAGTCAAGCTGAAATACCTAAAATGTATATTTACTCAAAAATTAATTGATGTTAAAAGCATTGTTTTAAGTATTATTAGCACGACCGTGATTGCCAACGCGATGTTCCCAACATGTTCATATTCAGTATGGTTGCTGACATCATTTGAGTATTAACTGTTTAAATGAAACATTGATGGACTTTAGGTTCAATATCAAAAATGTTAACAGTACTATTATTTATATTTTAAATGGTCTCTCTTTCTCTGCTTAGCTGTTCTTGACTTTTGTCCAAAGCTTGAGGAAAGTGGCTCTGTTATTTCTGAAGAGGTTGATACACAGACGCGTCACAAATCCTCTTAGCCGCGACTGCAAGCGGCTTTCGGGTCAACAGCCAAAGGAGCCATTGTGGTGCTCCTGGTTTTGAAACTTCTCTACAATGCCTTTCAGCCAGGCTAATGTAAATAAATGAGCAGCCCTGAACAAGACCACAGAAAGAGAGAATAAAAGTGAGTGTGTGGGTAGAGAGAGAGAGAATAGCTCAGGTCTTCAACATAGCTATCATGAAACTGTCTAATTTTTCCATCAGTGAGAGGAAAGAATGAAGCAGAATAAAGCACACAATGGCAATAATAGCACAAGACCCCTGCCAGGAGATGTAGAAAGAGAGACATACTTGGGGCAAAATTCCACTTTGTGACCTTAAAGGGTACTGCAGCAAGGTGGCACTATTTTAAGGGTCATTCCAAACAAAAGCAAGCAGCTGAACTGGTTAAAGCAGGGCCTCTTCATAAGACAGTTAGTGAAGTGTACAGAAAATGTTCACTTCAAACAGAGGAACTTTATTTAAAGTCAATCTGAAACCTGAGGTAATTGATTTATCTTATCTGGGATTTTAAAACCCTCAGCTGCTCTTGTATAACCAAAGACTATTTTAACAGGAAACATTTCTTATATACTTTGATATTGTCATGTTTGTTTGTTTTTACCAAAACTCACAGTGAACAGTACACGAAAGAAAAAAAAAACACAAGTATGCTATTTGAGGTTGCATTTATCAAAACAATTTTAATAACCGCTAAATAAACATGAATTTGCTGTTATTGATGTAACTTTTAAAATCAAAAATCAAATGGTAATGACATGTAGGGTGTACACCTAGCGTGTTCCAAATGGCCACATAAAGAAATGATATGCACCTTTCAGAGCACCCAAATGCCCCTCAGAGTGTATAGGGCACATGCTCACTTTCCAACAGAATTCGCCCACAGTATCACCAATAGAAGACAAATGGGAGGTGACAGAAGCAAGAAAAGAGAGCAAAGCAAGAACAGGCCCTCATCTTTTGCCTGCCTTTTTCTCCAGGAAGCCAATTCCTGCTTTGCTCAATTCTTCATCTATTCAATTTCCATGTATGTAATTGGCTGCATGTAGAGATTGTGATCTTGGTAATCTAGACAGAAGAGGGAAAACAGGGTGGCCAGAGCTGCTGTTTCTCATAAGAGGCCCAGACAGAGCGCTGCAGCTTCATTAGGGGTGGGGAAGGACATGCATGAGCCAGTGTCCTCCCTTGACAGAAGCCACAGGCCGACATGCAGAGAGATTATGCATTATGGAAATCAGCACAGCCCAGCGTTTGAGACCATAAAGATTTAACACTGATCTCCATGTGCCTGCACATTGTAATCTGTTTTTTATTAGTTGGGGAATTAAGGTACAATTGTTTCAATATTGTCATGCTATGCGGGCAATTGTTGGTGTATTGCTTATTTTACATAAAGCAGAAGACAAACAACAACAGAAACATCCTGTGGGAAGACACACTGTTTCTGAGTGGCATTCGATGTAGAATTAATATGTGGATTTAAAACGAAAAATGGGAGTCTTTGCAGGCAACCTTTCTATGTATGATTAGTTTAAACATGACACCTGCTTATTAAAATTTTATAAAATCTTTAAAGGGGCTTAAGTTGATTTTGCCATAATGTGACTGAATCATTGGCTAATATTTCACCTGCATAATTCTGTGCAATGAAGAATGATACTAGAACAAAGAACATTATATTATTACAGCCGTTAGCAGACCTGGGTTTTATTGCACACATAAAGCTTTGATGGACAGTTTTTCTCGTGTATTTTTCAAAAAAGACAGAATTACTCAGACGAACAGAGGCAGGATGAAAATCAGACTGTCAAAGAAAAGAAAGAATAAAAACTGGGGCATATAATATTATTATCCCGGCAAGGTACAAGCAGATATGAAACACAACTAATGACATGGAGATACACTGTAAACACTCATTTCTTCAAAGTGCTTCCTGACAATATGGCAAACAAACAAACTCCCAAGAAGAGCACGGCATTGAGTATTTCTAATCTCCTGAAGGTAAATATGTATGCCAGCCTATCCCGAGGCAAGTGAGTGAATCCGATGAAATATATGTTGTTTTAATAAACCTCTTCTCAAAGTGTACACTAAGCAAGGACTTCTTTTAACTTCCTCCTAATGTGCTCGACTAAGGAGAAGAACATTTCAATATCTCAAAGAATTACTGATAAACTTTTGGCAGTACAGAAGAGTTTATACACTGATCTAGTGAGTGACATAAATGCAATTACAACAAAAAAATCATGTTATATCATGGTATAAGATGACTGTTTCTGTAAACACTTAACTTAGAAAAGCCCTGGCGCTAACTACATGAACCATGAAATGTTGTAAGAAAGTTATGCAGTATGGCATGAGCTCTCCATATCATATTCTTAATATGGCTGTACAGTACGTGAGTGATGATCAGCCTGAGGTCATGCTTATAAAGGGGCATGATTTTTATACAAGATGGCACCAAAAAATGGTTCCAGATGGCTCATCAGTACAGACTGAAGGTTTAGAGTCTGCCAAACACAAAACAGATATCAAGCTGGTCTGCCCATGTCTCCTGCAACATGACCAGCACGGCCTGTGAGTGGTGCAATGAGAACCTCCCCAGCTCTCAGTCGCCTGCCAGGCGACTGCCACACAAAAACAGCTGCTTTTATGAGTGTGTGGATGTCTCTCTTTCTTTGCAGGGCCCTGTAAACAGAGTCCAAACTGTAGTTTTATTCCAGCACAAACACATCTTTGAAAGTCCTGGAATCAATGGCTTGACAATTACCCACAGGGTTTTCCAGCATATTTTGCCAGGGTTTTCTTTTACTTGGGCGGCATTTGAACATAATCAAGCACAAAAGTATTAAATTAAAATAAAGCAGAAAAATAAGCCTTTACACTTGTCCTTTACAAAAAGAGGACCAATGTAAAGTGGAAATGTATTATTAAAATGGTATTCTGTTAACAGCAAATATACAACCATTTCTGGCCAGCAACTACTTTAACTACTAAAAATGAACACAATATTTTTATTATTAATATATTATTATTATTTATGTTAATTATTGTTTTAAATTTAAGAATACGACTCCAGAAACTGCATTTACTGTATCTTCCCTATCATTTTATAATTCTGCACATTTCACATAAGAGCACATCTCACTATTCTTCTTTACCTCCGTCATCCTCCATTTCCTGCAGGCAGACAGTTCCAGGGTTCAAATTGAGCTTGTTAAATGGGACCCTCTCTCTAACTCATAAATGATTATTCATTTAGCTGCTTTATAGAGTCTTGCAAGTGATAAGAGCTCTCTATTCATTTGCTCAGGAAAAGACCATCACAACATCCTTTTTCCCCGTGATCTCCACACTGGCAAGGAATATAGCTGTGCATTCAAATCTGATTCCTGCTAATTGAAAATCACAGCCTCTTTTGCATATTGATTGATGGCTTATTCACCCTTAAATCACAGTGTCATAAATACAGGTAATGCTTGATTATGTTCTCTGTTCTCACAGATCTTGACACGCCAAATGGGGTAATAAAATGCTAGCTTTAAAATAGCTTGTGATACAGCAGACTTGCTAATTTGTTTTTGCGTGTGCTATAATAAACCTGTGGTTGGACACATGGGTGTGTGATTAAATGAATCTCGGCTCAAATGAGACTGACTCTTAGGCCTCATCATCCCTTTTTAAATGGAAATCATATCATGAGAAACAGACATGAGAAAACAATACAACCAGCATTATAAGCTTTCCATTATTACTGCCTTATATATTTATTACATATGCTAAGCTAAGCTAATACAGATGTGTCACAACTACAGACGTGCATTTTACTAATTAACTCAATTTTAACTATGGCAAATTATTATTTTTTAATTATCTGTCTTATTCAGTCATTTACTTAATAATTGTTAGATATGGTATAATAAAGATTTTAATGAAATTTCATGTTTAATCAAATCTATCTATCTATCTATTTCTTCTATCATCTATCTATCAATTGTGGACTAAAATCTATCTATCTGAACAAAAGTTCTATTTGAAAATAAATAATGCAGTTTCATTGGACTAAAAATAGTCACGAACAAAAGTTTATTTGAAAAAAATGCCAAAATCTCTCATTTGGCCTTTTGCTCTGCATTGTGTTGCACTATAAAAAATAACAATATTTTTCAGTGCAGGTGTCTTGTTTGCCTAGATTGGGCGGGTCAGCAGAGGTACTTGAGAAATGTGGCAAACCACTTCAAAACGCTTTCAATCACTTTGCTTGCATTCTCTCACCTTCTTTTTTCCTCTTTTCATCTCTGGTGTTATTTTAGAGGAATCTCTTTCAACTAGAGAGGGCTTAGGACAACTGCAGAGTTTGACATAATTATGTCTTGGCTAGCTTTAATCACTTTGGGCCTTCACTCCTTGACGCACGTTATCTGACTCCAAACATGTCAGATCCGCACTTGAAATAGGCCAATTTACCCTGCGTAGTGTGCACTGAAATCTAGCTCTGTGTCAAAGGAGCAGATGCATAATTGTCCTCATTTTTTTAAAATGTCTTTTGAACGCTGCTTGTCTACAGAAAAAGAAAAAGTTTGACTTTGTAACTTTTTACACTTTTAATAGGATAAAAATCGACCTAACTCAAAGGTTAATAAAGCCATGAGTGTTTGTCACAACAGTGAGAGGAGATTTGATGTCGGCGTGGAGCTTTCCAAGCCTTTCACAGTTAATTACAGACAGTTGATGTAAATGAAATAATATGAAACTTTGTGCTATATAGAGTGAGCTTTAAATAAAAACTCTTATTTATTTCAAGATAGAGTGAATGTTATGACAGGGTGGTTCATTCCTATAAAGGATTGTAAATACATATATAACCTATAAGTTTTTGCTCAAAAAAATCACAGATTTTTGCTCAACATTTATTCAGATTTATTGCAATCCATCTCCATGCATTTGATTGATTTCCTCAACATGCCGCATGTTGCCTACCCATTGAGCTGGAATCCTTTGCTGGAACCCTGCTTTCAGCTCAGAGTCTACGAAGATACCCAGATCTGTGGATTTTTAGCCACCCTCATTTTACAGGCACACCACATGCCCAGCCAAGACTCAAATGGGTCAGAGAACAAAGGCACATCAAAGCCACACAACCAGGTCATCCCACACAAGCTAATGTGCTCCCAAGATGCAGCCATTCAACCTAAAACCAGGACCTTTGATGATAGCAGCCTGATGGACCATTGTTAAAAGAAGCCATCAGCAAATATGAGCAAATCTACTCTCAAGATAATGCAGGCCTGATCTACACATACTGAGACCAGAACAAGGCACAGCAGGGTACAGAGTCTGATAATGAAAAATACAGCACTTCTATTAATGAGTGTGTGTGGGCGTGCAAGCTTGGAGCGTGCATGGGTTTCATCTGCTCTTATAATAAACTCTAAAACAAAGACTCACATGCAAGTCTCACCAGTCTGAACAGTATGCAATGTTCGGACTTTTGCTTCTAGGGAGCTTCTTCCACCATGGGCTGCTGACTACACAAGAAACAAAGAGGAAAAAACAAAGCAATATAACTGGACAGAATACACAGGCCTGATGAAAACATTTAGGTGATGCTCTGGGCTTCAGTTTGAGAGGTTCAAAGAGGTCTGTCAGACTGCTTCTCGCATGGCCAGAGCGCAGGGCAGAGCCACCAGCCTGCACTCCCAGTGGAACATCACACTTTCAACACTGGCCCAGGCAGAGCAACTCCTCACTCTCCTGAGACCCTGAAGCTGAACCCAAACCTGATGTATCTGTCATCCTGAGAGAAGAGCAGAGGCAGCTGACATGACTGAGCTTGTGGTCTCATGTGGGAAGCACTGGGAGTCATTTGTTCTTCAGAAGGGAAAGGAGAAAAAAAGTGGAAAAAGAACTTATTAATGTCTTATTGAAGTGCTACCAGACTAAAAATAATAACTTTCAATTTTCTAAACTTTCAAAAACTCAATCGTCTGCCATTGGTTGAATAAACAGATAATATCCATCTTAAACTTACACAATTGGTTGATCCAGTTAGTTTGGTCACTCGATCGATTGCATTCAACTGGTACCAATAGTTGAGCAGGAATTAAAAAGATAAATAAAAACATACATTTCCATACTTGTATATACTTTACTTTAATGTGGTGCAAAGGAACTCAAAGAAAAAATACAAAAATTAACACCCATAATTCTTATTTTGACAAATATCTTTAGTGTGATTCAAATATAAAAGCAGAAATACCACTGGGATCTGAGATTTTTTTAAATTCTGCATTACATTTTTAAATTAACAATTTTATTTACAGAATAAGTTCATGATAAATAAGTTTGGAGGTTTTATATGGAAAATGTTCATGTTATACACCTTTTAAAATTCTTAAAGTGACCAGTTTTGGTTAGGGAAAACTAAATCAAATAATAGCTAAAAATATATTCACATGTACTGTATATGTCTATTACATTCAGTGTTTGTCCCATGCAGCACATGACAAATTTATCATATTTTTAAACCTGTTAATAAAATAGCAGAAATGTACAGGAACATTTAAGTGCCACATACACACGTGTGTGTGTGTGATCAGCTCTGAATGTATTTGGACAATGTAAGTGGCACCACATAGTAACCCACAGTCTATTTAAGTGAGTAAACATGTAGGCCTGCAGCATAGCTATTACAGAGCTGCATTGAGAGCCTGAGGCTAGCCTGACTTCTTGTGTAATTGTCCCTCCCATCTGAATATAAATTTCCAGCCCTAAAGATTCGTCATATTTATTTATTCTTATTTCCTCCAGCTACATCTTTTATTAGTCCTGCTCGCTGTGTCAAGATTTAATTTCTGCTGGAAAAAAACAACAGAGGCAGTTGCTGATTATTGTTATTAAGAATGTGATATTGCTAACGCCGAAATAAAATCTATGGCACATTAAAAAGTTCATAGATAAGAGTGCTCATTTACAAGTGTTAAGACATCACACTGTATTGCTCCAGCAAACGGAAAATGAAAATCAACTGTTTCCAATCTGTTTGCAGTGATACAGAAGGAAGCCCGGGGAGGTGAAGGAAAGTTTTTTTTGCGTGGTGTGTGGAAACTGTCAGCATCAGAGGGCAAAGTCAAAAGGACTACTATTCCCCATCCTTGGGTAGATAAAGATGGAAGCAGACCCTCCCTCCATTTACCTAGAGAAATGAAGCTGCCTTATCTCCCCATCTCTAAGGCATATTTACAAAAAGATATGATCAACAGCAGGGGAAATTATGGAGCAGATTACTCCAAAGTCATTGTTACATTATATAAAGTCTCATTTCCTCCTTATTCAGGGTAACAATAGTTATGCTTACTAACTTGACAAATTTTATAACATAAGGACATTTTGTTAAGAACATGATGTTAACATATAATAACCTTTGTAACACTGTATTAATGCTGTAGTAATGATGAGAAAATAAAAGCTGTGACGTAATTAATAACAGTGATGGTACTGATGTAATAATGGACCTAAGAACACTTTCAATGATGTACTAATAATGTAACAGTAGGTAAGACATAATAATAATGTGCAGAGGCAGTACCTATACAATCATAATGCAATCAAGAGTGCTTATATGAGATGTAGCATTAATAATGCAACAATGGTAAATATGATGCAATAAAAGCCTGGTGATGATAAAATGGCAAAATTAATGTAATAATTGAATGCATGTTGTTTTATTAATTATTTGAATCAGCAGAGCAAATTGAGCTTTACAGACATGCATGACTGCACTTTCATAATGCTCTCTAGACTATTATAGCACTACAAAGTCCCATGTTATACTTGATCTAATGTAATTATTGTTCTTTTACCGCTGGTGTAAATACTGGACATTGTACTGAGATTGCTTGAGGATCGCTGTATTAGTTTTATTTCCTTGTGCTGTATTAAATACAATTACTATAAACCCATGTGGCAATAAATAATAACGCTTGTAAAAGTGATTGTCATAATGTAACAGTGCTGCTTGATGTAATAATAATGACCAAAGCAGTGCAAGTACTATTTAATCGTGGCTATAAGGTAGTATAAACATTTTAAATTGTTACACGAGTTACAAAGTGATCATTGAATGATTATATCAGATACAGTGTTTGGTAACAGTAGTAGTTATTTTGCTAAAGAGAAGATGATAAATGTGGTAAGGATGTGCTAAACAACAGCTACTAATTCTTAAAAAAATTAATTTTTCCTTTCTGTGATTCTATCATATTGAAATAATGACAGCAGAGTTATGAATCCTTTAAATGTCCATCTCTTGTTATCAAAGACCAACAATGGAAACCAAAGAATAAAGAATGAAATTAGCCATAATGGCATAATGGCAAATCGCTCTAAAGCTGACATGATGACTCATTTTCTAACCAGTCTCATTGAATTAATTTTTATTAAGCAAGAAACTTGATCTGGTAAGCTTTTAACCTATGCATTCTTAATGCCCCAGATATGTGCCCGCTGTCTGATTTCAAAGAGACCGAGTTAATCAAAACCAGGGGCTTGCCAATCAGAAGTGCTCACAAAAACTCAGACATGCAGGATAAAGAGAGAAAAACAGAATAAGAGAGACAGTGAAAGACCGAGACCAAAAGCAGCACCCCAGGAGCTAGTCAGTGAGGTATGATATGGTAAGTATGATAATAAACATTCATGAGAAACTAGAACACATTACAAACAAAGATTCATGCGCATATCTAAATTTATTTGAAATTGTCCTATTTTGTGTTGTGATGTCACCTCTGACTCGATAAGCCACTGCATCCTTAGCCTTCATCCAAATTCTCAGCCACATATTTTTCATGTGTTAAGTCAAGTTTTCATGCAGGACATGCATTGAACCTGTTGAAGAAAAAATATAAAGTACACATGAACTTTCGTTGTGTTCTGTATCCTTCTAATGGATTTTAATAGACTTTTAACAGGATATCTGTGATACAAAACAACCCCAGTAGTTTTACAGTGAGGCTAAGACCATTATTATCTGTGATTTAAAAATCTAATTTAAAGTTTTAGAATTAAAAAATGCAAAAAATGCCAAGCATGTAAATATTTAAGGTTCAACTCTAATTTTGGGGGACTAATCAAATCAGCAAAACAAATGTCCACACAAATAGCTCTCAGAACATTACTGAATCATGCTGGGATAATGTGAAAGTTTTGCTCAAAAGACTTTGAAAGAAGAGCAAAACAAATGTTAATTTTTCAATTAAAGTTTGATTCAAATTGCTATGCTATTAATACAATTGGTAAAAAAAAAAAAAAGAATGTATTAAATTAAAATACAAGACAACAGAAGCATTTCACTGGTGGTTTTAAACATTAGAAACACATTGTATGTGCTAGTGTGCATGCCGAAGTGCACTTTCTCTCCAATATTCTCTCTATATATTTTTCGATATGCTTTTTCTTTGTAGTTCACTCATAGCACATTTCTCTTGTATTCATGGTCACTGGCGCTGTATCAGCAATGATCTAAATCACAATCGCACAATAGGGAGATTATTTTTCCTCGGGAGATTTCTGGTAAGACTGCTCGACAGAAGTGGATTTGAATCAATTACTGAGGTCAGACTGGCCCTAGGAGCACTTCTTTAAAAGTCTTTTTTCTCATTACACAAGCCTCACAGTATATTAGCTGATTTCGATGGACAGTGTATAAATGTATGATACATTAATCTCCACTCTTTCAATTTCTGAGGCTGGGGCTGTAAAATTGTTATGCTGCATATCTAATTCACTTTCCCCGTTCCTCCCTGAACAGCCGATTATGCCTCCCTCAGAAGACGAGGTGCAGATCCCATTGTGGACCCTATGGTACATTAAGAACAGGCAACATCAGCTCTCAAATCTTATCTTGTTAAATCAGACAAATGCAAGTGGCTGAAAGAGAGAGAATTAATGGGGAGGACGCTGGAGGGAGAGAACAGAGCGTTTTAATGTAAAAGAATGAAGTGTGTGTGTGAGGAGAAGACGTAGCGTTGAAGATGGGTAGCTGCCATCAGGGTTGTAGTTGCCGCTGGTGCCTCGGGATCAACTCCCTGCCATTCGCTGAGTTGATTGGGCCATAGCTGATGTATCTAATTCATCTGGAAGTGTGATAGTTTATGACACAGAGGAGGTGGATAGTGTGCAGAGATGCGCACTTCCAATCATCATATTGTGGTTGAGAGACATAGAGAAAGAGCGGGAGAGAGAGAGAGAGAGAGAGAGAGAGAGAGAGAGAAGAGAGAGGTAAGGAGTAACTGAAGGAGTTCCTGGTATATGTTCCTGGTTAACCACTACTAACCACTACTGCTTATCTGTGACATGAACTTTATTTCGCTACCTACATAAGTCCAGTCTCACTGTCTCTGTGCAAACCACTGTCAGTGCTCTCACTTTGATAAAGAGGTTGTGACCTTAGATACAAGCTCACTGCTCTTCACAGGACATATCATCAACCAGAGAGATAAGAACAACAAGGTGAAGCAACCAAAATCCAATCCAACAACTCTGAAATAGCAGAAAGAATAATAATACTCTAGTCTAACAGCCTTGCCACAAATAAATAAAATAAAGTGTAAATTAAAAATCTGGACATAAGTCCCATTAGGCAGACAAATTCTCTTGTATCATTACTATTCTGTCAGAAGAAGGTGTGCAGGCCCTGAGGTCATGATACAGGGTCCACAGTGGAGAGGCTAATTTGATTGTGGCAGAACAATGGTGATGTAGCCTCCTTCCTTCGAAAAGCATACTAATTACAAAGCCTGCTCATGATCCTGACCTTGGTGGGTCACTTAGCAGTTGTGATCTGTCTCTGACTCTTAATAAAGACTCTTTCACCCTTGTGAACCACAGTGTCAGCCTCTCCTCACTCTCTCTCTCTGTCCCTAATTACCAGCATGCTAAGCGAGCAGAGACATAATGACTGGCCCATCACTCTCACACTGCCCGGCAAAACCAATTCCACTGACAATGGTTTCAAATGAACTGCAACACTCACTTGCTGTCCTGGAGGGAAAAAAATGAAATGGAGAATAATGTGGGCCGAACTGCAGCCTGGGTGATGTTATTGAAAATTCAAAAATATATTTTAGACACAATAAAAGAATGAGGAAATATTTTTCTTTTTACAATATGTTTTATCATTACCATTGCCATACAAATTATTATTATTAACAATAAAAATAGTATGTTCTTAAAAAAGTATATTTTGTAATCTTTACCGCCAGTCCCTATCCTAAAATGGAAATTATAAAGCATTGCACCTACCAAATTCTTTCCTAAACCCAAAATTTCTAGTCACTTCTACCAAGTAAAATGTGCTACTGTTCCAGTTAAGCGCACATCATTGAAAGATTTACACTTGTCTGGCATGCACAACATCATACACCATTAGGACGTTTGGCTGAAACTGTGCTAACAATAGAAAGGTTTATGAAATTGACCATTAAAGGGTACATGGAATGAAACACCCTTTAATAGCTCCAGTCATTTGATGGCTGTCTTTGATGGTAAAAAAGGCTGGCAACATTGTAAAATGTGGGAAACAAAGTTGAATTTCAAACTTTAGTTTTTGCCTTTATTATGTGGTAACCAGGGAGCTGTTACCAATCCAATCCTATCGACTAATATTACAGTTTCATAAAACATCAAACAGCCTCCAGCTTTTGACTTTCATAAACTAGCTGTAGACAGAACAGCAATATGGTGTAAACGTAATTAAGTTTTGTTTTGTGATTATTTAGAAGTGCATTTAGAACAAAGTTCACTATGAAAATGCATGACTCCTCTGGACTATAAACACGTGCATTGTGTCATTCTCTCCTTAGTGTTCTGTGTAGCGAATTTCATTATTTTTGCATAAAACAATTTACATTTTTTCAGAATTTCCTCTAACAGCATGCAGACATTATGAGCAGTCGATGAAGCCCTCATTCCGTGGGCTAGAACGACAGTGCAGGTTTAAAATGCAACCCCAGGAGGCCAAACAATAAGCCAGTGACAGGCAAAAGAGGGGGAGTCCAGACAGTCAAGAATAATGGCTGCATCTTTCAAGTTGGATCAGGTCCTTCAGTAATGAAGAGAGGAGTTCTGTTCCTCTTGTGTGGCAGGGAGAGAGAGAGAATCATCTTGGGTCTCAGTCTCTCCAGTGTGGGATATGCAGAGACAGAATGAGAGAGAGAGGGAACAGCAGGGAGGCTGGGATAATTACACACTGTTTGTGCATCCGGGAAAAGTGAAACCGAGAGCTGAAGAGCTGCTGTGACTGAACGCTGATGCTGTTTTTAATGGAAAAAGACAACACCTTATTTACTCCTCTCTCAGACTATTTACTGTTTTACTGTTTATTTTTTTTAAAGGAAGCATTGTCCCTCTATTCTCTGTTTGTGGGGTTTAGGTTGCAATTAACTGAACTACAAAATAAAGGCATATGACATGTGAACACAACGCATATATAAAAAAACTACATGACGTTTCAGATTCCTGATGTCGTTTCACCTTATTCCTTTCTCTCTCTTCCTATCTCACTGAAGTGTGTTCACACCACTGACAAGAAATCCGTGATTTTTAGTTGTAATATACACTGCAACCCACTCCACTTCCTTTAAAGGGAGACATGCACATACATATGCACACACACAAGCACAAAAACGTGAACAAACAGCAGCTAAAGTGAGTGAGTTCTCACTGCTGTACCACTACATCTGTGGCAGTTCAGTTCATGGAAACAATACTGAATATTTGTCAAGTTTCAGACGCACAGTTTTCTTTGGCATTCATATGGCAAGAATGGACATGTACACAGACAAACACAAGGTATATAGTTTCATAGAGTGAAGACCAGTACAGTTGTGAAGTGTGCAAAGTGTAAAAATTAAAATTTTCCAAATATCAGTAAAAACTTGTAGTAAATAAAGTAAATAAAACAGTTTCTCAGCAGTGACTTTAGGAACTTAACATGCTTTTAGTCAAATTATAGCAATGATACATGTGTCATCAATAATTCAAATCAAAGATATTTAAACGTTCTATTTAAAAACCATGTGTCTCACTTTGAATGTCTTCTAATGACTTTTAACTAAAGTTTTGAAGTAGAAATTCACCTAAGGAACCATCAGAAGGTTATCTAGAAATTTAATATGGGGACACATAAGTGGAATATTCCTTCCATAAACAACCAAAAAATATACTAGCAGCAAAATCACAATGTGATTTTTGTCATGTGAAAAAAATCACATTTTTGTTGACAGGTGCAAAATTTGCACAATATGTATAAAAACTAAATCTCATCTTAAAGTACAAAAATTAAAATGTACAGCAAAATACCTTAAAAGATACAAAATACAGCTTCATAATGTTCATGGTACTCAGTATCCTCACAACTGGCAAGCAGTTCATCTTGGACCCTGCATATGCATATGAGTGACCATGCTGAAGTCCTGCAGTGCACAGTGTGAGTGTAAAGCGTCCACTGGGTGTGCTGTAATGAAGAGCTGTTTCATTCCCAGACCGTCAGGGCCCTTTCTCATTGAATACCACACTTACTGTATCATCTATCAGTCCTGGCAGCCAAACTGTCACACAAAACTTCCTGCCCTCTGTATGCGTGTGTGTTAGTGAGGCCTGGACTGCGGTGAGCTATAATGAGGCCCTTTGGTGGCTGTAAAGACTAGAGAGAAGAGAGAGAGAAAGGATGCACACATATAGCTCTATTTGTCTTACAAATATCACACTAACTACCAATTACAGCACCATAAACCTCCTGCCTACTGCTTACCTCCCTTCCCATAATGCAGGACACACAGATGCACTGGGCTGAGACTCTCTTTCTCTCTTTCGCTCTCTCTCTCTTTCTCTCAGCTGGTGTGGTAGAAGAAGCTGCGGTCGTTGATGCAGGAAGCACACTCAATGAGGCTGGTAATGAGGTCTTTCTTAAAGAGTGGTGAGACTTCTGGATTAGTACTGAGACAGAAGTACAGGAGGGCAAACCTGACACTGGCACTTCCTGTTTCACTGCCGTCCTCTGGCTAAGGTGGAGCTGGCATAAGGTGACAGTCAATACATCACTTTCTCTTACACTGAAAAACCTGATAAAGCAGTTTGTTTTAATCTCTTATTTAACCTGAACGTCATTGTGGGTGTTTACAGGAAATTTAAAATCCGATTCAGATTTTGCTTATTTTTGAAGGATTTTTTTGTTGTTTAATAAAGAGAAAAGATTCTGGGCTATTCCTGGGTCACCAATCAAATATAATCAAGTCTGTGACATTGACAATATTACCTCCTTTGTACATAGCACGTTAGATCTCCTTTCTTTTTGGAACACTGTCAGATAACATAAAATGGATCATCTGATCTTGCACAAACCTGTGAAGTTTATATCAGCTCAGCTGAAGCTGTTAACACAGGTAAAGATGGACAATAAATAATATGACAATGAATGTACATTTTGTTTTTCAGTTCAACTTTTAATCTAAAATGCTGTTTTGTAATGAACAAACTGCATTCAATTAAAAAAAGAAATAGATTCACAAGTAGCTGCTGATATATATAGAGATTTTTGTTTAACATTTCCTTTAATTAAAAATAATGTATCTCAGCTTAATCTTTGTTAGACTTTGCTTATTGTTCAGCAGAATATACAACTGTACCTTAGTTAACCACAGAAAGTTACATCATGGATCTTGTAGGTCTTACTGCACATTTCACAGTGTTTTGAGCAGCAGAATCATCTTTTGTTACCTCTCCATCCCTCTGAAAAAATGGCTGTAATCAATTTCTGTGGAGATGCAAAATGAGCTTGTTAAAAATATTGCACTACCATATGAGTATTCTGTGTACATATTTCCATGTGCTGCTGAAAATAGCCCACTGATGGACAGAGCCTGCCAATAAACATGAGCTTATTAGCCGACGAGAGAATCATCAGCGGCGGATTTAACAGCTTTCCACTACTCATCCGCTGGAGGTGTGGAGAGTTGTCCCCACTGCCTGGATCTCTGAGCCCAGGCCAAGCTTCCGGCTCTGGGGCCGCAGATCCAGCCAGCCGGGCTCTCCTGCCCTCGCATTAACAGCTAAGCCTCAGCTGCTGGAAATGTTATTCTAATTAACAGGGGATTAAGTCATCATCTTCTCATGTTATACAGTCTGGATGGGAATTTCAATATGGAATGGCAGCCCAAAAAAAGGCAGTTAGCATCTCAATAAATTACTCTTGACCCCCAGGATGACAGTCTATTGGCGCGTCAATTGCCTGCCAATTAAAGCGGCCCATCCTTGCCAAAACTTTATTGCGATGGTTTGGGGTTTTTTATCTGAGCCCTTTATCAGAGGGCTAGAGATGGAAGAGGGTACACGGCTGGCTGCGATTGCAAGTCTGATGGGAATTTTGACAAGTTAGTACAATAAAGTGTACGGAGCTATCGCTGGCCATATCTGCATTGACAGCTTTACAAAAACAGTTTCTTCTTGTAAGCGCAGATCTCTGATAAATGACCATATGTGGATTGTCATGGAAGCAGAGCCAATATATGTAAACAGAAGCAGTCTGAACAGACTTCTGAGGAACCGGACAGACACAGAACCCTAACAAGCCCAGCAGGTCCATACTTGTCTTGAATTGCTCCCTCTTTAAAAATGCATCAGTCATGTCATGACATTTGACTAAGACTTATGGACTTAAAGCTAGCGCAGTGGGAGAGCGTTTGGTGTGTGCACACTCGGCCAGTGTATTATCTTCTGAGGAGCTGGGGTGGATTGAGACCCACTCATAAAAGGATTTGGACAGACCCAAAGAGGAATCATCATGGCTTTCAGTATGCCTAACCCTGATGCAACCTGATGCAATTTACATCCACAAAAACAAAATATGTCAACAAAAAAAATCTGTTAAGTGTCAGCCGAACCAAAACACGGCACTGTTTTTCCAAAGGCCCAATCATAGCATACTGATTTCTACTGTAAATAATTTATATAACTGATATCCATAAGTATGAACACACATGATTTAATCTATATAATGCAAACAAAGAGTTTCTTTTCTGTGTGTTAAATGCAATGTGACAACCAGGGTCAGCACCATGGGTTTGTGGGGCCTAAATATAGATCATGACAATGGGCCCCACCAAAAAAATACAAAACACAAAAAAGATTTGTTTTCTATTAAATAAACTGAAAGTTTACATTATACAATACATGGGTGTTATTCTTCCAGTGTAGACCCTAAATATAGAACCAATCTAGTTGTCACATCATGCAATTTACATCCCTTGAAAACAGGACAAGTATTCACACCAGAAATTAAATAAATTTGCTGTTATATTATAGATCACCATGCGGGCACACCGCTACAGTTTTCAGTTTACACAAAGTAAAAGAAGAAAATGCAGCTTGGTGCGAGGGGATAAAAAGAAAACTAAAAGAGCATGATAGCAGGTAAATTGACAGGCAGTCAGCATGACTCCCTCTATGTGCTAAAGCGTTGTTTTCTGCTCAGCTAAGCAGGAATTGATACTTGCAATGAAGTGCAATGACAATTAAATTGTAACGGACCTGCATGTAACCATCATTATGTCTTTTTTCTTTACTGCCATCCCTGTTATTTAATCACACAGCATGCAAGCTTTTTATTAGGCAGTAACACTGACTACATCCTCCTGCCTATAAACACTCAAACAATCACTTTACCCACCTGAGAGAAAACCTCCACCCTGCATCGCTGAATCACTGGGGGTAGAGCTTGGGCTGATGCACTTAAATACTGAAGCCTCCTATGTAAATAAGAAGTATCTACAGGTGACGTATATAATTTTTTTTAAACATGGAAAAATATTTTTTTTCCATACCATCTTAATATGCAGAGACATGCCAGAAAATGCATATGCTTATGTATTTTACACACTGTATGCTTGTTAATTGAGAATGTTGAAATGTCCTGGTTGATATTGTCTCTCTCTCTGTTTCTGCATGTTTTTTACTCCCTGAATTACTCTAATATATAATAACAACACACACACACACACACACACACACACACACACACACACACACTACAGCCTTTCTAGAATAGCCAGTGCATTTTCATTTGCATAACAATTTCCTCTTGTTTTCCTGGTTAGATGGAATTCACAGCATGGTGTCTGCATAGTGAGCGGCAGGTCATTGCTATGTATATGTGGGAACAGCAGAGAGAGATGTGAAGAGAGAGAGGCAGGCCAAAAGGTGCACAGCGTTATCACTAATATAACAACTAATAGAAATGATCATTACACTTTAATACATAAGATACATCATAAGATATCAAATCACTTATTAATAATAAACTAATATTATTATTATCATCATCTGTATTGGGGTGACAGTGCTCATAGTGTAAAAAACAGCTGTCATATACAGTATGATTTCAATGCATTAAATTATTGTGTAACTTAAAAATAAAATTCTTTCTAAATGTATACACCTAATCACAGTGCTATATATCAATAATGAGAATGAGTTTGTATGGCCAAAAAGTAGTACACACAGCAATACACATGCTAGTAGATGTGCTAGTGATACCAAGCTACAAGTATGACAAAAATCTTACAGATAAGTCTAACATCTAAAGTTTACATGTAATGGTTTTGGTCAGGTTTAAAATGGTTTTCCAGAGTATAGTCAGTTAGGCTACTAGTATAAGAGTTACAAGACATTAAAGAGATGAACATACATACAAAAACACAAACACACACTATTCCCAAACACAGCACATACACACAAATACAGACACGCCCCTGAAGAACTGATTCTACAAGCCATCTCTGTGTAGTTGTAAATTTGTACGATTTTCTATGGAAGTGAATTAAAACCAACAAGAGGACGTGTGGCTTAAGTAGCCATGGTGGACAGAGCCTTAGATCCCCTCCTGAGAATCTCTCCAACTCTCTCCATCTCTCCACTTTTTCAACTCCTTTACATTCACTTCTCTCTTCTCTGCTGGGACATATAAAAGCCACGTAGCCCCCAGTGACACCAAACATAGAACTTTCTCCTCCTGCTTTCAAAATCCGACACAGAAGCATATCAAGTCCTCAAAGAGAAATCTTGATCAGACTGGGAAATGAGGTGGAATTTAAAGTTGAGGAGGAGCTTTCTGGCTTCATGTCTTTCTGCTTTGAATGTTTGAATTTGTTGAAAAGGGTCAAAGTTTGCAATATGGGTCAAGGCTGTGTGTTAAAACATGCTGCAATATTATTAAATGTAAAACGCAAAAAAAACAACACCCTTTGGCAGATTCTGGAAAAAAAATCCCGCAAAAGTTTATCTAGCATTAAAAATAAGTAAATAAATAAATAAATCAAACTGAAATAAATGCAACATGGTTGTCCACCTTGTGGTGACTGATGGTAACAACATCTCCAGTCTTCAGTGACAGAAAACAAACCAAAACAACTTCTTGCTCACATCACACCGATACTTGTGCTTTGCATGACCTCAGACATTCAGCACTCAGCCCACATACTGTATTTATATTCATTGCTTCGTTAAACTGATGTTAGGAGAAAAGAAAACTAACAATAAAGGGTGATGAGGTGTCTCTCCTCTAAAATGAAAGAGTCAATCTATATGAAACAGGCCTTCACCTCTCAGGGGCCTATTATTGAACATGAGTGCCTTGTAGAATTCTCTGAAAGGGCCTAATTTTTAAAACCAAGCACAATTAAGTGCATGGATAAGGTCATTCTTTTACAGGTAACCCCTACTGTCAAGCAGAAATGTGGTGGTCTCCTTTATCCGTGATTAGAGCATTTGTAAAAAAAACATGCACTGTATACAGTAGGAATATTGATCAATAGCTCCTTTCAGAACAAATATGCACCCAGTTGTTTTTTCCTCAACACAGACTTTGAATGGCTCCCACAAAGAACCCTTCTTCCTCTGCTGAGAAAGTTAAAAGTCATCCACAGTCTACAGAAGTCTCTTCACTTAGTTTTGCAGAAGTAATTATCCATTCACAAACCAAGTTAGAAAAATAAAAGCTTCTGATTGGTTCCCTTCACGCATGGTAGCAACAGAACAATGTGAGGGTCTGCTCACTCTGAGGACCACAGATGTGTCTCCACACCTCCTGAAGGGCTCAGACATGCATAAATGCACAAACAGCACACACAGAAAATGCAAAGGTATGTCATTGGAGGCCACAATCAAATTTTAAATTGTAATATTTCACTACAATGCCTAAAACAAGAACAATTTATTCTTCTAGTTGTTCTGTTTCTCCAGCCCTTTGGAGATGACAGATCCATGGTGGTGTAGAAAGGACTGGAAGCCTGTTATGTGTCTATAGACACATATTATGCAGGAAGAGGCTACCTCCCTTGTGTTTTAATTTGCCTTTAAAAGCATTCTCCCGGCTGCCAGGGCTTTTAATAGTTATTCACTTACAAATGATTGCAGGTCATTACACAGTCATTGGGAGGGCAGTAATGAGATGGGCTTAATGGCTCTTGGTAGTACATCTGTAGTACATCGCCACAAAAAGTTCCCGCCAGTAAGTTTTTATGATTGTTCCATATGAACTGCGTTTGTTTAAACCCTATTTAGAGTAAAGGAGGGTAACTATCTCTTTTAATGCAATCTGATTTATGATGGCATTAGTTCACACTGCTCACGGCTGAGTTAACCAATCACAGCATCAAGAGGAGGAGAAGTGGAAGAGAGAGAGAGATCCCATCATCTGCCTAGGCAAATATTGTGTTAATCTTTGGTCATGTTAATTCGGCTCTCAGCCCCTCTTTTCATCATAATTTAACTGTGGCCAGTGACAGCGGGCGTAATCAGATGTGGATGTAAACGAGTTGGTATTTATTAGAGGCCTGCGTGGAACGCTCACAGAGAAACAAGTGCCCACCCGTCCTTATCCCTATTGATGTACAACGCTGACAAGTAAATTAAATTTACCTTTGGAAATGGTTCTATTAGTATTTTTATTAGGTTAATTAAGCAAGCTCCGGGGACTCATTGAATGGGTGAGACTGGAGATTAATTCACTGTTCTCCTTGTGCTGGAGGACTAAGACGGGAATCCCTATGCCGCCATCCTCCTCTAGATCTGCCTGCCATGCCACACCATTTCATTAAAACGCAACCTTGCTGCAACCTAGCGACAACCTTACTACACCTCCACACTGTTTCTCTGCCATGGGCTCCTTTAGCTACACACATTCAGACTGTCAAAACGCAGAGGATGTGTGCAGTGAACAGTTCACCCAAACATGAAAACTTCTATCTTCATTTACTCACTCTTGTGTTGTTTCAAACCAGAATGCTGTTGTTTCTCATGTGAAATGGAGACTTTTTCAGAAAAATCTTTATGCAGATTATGAGTTATTAATGATTTAAATATTAGCCTGTTCCTCACACAATCATATGGCTTCAGAAAACCTCAAACATTTTACTTCATACCTGTTTATAACAACAAAAAAAGTGTACATAATAACAGTTTTCGAACTATTAATTTAAAATATTAATTTAAAAACAGTTTCTATGTAGCCAAAAGACATGATGATTGAGACAGAGAGAAAGAGAGAGAGATATGTGTGTTTATTGGAGATAAATTTTACCAGGTCAAAGGAACTCCTGACCAGACTGACTCCAGCTGAATGGGCGTTAGCCTGCCCTGCACATGGCGTCTGCCCAGTGGGACAGCTGATACAGTGTGGCAGGACAGCGCAGGGCTCCCCTGATAAAAGCTCTATTGATTGAAATAAAGGTCTTTTGATAAACCAGATTGCTCATTGGAATGGAACCTCATGCGCCTCAGATATAATGCCTCTCAATTTGGCGGTGCACCGAATCGACCCCAATGCCGGCAGTCGTTACCAAAGCTGGGAAACATCTTCATCTCCCATCCGCTCTGATCACACTTAAGACCGGCCCATCGATCGCCTGCCACACCTCCTCTGAACTCCTTGAGTAAAGTATATGAAGGCGGTGGTGGACAAAGCACTCGCCCCCGACGGTGTTGTATGTGCTCCACCGAGAGCAACTTTCATTTAGCTGTTGTCAAAAACAAATCAGGCACAACGTCTGCCTGCTTTGGTATTGAAGGAAATCAAATTTGTACTTTTACGGAGATGAAAACAAATCATCTTGCACAATTTCACTTGCACAGCGCTTTAGTCGCCTCCGCAGAGGTGTGCGATTGAAAACCGCGTTTTAGTTTACATCTAGCATGAAGTAGATGTTATTTATTCATTGAGAGTAATTACAGGCGAGTAAGTGGAGACTAAAGAGCCAAGGACAGTTTGAGGAGGGCTACACAACTGTTTTTCCACTACAGGAAAGGCTGATGGATGCTGGATGGTTGTGTATTAAATAAACCAGGTTCAGTCATTGGATCCATCTATCTCTCTTTCTCTGGCTGTACTGCATGTGTTTGGGTAAATCATCTAATTCTATTCTCTGAAGAGTCTCTGTGTTTGGTGAAAGTGTTTGGCTAACAGTTAACCCTCGGGACTCGAGTCCTATTGTTTGATCCGACTGTTTTTAGTTATCCACACGCTACATACAAAGCATACAGACTTTTAGATATACTCAGCTATTCTGAGTACTTTCATCCACACATATGCTGCAAAGGACAGCGAGCATTAATACTATGCATTAAACCATTAGAAAACACTTATTTACAGTATTTACAGTAATAAAAATGTATGCATATACTTCCATTTAGAACATAATTTAAATAAACAACAAATCTCTCCCAGCCAGAGCATCTGGCAAATGCCCAAAATCCCTCTAAATCAGCAACAAGCTAGACCAGCTTGACCAGGCTGGGAGATCAGTTAAGACCAGCAAACCAGTTAAGTTTTATTTATATCAAAACAAATACAGTATTTGTAGTTGAACAAATACAACTTGACCTCACATAGGACTGGACTTCTCCACTCTTTCTCTCCAGCCTCAGAGAAAGAGGTACCAGATGCACAGAACCCTTAATAATAGATTATAATTGATTTTAACCTGGCCCTGACCTGGGCGAACAGAGGCTGAGCCAATAGTGTCTGTGTGTCAGAGAAATGAGGGAAAACAGGCCAGCACACATCTTTAAAAGCTCCAGAAGTGTAGTACAGATAAAATATTTAGAGAAAAATCCTTGACCTCTCTGTGCTAGCCAGCTCCCAACCTGAATTGATTTCTGACAAGACAACTGGGACACAATTACAACAAAATGCACTAAAGCCCACCAGTCTGAACGTTCCTGCCAGTTTAAGCTCTTCAGAGCGGCTGGGGTTGAACACAGGTTTGAGGTCTGGCCAGGAGGACACATGGTGGATCACACCACCTGAAGGAGGGAAAGATCAGCTGTCAACTGCTCTCAGCAACTGCAAATGGGGGACCTAAGCAGCATCTTCAAAAAACAGAATGCGAGTGGACAGACAACTCACCTTTCCACGTGTACTGTTTCAGGCAAATCAGTAACACTATTCTGACTTCCTGCACTGTCTTAGCACATCTTGTGATGTTGCTCCTGCTTTGGGTACCAGGCAAGAAATAAAGCTCTCTAGATAAAGACGTAAGCAGAGAGAGAAAGAGAGAGAGAGACAGAGAGAAAGGCAGAGGATATATAGCTCTTTCCCCCAACATTAAATATCCATGTTCTGAGTATTGTAAAGAACTTGGATAGGTGCACTGGTGCTAGTGAGAGCCGCATTAAGATAGGAAACTTAAGGGAAGGATTGCTGGGAATAAGGACAACAGGAAATTTCAAAGGGCAACATGCACATGCAAACGACATGGATATCACAAAGACACACCATCACTGTGCCCATGTATTCAGCATATTAAAATGTGAATGGTCCCAAACTAGTTATGCTGGAAGTGTTTGTATTATGTTTAACAAACTTGCCCTGCATCATTTGCATTGTATTAGATGCATCAATTGAATGAATAAAAAAATAAAATAAATAAACAAATTAGATAGGATACTTATATGCACAAACAAAAACACATTTGGCTAATATCCCCTGACAAGTTTCTGGTCTCATTCAGAACTTGTTCCATTTTTTAAAGAAATGCGTTATATTTAAGTGGTATCAAAATTGTAAATTCCTCATAATTTAATCTCCAGTTCTACCTGTTGGCCACCCGAGGAGGCATTTATCCTTTTAAAGAAAATTAAACAGCCTGATAGCATCCTGGTAACATCCTGACGCAGCATCTTATGTTAAAATAGCATCTTATGCCCTAAAAATAGATTAAATGATTAACTTTGTTTTGACATGGTTTATGATGACAACTTTTCTGATGACATACAATTTCATGTTAAAGCTATTAACTTGTTTACTCCTGTGTACTTGCACATGAAGTGAGACTAAAAAGAAGAAAAACACTAAATGGTAAGCCTGATTGTTTTGTTTTTTTATTACATTATTATTACATTTCTCCGCTGAACATGCAGGTGACAGTTTGGACATAAGCACTGCATGTTCCTTTCTGATGCACCAAATAACTTTAATAGCATGTTAATCCTGAGGCGCACCATGTCCTAGGCTGTCCTGGTTTGATGAGGTTGTTGGGTTTAACCAAGTTCATTGTGGTCACTGGACTTATGAGCATGTGTAGCCACCTCCAGACGCAGATGTTATTTGCTTATCGACCACTGGACGTGGATGCAGGCTCTTTAGGGAAATCAAGTCTCTTCGCACTGGATCCAGCCTTCTTCCTCCTGCCATCTAAAACCACAGTCACACACCCGACCCAAAGGCACTCACATTCCAAGCTGTTCGAAATTTAAATCCTCTGTTGAAATCACACAGATTGCCCTCTTTCTATTTAAAACTTGTACAGCAGGTAGCAGTGCCATCCAAAACAGAAAAAAGCTTCATTATTCCACAGACCTCACACAGAATAAGCAGGAAAGCTGTGCATGTAAGTGTGTATGTGTATGGTTGTCATACGGTAAGCCAGCCACAGCAAAACTAGGCCATTAATCATACGCCTGCGATGAAAGCGGCGTGTGTGGCGAGGTGGGGTCAAATTGTGGCTATTAAAGGAAGGCACAGGACTGGGGCCTCTGTTGTGCTAACCCTGAGATCCCTGTGGGCCCTGGCTGGGCCGGAGCCCCAGCTGTCCCTGTCTACCTGACACCCAGCTGGCTAAAGGGAGAATCGGGCAGAGTCCAAGCTGCTGCCCAGCCTCCGCTCATGGATAGGAAAATAGGGCCTGTGGGGTGGTTAGGAGAACAATATCCCATAGCTTAAACAGAGCACAATAACACTGACAGTCTGTAACTCATGACGTACTTCAACTGCTCTTATTAAAAGGCCAAGCTTGAATCTCTAAGCCTTACGAGACATTGTTGGGTTTTTTTTGCTACACACACCAGCTGACAGACTCGTATTACGCACACACATACGCAGGACTCCAGACCGCAAGCCATCATCCCTCTGGCAAAGTCCAGTTTTCATGCTGTTTTACTGTTATAACATTTTACAGTTGGTCAACTCCATTCATCTGAACTGTAATTTACCCTATGTCATCATATTACATTCGACCACACAAATGCCATCGGCTAGCCAGTAATTATAATGTGAGTTCCATGAACACAGTTATCAGTACGCAACTTGTTAGCGGACATGATGCGATTCTTAATGCTCAACGTCATTATTCTGACCCCGCAGAGCTGTTTTGCTCTTTATTTTTGAGCAAATACCTCCCTTCTGCCTTCACTTTCTTTCCAAACTCCCTGTAATCGTTCCTCCGACTAATCTCGAACGCTTCGATGTAGTTCAATTAAATTCAAAGTTGGCATGCATCGCAAGCATCAGCTCTATCACTGATTCAGGTCTCTTTATAGCCAATCTATTTTTTAATAACGGTTCTGATGAAAACATTACAGTATTGATCTTTATTTATTGATCTAGCGAAGAGCATAGTTAAGGCTGACACAAATCAATCAAAATAAATTTAAAATGATGATAGAGTACAGCAAGACCCGGGGTTGAGCTCACAGCTTAATTAGTGAAATGGCGAGAGGGAACCCAAAGCAATATCTAACAGTAATACAGTGGCTCAGCTGTGTTTGTGTGGGACAGATTACGCATTTGTATTGCATTAAAGCTACAATTCTGCAGCCAAGGTTAATGAAAGGCCACAACGTACTTTAGGCCACAATAATTTCTAGAAAACCTCTCTGCACAACAGAAACCAAGAGCTTAGAAGTGTAGACTGTAGAAACAAAACACATATCCTTCTTACTGTAGCATTATTGGAGTTACAATACATGACATATTTTACACTCACACAAATATTAATGACTTTACAAGGGCCTTCCCATTATAATTAGGTAGAGCAACTGTGGCATCTTAGTGGGACAATGTTCCCTGTGGGATAGATAAACATACCAGGCGAGCAAAACTCACCTACTTTTAACAAAACAGTTTACATGCAGATACAAATAACTCCAAGCATCCTTCATTGGTACCAGTGGATGAATGGCTATGCCATTTGTAGCTTAATGACTAAAATAACTCCTTCACAACAGTGCTGATGTTTATTGTTCAAAACACTGCTATAACCTTTACAAAGGACATAGTACCTGGGAAATTCTCACATTACTACCTTCCTAACAAACTTTAAAGGCATTTGATGAGGTATTTACTTTAGAATAGTGTTGGACAGCAGCGTCTTTACAAATAACAAAGCGTTAGTTTAACTACATGCAGCAATCAAATTATGTGCTCTGTATTTTCTGTAGGTTGTTCAGAATCAGAACGACTGATGTCTAACACTGCCATATAAACCTTAAGATGGTTTAAAATTAAGCAAAATCCACTGAATTATCTCTATGAAACCCAATGGCCAATTACTCACACACAAGTGAAGCCTGTACAGTCACCATAACTGTGTTTGACAACTCCTGACTCAATTCATCAGACAAGGCAAACCACAAATACACATCAAACTTGTGAGCTGTCTGGTGATTGGAAGATGAGCTCATAAGAGAGACAGCAGCAGATCTGTCTGTACCCAACCTGTCTGCTGCTTTGGAAGAGTAATTACAGTAAGGCCTGTGGTAATTATCCCACCTCTCACTGTGTTTGTCTGTTTTTAAGGCTGACAAAAAGAAAAAACAAAAACCTGGAAGCTGACAAAGTCTCAGCCCAGGTTTGCCATATGGGAGCGGATGGTTAGTGTCGAACAGCATGATGGGTTACGTGGAACTGAGTCAAACGTGCGAGCTTAGCCACAGGGATCCCAAAAAACTAAGACGCTTCTCCTAACACCAGCAGTTAAACAGACAAGACAGCACTTGTCATTTGTTGTCGGGGATGTTTTAAGCAGATGATGGAACCATCATCAGATCTTATGTTACATTTGTGGATCTTGTAATGTGCTTTCACTCCTTTCATTATAGTTTCAAACATAAAGTTTGGTTTTCTGTGAACAATTGATATTGAAAGTCTTGGATATGTTAGAATGAACAAATTATAAACAAAGTTTTCCATGTTATGCTATAATTTTTCAGCAAAATTACTTGATTGTTTTCTGTAAAAAAGGTTGGGTGTTTTGGACAGGGCAAGTATATACTGATGAGCCAGTAGAATTTTGTTTTTTTTAATTCTATTGTCAGGCCCTGTTCATTATGATATCTTGTTTGCTGACATTATACCAGCTGCCGAGATCAACAAGAAAACTTTATGACTGCCAGTTTTAAAGTTACTCCTCACAAAAAGCTTGCGGACAGCTCAAGAGCAGCCTGTACGAAAAGGCTACCGTAGATCTCGGCTGAACATACTGACTCAGGGGAAGATAATAATAAACTCACACGTCTTCTCTCCAAAAAGAAAAAAATCCTGCCGAAATGAAAGACTATGACAAATCGTTGTTCTAATGTTTCCTGTGTGGGTGTGCCGTATGTGAATGTGTCTGTGTGTGTGTCCCTGTTGGCTAAGCAGCAGGGTGACTATTCCCCCTGTCTTCCTACCATCTGCCCAAGAGAGAGCTCCTCCAGCACAGCCTGGCTGCACCCCTTCCACAATCAGCACTTTTCCAGGCTGAAGCCAAGAGAAGACGACATCCAGCAAACTCTGCAGGTCCAAGTCATTCCTCACCTGTGTCAATGAGAACACAGGATACACTGAAGAGCCGTTAATCAAAAGAGAGGAAGTTAGTAGACTCTAAATTTCTGGACTTCTATGAGTTTTGCATGCAGTGGAAAGTAGAGTCTAGACGGAAAGAACATTGTCAACAGGGAGACCATCTCGGAATGTGGCCATAAACCATGTGATGAAGATTTTCTACAGTATTATTAGTTAAACGGCTTAACATTTAAATTAACACAGAAAATGTGCACTCAAATATGTGATATAAATATGAAGGGCCTATAAAATTAATAATCATGGTAGTTCTTGATTACATTTAGACTCAAAACCTCTGATTTCCCTTCACACATTCAAGGATGGTCAAGCTCCCATTGAGCCAGGTAAGACTAATATAAGCCATTTGGGTGTTTGGAAAGACTTACCCTTTTCAGCACTAAGAGCTCCATTAGATAAAGAAGAGCAGAGCAGGCTAATTAAAGTCTGACCGTTTGGCCATTCTAGAGCAAAGATTCATTTGCACTGGCCTTACAATCAGCCCCTCTCTCTCTTTCTCTCTCTGACTAATAGAAAAATAAGCTACTTCACTCTGCATTGCTGGCAGTGACACCTGCGATGGAGGGGGTAATGGTGTTTAATGGCCTTTTAAATTTTTATTCAGTCTGAGAATCATAAAAGAGGAGCCAGGCAGTCACTGGATCTCTTAATAATCCCAATGCTATGGCAACCAAAAGCGAGCTCAGCCTTCGGACTTTAGGCAGTTCACCAATCCACGCCTGCTCCTAGTTCTCAAGACCTGGAGAAAAACAAAGATATGAAGAAAGGGGGCTGATGAAAAACGGCAAAGGAGCATGCTTTAAAATTTCTCTATGGTCACCAATGGCTTGTTTTGGTGATATCTACTAATAGAAACATGCTGCCCAAGAGTCTTTGATGCATTAATTTGGAATCATGGTCTGCTTGGTCAACAGATCAGCAGGAATAGATTTTAAATTAACAAGGCAGAAGGGAAGAGGGAAAGGACAGAAAGGAAGAAGAGTTGTTATATTTTGGAAGGCTGTAACTGTGTGTTTGCTGTCCCAGGCGGGGGACAAAAATCCAGATCTGATATGAGTGTTGCAGCTTTTACACATCTGAGACCTGCTGTATCACCAGACCCTATCTTTTATTTATTTACAGAGTTCTGAGAGAGAAATAAACTGAAAGAAAAAGTGATTTGACCACTTGAGAGAAATTAAATCACACTCTTCCTAAACAGCCTTGTACATAAAAACGAACAACCAAAGAAAATGGTAATGACCTGACACCCATTAAATTCAAGCAATTATTTTAATACACATCTTCTATGATAGTCTTACTGAAAGATTTAAATGGTTACATTTATAAAGAGCCCTTCTTAAATAATGATAGATTACTTTTAACACATTGGAAATGTTTTTGACTTTGAGACCAACAAGTTTTGCTCTTCTATCCATTGGATAACCAGTGGACCACCTTCCTATAATTGTCGGGATTAAGTTAGAATTACTTTGAGAAAAACAAATTTGGAGATGGAACAAATGGGAGTTTTGAGACAGTCAGCAGCTGCAGTCAGGCTTCACATCTTGAAGACGCAGTCCAGGTCCAGCAGTCAATCTTACGAGTGGTCTCCTGTCCACCCTGAGCCGATTCAATGTGCTGCTGTGTCGTTTTAATGTCAGTGATAGACATCAAACCCTGTTCTTTCCCAAACTCCATCTGTTTCATACAGATGTCTCAATCAAGCCAGCAGCTGCATGGTGTCTGTACTGTCAGAAAGGGCCAGGGCTACACTTATACACGCTTCTGTTTAGACACAGGAAGCGTACCTGCCATACACCACATGCTACCTGACCCGCCCGTCTGCTGCTTGTCACTCAGCCCTTACACGGACCCACGGCACGCTAACACAAGCCTCTGTGTGTGCACACACAGACACAACCAGACAGACACCCACACATATGCACACACAAACTCTTCCTCCAATATTTTAATCCATTCTATAACTAAAAGAAGGCTTCACTTGTTTAAAGAAAGCCAGAGGTAAAAGCCATTACAGTGTTATCAATTAAATATATGCATCATCAGAGATGAAATTATGGTTTGTTGTGGCACACTGCAGATAATGTTAGTCTATAATAGATGCTTATTACAAAACAGATAACAGGTGAGCACAGCTATAATTTTAGTAATAAAAATCTGTGACAAAATGATAAAATATCCAGAAATCACCTGCCCTTCCAGCCACAGTCTATCTGGATTTACAGTATGAGCCCATTCATTTTTTGTTGGGCATATAGGGGAGATGGACAGGTTTGAACAAACATACAAAGACAGTTTACAAGAAATCAGGACAGAGTTGCAATCTCTGCACTAAACACTCATAACAGTTGGGAAAAGAGATTTAACAGATTTAACAAAATTAAACAAACACCTCACATTTAATAATGTACCAACAATAAAAAGCATGTCTCTGCCTGCCACAGTATGTGAGCCACAGTATGTGACACAGTGAGGGAACTGACATAAGACTGGCTCTATCACTAAATGTCTGCTCATTAAAAAACATTCAGTCTTATTCTTCTTTAGTTGTACCTTTTTCATTTCTTAAAGCTGCAATCCGTAACTTTAAATAATGTTAAATGTTAACAAAAATAATTAAGTACATAACAGATCAGTGTTCAAAACAATCTCCTTACCTTAGTCCAATTCACAACTCTAAGCCTTAAGCTTAAAATAATAATTTATAATTTGAGCTGTCCGACTTCCTGGGAAATGACAGTCTGGCTTAATTTGACTTTAACATATGTACTGAAAGCACGTAAAGTAAGAGATGGCGATAGAGAGGCAACAGTTATTACAGCTTTAAGCTTCCTTGATTGCCAATTGTTAATTGTTTTTGATACTTTTTTTAATTTAGGAAAGATTTTGTTTTTAATCTCCAATTTCAATTGACCTTAATTTTATTTAGCATGAATATTTTTGTTTTTTAATTTTTTTTGTAGTACTACCTTACACTATTGAAAACCAGCTGTGAGCATGATAGGTGGGTGTTATTTGCTCTGACAGTATACTTCACAGCCATCACAGTGATATAAACACACTGTGCCACCTCTCACGTGACTTTTCATCTGTATTATTACAATCAAAATGCACTTTAAGAGCTCAACGAGAACACAACACCCTGAAGTGAAACAAAAGAGACTGCCTCCCTCTGAGCCTTCATCTGACGATGTCACTGTTGTACAGTGTTACTGTAGAAAAATCAGTGATTTACTAACTGTTTGACCTCATGAACTGGAATTACTGCTTTGTTTAATCATTGTACGGTAGATTATTTTCTAGTGTGACTTTTTGAGTGTGACTGACAGGTATCTGGTTCTGTAATGCTCAGTTTTATGTTGATTTCTTTTAGAGTCACGCCAAGCAGCCAAAATACAGCCGAGCCACCAGCTCATCAAACACGCCACACGATACCCACATTAAAGGTAATGTTACTGCAATACCATTTCGCCTTGTTTTATTTCGTTCTCTGCCTTTAATGAATGTGACAGAATTATGGCACTTTAAAACCGTCTGTTTTATTGTTCGATTTGTTTATCTATTTCTTATTTCCCTGCTCTCATATGTCATTCTCATGTGCTTTTATTTTATTGGCTGCTCTGCAGCGGTACCGTTGATCACCGGCCATTTTCGGATTAGGAGATTAAGTTATTCATCACTCACCAGGCTCCCCGCTGTGCCCCTGCTATCAGGACACCGCCAAATCAAAACATCTCTGCCAGCCATTTCAAAATAATTGAATGCACAATAATTTCCCTATTAATACATTTCTCATATTAGAGATTATGCAGGAAACATCCACATTATCTGTGGCAGTGTTTTCCTTTTTTCTCTTTGTGTTAATGCCTTGCTCCTCTCCAGTAAATCTAATAGACAGGACTGAACAGCTCATGTCACAATGAAGGGATAGCTTACAGATAGCCTCCTTTTTATTTATTCATTTCCCCCCTCTTTTTCTGGTGGAAAATGCAGAAGAAAATTAAAGAAAATCGATCATTTTCGAGCAGGGTGGTGGGGACGGGCTGTGTCGGTTGCTAAGCCAACAGTAACTCTGCCTCTCACAGCTGTCTGTGAGAAGTTTTGTCATTTGCTCAGATAAGCCTCATATTTATTTATTTTTAATCTGGCCATTTGTTAAGCTTTAATAATTACACAGATCTGAATTCCAATTTTCGTCAATTTTTATCACTGAACAGAGCAAGTAGTCTGGCTCCCAAACAAGTAAAAATAAAAAAACAGTTCCTATTTTCTTTGCATAAATTTAACCTATACATATTTTTACAAACATATGTTCACCTTATAATTGATTTAGCAAACAGACAAAACAAAAACAAATTCTGCACGAGCGGAATCTCGAGAGCAATCCACTATATCTAGTCACCACGTATTTAGCGAGCTTATTCTACAAAATACGAATTCAAACAAACATTTAAAAAACATTAGCTTGAAAGCTAAGTACATTTTCTGTCTTCTCTGTGAATGCAACACAATCTCTAAACAAATCTAATTCCAAAACAACCAAACAGAAAGAGTCCAGAGTGTGAAGGTGTGATAGGAAAGTTCATCGCTAATGTTAACCTCAATTGTTATGAAAATCAAACTACACATTTTCCATTTTTTAAACAATAGGACAGCCCATCTCTCAGCTGTGTAATTTTCCATGTCAGGCGGATTTATCAGTAAAATTGTACCAGGACACAAGAGAACTTTTACTGGGGCTTACAGCCAGTAAAAAGAGTCTAGCAACATCTCTGACGAGTTCACTCAAGTGGATATAAACTGTGCTACAGCCAACAGAGGTGCGTTATGCCACCACACAGCACCTCTGAAATCAGTCATGTGTATTGTATTGGCTCACATTTTGCACTAAACACAATCAAAGACACAAACACTAGCACAACACACATCAATGAATGCCACATATGCACGTATTTGCATGAGAACAGATCATTAAATCCATTGTAGGCAGCCAAGCAAAACACCTCAGAACACGCACGGCTATTACGCCATCATCATACTTCAGTGAGCTGTGACGTGCTTTGTACTAAGAATAAACCTCTCTTCCCCAGCAAAGACAGAGGTGGGCTCACAACAGAGCTGGCCACAGTTAGAGGTCTTCTTCGAAGATCACAGTGAGCCCTAGTTCTGTTAATCACTTGTGATAAAAGTGTTGCAGGATGTACAAGGGTTGGGAGAACTGAGGCGATACAGAGATGTGCTGTAAGTACACTGCACTAGGACATGAGTCTATTATGGCAGGTCTAGTGGCAGTGAAGGCCACAGTGTTTCGTACAGCAGGAAAACTGAATTCAGCACAGACAGCGTGTCTCATTGTTATCGAGTCTCTCCTGTCTAATTATTCACAGCTCAGGAACGGCTCTCTGAAGGGAGCTACATCCGACATCTGAACAAGTGCACGCTTTTTCCAGGAAAACATGGTGTGGTAGTAAATTTTAACTGCACAGACACATATGCACACACATATTAGACATCAAATCATCAAATGAGTAGTAAATACAGAAAGCGAGGGAGAAAGCAGACAAACAATACATGTGTGTATATTACATCTGTGTACAATACAGGTTATTCTTAATAATTAGAATTAATTCATAACGCTATATAATAAGCATTAAAAGTACATAGATGACTTCCTAAATAACAGTTATAATACAATATTTCATTCATCTTTTTCAGTTGTGTTCTTGTTAGCTCAGCTGGTACAGTATAGCATTGAACCTTGACTCCCAACCCAAGATTTAAGACAATACAATGAGTTTTATAAGGCATTACGAATATCTTTACGAAGCATTAAGAGTCTCTTTATAATTCATTGTACAGACTTCATAATAGAATGTATTACTGAACATATTGGCGACTTGATTTGATTAATAGTAACACCATAATGACAGACACATGATTTCACAGCGGGCAGAGAAATTAATAAATAAATAAATATGAGCGAGTGGAAGTGTGTTTGTGGAGCCTCCCAGTTCCCATTTCAAATGAACATGTGCTCTCTCTCCCCGCACAGATGACACTCAAAATGCATTATAACCATTAATGAAAAAGTTAATGGGCCATTTTCTTACATATCAATTTAAATTTTACAATTTGGGTACACAAATGATGTCTGCTATAGCGGGCCCTTAATATTTTGCTCAAGGAAACAGTTCTAATGTGTTTTGCGGACATCAAATGCAGTGAATAATGATGCGTCCATCGCATGCAAATAAGATGATAGTTGGGACGGGCTGATCAACAGTGCTTGCATTAGAGGTTACAGACCGCCATGTGTTGTGCTCGCTTTCAAAAATGTCATCTACAGTATCAATGTGTGCTCTTGCTTACAAACAAAAACAAAGCAGTACGCTAAAATACAATCAGCTATCTTGTTGGAAACTAGGATATTATTTATCACAGTGTATTCTGCTTTTTACACAGTTTCAAAAAAACATGCAGATATTTTTATACGACACATAAGAAGCATTTATGCACTGTATGTTTACAACATATTAAAAGTATAGTTCAACCAAAAAATAATTTTTGTCATTATTTACTGGCCTTCAAAACGGTATAAAACTGTGCTGCTTAACACTTGTGTTCAACAAAAGAAAGACAACCATATCTGACTGGAAAATGTAACGATTTATTTTTGGTTGAATTATGTCTTTAACTGTTTAATTCAAATGCAGTGACTATAAAAACAACATAACAATCCAAACTAAACCTCTTCTATCCACAACATTGACCTTAAATCATTTAAATCAAGTCCAATATTTATATGTATATACTGTATATTTCGTGTTGCATGGTTATGTGGGATCTACCTGAGGGATCTGCTATCCCGTCTGCTTTTCAACACACTCCTTCTCAACTTTACAGAAAATAATAATTTTCACCATGGGGCGTCTTCTCCACGCACATCTTTCACGTGATGGTGATGCTGTGTTTTGCATGAATACGGCGGTGGTCCCAGGGGCCTGGGCAGCTGAGCGCAAGGGCTTATGGGTGTGAAAATATGTATCAGTGCCATCTGCATGTAAAGTGAGAAAACACGGGGCAGGGAGCCAATCACACACCCACACACACCTGAGGAAGGCGTCGTCACCACAGTCTATTGTTTTAGGCCACAGTTCTGTATGTGTGAGGCACATGGGATTGCTGTCACACCTTTTCAACTCAGCCACTGACAAACACCGAAAATGCAAATCTGTTTTGTTTGATGCATTTTTGAGCTGCCCATGTCATGTTAAAAACGCAGCTACGTGACAATGTTTCGTCTCTGTTTGTGCGCACGTATTCGCAGATACTGTATATTAAGATACAAGCCTATTCCCACTCCAACAATTGCTTTGATAAGCAGCATAAGTGAACAATACCCACCGCAAGACTTACTGTATATTCTGTACTTTCATTATACATTAATGCAAATAAAAAGACGCCTGCAGTTTGAAGCTCTCTCTATTTTTTCTCATTATTCTTCTACCTCGTTCTCTCTGCTCTCATCTCTCTCCCTTCAACCAGCAGCAGTCCAAAGCAATGGCCAATAACACAGCATGCTGGAACAGATACCTGCAAAGTTAATATCATTAATCAATACCAATGGAATTGTGTGGAGGGACGCAGTCATGTGAGCCTCCCAGCAGTACCAATCTCCCTCGCTTTAAACCTAATTTGCAAGCCCAAGATGGCCGCTCCAATGACTGGCAGCAAAGTTTTTCCAACAAATTTCATGGGGCATGAGCCAAAGATAATAGGTTTTCAGCCCAATGACAATCCAATTACAACGCCAATCAAAGCTGACTCCATGCAGGCTAATTATCAGCTTCAGCCGTCAGTTCAAATACTAACATACCACTTTTTATTTGAATAAAAATTCAGTTTAGAAACCAGGCAGGCCCGCAGTCCCTGATGAGCACAGAGGAGCAGAGAAACTACCTTGGTGGCTGCGTCTGTGCTGATAATGAACAGCAGGAGCATTGTGTCTGCAGGACAGAATACCCACTAAAATGTTTAGGGATGGCCTCCTAGTGTCCTTTGAAGAACACTTGCAGAATTAACTCTATAGGGTCGCATGATATACCAGTACTGAAAAAGCACTGCTGTATGAATGACATCATAATTTAGCAATTTTTTGTACAAGACTTATTATTGTTTTGATTTGCATCAGAGTTCCGTAGTTTAAGCAGTGTGATGTGAACTGTAAAAGCTAATACATTGACATGAGATTCAATAAATATGCTTTCTTAACTTGCCAAGTTTGACATTAGAACGGTTTCATTTTGCAAAACCATTCATTCTGGTAAATTAAATCCAGAACAAAGTCTTTTGAATCACAAAATCAGATTATCGTCAAACGAGTATAAAGTAACTTTAACAAGATTGCGATTAAATGACAAAAACATCTTTGTTCCATATGTAAGTCCAGCCTTAGAACCTTGACTATACAGAAAGTAACATTATCTTTAAATAAGGTAAATCAGACCTAAATCAGATCTAATCGAACAATGGGTGCGAGGCAAAATTATTTCAATTAAATTATCCCCAAAATTGCTTAACTGCCTATTAGCAACACGTCACTGTAAATTTGTCCTTCAGATGTTAGAATGACATTTATAATGACCGTGAATGGCAAAAAGGTCTATGACATTTTTAACATTAATATGATTTTGTGCAAATACAATGCTTAAAATAGAATGCAATGCTCTTCATTGTCTCTCTCACACACACACACACACATATTTATGAATATGATCAAATTTATGAACTTTTTATTTTTGTTTACACTATTTTCAGTTGTGTAAATTGTTAAATAAATTTGTGATTGGCTAGTGAACGGCTGCTTCAAAATCCAGGATTATATCTGAATCACACCATCTAGCAGTACAATTTTGAGAGGATAACAGATACAGCGGTGTAAAAACAAAGGATCATAAATGCGTGTCCGCACCACTCTGCGATGTGCTGGGATGAGATGCGCTGAGGATATGGAGCTCTGGCACAGACATGACATCTAATAATGTCTTTCTTCTACAAGTCTGTCCTGCTTGGGTTGGATTTAGAAGAGGTTTATCTCCTTCATATACCCCCCCCATACACACACACACACACATGCACACAACACTCACATTACACTCACAAACACACACAACACTCACATTACACTCACAAACACACACACACACAAAATAACAAACAAAAACCTGCATCAATAACACAAGTGATTAAACATTCATGGCCTTTTGTAGAGAACATCTGCTCTATATAGACGTCTAGCCTGAGGGACTGGGTGAAAAGAATCAGAAGGATTTCTACTACAGAAGCTCAAGGAAGCAATAAAATGGCGCTCAGGCCTGTGTCTGAATGTGGCATACTCAGAATAAAAGAATAAAACACACACATCACACACCACACTTAGATAACTATCAAATGACTTTACAAATCAGTTTCCTTCTTGTGTTTTTGTGTAGGTGTATGGTCAAAGTGATGCAAGTGTGTGTTTTTAATGGATGTTTAAACATTAAGAGAGAAGAGACAGGAAGTTATTTGGAAAGAGACTGCAGACTAATCAGACACAAATTTGAATCACTATACAAAGCAGAGATGTATCAAGCAAAGCTGCTGTCCAACAAATCTATACATGAAAAAATAATTTAATTTAGATGAACCAGGGTTACAATTTTTACAATGTAATTTTTTGCAAATTACAATTTATCCTGAAAAGATGGAAGCCAGAGCCCACAAGTAAAGCCAACATAACATGTTACAGGCAAATTTAAGAAATCACAAATATCAACTAACACGCACACATCACTTCCTATCACAAAATCTAACAATGAGCTCAAACAAAAGTAATGATTTTGCTTTAAGATGTACAGTATGGCTTCTTATATAACACATCTCATTCAAACCTGACGACAAGCTGTGCCAACAGTCGAGGACAATTTGTAACAAACACGCACCTCAATCCTTTACACATCATGTGACCGAGCATTATTTCCTTCAGCTGTTTTACTCTTTACATTAAGCCACCTTCTCTTCTTTCAGTTTTTCTTTTTGGTTTTCCTCCTTTTCGTTTTTCTAACTCCATTGTTTCCTATTGATTGCTTCTACCGACTATAAACCCACACAGAGCCGCCCCATCTGAGAAATGATTATCTTTGATTATCTCAGAGCTTGTGGTTCAATAAATTCATGAAAATTTGAGGCCTTGCTGTGCCTCCCACCAGAGTGGGAACGTAAAAGTCTCTCTCTCAGTCCTTCAGCGTGTTATCACCGCTCTCTACACAAACTCCGCACTTCTGAAGAGATTAATAACACATTGTCTGTGGAGATAACATCTGTCTCCACTGCTCCTGAAATATCAAGCTTAATAAATATATTTATGAGCCCTGCTCTCTATAGCACTAATGCAATCAGCCGTTGCTGCTCACGCTGGCCCAAGACACTGAAAACCCATTGACTTATTTTGTAGCAAATTAGTCCAACACCTAATCGCTGAACCCTGCTACGCTTTTTGAATTACGACTTTAAAACACCCATTCGCTCTGCAGCAACTGCAGTTTGAATTAATATCAATTCGTAGACTTGCTGGTGTCCAGATTTCATTAGCAACACATTAACGATGCTTTACATCTATTATCGTTTTGACATGTTATATAAATAATCGGCATGGAAACGGAGCATTACCATTAAATGTTGTAGCTTTACGATAAACAGATACATCAATAAAGCTGCACACGGGTCACAAACAATAGACATAACTGACTTCACCATGAAGGTTTGGAAAAGTTATTGTGTATTTATCCTGAATATATCCCTACCTATGTCCATAACAATGCAATCTATCTTTTAAGGGTAATATGTAAGACTAATGCTTTGGGATCAAGACTGTTGTTGATTTCTTGTTACGCACATTTTTTTCACCTTTGTCATTTATTAATTCAGCAGTAACCCCAGCTTGTCTACATAAAAATTCCTGTAAGGTCCTGCAGCTCAGTTGTTAAAGCATTGTCTTAGCAGGACAAAGTTGTGGGTTTGAGTCCCAGGAAAAACACCTACTGATCAAATGTATAGCTTAAATTAAAATTAAAAGTTGTTTTGGATAAAAGCGTCTGCCAACTGAATAAATGTAAACGCAAAATTCTTAAAGGTTTCACTTATTTTGCTCTACAGATAACAAAATAAAGCTATAGAATTTTCTGTTTCATGTGAACTATCCCTTTAAGTGAAAGGATACACAGAGAGGAGCCATTTTTTCAGGGTAAACATGTTCCCCCCTCCTCACCTCTGTCCCACGGTCCCTAAACCTGACAGAGCTGTAGCCAGGGGCTGCATGAGACACAGGATGCAGTACAAGGACAAATCCACACCCACGAGGACAGGAGAGGAAAGATGTGATTAACTCTTTATCATCGTGACTTTACAGCGGTATGAACATCTCTGCAATGCGATTTGCCCCCCGATCTGACGCCCCACTCTCCTGTTCTCTAAATATTAGTCTAATCTGAGATATGCTCTGTAGCTGGAGGCGGGGGGGTGGTGGAGGGTGTGGGGAGATAAGCCAAGAGGCTAAGCTAACAGAAATTAATAACTGTGATGGAGATCTGCCCGTTGAACATAATTTTAGTGCAAAATCACCCTGACCCCCCAATGATACTTTTTATCTTGATTATTTTGAACAATGTGAAACAACATCATTTTGTTTACTACTTAACCTTTAGCAGTCAGGTGCTACGCCAAACCCAACACTCCTGCAGCGGCGTGCGAACACTCTTTGTATTAAATGCACACCTCTCCTGGACTCTCTCTCTTTCACACACATGTGAGAAGCAATGAACTACAGATTCACAGTTGCCACTCTCCACAATCAAGGTACAAAACAGGCCTGAAACTGAAAAAAGATTATTTGCAGGAATGAACATTTTGTGTGTGATGTTAATTGTCACAATTTCAGAGAATGTTACATTGTGGAAATTGACAGTTATTTTAGCTGCAAAGCAACTTAATTCTTGTATTTGCCATTGTGCAATTTTAGGTTGCAAGAACGTTTCCCTAATGTTTCCATTGTTAACAAAAACAGTAAACATTTTATTTTGAAAGTTTTAGGAATATTCAAAACATCTAGTTTTTATATGTCTTATTAACATTTTTGCTTGATTATAAGAACACCATTTAAACTTTTTTTAATTATGCAACGTTTTTAAAACATTCCACTAACAAGAATAACATTTCAATATATGATACATAACGTGAAAATAACATTCTACTACCATTACAGCAAGAACCTTTTTATAACATTAAGACAACTATTACAGACTGTTAGCCAATGTTCTGACAATGATCCCTTTAGCTGTGGTGATGGGATGCACTACACAGTTTAAACACTTATGGATGCAGGTGGAGTAACAAAACATTCTGCATATCAAAAGTAATGTTTTAGACTAATGCTTTAGGATCACGGCTGTTGTTTCTTGTAATGCACATTTTTTCATGATCATTTATTCTGTATCTATCAGCCTGAAATGACTTCAAGAAAAACGAGCTGTCAAATGGGTATTCACCTTCATTTCAGACATCATTTCAAGGTCTCATTACAAAAAGATGAATATCATACAGGTCCTTCCATGCTCTTACCAATATAATCTCTCAAGATGCCAATGCAGTTACTTTATGAAAAGGGATTACTTACTTTATAGAAAATTAAGAACTGATTGCACGCATGCAAACAGACACACGTGAAGTTGTAAAATGTTTTATCAAAGACACCATTTGCATCCTCTAAGAGAGATGGGCGAGCAGACGCGGGGGATGTTAACTGCTATGGTAACCAACCCCTGGGGACTGAGAATCTTCATCGCATCACCTCACAACATCTGGCTCTTAAATGTTCACTCACAAAAAAAATTAAAGTAAAATACACACACACAGACATACACATAAATTAAAATAGGAGTGCTAATGATGCACACGGATATCTGCTTTACAGAATCAGTACCCTGCACAGAATGCAGACATTATTCTGCACACATCGAAACTCACAGGCTATCTAAGACACATATACAGGCAGGATTTAAATGAAATACCATTATAAAGATTAGGTGGTAAACAGTGCCACTGACCGCCCAGGTACAACAGGTTAAACTGTCAAAATGTATGAACAGGAGCACAGAAATTAACCAGAGGTCAAACAAAGGCTGTAATCCAAACATTAATGGCCATCATAAACAGAGGGACATATCAATGCCGGACAGGCATGCCAATTATGTTTGTTCAAGTGAAGATATTTCATCAAAGGAGAGTGGTTTATCTAGCAAAAACAAAGAAGCATACAAATTAATGGAAATGATTTTAAAAAATTCAATTTTCTTGTGTGGAGTTAAAAAGACTTAATTTTACAAATAATAATAACTATGTGACCTCAGCTAGTCAAAGAAACAAAAAGCCTCAGTGTCTATGACCTACAACCATATTCATTTTACAGTGAGGCAAAGCAAACTCACATTATACACTTGACCTTGATAATGTCAGAGAGAAACAGAGGATTCTGAGCAGCAGTTTTCTTAATAATCTTTTTTGGTCCCTCACAGCTAGTCCTGAAGCTTTAGTCATGTGACTTCCCCACCATCATCTACAGGAAACACCTTCACTCTCCACTCTAGAGCTTCACAAACTAATGCCTATTAATGTCCCTATGTATTTCATTTGTAACCAGGAGGGCTACAGCAAAATGCTTGTAATTAACAAAACATTATCTTGTAAAAAATAACCCTTAATTAGTGGTGCAACTGACTTCTCTACTTAAAGATACTTCTTGCTGATTAAGAGACCTGGTTCAGTAATTTAGTTCACTGCATGTGTTGAGTGACTACCATCCCCCTAATACTGATGAATTATAACCACAAGCACACGGGCTGCCATGTTAAGACAGCCAATCAAAACAATAAATAAGATTTAATAAGACCAATGCACAACACTTTCTTAAAGTACAGAAGAGCCAATGATAAAATGGGTCTTTCAGAGAAATTTATGTCTGATGGTTATCAGTGTTCAGAATCTAATATTTTATGCAAGAAAAATAAACTTTTTTGAATCTTGACTCAAACTACACAAGAAAGAAAAGTTCTTAGTTGAAAGTTGAAAAGAAAAGGCATACTTCAGCATGACCCCTGATAATGTCTATTGTCCACTAAAAACAATTTACAGCCTCAACTGAGTGAGACTGACTGTGCACTGAGATCTGTATTCAGGTGGAAATGACCCAAAATGTCAATTAGCAAATTATCATTGGCTTTAAAGAGAAAAGGATCTTTTCTCTCTTTTTTTGAAACTGTCTGACAACCCTATCCCCTGAGACCATTACAGAGTGATTTTTGAGGTATTGTATTCATAAGGGATTTCCAGTAATTGGATTAAATTGGTTCCAGAATGTAGCAATTTATATTGTAATATCCCATTACTTCCAATACTGTTCTTAATTAATTAGGTCTTTTTTTCTTGATGTATAAGTTAGCTACTACAGAAAGCTGGGTTCAGTTTGTGCCCTTCCCCCTTTTTTCCCCACTTCTCCTTATTGTCCTTCTACATTCTGAATAGCACAGTAAATGTGATGAAGACACTCATTTGGTCTAATTAAACAACTTTATGTCCATTTTTTACATCTAACAAAGATGGACAGCACAAAGTTATAGCAACAAGTTTGCTCTTGTAGTTGGCAGAGCACAAAAAGGGTTCGATTTCCATGGATTTGAATCGATTTCCAACTTGAATTTACTGTAAGTCGCGCTGGATAAAAGCATCTGGCAAATGCATAAATGTAAATGTAACTTTATATCCAAAATGAACACGATGCATTTTGTGCTTTAAACAAAAACACAATTTAGCTTGATAACTAAAGTGTGTGTTGCAAGTAAAGTGTTCGTAAAGTGGATCAACAATTAGTTACCTCTGTCTTATTCTGGATGTTACTTTAATATATACTTTGCCTAAAGGTTGCCTAAATCAATACAATGTTCAGACGATTTCCATATGTAAATATGTTTTAATTAAGTAAATTCATTTCTATTTTCCTTTGTGAAGCCTCCAGGCTAAGTGTGTGAATGTGGAAAATATGTAGCAACCACACACTTCTTTGGAAGATCGGAAACAAGTGATGGGATTCAGACAACCAGAGAAAGATGTTACAATGTCAGTCAGACTGCAAAGATACAAATATTCTTTGCTGCTATTTATTGTTGCCGCTGGAAATGCTTTAAATGTATCTATTTTTTTTTACAAATCACACCAGCTGACCTTTTGCAGTAACACCTTTATTTGTACCATTACATCTGTACACAAGATGTGCTCTTAAACCTACTCTTGTGAGTCTTCACAAGAGCCCACATCACTGAAACACAGGTATCAAACAACTGACGCCAGCTTCAATGACCTAAAATAGTCAGAATTTTTTAAGTTAAATACTAAAAGCATTTATTGTTGTATTTTTGCATACAAATATTTTTGTATTTTCAAATAGAGGTTTAATTAAACCTCCCCAATCATGACGATAAAAGCTGTATAAGAGCTGAAATGTAAATAATCAGATTTAACGAACATTAAAAGATTTTAAGTCAAAGATTCTTGAGTATGTCTCTACCCAATAAATTTGAAGGGATAAGAAGAAACATTATATAAATCAACAAATAAATAAAAGAATAAAGTAGATGAGAGAAAGTGCATAATGGCTTTGTTTTCAAACACAACCTTCATGAATAATTACACAATGCAGATCACATGAGAGCAACCTAAAAAGCTGTCACTTCAAAGAAACACTCAATATTACATAAAGCCATGCTACTGCATGCGTCTTCTATTAGCATGAATGCTAAGATGACACCGGAACAAAGAGGCGTGCAGCAGTGCTCGTATGCAAGCTGCCGTGAGAAGACCCACCGTATGCTCTCAGTTCTTCCCTTCAGTCCACAAATTAAGCACTCATAAGGGAGAACAAAGGAATAACTTTTAATATCTCATCAGGAACTCCAGCAAGATAGACTGCATTAGCATCGCGACAGTATCCCTTGCTTTAATTTTGTTTGTGCTATATCACCCTGCCTTAAATTACATGAGAAGTAATAAAAAATCGTTACGCACGTTGATTGTGTTATTCAGACACACACAGTCTGCATTTGAGGTAACTGAATCTTGTTTTGGCTAGTGTCATTTACCTATTAAAAACATAATCTTGCTGGTGACTAATCTTGCTGCGTGATTTGGAGGACTGTTTGAGGTAGACAGACATGAATGAAAGAATGAGGAAAGAATGAATTTCCTTGTGTTGGTCTGTGTGTATGTGAGAGAGAAAGAAAGGTATAGTGAGAGAGAGAAAAAGAGAGAGAGTGAGTGAGAGATTTGCGAGCCTCTGCAACCACAAGGTGGCATCTTACTTCCTAAAGGAGGCTTGTGCTTTATGTCTGGTCTAAGGATGATACACACATACAGCATCCCAAAAGCAGGTGGGAGGTGTGTGTGTGTGTGCTGGGCTCAGGGTGTTCAGAACTAACCTGCATATATTTAATGAGCAATGGCATCATCTCTCAGCCTCATTCCCCTGTTAAACGGACTACAGGCGCTGTCAGGCTCCAGCACACATTCCTCTATGGAAAAAGAGGTGAGCGTCACCTAAACCGAGGAGTGTGTGCATATGTGTACAGCCACAATGTGGAGAGGAAACCAAACAGGGACAGAACATGTATGATTCTGCATTTGGTTTTCTTTTTAACTGCTGTGATACTAAATTTACTTGAAAAAATTCCGACCATAATTGGAATTATTAGCGATTTTTAGCGGTCTTCATAAATTCCGATTATATGAAAAAAGAAATAAATAATATACTACTTTTATTTGTAACTTTTTGACAGCCAAAGTATTTTTACTGTACTTTTAAAATTAGTTTCTGCTTTATATGTTTTTAGTTACCTTTGAAATACTGATTGGAAATTTCTCATGGAGCATAAAAATGTGGAATTAAGATTTTACATCTAGAAAATAGATTTCAGGTGTTTATCTCACCCTAAATAGAAAATGAATGCATGAATAAAACATCTGCCAAAAACAAGAAAACAACACTTCTTAAACTAAAGCATAAGGTAAGGTTGCTTGTCTAAAGTCCACTAGTATGAATAATTTCTGTCTGGTTATTTTCATCTGCAGATCATTGTTGTGTTTCCTTCTTTCAGTACTGACAGCTACAGGGAACATGACTCAGTGATCTCAGTGAAAGGAACACAGAGAAGTCCAGTGAGTACTGAAGCCATCATCTCCACCTCTGGATCACGCGCTGCACTCCTCACCTGTTCATTTGCCATATGGAGAAGTATGTATGTGTGCACTGAGTAAACAGTTCCATTTCCATCCATGGCAGGTCATTAAAGTACATGTAGGCAGCTGCACCTTCACCGTTTCTATAGGCGCAATTAAACATCTGCTAGGTAAAATGGATTAATATGATCCAGGCAAAGAAAGATGTAGAAGGGGCTGGGGGAAATGTGTTTGTATTTTTCTCCCTTATTCTTTCAACTCTGATGTAACATTTCATCTGTTTTTATTGGTCTTTGCAGTTAACCATGACCATGAACTGATTTAATGAGCATGTAGCATAATACTGCATTCAGGAAACGCAATATATGAATACTGTTTATGACAATGCTGTAAAATTCAACAAATACTTGTGCAATAAAATTGACAAATATTTATTATTTATAAAAATTATATTAGGCAAAAATGTCTTGGATTCAAATGGAAACTGTACAGTTGACAAGAACCACACTAACCTTGTGGACAAAGTATTTTAGATGCATGCTTATTTGGACTTTTCTCTAACAGAGCTGAGCATACCTACAGTTAATGTGATGAACTACACTTGTGGTTACACTGCTAGAAGACCTGTGTGAACTTGAGGGGAACTTTACACTTACTGTACAGTAAAAATTACCAGGGTTACAAGTTAATTAATTAAGTTAATTAAGTTAATTACTTAAAATTACAAAATTACAGGTACAAGTAAAAGAAATGAAAAATGGCTTTAAAAATCAGTAATGAGAAAGTTTAACATTATTTTGTTTGCAGATGACATTTGGTTTATATTTTCTTTATCTAATGCAATAAAATTGACGCATATGGCTCAACTGTCCAAATTTTTTTGGGGGGAAGGCACTGTATTTGTATACAACAAAATATACATTGTTTGCATTTAAAATGCAAAAACTAAATGTAACAGAAAAAAAGGGGCATCTTTACTGAAAACGTTACATACAGTTTGCATTCAACTCTCTAGAGTTTGTTTTCTCAAATTTGGAGGGAGTGAGGAAGGGAGGGGAGAGAGAGTAGCAACATTTATTTTTCCAATCCTGACTGAGGCTAAAGGCTCAAATCTGCTGTCTCGTCTTGGTCAAATGGTCAACAACAAAATTATTTTCTGTCACGCTCCTGAGTTTAAGTCTTGCCAGCCAATATGATTGTTATTCATTTATGACCAAATACAAGCACTGTAAAATACAGCATGATGGGACACATGCATCAACAAACCAGAATACAGGCTTAAGCTAACTTAAGAACACAATTTACCTCAAGACAGTTTTTGTTTTCACCTGCATCTGAAGAAACAGCATGATCTTGATTATGAGCTTCAGTCTGAGGCTGCTCATGTAAATAGGTCCACATCTTGGGAAGCTAATATGCAAAACAGCCCTATCCTGCGTGTCAGGATCTGTGGAACAAGGAGATTAATGGAATCCTAAAAGTGTAAATTATAGCCTTTACCCGCTGCAGCGTGGAGAGGAGGGCCGACAGCCCCCAGGGAGGCTCCCCACAAAGCAATTCCACCAGCTCCACACATGCAGATCTCCTATACACAGAGGTGAAGGGCAATTTCCCCTAGTCTCACTTCCTTATTTATTTCCACAGATAGACTGCTTGGACATATCTACATATACACGTGACTGGCTGAACATCTACACAGGTAATAATGTGCAGGGGGGTGTGATTTGAGGGCGGTCATAGTGCAGCTGAAAACCTCATGGGCTGGATGTGGAAAACCAATGAAAAATGAGGCAGAGAAAGTCATTGATGGTGTTGTTTTTAACTGACAATTTAGATAGATTACATGGAAATTTAAATCTGAAACTAAGTAGCACTGCCAAATATATATTTAAAATAAAAGCAGTGTGGAGGTCTCACATGTTCACTGTCAAAACCTAGTGTGCTCACTCTGTAGGCAGCATTTGAAGGCATCTCGGACATGTTTCCAATGTGGCCCATTCCAAAGGCAGCATCGTATGTATCTTTCAATCCCCGAATGCACTGTGATAAGACCGCTGATCAATTCAATCCACTGATCTAAAAGGTGGATGAAGCAAGAGGAATATTATTTATAAGAACAGAGTCACTGTAGTCAACTACAGTTATGGCATCTACACAGGCCATTGACATAGACTGTTCTACCATGAATGGGTAAATCATCATAAAAACATGCAAACCTATTCACATAAGACCACTCTACGGTCTAACAGACAGAATGACAAACAACAACAGACAACTGAAGGAAACAGTACCTCTTGGAACTACAGTTGACATGGTGGGGGTGCAGGGGGACTTCTGGACAGAGACCCATAATTATAAACACCTTGTATTGGATGTATTATAATAGAGTGATGCATGTTTGATGGACGAAAACATTTCAGATTTTCTTCTTTAGATTTGGCAACACTGCTGTCCTCCACCCCCCTCCTTCCTTTTTACTATTCATTGAGATACAATCGCCGGTTGGCACTTCTCCAGTGTTAGATGCATTTGAATAATACATGACCTGCCCTTTTGCTGACATCACGATGCCAGAGCTAAAACAAGGTATGAATCTTATTCGATATACACTTCCAATGTTCAGCTGTTCACAATCTATACTGTCAACAATTTATCATGGGATGCAGAGTGGCGCTGCCAAGATATCAGAGTGGTCGGCAGCCGTGTATGATGTAGTCGAAGCATCTGGCTCTTCACTGCTCATGACATTAGCCCAGACAAGAGAATCAGTGGACTATTGAATGCAATTACAGTAAGCAAGACAGACAATAAAGATTGATAGGGCTTTTTCATTTTATCACACAGGGAAACATAACTGTGGTAAGGCTTTGCCTTCAACTGCCTGCATCTAATAATGATTGAGGGTGTGTGTGCACCATGGTGTGGGCAAAAGGAGAGGTGAGAGACAAAGAGAAGGAGAGAAGGAGAGAGAAAGAGAGAGAAGGAGAGAGAGAGAACATGTACACAACTGGGCTTTGGCCTTTTATCTATGCACATGCATCACAGACAAACAGGGATATGCACTCCCACAAACACATACAGTGTGCACATATGCATGCAACGCTCACACGTTAAATGCAAACAGAAGGTATGCACATGCAAAAACACCCACGTGAAAACAACGTGTTTGTGGACACCTTCTGTTTGGATTTTCTGTTTGAATTGTGGCTCAGTGAATAATCACATTCTTGCAGATTTTAAAGGAGAGGAAAACCCTTAACGTGGTGGCCGTTTTCTGTTAATGATGAATATTTACACAACATCGATCACATTTTTGCAAGCAATCTCAATGATTAAGAGGGGAGAGACTCACCATGCATATTTAAACAACGCGAGAGATAATAAATGAGGCCTTTCAATACAATCAACAACCTCAGGCAAAACAGAAGAAAAACATCAGAGGAAAAATATCTCCACTGTTGACCACACTGAAAGGCCAAAGAGACCCCCCGTCTAAGAACCTGGATACATATTCATACTGCAGCCTCACAGCATTTAAACAAAAGCGTATTTGAAACAGAATGTGTTTACTGAAAGCAAAACTGACAGGTCACATATAAATGACCTGACAAGATTCAGAAAGGTGACTATTGGGGCAAAATGAATCGCATTAATGAATTGCAGTTTCAACTGGACTTGCATGCAAACATGACAAATGTTTAATTCCTTGAAAGAGAGAGGGAGAAAAAGCCATTTACTGGGAGACACTGTGGAGATGACATGTCATCGCATGGATGTTCTATTATTTGCTTGAGTAATCATAACAATACAACAAGCTTTCCCACAAGAGTTAATTGCAATGTGAAAGAACAGGCCAATGCAAGCAATTCTATATTTGCACTAGTGTGTTGGCGTGCTGTATTTATCTCTTTTTGTCTTTAATATCTTTAATTTTTCATGTGTGTGTGTGTGTGTGTGCGTGTGTGTGTGGGTTTAACCATACATTGGGCATAAATTTGTACCCAAATTGAGCAAAACCTATAAAAAAAATAGTAAATAAAGTTTTCTTTTATAAGCTGTCTGTTAGGATTAAGGTTAATGTGTTGGGTTAGTTCATATTGTTTAACTAGCTAGCTGTGTATGAAAACAATAGAATGAGATATATGATCAAATATGTTTTGCAAAGTACCCCCCCACACACACACACACACAAAGAAAATGAATAGTCATGGGCTAAAGTAAAGATCAGTAGAACAAAATGAAAATGTGTCTGGTCAACATTCCCTATTATACAAGCTAAAGAAAATTTGAAAAATACAGCAACCAAACCAACACTAAACAAGCATTTCAAAAGCTCTGTTGTCAAAGTTTGCATCTAGCATCTTAAAGCCTTAAAAGATGGAAGGTTGTGTTGTGTGTGTGTGTCTGTAGTGACAGCTCAGTATATTTGCATGCACACATAGTTTCACATGCAGTCACACAGGCAAGGTGCTGGGCCCTTATCAACTCAGATAAGGCCTGACTGCCCTTTTACCTAGGGGAGCCTGGTCTAATCTGAAAAAGCCTGTCATTAACAAAGAGAGATCCCTTCCTCAAGGATACCACAGCATGGCTACAGCCAAACCCAACTTTGCTCCTCTGCCTCTTTACTTCCTTTTATCTGCCCCTTCATTTGTGCTTGGGACTTATTACTCCCATAACGCAACACTTTCAGCCTGGCTCAACAACTCCATTACCAGTGGATATTGCCCCTCTTGCCTCTACTGTCTGATAAGTGCAAATAAATGGCCAAATAAATATTGACAAACTGTTTTTTTCCTCTTTCCCCGCTGGTTTGACTTTCTCTGCACCCTGGCAGTTATTACAATAAGCTCTGTGGCTCTTACGCATACATCTGCTTTCATCAATGATAAAAGGTTGGGCTTAATCCAAGCATAATATGTTCGTCACGTTTATTCACCAGAAAGAAATAAAAAATGAGTACAAACAGTCGGTGATGGTTAAATCTATCAAACCCATGGCCATTCATCAAGACACCTGCAGTGAATTTGCTGTTTACAGATAAAAAAGTATGTGTCATTGACATTAAATAGGCATATTGAAATATATTAACAAGCAGTGCTGGTAATGAAAGGGGTGGCGTATTAAACAAAAACAAACAAATCACACACACAATGCAAAAGTAAAGTAAAAGCGAACTATACAAATTGCCATGTGAAAGCAAGCAGTTCCGTTAACACACAAACTCTGACTTCCAGTAGTGTAGCTTTGTTAAGATTCATATCTGCAAATGGCAAAAAGAATTAAAAAGATAACTGTCATTCAGAATGGGCTCCAGCACTCTGACATATTGCTTATAGACATGGAAGATAAGACAGACCCCAACCTCCTGTTCCTCAGTCAAAGCCCACTGCATTTCTTTCACATCCAAAGAGCTAATTCCTCGCTCATATGAATATGCCATTTTCCTACTGCCAACATGATGAATCCCTGAACTGTACGTCACTGTTAGTCGGCCCCACCAAAAATGCCATATTAATGTCAAATGAGATATAACGATTTAGATTCGTCAGATTGCCCCATGTCAGTCCACATCCATCCTGTGAGCGGGTGGAGATTTCCCATCAGACACTGAGAGAGAGATCAGATAACACAGCTCTGTGTCGGGCTGCTCTCAGTGGAGGGACAAAGTAGTTATTCCTACTACTCGCTTCTCTGTAGTTAAAGGGATACTTCACCCAAAAATGAACATTCTGTTATCATTTACTTACCCACATGTTGTTCCAAATTTAAATGGCATTATACTTCTTCTTGGAGTCCATGTATGGACCACTTTTATTTTATTTTTATGGTGCTTTTGAGACTTTTGAATTGTGAAAGCTCCAGTCACCTGAAAAGCTCCAGGCACCTCAGTTGTGTCCTGTCAGCATTTGGTATCGAACCAGTGTCCTTCTGGTTACAAGTTTGACTCTCTGACCAACAGGCCACATCTACCCCCAATAAAAAGGGTGATCAGTAAATTATTTAAAATATATATATCATTAAAAAAATGATGAGAGTTAAGAGTCAGTAACGGAATATACACACACTTTTATATAGATCTATATTATAGATATAGATTTTAAATGCCTGCATTTCTCCTCATATGGCTATTCTGCTGCATTACTGTTTACTGCAACAAGTGGTGATGGTCAAGAGGAGTGACACAGTCCAGCCCAGATCATATGGCAGATAAAAAAGGTTATTAATGAAGCAGAGTGGTGTCATTGTAGCTTATTCTCCCTCTCTAACAGCATCACCAGTGCTTAACAGGTTTAAGCTATGATGCATCAGCTTCAAGATACAATCTCCGATAGCAATTAAGCAGGAAACGTGCAATTTGCTGAAGAAAAAAATAGTCAATACCTATTATTGGATCTGCATACTTAAGTTTCTCCTACACTCCCTTGGACTGTGAGGCTCACTACAGTACACCTAAAATCCTGAAACCCTAAAAAATCATTTTGCAATAAAAGTAAATAAAAAAACGTAAAAAAAAGTACAAATAAAGTGTGAAACTGAATGCATTGTTTACTAATTATTTGATTTTACTTTTTCTTTTGCTAAGGATTTAGTTTAGTGACCTCCAAACTATTTTTCAAAGTCAATTAGAACACATTTAGAAATGGATTTTAAAAAAGTAAAAGTACTGTTAAAAATAGTACAGTTTTTTGTTTGTTTGTTTTTAACCAATTACTTTTGAGCCATGTCCTTGGATTCAATAAAGAAATTTCTTTATGGTTTCTTAATTTACTTGGAAATTTGTAGGGAAGCTTTTCCCTACACTTGTGTGTGTGTTTCACATTCCATGATGTTGTCCAGGAGGTTGTTTACCATTCTTCTGACAGGATCACCATGATGATTGATTTACTGGGTCATTGCCTAGACCTCTACTCTTCAGCCATAAAGCACCATATACATCAATATAGATATATACTTTCACCACCTGTGGCATTGGAGAAGAGTCTGCATACCACCATGGACAAGTTCTATTATTCATTGAACCTCTTAAGCCTGAGGGCGGCCCCTCACAGATGAGGGATTTCAATAGGGCCACTGCTGATTTAAAAGAGAAATCCTGTACGCATTCAATACATTGTAAACCTATAACCCATACTCAACCACACACACTCAACGCATTCATATATAGCATTTCAGATATACTACCATCTCTGTAGTCTGTAAGAAATATTAGCTATTATATATCACAGGGGCATACAATACTTGAGAGGTAAGGGCATTTTTTTTCTTCCTGTTCTTAAACTAGTTGAAGTTAGTCAACTTTCAATGTCAACTTTTAACTTTTCAAGATATCTCTTTTACATGAAGAGATTTTAACAGTAATTTCATCATCTACAGTATATTGTTCGAACAATGCACTATATACTAAACAATACTCTTTACCCACAACTCCTTCTCCATTTTTTGACTTGTCATGTGACAAGTGGGTGAGTAAACAACAACATCTTCATGTTTGGGTGAACTATTAGGTGAATAAGCAGAATAGCCTATCCAAACTGTGTCATTTCCCTATGGGATCATGACTAACAGAACTTAAATCCATTATAATCCGAACGTCACTATTATGACTTAATTAAAAATGTAAACACTAACCACACTTCATAAAAACAAAATTAATGATGTGACAGAGTAGAAGATGCCACCATGATGAAGGAGAGTCCCAATGAAAGAAAATTAGAAGGAAGCTGACCCAAATATCATCTCAGCAACAGAGGAATCCTGTTATGTTCAGTTATCCTGTTATTTTAATACCATAAAGGTATTTAAAGATTATGCAAATTCTCTTTTAATGGATGAGATGAAGAAATAAAAAGAGAGGCAAATTTCTCCAGGCAAAACTGATATTCCCATGAGTTTATATAGATAATCATTAATAAAGCTACATGGTACATACAGTTCTAAAAACACAGATCATTATAACAGGTTACATGTCAAGCTTTACATTGAGATACGTACATACTGTACAACAAGAAACAAGCTCTTTCTCGTGTACATTCTAGCGTTCATACAGGGACACATACATACTGTATACTTACACTGAACGCACACACACACACACCACAGAAGCAGCCAGTGGGGCAGCATCAAGGCCTTTCTGGAACCCATGCACCGTGAACCCTGAATTTTATTACTTCATTATTTTCCTTTCCTGCAATGCTCACTTTCATTTGAGCAAGTCTCCACATTGGTATAATGAGAGCGCTATAAAAACGTTGCTTTAAAAGGGTTTGCATACTCTCCCATTCTCAGCTCAACCCTTCAGCAAGCATATGGCAGGTAATCAGGTCGGCAATCACAGTGCCCATAATATGTGCTGCATGATTTCAGCATTGTGCTATTATCCATCTGTTTCTGCACAGAGAGACATGAACCTTCCTGCAAGAGGTCAGTGCTTTCATGATACTCACAGATCCTCAAAGCTCTGGGAAGAGCCACTCCTGCTTTCCTCTGGATATTTCTGTTACTCTGTCCTCCTGTAAAATTTCCTTAAAATTATTGCTTTCTTGTTTGCTCTCTTTTTTTCTCTGTTTCTCTCTATCTGTCTATCCATCTATTCAACCATCCAGAGGTCATGGTATCTCTGATCACTTCCTGTCTTGGGAGGAATCAGAGGCAGGGCAAACCATAGCTGCCATCTGCATCATCTACATTGTCTATAACATCAATCCATCCTGAGGGATAGTTCCTCAGGTATTTGCACTGATGGAAACCACTTGGAGAACTGCCTTTTCTGAAAAGGTGTCTAGTCTCTTATTGACACTGTCAGGTAGCATCTTGAGTCAAATTTTTGGCATTCTTATAGCACACTTTCCCATGCTTCAACACTTTTCTCATGCAATAAATCTGTGCTGTTATGCTTCCTATTCTTTTTAAAGACCTTGAAAGTAAGAGTCTCATTCGAACCCAGAGCAGGTGGTACACATTCAGAGTGACTTTACAGTATTTATAATGTATGTGAGGGCAGACCATTACGATGGAGATGGGACGCATATGGATTCATTTATTATTTTAAAAATTATTCAGTAAACGAACTACTTTACACTCGCCTGCATATGACAAAGGTTACATCTTATTTAATATTTGCTTGTCTTAGTTCAGTGTGTGTACTGTTGGGTTTTTCTCTGTCTGCTCTGTCTACTAAAAATCAATGATTCAGTTTGTGAATTGCTTTTCAAGTATTCTACAGGCTGTAACCATGGCATTGTTCAGCATAAAAGTACCAAACTAGGACTAATGTTTGATAAAACAGACGACGCTTAAATGACACTGGATCGAAAGATGCACCTTATACCATCACAAATACACATACACGTACACACATTTCCATCATGCTGTGCCCTCTCTATACAATCTGGAAACATATTGAATGTACATGTTACATTAGACAGGAGGCAAATATCAAAGACATCTTTGCCAAAGAAAAAAAGACAGAAATTGGGCAAGATGTCCAATAAAAATAACCTAGAAAGTGTATAGCTGACTGTTTTCTGTGTGGTATTAACAATATATGTGCAGTGGTCAAAAAAAAGAAAGTATATTATATTACCAATGATTTGTGTATAGGCTTTGTAAAACTCTGGCTGTCAGTAAAGCTCTAAGCATATGGATCAGGCCTACAGGACTTTTCTCTACAGTTATGCTAAAGAGCAAGCAAAGCCACATATTATGTTTAAATGACTTTATTGAGTTATAAAACCAGAGAGAAGGTGACAGGTCAAAAGGAGAAGTAACAAAAGAACTGGTTAAAATTAGGTTTCTTGGAACAAATAAGCAAAGAAATATGAATTGAACACAAAAGACACTCCAGTTCAGAATAAAAGCACAATAGGCTTTGAACCAAGACTAAAAGCAAGTGAAAGATAAAACCATCATTGAGAGGAACAGTACTGATGACAGCTTAACCCTGGATTTGGCAGTATGCATGGAAGGCATTACATTTAGCTTTGAACTTGTCTCTCTACTTAGATATTTTCGTGGTACAGGGTCTAACAACTATCAACGGCACTCCATACCTCCAAATCTGCAGTGAGTGTGTCTGTCTACAGAGTGGAAAAGAAACACAAGGAAAAAAATGTTTTTATGAATTGCAAGATTATGAATTTAAAGCTGCAATCTGTACCTTTTGTCTCTCTACCGCCATCTCTGTTTGAAACATAAAATTGCAGGGTACTTCTGGAGTTACTTTCTTAATCTGGATAAGTTTAAATCCCTTAAACTGTGGTAAGAACAAGCTACAAACGCACCATCAATACAACCCAGGCGTGATATAGCAGTACATAGTACTCAACACCTTAAATTATTATCAACATTATAAACTTACAGCTGTGAATTGTGGTGAGGTAAAGAGATCATGTTAAACAGTGATCTGTAATATAATTACTCAAAAACTGATTTTTGTTCATTTTTTAACCAAAATGGTTACGGATTGCAGCTTTAAGAATTTCGTTTCAGAGACTCTGCTAGTAACTCTGGTTGACTGATGATTGCTTGAAGTCAGCTATAGTCCTTTAAGGAACATCCACTGTAAGTCCAGAGTGTTTAAACGTCTTCTGCAAACTCACCCACGTCCCACCTGCTAATGATTTATGGCAGGTTGACAAGAGTAAACATGGGGACAGTATGGCAAATGATAGCATACATTAGAGATGGTCAACATCTAAAAACAGATGAGGGCTGTGAGAAGATGATGGGCTCAGAATAAAAAGAATGAGACATTTAAAAGTGGATGTGAGATAATAACCAATTTCATTGCACACTTGGTCAACACACTGAAATCTAATTATGATATTAAAAAGTTTCTCTTTTTATTTGTGGTCCAACAATCTAAGATTGCATAAAAAACTCATTTAAACCTGGAAACAAACTGACTTTAAGATTCTGAAAAAGTAAAAAAGAGTTTACGTTTTTAGTGTATATGATCTGTAGATTTGTAGAACTATTTGTAGACCACTAATCAAATAAGCAAATTTGTGACCATGATCACGTTACTCTATTGATTATAAGACCAGATATCCTTGTTTCTGAAGCACACAAAATGCTCTTAAGAACATTCTCACAGAAACCATATCAGCTAATGCATTTTGTCAAAAGTCCTTTTCACCCAAAACAATTTGTAATAAAAAACACTTTTTCCTGAAACAGTCTCGTACTTCTAAAGCTCCTAAATATATTCCTCAACCTTTAAATAAAATTAAATGTCTGATTGAAGTTCCCAGATTTTACAGCAGTTCCCTCTGAAGCCTCGGCCCCACCTCTCGCATTTGTGTGTTTTAAGTAAGGAAGCTCACAAATCTTTATTTAGAGAGCTGTGATTATCCCTCTTCTCAGAGGGCACATGATATGAGGAGCATTAGAATTCACAGGAAGCAGCCCTGCCTTCCTCTTCTCTCCTCAATCTCTTTCCATGCTGAAGGCCTTGTTTGTACAGCTCTCAGCCCAAATCCATTATTACTTCCTAAACTGACAAATCATTTCAACAAATACAATCTTCCTTTCCTTGTGCCGGCTGATAAGATAAATGCTGAAGTCGGGAGAGAACACAAGCAGAGGCAGAGGTTCATATTTCAATTTGCAAAGCACCTTGTTCTGAATCTTAATTTATACACAATAAGACAAACAATGGAGAAAACTAAAGATTAAGGTTCCAGTCAGAAACCAGACTCCAAACAGTACCTCACACCTACAATAACTTCTCACACTCTATATAAAGCTGGGTAAAAAATAGCCCAGTGCAACCTGGGGCTGAGAAAAATATTGAACAGAACACATACTGGGTTAAATTAACCCGTGCGGCAAGGTGGGTTTACGCATTTTAACCTAAATATTACCTCATATTGCCTAGAATGCTAAGCTAATTGAAGCTCATAAAATAGTTATGTAAATGTGTAAATGCAACCATATATCAGTGCACATGCATGAGGTTAATAATGTTGCATGCTGAATACTGCAGAGATGTCCATCATGCACTGATAATAATAATAATAACGCAGGGTCTTTGGAGATGATTTGCTGTGCTCAGCACAGACCTCCACTCCTGGCCCTCCCCGAGCGTCTGTGTTTGTTTTAATCGTGACCAATAAAAAAGGTCATAATTAATACCCCAACACAGGCACTAATAAACAATTCCAAATTGCCACCATAATCAAATGATGCAAACATCCACGAGTTACAAAAGTTCACAGCCACAACTGACAATTTCTTAATTGTATTCAGTCATTCATGGAAATTTTATTAACATGGAGCTGATGTATCCTGCCCTTCCTCTGTCACAGCACCAGGGATCTAATTTCATTATTTTCCACAAGATTTGCTTGACTACTGCCATGATTTTAATGCTGCTGCAGTCCAGATGTTTATGCTATTTAAATTAGGAGGCAAGGCCTGTTGGGTAAACATAATTAAAGAAAGTGGAGTGTTTTTTCCTCCTGCCCTCTCTTTGTCACTTTGCCTTCCCTCTCTCCATCTTCACAAGTTTACTTCATTAGACAACTTTCATTTAACTCCTGATGCCACATGGCCCTCCCATAAAACCCGGTCCTCTGCAGATCTGTGATCAGCTCACGGCGCCGTGAAGGAGCCTTACGCACATCAGCGCACCCGCCACGTGGGCTCAGCAGCAGGCTGGCGAGAGGGGTCAGGGTCTTTGGGTCCATGGAGGGAGGAACATTAGGCACCCAGTGTTTACACATTTGCTGTTCCTACCATGAAAATAAACTACAGAAAAACTGGCTAAAGCAAAGAGCATATCTCAGTGGAAATGTCTGGAAATGCAGCTCTTCTCTGTTGTTTTGGGTAGTGGTTGACTGATTTGGGTTTTACAGTGGCTGATGTGAAAATCTAAAGAGCTGATTGGCCAATATGCATGTATGATATAATACAATTTAAAGCTAGCAGCAAAATACTTCCTCCTATACTACCTTTGAAAAACAACTTTAAATAAAGCATTTAAAAGCTGACTTACTTAAAACATGTAAACACAAAGGTACTGTGTTTACATGGTACACCCTGTTGTACTATCAAAACATATGGCTTTGTGGGGGCAGTCTGACACAGCCACATTGGCTCAAGCAAAATGGTACTACAGCCAACCTAAAAGTGAGAAGAAACTATTACGTACACTGCCATTTAAACGTTCTGAAACTCCTGACTTAAATGTTTCTCATGATCTTTAAAATCTTTTAAACTGAAGCTGTTTGTTTTAATGTTTGAAATTATTTTTGTAGACAAACATAAAATTGTGCTAACATATTAATTTCTGTCATTACAAAATTACAATTTTATTAAAAAAATGTTTTGGAAATGAATGATTTGGACCAATTATTAAGGAAAACAAGCCAATCAGAGCCTAGAATAGATGAGAACTCCTTCAATACTGTTTAAAAAGCGTCTCATGGTGAGGGCTCAAGAAACCTGGTGACAAAATGCCAAGAATAACTTTTTTGCAAATTCTAGGCAAACATAATTCCCAAAAGGACATTTGTGTTATTTCATAGTTTTGATGAGTGTACTATTATTCTAAAATGTGGCAAAAAACATAATTAAAGTATGTGCAAGGGTTTTTAAAACACTTGAATGGTAGTGTAATCATCATATTAGGGCATATATAAACATAGTAGCCAGGTCGGAACCCTGCTTTTATAAAATAGAAGTAGCCTGCACCACACATACACATGCAGACAGTGTTTAGCATTCTGCTGCTGATGCAGCCCTGGCACAAAAGTTGCATTTTAATGTCAATGACTTGCGAACCCTCATCGTGCAACAGATAAAAGCATCATTAAGGTCTAAGCCGGTGATGAAAGCATTTTTTCTCCTGTTTAGTGAATACTAATCAGCCATCCTAAAGCGTTAGCCTGTGTGTGTGTGCATGAGGAGTGAAAGAAATTATATCACTTATGTCAGACCGCTAATAGGTCCAGCCACACTCTACATTTAATTTCATAAGCCACTGTTCTTGATTCCCCCCCTCTTTTCAGATTAGTGACTAACAATCTATTACAGGCAACATCACAGACAGTGTAATACAAGAGGTCATTACAAGATTACGTAAACTCCAGATTTGCATTAACATTCAACATCCATTTACATGATGATTATTACAGCAGAAATTAGACTGTGATTAGAAGGCCCGGTAGCCTTTGCTCTCCACAGACAAATTTGGGCACGCAGCAGAGGGGGACTGACCATTTGTGCCAAGGATTTATAGAAGTATGTCTGCATTTGTTTTGTCAGCATGACTGCAGTCATAAAAGCAGTCATTCTGTCTCTGTGCCCCCGCTGTGGGCCAAATCGTTCATTTAGCATATTTGATATAAACATCTATTCTTACCCAGAGTCACAGCGCACAGGCGACAAGGAGAGTAAAGCTCCTCAGGATAACATTATGCCGGCACCATTCGTCCATCCACTTATAAGTATGCAGCGCGTGGAACGTTCGCCATACTTTAGTGCACATGAGCTGAGTAGCTGTCAAAATTACAACAGGCATCTCTAGTAATTATGCAGATTTATGCAAAACATTAACAAGAAGAATTAAAAGCACAAATGAGGTGGCTACACTTGAATTGTTAAGATTATGAATAATTACCATGAATCTTTTTTGCTCTTAATATAACTTGTTTTTGATAAACAAAGCCTTAATTATCAGAATACTTCTGAGAATACCAGTGACCTTCATTAATCTTACAAAACAAGTCTCTGGCGAGTGGCAGATGAGGAGACCCGCTCTCATACAGAGTACACAAATAACAAGAGCGGCGTATGCTAACCAGCCACTTCAGAGTGTGGCGCGTGCGGCCAGGTATATCTTACAGCTCAGCCATGGATGCACAATCATGCCAGGCGACTCTGCCTTTCCATCTGGGACTCCCTCATTCCAGCTACTCATTAATTACAGCCACATTTCTCACCCCATCCTCCCTTCCCTTCTCAATATGAGAGATTTGTGTTCATCCCCAAACTCCGTTGTGAGAGTAATTGTATGGCATCAAGGTACGCGTGACAGAGCCTCCATTTTTGACGCGAGCATGCGGCCACCTGACCACTGGCCAGTCACCCCTGCCTTCCTCGAATTCGTCCTCGTGAAGTAGCTGATCTTCAGATGATGCTCTGCTCTCTGGTGCGGCATGTCACAGCATCCTGTCAATCAACGTGTACCTCGCAGGTTTCTCATCCGCCCACTCATTCTCTCTGAACAGACTGAAGGTCCATCCATCCAACCCCTACCACACCACTCATCCCTTCCACGCTCTCCAGCTCCTCCACCCCTCCATCTGTGCTTTACGGACTCGTTTTGTAGCACACAGACCATGAAGATGAAGCTCACTGGCATAGACACATGGTCCATCACCCTGCAGCCAAAGTCCTATCAATTAAATGTCCATCAATCAGCTGTTCAATCAGTTTGATGGACACTTAATTGATAGGGCTTTGGCTGCAGGGTGATATTCTTTTGTTTTATAATTTGGCACATTGAGAAATGTCTCTTCATATTCAATTCAGTTTAATTCCATTTTATGTTTATTTTTAACGTGTGTTGACAATGTGCACTGTTACAAAGCAGGTTTACAGGAAAAAATTAGTACAGAAAAATATTAAATTACATAAAAAATTATAAAATAAAAATTGGTAACCAATTAGCTGTTTAATTTGATAGACAGACTTTGCAACAATACACACTGGTAAAAGTACTATGGGAATAAAATTTAATTGAACAGAACTGAATTTAACACAGTGAAACTGTGTGAACTGATATAGTGGACAGCAAGAATGGGTCATGATTGTTTAGTCAACTATTCCAACTACTACCTAGTTAATTAATGAGACTAACTAGTTTATCTCCTTTAACTTTTTTATTAGGATATTTTTAGCAGTTTAATTAGAATACTGACAGCTTGCAGTGTTCTAGCTATTAGGCAGTCTACATGATAAAACCCTCTAAGAAAACATCTTTAAATTCCCATTTAAAGCATCATTGCTACAGCTATACACATTTAAATTAATACTTTTAGACATTTCGTTGCATCTTGCAAGTGTTATGCTTTCAAAATGGTGTGTCGCGTTAATAACAAAAATTATGTACAATTTTCTGGCATTAACTTTCCCCTAAGAAACTCATCCAATGTGGTTCTGTCTAACTTATTATACAAGCCTGTTCTTAACAGTGATTACTAGATAAGTTGGCAGGCTTACGTTGTGTCTTTACTTTGTTGCCTGAAAGCATCTCTGTTGGCATGTTGCACGCCTGCTTTGAACCAGCGTCCTCCACATGAGCATGACAGAGTACAGCGTATGGCACGCACATGCACAGTGACTCAAGGACTGATTTATGTTAACATCAGTGAAAGCATTGTTGGGCTGGTATGTTAACATGCACTAGATACTTATTCCAACTCCAAAAAAGGCAGCTAGCTTTATTGTCCCTACTTTGCATCATGTGCTCTGACAGGAGTGTGTATGACAAATGCCACTCATTCTTTTTGTTTCGATAATGATGCCATTGCACCCAACATGCACTCTATAGAGAAAGGAGGAAATGAGAAGCTGCGCACTCTAACCCCTCGGATCCACATATTATGCACATGAAGTACTGCTGCCTTTAAAACCAATGAAACATCACCTTCCCCTAGTCCCAGAGACACCACAGCCACAATATAGGTGACAATACCAGTAACAATCATTTCCAGCAATAATAAAATAAAGTCTGTAAATCATCAATACTCGGCTGTAGCGAACCCATCAAACATTTCCTCCCAGAGTACAAATACCAGAGCGATTACCATTTATCACAATATAATAATACAGATAATTGTGTTTGTGTATTGATCTATAAAAACACTATAATTCACAAAGCAAGGAAGGTGGAGGGACACCCGATAGGATTGCTTTACTGCTCATCTTCCCTACATCAATGCAGGCACACTGAAAGAGTTTACATAAAAAGATGGTCGCTGTTAACCTGTTAGGCAGCACCAGATTTACAGAGTCTATTTCTACATTTTCCCTTTTAAATCGATAGGGGAGTCAAGCCTCTTCCACAGCAAGAGCTACTCATTTTCTTCACATCAATACAGCCCCACAGTTCACTTTTTCATCCCCCTCCTTAGTATTAGGGTGGTTTTAATAGCACTAGCCTTTAGTTTGGAGCTGTATTCCCATCAGACGCTGCGCTTTAAAGTTATTTTAGACTGAGAGGTTGCAGTATGGAGGTGAGAATTGTGGGAGGGGCCACCCGGCAGACCAAAGAACCGCTCAACCCGGGTACGCCACACACCCCCCGGGTCACGCCATGGCACATGCATAAGGAGAAAACTTGGCATCGCCTCTCTGTGTGCAACCAAAGATGCACCCAGGAAACATACCCAGGGAGATTCTTTTTTTGGCCTTTTTTGGTCCTTCTTTGTTCTCGATTTACTTAAGTCTCCGCCTATCGACCAACAACGGATTTTCTAAATCCTGGTGCGCTCCGATTGCATGTCATCCTATCACAGTTTGATGTGAATGTGTTTTTGTATGGGTAATAAAGCAGTGCTCAGACTGAGCCCATCATTATTCTGTTAATGAAGTTGGGATAGTTGTTTAATTTGTTGTCTGTGTGGTAGCAGGCCTGCTGTTTCATGTTTCAGCATGGTGTAGAGCATGGTGTAAAGAGGAAACAAACTCCAGCACGGCCACCATTCTGGCTCCAGCATGCCTCTACCCAGTCGCCCCTCAAACTCCCCCTTCCGTGCCCAGCGCCCCACCGCTTCAGTGCCTGACCCCCAGGCAAACAGATGTCCCCTCAGCCCAGACAGACAGGACTGCCTGTCTATCCCTCACAAGGGCTCTTTAATTACTCCCCCTCTCGCACTCCTCTCTAATAAAACATTAGCTTGCTAATCGAATCTGGTGCAGCTGACTGATATTTCAGCACAGCCCTCTCAACACACATGGGCAGTATGATACACAACGATGGGGGAGAGACACAGAGACCTTCCCTGGTGTCCATGCAACCATGGCACATCAATCAGTGGACGAAAAAGGAATCAACAAACACATCAAATTTTAGATATTTACATTTACGCATTTGGCAGACACTATTATTCAAAGTGACTTACAGTACAAGTTAGACATTTTTTATCAGTATGAATGTTCCATGGGAATCAAACCCACAAGCTTTTGTGCTGCTAATACAACACTCTACCAACTAAGCCAATACAAAATACAAAAATGCAACACAAAAATGCAAATCTGAACCCAAATCTGAAGCCAAAATATATCCATTGTTGCAGAGTGTTACTTTAAATATATATGTTATATTGGTTATTAAACAGAAAGGTGTTTTGGAAAGGTCTTGACTGCTAGAATATTGTTTTGTCTGCCCAAAAATGATACTACTAGACTTCATTTAACGGCATTATTTTGATGGTTTCACAACATAAGTCTCAAGGTAGTTGAAAGACACCCAGTATGTCACTGATAGACATGACATACACTCATAAACTACAATATCCATCATACCCACACATACAACAACCAATCCTACAATGCTTGCACACATTAAATATGTCTTCTGTTTATCCTAACACAAGGAACTGAGAGGTTCTTAGTTGTACTCGACAGTAAATAAATGCAATAAGGCTGCAATCCATAACTTTTGACTCCCTATTGCCATCTCTGTTTGAAACATGCAGGTTGCTTTAACTATTATACTTTTGACATTTCCCAGGAAATCAGACCTGGCAGCTCAATTATAAATTATTTTTATAAACTTATCATTGCAAACTGAAGTAGGGTGAGGAAATACTGATCTGTTATGTATTTGGTCAACAACTGTTTTTTGTTTCTTTTTAACCAATAAAAGTTACGGACTGCAGGTTTAGAGAAGTAACATGTCAGAATACATTAGATAATTCTCTCTCACACAATATTCTACCGCTTGTTTCCAATCTACCATTAGGTTGAAACATTACTGTACTTGTTTGTGCTCTGTACAACATCTCAAACTGATGGTCACTCCAGTGCCACCTGTTCTGTTGCGGCTTTTCTCGTGTCAGGTGTCACAGAAGCAAAGAGTTAGACAAGCTACGCAAGGCCCAGAAAACTGACCCACTAAATGTATTCAGCTCTCAAAAACCGCTCTCCGCTGAAATTCATGTAAAATGCCTGGATCTCCTGATGCTTTTAAAAGCCACATCTGATAGTAGATAATGACACAGATTTCAGGGCCATTATAGAAAGGCTATCAAATATTCCATTTCTTTTTGCATTTAGATTTGTAAAACGTCCACACAGCCCTTACCTCATTCTCTGACACAGTATCTGCGGAGCGCAGCGGACGATAAGAAAGCCCACAACCAACAGAGCTTAAAGGGAAAAAGAAAGCAAGATATAAGAAAATGCTTATCAAATTGAAATGCTGGAAATGTATAACTCACCACGACAGAGACTCCTTTAATGCTTCAGAATATCAAATGCTATTTGAGTTGAGGTAACAAGGCAAAAGTTTGGCATGTTAAATAAGCAAAAGAAGCATGCACGAGCGACACGAATAAAATGTGCATTATTATTGTGTTTAGTTATTCATTTATTCGTTTAGTTCAGGCAGATTGCTTTGTAAGACTGTATATGTTTCCTTCTTTACAGCTCACCATGCAAACTAAAGAAGGGAAAATGACTGCACCTCAAACCTATTAGTTTCATGTTGATAAGGCGTAAAGATAAATGCAGAACAAAATAAACCGGCTGAAGAACAACGACTGGGAAGCAAGAGAAAGAGGAGAAAATGAGAGGTTCAACAGGCACCCATCAAAAACTTCTCAGTAATGGGCAGGCATTTACCCATTGGACCAACATCTTTCAATTTATTAGCATGACAAAGGACACAATCATTTTGGATATGCCTGAATGCAATTTTCATTAACTCTGCAATGATTTATTAACAAAAGTGTCAGGAATGTAATAAAAGCGGCAAGACCCCACAAAATGCCAAAATAAAAAACAGAAAAAATGAATAAAATGAATAAAATAAATCAAGGAGGAAAAGAAGTAAATCAGAAGAGAGAGAGACAGAAAGAGAGATGATTTGCAAATGTGTTGCCTCGGGTCAATAAGGTGATCTTGATTCCATCACAAACATCACAGAGTTTAACTGTGCAATTAATACAATAAACACAGAACATGCAAATGTCTTATTTAAATGGAATTACGAGTCTGGCATGGTTTGCATTCTCACACAGACTGTTGCACACGTGCAAACACAAACATGAAGCCACACCTGCAAATGGCAAGTAAATTGAAAAACACAAATACCAGCCAGTAAACTAATTTGCATAGCTTTGTATTAAAAATGTATTTGTCCTTCTTGAAAATCATTTTATTTAGCTAGTTTTAGGCTTTCTAGGTAAACGTCTGCTGGTGAGTCGACACAGCCACTTAGTGCACTTTCAAACTTAATAGCAAACATGTTACTTTAGTGCATCTCTTGTGATTTGTATTTCACAACGCTGATATAAATTTCAGAACAAAAACAGAAGGTCAGACTATCATAACTGCTACTTACACCATGCATTAAACCATCTCCTAATAAACTTAGCCAAATGGCCAGTAACTCAATTTCATTTACACACCAGAGCCAATTTTTACTTGCGTTTGGCGCTCTGTGAGTGTTAATTTTGGATACATACATATGCTGTATGAGAAGAAAGAGGACACCATATTGGCAGTGCTGACAGTTACTTGCTCATGTGACATGGCTTGTCTCTTGCTGGGGGTGCTGCTCTTTTCTCTCTTTTTTTCTTTCTTTCTTTCTTTCTTTCTTTCTTCCTTTCTTCCTTCCTCCTATTTCTTTATTTCTTTATTTCCTTCTTTCCTTCCTTCTATTTCTTTATTTCTTCCTTTCCTTCTTTCCTTCCTTCTATTTCTTTATTTCTTTCTTTCCTTCTTTCGTTCCTTCCTTCTTTCCTTCTTTCTTTTCCTATTTTTCCCCAAACACTCCCTCACAGTAGCACTGGCACAATAATAACTCTAAAAATATGCAGAGACAAAATAGAAAAATCATCATTTCTGCATTACCTCCCCCTTCAGTTACTAGAGATTACCACCTCTAAACGCGATCTTCATCATTTACTACTTATTAAACCTCTAGATCAAATATTTACAAAACTGACAGAGCTAAAATTGCTGGAGGAACTCAGAATAAATCTGTTGTTACAAAGAGCAAGAAGGAGAAATGAAATGAAGACTAAACGTGAATGCAGTTATTGAGAGACTCCAGTGAGGAGGGAGACGTCAGAAGAATGAGGACTGTACATCACTGGTCTTTATTAAACTTGTCATATGGACTACAGGGGCTGGAATGCACATGTACAGTACACAAGTAAAAACACCACAGTTAAGGCTCTCCACACCCCATATCTCATCCATATCATTACGATTTTATTAATTTTTATTAACTTATAATTTGCAATAATAAATAATAACCTTTATTATTAAAGGTTATTATTAAAGGTAAAAATAAAGTAAATAACCTTTAAACGACACATTCTTTCCTAGGCGAACAAGTTACGGCTTGATTAATGCTTAACCTGACCCAAATTAAATTTATTAGCATAACTACTAATATCAAAAGAGAAAAGGTTTCTCAGTTATTTGGCTGGTTAGCATGATCGCTGCTGCAACCAGCCGAACGGTTTCAAGCACCTTTCTGTACTGACAGCTTTTAAAAATTACCACCATACTATGACAAAATTATTTTGCAAACAACGTGTTAATATTTCATTACATATTTTAAATGGCATACTAACTGGGGTCCTGCACCAGCCAAGCAACTGCCAGAGATGAATAGGAATTGCTTTCATTTATGTTAGACCTGGGGGTTATGCACGCAACATACTGTCATGTTCTTTCACAAAATGATAGTTATGCACCATCTCATTCTGTAGAATAAATAGCCATAAAGATTTGTTTTAATATATTTGTTTTTAATACAAATTTGTATTTTAAAATATATAGATTATAGGAGTTGATACTTTGAAATATGAAAGGAAGGGATGCTTGAATTCTTGTAAATGAAATGAACACAGAATGCAAGGAGTTTCTTTCCTAAACAGCATGTCGTATGGATAATTTTTTGTGTTGTGGTATCTGCACTGTTTTAGTCTCTATTCCAGCTAACAGGAAAGTTCTCCGAACATTGGCTAATGTTCTCTAAAGTTCTCTCTAAGTTATAAAAAAAAAAAGTTTGCAGTATCATGACAACTTTTTAAACGTTACATATCATGTATCAAAAACGTTATTGCTAGCGGAATGTTTAAAAAAATGTTACAGAAAAAGCTTGAATAACGTTCTTAAAAAATCTAAAAATGTAAAAAACTGGATGTTTTGAATGATTCTAGAACTTTCAAATCAACATTTTTAACGTTTTTGTTACTTAATGGAAATGTTAGGGAAACTTTCTTACAACCTAAAATTGTAAGACGGGATATCGCTTTCTTATAACAGCAGTCATCAACACAAACATATGGCCTCCAAAGTTATGCAAATACTCACAGCAAAAATAACGCCATCAATCCGATTATCCATACATAAAACTAATTTGTGTGCCAGAAATACATATTTACCTGCTTTCCCCAAGGAAAAATGCCTGGTAGATTTAACAAAGCTTGGAGTAAGGCAAGAAAAAACGCATTTCTTATATATATACTAATATATATATATATATAGTCAACTTTTTGCAAAGCGTATTCTGGCAAAGGTACCTGATGGATGGGGTTCCTTTTTTAAGCCCTTTCAGGGAAAGAAAATAAGCTCAACGTTGCAATTTACTGAGCCATATAAATCAGCCTGCGACCACAAATAATTCTGCAAGGGGAGAATTTATATGTTTAATTACACAGTGCAGGTGCCAGACTTGTCTTCCTCATTACTCTAAGATACATAAAACACTCAATAACATGTATAGCGTCAGGACAATAAGAAGACAAAGTAATTAGCTGCCTGTTATTTAATAAGTTACTTCTATGAGCTGCTTCATCTTGGTCGAGTTTAGCATACTGCATTTCGTTAAAAGAGAGCTCTGGATTACTATAATATGCCTTGCTGGGTTGTTGCTACATATTACCTCTTGTTTATGCAGTTTTCTTTGTAAAGCTATTGTGCTGCATGTGTGTGGGTACAGAATACTTTGGCTCAATATAGGAAGCCAATAGGGAGGGTGGATTTTGGATGGTTTGTCTGGTTTCAATGTGTTAGGAGACAGGTAGGCATGTTCCACACACCTGAGCACTGAGTTGCACCTAAGCCACATGGGCACCAGCGAGCAATGGGCAGCAGTAAGTCATACTGCAGCCATTTCTGTTCTACCCCTGGGCCTGGAATCATATCAAAGAAGAGCTGCATGCCAGTGTGGGTGGCAAGGGAATCAAACCACAAGGTCAAGGGAGTTCAGCAGAACAGAGAAGGGCCTCTCAAGAGAGGTGAGAGAGGAGGAGTTGGAGAGAGAGATACTGATGTAAAAGCCACATGTGTGCAGTGCCTCCTCTCTCTTGTACTCTTGCTTGCCGCAGTCCAGCTGCCCTCCACCACAATCCCAGGCTTGGGAGGTTTAACTACCCAACAAAGTCAAGGGCCAAGTTTTACTCACTCTCTTTCTTTCTCTCTCCATTCCAAAGCCCACAAAGTCCTGAGTAAACATAGTTCAACCTACCTCACTGGCCATTCTCTCCTCCATTGGGCCCGGGGCTGTTTAGAGACTGGCCAAACCAGGTCCAGTCCACCCTCCTCCTCCCAGGCCCCACATGAGGTCTGACCTGACTCCTCACAACTTGCTGTGGTTAAGCTAATATACTGCACGCCTCTCTCTCACCCATATAGTCATGTTGGGTTTGGCTGCCACTGGCCTGGCATGAGTTGACAGGCAGGCAGCAGAGGGCCGTGGGAACAGCTTGGCGAGATTTGATGTCCGCAGGGCCATTTGGAAATGCTGAGCATTTTTAACAGGATGTCACAGGCTACCTGGCCCCCTCAATCTGTTTCAGCATGTCTCAGCAGACTCGGACTGGGCACCAAGCCGGACACAAACCATTTACTAAAATGCCACATTTACTCTCTGACCACAGTAATTACTTGACAGCAACAACACGGATTACCGTATTTCAAAGAGGGTTACAAAAGCACATTCTCGTGCGGTGGAAACTCAAAAATGAACATGTTTAAACTAGTTTACACAGGTGCACTTGACTCCCTTTCTTGTTCTTGTATTTAAAACTTTAAATATGGACATTGGAAACACATAATAAATCAATAAATTCCTCCTGTAGCCATCATCTCTGTAATAAATAATGGAAGGCAAAGTAATTGTCATCTGCTGATACAGTTGAAGTGGGTTTGCATGATTAATATCAGCAATGGACTGATGGCAGATACTTTGAGGCCTTAAGGAAGACACGAACACATTGATTACAATGTTGGTTTCTCATGTAAAGGCAATCCTGTCGTATTGAATACACATAAGAAAACTACCAGACTGTGGTGAAAAACTCTAAATCATATGATTGTCGCAGCCTTTGCCTAGTGCTTAAAACATGCATTCAGACACATTTAATTGAGATGCAGGTGATACAAGCTTGAATCTCTCTACTAAATCAATAAAAGAGGCAAAAACATATAATTTTTTCTGAAGAGAAAGGGGTCAGCCTCCAGCATAACATCACACCTTACTTCCAACATCCAGCCATGTCTGTACTTCAGAGCACCTTGCTCCAACAGCGCTTTTCCATCAAAGTAATTAGTTTCAATGTGGCAAATCAAGCACTACAGAATCCAAATCGAATTATCTTCATTTGGTATAAGAAGAGATAGGATTAAGTTCTACTAGTTCTATTAGTTCTATAGTTCTGTTAAAGGTTAACAGGCAATGGATGTCAGCAGGCAGGACAGAACGGGACAAGATGGCTTGGCTCCTACCTGTTTGAGCCGCACTGGCTTTCCTCCAACCGGTTAACTCTCAATCGGGTGAGCTCACCACAGCCTCTTGTCCTGACAAGCAGCCTCTGAAATGACTCCTGGGGAAACACACAAGAAAAACAAAATGAGAATTAGAAAATGGAAAACAAATCAGCCTGTACCACAGCTTGTTGTTGTGTTGCATTTCTTAATCAAACACTTCACCCAAAAAATGAAAATTCTTCCAAAATTCAGTCTGTTCCTCAGAAAAAACAAGTGAATGGCCTCAAGTGAAGGACACTTGAAATATAATGCATGAATTATAAGATTTTGAAAACTACTTTCTGGTTCTTTTCCATCTTGACAGCCTCAGTTGCCATTAGCCTAAATTGTATGTAAAAGAGTCAGCATTAAAAATATTAAGTTAAAAATTACCTGTATAGCCAAGTTGGTTAAACTTAAAAATTTAAGGCAACAAAGTTTTTTTTACAGTGTGGAAGAAAGTGTTACAGGTTGGAAACAATACAAGGGTGAGTAAATGATAACAATTATAATTTAAGATGAACTATCCCTGTGGAAATAAATCTAAGCACATGACAATGGCTTGTTTGTTGCATTTTCTGAAGGGCTTCCCTATAACTGCAGTACCTATAGCACAGGTTTCTTGGTATGAAGAGAACTATGGCAGGACTGAGCTGGACCAAGGTTACTTTATAATGAGAGGAAGCAACACTCACAGCAAACTGTCAGACAAGCCAGAGTCCACCAGGAAATGGAAGCAAGGATGAGTGTGCTGATAGAGGAGGAATAAAGGAAAACTGAAGATGAGGAAAGACAGGAGACAGATGACAGCATCTGAGAGGCTTGCCCCATAGCACTCACTATCTGAGAGTGTTGCATGATGGGCTGACATGATGTGTGAGGTTAGATGAGAGAGTATATGGTCAGTCAGTTAACATGCATCATTGTAAATAGCCAAAATAATTGCCTATAGTACAATAAAGAAACTTGACATGTAAGATCCCCCTTATTATTTAGGACAATGTAAAATGTTCATCTCTAGCATGTGATTACCACCTAAAACCAACCAAAGAAATAGTAATGACTGATGGCTTTTATTTTACTTAAAAACTGCACTAATGACACTGTGCATAGATGTTTTCAATGTTAAAATACTTTCTTCTATCCCATCCCAACCAGCTCAGCACAGAATCACTGGTTCAACCACTGGCATGGGTATGGTGCAGACAATTGCCATTCCAAATCTGCTTTAATCAGGGCAAAGAACCACCAACCCACTCCCAGTATCCTACATATCTCATATCCTGCCTCCTGCACAAGGTCTGGCCACTCCCATGACCCATTTTAACACATCTGGGTCAGCCACCAAACCATGTGCACACTTTAACTACTGTATTGTTTCACTGTGTAAGGTAAATACTAGTACTAAAACTCTATTGACACTCCAGAAGCTGGTTTACCTGTCTGAGTATCTTTGCGCGAACACCAAGAAACACAAAGAGATTCATTTGTCTGGTTTTAAAAGCAGTTCAAGATCAGAGATGAAGAAAAGCTGCTGTTTGTGTTGCTTTGAATCCAAAAACGAGAGCGCAAATAAAAACAAATCGCTGCCTTTCAGCCCAGAAGGGCTAAAAGGCTGGTGAGGTCACAGGGGAAGTAATGAAAGACCTTCCCTGCACTTCCAAATACAAGTTACTTTTGATGTGAGAGAAAGGCTGCAGAAAAGATGAAAATCAACTTATTTTTTTTTCCTCTTAGTTGGGGTGGGAATGAAGAACACAGGTAAATGACACTGCTGTCCTCTGCCTGTGGCCTCTGGCGATCTATCCTCTACCAAACTACCCATAAAGAGTGAGGGAGGTAGAGAGAGAGAGAGAATGATTTCAGCTAGGGCTTCTGGCTACAGTGTTCAAACAGCCGTGATATTGAAATAAAGAGCGAGTAGGAGCGGCGGGGTTTGGAGTGATCCATAGTGGGGTATTGATCAAGGTTAGCGCTCTGTGAGAGAGCGCATCATCCCTACCGCGCCACTGGCTGGAGGGCATCGCACACACTCAGTCTTGACTCTGTGTGTACTCTAAAAACAGTAAGCTAACAAAGAAATCTCACAGGCCGGAGATTCATTCCTTGACCAGAATAAAAGTAAATATTGAGAACTTAATCAACACTAATTAGTACAAACTCCCCAGACTACAATTTTAGGTTGTAAGAACGTTTCACTAACATTTCCATTAAGTAACAAAAACATTAAAAATGTTATTTTGAAAGCCTAAGAACGTTATATAAACGTTATTGCATGTTATCAAACTTCTTTCAATTCTGTAAAAATTTTAAAATGTTCCACTAACAACTTAAGAACAACATTTTTGATATATGTTATTGTGTATACCATTACTGTAACTGAAACTTTTTTTTATAACTGAGCAAACGTTTCGAAAACGTTTCCAGCACGTTTGTCAGAGCCAATGCTCTGCAAAATTCCCTGTTAGTTGGGTCAGCTTACAAACTGGTAGCCACGCAAAATATTTTAACAAATTACACCAACAAAGTCAACATTACAAAAAAGTGTGGTTCATAAAAATAATAAAAGATATAGAACAACAAAAAGAAAAAACTATATAAAACTGTACTAGTGTGTGATTGCTCAATACAGCTGCAAAATAATCAGCAATTATTATCTGCATCAGAAAAGGTCTTTCCTTCTTGCTCTTCACTGTCAAGCATTTTATTGTTGTGTATGACAGCAGTAGTGTTAGCTGTGATGACTGTATTATTAAACATCTCATTGAAGGAGACTTCACTCATACGAGGTCACCTCTTGAGTCTGTGTGGTTTTTAAAGCAGGACAGGGAGGATTTACACACTCTTTCATGCAAGATGTGGGACCACTCAAGATTTCATGTGCTGTTTAGAGAGGTGTAACCTGCCAGTTCTGGCTTCAGTCTGCTGCTCTGCTCAGAGCTGTCTGGTTAAATGACAGGGCAAACTGACCTCATAATTGGAAAACCACACCACAATAACAGACCCTATTTTCTGAAGAAATGGTGACTGGAATAAAAACATCACGAAAACTTCAAAATGACAACACCACCTTCTTTAAAACACAACTTTAATCTTCTCAGACACATTCAATCAACACAATAACTTCTGAGATATACGGTTATATATTATTTTATACTCTATATTTAACTTCAACTCCTTTTAACTATTTGTCATAATTAATACACATTACCTATTGTAGAACAGCAATGCAGCAAGACAAAAACAATACACTTACATATGACCAATAAAAAGAATCTGAATCAGTCTGAATCACAAAGCACCTCTTCTAATAATGGAAAACCAGATTTGGCCAGAGAGAAAGATCAGACATGGCAAAACCATCTGAAAGCAGTTCCCTCATAGGACCATGTTAGGCGCAAGAATTCTATATTCTCTTTCTCTCTCTCATCTGCTTGACACAGAGCAGTCTGGTCACTCTAAATGGATGGAGAAATCCCTGCTTACTCATGCATACTGCTGGCAAATTGTCCCTCTCAGATCCCCGCCCCGCCGGGTGATTTGCGCAAGTCGCTGCGATGTTGAGTCTGTCTTATATTGGAAAAGGGCAACACAGAAATAGACAAACTAGTCCAAGAGGTGCATTTGAAGAAAATTACATCTTTCAGGGCCAGCCACCGAGTCTGCTCGAAGACGAAGCCACTAGCAGAAGAGTGAGATGCCTTTTAGTGGCGACCTTGGCATGGGAGTGGGCGGCCGGCAGCATTCCGAAAGGTCTCTCTGAGGCTGTCGCGCATGTTATTGTCATCATACTGTGAATTAGGAGGCGAAGGAGAGAGAAAGAAGGAAGTTGAGAGAGGATAGGAATAATCAAACAACCTTCACCAGGCTAGCAAAATATTCTCCTGAGAGGTTTGATAGGGGATCCTAGCTTCATGGTGCGACAGAGTCCCAGAGAATCATCATGAGGCTGAACAGAGGCTCTTTGGGTAGAGTGTGGGTTTGTGATAGCATGTCATGTACAAAACAGGAAGGAAGAAGGTATTGAACACACTGCACATCTACCAGCACCCTCAGGACCCATGTGTAAGGGTCTGAGGATACAGCAGTAGTGTGGGTTTGTGTGTTACTGTCTCATAATACTTTTGGAGTTGCTGTAATACATGCATCCCACCTACTGCCTTCTGTTTTAACTAACTGAGTGACTGTGGGATGAACAATCTGCCTTAATATTAATAATGGCTTCATGCGCCCCCTATGGACTGCGTGATTACCCCCCGGTGTGTTCAAGCATGCCACAGCACCACGCAACGAGTGCAGATTATTAATGCTTTTACCAACTTTGCCTCTAAGATCATCTGTAATAACAGAGAACATCCGTTAGCACTGAATTAGATCAATTAGACGGCACTCTTAAAAGAGGTTACAGAGCAATTCATAAATGGAGCTGTGAGGGAAGGCAAGAGCAGGGAAAAAACGCGCCATGTTATAGCCCATGAATAACAATGAGAAGATATTAGACAGCGTAATAGCACTGGATCATGCACAGACCTGTTGAAAGATTCAGCTGCACTACAGGAGAGATAAACTTGGTCTTGTTACCAGTGTGATTTATGCCAAAGACAGAGAACCCTCAGGTACATGCAATTGCAAACACACACACACACACACACACACACACACACACACACACACACACACACACACACACACACACACACACACACACACACACACACACACACACACACACACACACACCCTACTATGTACTCCAACAGACACTGTAAACCGGGGTACTAAATTAAAATCTGGTCTATTCACCCTAACAACAAAGCTCCAAACCATCATAACTTGCTGTTTCAGGATATTTCGTACAGCTGTAAAATGAAATAAGCAATGTGCATTTGAAAAATATTAATTAGAGGAACAATTAAAGAAAATCTATTCATTAATACATTTCAGGAGCAATTTCAGCCTTAGGGGTCCCAGTGCCCATTTAGACTATGATGTTGTGGTCTTACAAAATGCTTCTTGGTTTCAGTGCATTATATTGCAGGTCTACAGATGAGTGATTGAGACAGCTGAGTTAATTACAGATGTTTCATAAAACAGACACTGCAGCTATTTTAAGACATTTTTGTGTAAAGGAAAGGAAAAAACTTTAACATTGACGTTGTCATGACAATCAGCACGTCTTGTTTTCTGTTGGTCGTTAACAATAATTAACAACCAGTGGACACAATGAGTTAATAAATAGTCTTCCCTTGATTGTGATTCATGTTTTTTGCTCCCCCGTGAGGTATCAAAAAGTTTGGGCAAAGACACACTGACCACCACTTTTGCAGTTTGTAGAACTTTTTGTTACTTAATGGAAACATTACAAAACATTCTTAAACAATAAAATTGTTAGCTAGGAAGTCTGGATCTGGACTATTTTTGATCTATGCTGTATACAAAGTCTCTCTCTATCTCAATCTCTTATAATGTCAATGGCTCAATGATCCAGAGTTGCACAGCAGAGCCTTTATATGTAAAGTCTTCATTTAAGTGATCCACAAGCCAATAAAATTAAAGAATAGAAAAAGAAGAAATAAGTAGGGAAAACACACACTAATTCAGAACATCAGGTAGACAAAGTGCCAAATTTGCCTTCTTTTTCAAAAGGAACACTGCAGCTTTCCAACCATAAACATCATACAGGGAGGTCTTTTGAATACAACCCACATTAAACACCAGTATTTGCTGGGAAAGTTTTGCCACGTAATGGCCAGACTTTCTCTTTTTTCTTTTTCTGCTCTTAGTTTCCTAAAATCTCCTGATCTTTAATCTTGGTGCCAATGCCTGTAATACAGATTATGGCAGTGAGCTACTGACAAGTCAGTTAAATCTTAGCTGGGCGACAACTATGGCAACAGATTTATTTGAATATAACTCTCAAAGGGGGAAAATGTTTTAATGATGGGCAGCCAGTGTGAGTACAACCGCATTGAATGGTCAGAGCTAACAGAGCCCAGAATTTACAGACATTTTCATCCAAGCTGTGTGCTGTGTTTGCAGCTGAAGTGTATATTAACTGTCTGTAGTGATAGTTATTGTAAGGGTTGTGGATGTTTAATGACACGATATGTTGTTTAAAGTCAGATGGCAGTATTTCACAATACATACATATTCCTAATACACATAATCCACACACACACAAATCAATTTGGCTGGGAAAAAAGCATATTGCTTGCTAACTCATCAATGCGGTTCAAACCCAACAGTTTCCTGTTACTTATGCTACGCTATAGAGTGCAACACATAAAGAGTGAATGCAGTGGCTCCTCTGACACTCTAGTGGCTGTTCAGACTGCTTTATGCACACTGCAGGCTGGCTAATTACCATGTGGTCCTTTGCTACCCCCCTCCAAATGGAGCTGAGAACACCCCCACATCCCCTGCGGGCATGGGACGCACTGACAGTAATCTCTCTGTGACAGCACTTGGACGTGCCATCATTAAGCCGTCCATGTTATTGAGATGATAGCCCTGAGAATGTGGCCATCATGCCAAAGAGAACGAGTGATGAGCAGCTCTTCCTCTGCAGACTGAAAGACAATGAAAGAGGGGGGGGAGGGAGAGAAAGAAAGAGAGAAGAGAGTGAATTTTTAATTAAATAAAAGAGAGATTCTACCAAAAAGTTTAAAAAAGTAATGCAAGTTCTCATGTTTGTTGAATCAGGCAAACATTTTTTAAACGTATCATGTCTCAAGACCACTACATTCAGTTTCACTCCACTTCTTTTCATCTCACTGTTTCTGAACATGAAGAATGTGTCATATAAATGTCCCCTTAAAAATAAGCCCAATCTAATTATACAGGGCTTATTCAACTAGTTTATTCAACCCACCAACTAGCTCTATATGAAAAAAGTTCTTTCTAAAAAAAAAAGACAAGGAATGTGCTTGAAAACGTGAGAGATGATTTAGACACATGAGAGTTAACGTGTCCAAACCCACATTCTCCTAGCACAAAAAAGAAGAGAGAGAGAGAGAGAGAGAGAGAGAGAGAGAGAGAGAGAGAAAACTTTCCTATCCCCCTCCTCTTCTCAGATTTTCAGAGTACCCTGACAGGGAAACAGATGGCAATTTAAGCAGAGAATTTATGAGCGCCACAATCTTAATGTTGCATAAAGAAAAGAAAAAGACTCGCATCAAGCCCGTTGACAAATGTACTCGCTAATATTAATGCACTCCTCATTCATCCAATATGCTTCCTAATTGCTTTTCTGTACACAGTAATATGGCACCTGCTGCTCAGCCCTTGCTCCGACGTTCGGGAATGAGGCAACGCATGGGCCGCCACCGGCCCTCGCGCTGTGATGGATGCAGGGCCGTGCATCACGCACCAAGCCTGTCAGGCAGCATAATTAAAATTTTAGACTTACAGCCGAGAAAGAGAGAGAGAGAGAGAGAGAAGAGAGAGATGAGTAGTAAACAATCAGCCAAAAAAAAAACACAGCCACTGCTCAAAGGCATCTTCACAGTCAGTTCACACACCCAGAACACCTTTAGAAAACAGTGACTGACACACACACACATGCACTCAAACATACGCAAGTGAGAACATACAGGTACCACAACACATCTAGATTACATCACTGATGACACAAATGGTGAATCCCACAAAATACAGGGTTATATTTCAACCTGTAATCAAAAGACAGAAACAGGATAAATTATATTGATATATTAATAAAATTATGCCTTGTCTAAATTGTAGTAATATTTTTACTGTATTATAAATTATTCTGAATCAAGTAAAAAAAAGGAATTACAGTATTTTGATAATTTAACAGCGTTTAAAAAATCTGTTTCACAGTAATGAAAAATCTAATTAGAATAACCATTGTGAAAAATGAGAACTACAAAATTACCTGAATAAATTAATATTATGGTAATGCAAATTTGGAAGGAAAACAATTAATTGTAACAAAAAGTGAAACAATAGGACCATTTTGTACAAAACAATATATATTTTTGGTTTTTGGGGTTTGGTAATAAATATGACTGAGACATTTTCATAATACACCCACATATCTGACAGTTCACTGCTGTAATTCTTGTGTCTTCCAAACATCTTTTGCATCCAGTTTCCACGATTCCATTCTTGGGATCAGTTTTGTCAGTTGAACAAGTAAAATATAAAGTACAGAAATCAATACTTCTTTTAATAATTGTGCATTCTCTTTAAACATCCTTCATGTGCACTTCCTGAATGCTGAGTGTTTGAATGTGGAATTACACCTTGAACAGAGTCATTTGGGATAATGTAGATCCTCCCTATAGCTCTTGTCATTAACTCTATAACAGCTGCTGTTAAATGCACTAAATTGTACTATAATGAGCAAGTGAATTGCAAGCAATTACAGAGTTAAATTGAATAAATCCTCAGAGCAATAAATTGTCCTTTCTTTTTACATCAGATTTAATTGATGCATATTTATATGGAGACCCACGCATATAATTCTCAGGGAAACAATGGTTTGGGTCTTCCATTCAGACAGATTCAGCATCAATTACAAGTAGCTTATCAAGAAATTGTAACACAAAAAATGAATAAATATATACAGCGTGAACTGATGTGTCATTATGAGTATATACTGTACATGCTCAAAGGTCAACTTAAAATGTAAGAATGTTTTTCAGAATTCTGTTTGGCCATTTAATATCCTCTCTCTGACCTAAAAAGCCTGTTTTCTTTCCTTATGTTGTTAAAGGATTTGTGTTGCACTTGGTTTAGATAAAAAATAATTTTTGAAAAGGAGGCTTAGAATTTTATAAGTTATGTTATACTATAGAAGAATGAAGCATTTTATCTCTAAAGGTCAAGAACATTTTAATTCCTTACGATTTGATCACTGTTAAGTAATTTTAAAATATTATGATAATCAATTTTTGTACAATCTGGTTAAAATAACTGGTGCGATTCAATGTAAGAAAGACATGTCAGATAAAAGTTAATTTCAGAAGAATTCTTACTGTATGTGATCTTTTATGTGCAAAATTTTTCCAACTTCTCTTCCCAATTCACCTCTCTCCCAGTCTGTTAAAACTCTCACAGAGGCGCGTACAGTGTTCCCTGGCTCTGATTCTGTGTACGGCACTCACCTCGTTATGTGTGTAATGGGGAGAGTTGTGCACCTGAAGGCACTTGTCAACACAGGATCCCAGGAGCTGGCAGCAGCCAGAGGCCCCGGCTCTACACATCTGCTGTATCCACTTCCACTGGGTGCACACATCAAACACACAATCCTTTCATATACAATACACAATCTCTTCGTTTTCCGAGTGTGAAACATCATATGGCATGAAAACATTTTTCTTTTTTAATTGCATATGAATTTCCATGCCGGATAACATCAAACTCAAAGGTCACAAGAAACCCCACAGAAAATGCAGAATTAAAGAGTTAAATTCATTTTAACCATACAGAAGAAATGACAGTCAAATAAAGAAGAAAGTACTGATAAACTGTTTGCCATTTTTTCATGTGTGTAACAAGGATGTGCTTAGGCTGCAGCTCTTTCCTCAGCCCCTGAGAAACTAGTTGCGTTCAGACTGCTGCAAACGTAGCATTTAACACAGCATGGGCACGCGTTTGCACATCTCAACACCTTACATTACCACGCTCATCTATGCAATTGCATTCCTAAGAGAGCTGCAAGTTCCTGCCCACTTTTGCTTGTGCACATTCTAGATAACGCTCTTCTTCAATGTCACAACAATTACACAACACAGGAGTAGGCTAGGTCCAGTCTGCAGGCGTGAGGTAATAATTGGGTTGTATTTTATGGTTTGTGTATTTTAAGATTGTGAGAAATGGCTCCACTGAATAAATCATTCATACATTTAGAGTGATTACCGGAGCGAGAAGGGGGAAGCTGGATCGCCCAAGATAGATTACCCATAATGCATTTCAAGAAGGCAACTAATTAGCAGAAGAAAGGTCAAGTAAAACCAGAAAGTGATTAGAGAGAGGAGACAGAGAAAGAGAGAAAAGAGGCAAGAGAGAAAACGAGGTGAGTAAGATGTTTTCTCATTTCACATACATGTAGTCACTTTTGGAACATAGCCAATTTTCCCCCTGCTTCTGTAACTGAAAGCAGTCACTTTAATATTTAATGAAATGCTTATGTTGTGGCACCTGGACACATCCGCATCATTGGTGACCCACTGCTTCCCAAGTGGGTCATTACTGTAGCCATTTGCAATGAGCACAGGCCTCTCTCTGCCTGCAATGATGCCAGTCTTCAGGAATCTGCTGCAAAACAGCAGGGGACGAGGGGGCGGAGCTGTGCCCATCTACTGGGAGGACAGAGTAAAACAAAATTGCAAAAATAAAATAACAACAACAGCCTAACACTACACCCAGAGCAACTCTACAGAGCGACACTACAGCCCGCAGCCAGGCTTTTGCTGCCTGCGACGCCCGGAGATTACAGTGTGTTGCCAACACAGGCATGGGGGATGCATTTCTTCTGGTGCATCTCTCCTGTCAACACCAAAAACACAACTTTATGCTGACACCATCCTCTAACCGCCCTGCTCCCCCCTTCTACTAATGATCCAATGCATCAATACCTTCAACCATCAACAGACAGCAGATGTCCTAAGTTACCATATCCTTGGCTGGGATTGGGAGCACTGCTTTAAAAAGCATTAGCCTCCACTTCCTGGATGGCTGTCTCACTGTCGCCTGCCACCCGCTCTCCACTGGCAGGTGATCCCGGGGCCTAATGGAATTTAATTACTTCAGCCACATTAATCACGGCTACAGTGGAGCACCCACTATTTCATCTCCACTCTTAGTAGTTATTAGTACAAATACACTCTCAACCTGCATTGTGGAAGCAACATTTTAGGTGTCATCCCCTGTACATTTATTAAAATCTATATCAATATCCTTTAGCGGACACTGTTCTCCCCAGAAATCTCCTGTGTGCATTAGATGCTTCCAACAAAGTTTCCTGGCATCCAGTGACACGATGTCTAAAAAAGTTTTTGTTCATTAATTCTTTCCTGCCACTCCGCCATCGTTTGACGATTGATTGGACGTGGCTGGCAAGGACAGCAGAGCGGCATTTCCACACAACAGCCTGAAATTGAGACTTCATGACCTGACTTTCGGAGGTGTCAAAAGCATTACTCAATTCATTATATTATTAATGGTCCAATAGAGACAAGCTTTTCTTCTCACAATGACACAGTTAATGTTTCATAGATGGTGTCTGGCGAAATTCATATAGTTAATTCTCATTTTTCTACTTGTGAAATACTAATCCCTACAAATAAACATTCTGCATTTTCAGGAAACAGACATTTAAAATATACTAACAGGTAAAAGTTTCATTTGTCACTGGGAGGAAAATAATTACTTTTTAAATCTGTACCAACTTCTAAAGTGTTATTTTACTAGGAGTTTAATTAAAACTCTGAATAATTCTGGGTATTTTGATGGATGAATACTGCATACAGTAACTGGTACAGTAGCAGTTCTACCACCAACATATAAACCAGCGTAACCAGCCCAGGATCGTTCCACCAGAGCAACTAAACAGCCCTTTAAACACCAATTTATTTCTCAAATCACTATCCCAAGGACCAGGTGCTAGTTTGTTCTGTTTTAATTATTATTTCCAGCCTTGAAATAAAAATCAATAAGTAGACTCCCACAGCCCTCATTATCCTGTTTCATGTATTTCATAGTGAAATGAAATGCCACAAAAAGAAAATGTGGAATTTGAACCAGCTGCTCTGGAAACTCGAAGGTCAGGGAAATTAATTTTACCGACTACTGAGGTGAGGAGCAAGAATAAACTAAAAGCACAAAACAAATTTCTACAGCAGCTAATTTAACATTTGCTCCACCCATCTGTTTTAGTCTTCCTCATTCATAAGCTATTTTACCAATCTGCAAGTAAACCTGCATGCCAGAGTTCGAGCACTGCAGTGACAGCTACAATGAAAGCTTTATCTTCCTGCATAAACAGTTCTGCAGAGTTCATGATCTGAAGCTCCTTTCTTTTCCAGCAACTTCCAGGTGTTATTATATGTGTGACACAAACTTTCCAAGCAGATTTATCAACGGCTGAAGAAAATCAACATATTATTCAGTTGATGTGCTGTAATTCAACAATATAGCAGCAGAAAGTGAACTCTACTCACACTCAGATGGGAATTAAATAAATAGCTCGCCAAAAATTAAAAAGTCATTATTTACTCACCCTCACATTGTTGTGTTATGCTGTTACTGCATACAATGACAGTTTACATTGACCAGCTCAACCCAGTCAAGGGAAAAGTGCACACTTTTAGATACTATTCCTTTCAAATCAATAATGGCTGTCTATGTTCAAATCAGGCTATACAGTTGTTCTGTGCCAAAAAAGCAATGATTCTGAGACCTAAAATAGATGCATTTAAAGCAAATTCAGACCAAAAAAGACCCTAAAGCTTTACTTTGATAAGGATATACCCATCAATAAAAACACATACTATTATTTGGATCAGAGAGCTTGTTAGCGTGCTTGCAACCACATAAAGTACTAGTACTAGCACCAACAAAACAAAGTAGGCGCTTTCAACAAAGGTATACAGTGAGGCCTTGAGCTCCGGGATATATAGATTACTATAAGATTAGGAGAACCTATGCATGTCTCTGTGTGATGTTGTGTGTGTGGGGGAGTGTTATTTAGGCTCAGGTAGCCAGAGAGGCAGCTGGACCGCAACAGTGCAAAGGATTCTGGGTGTAAGAATGTGAGTGGTGGAACCCTCTGGATCCCTGCCACTCATCTGGCCACCTTCCTAAGCAGGGCAGAAAATCAAACAAGTAGGAAAGAATTAAATAAAAGCAAGAAGAAAAATGATTTCTTATAAATAGCAGCCTTTGCCAGAAGGCATAGGAAATGAGAGCAGCGAGGCGCAGGAGAGGAGCTTGAGCTTGACACGGGTCTTAAAATTGAGAGGGGGTGGAATCAGGGACCTATTGCGCAAAATGGCTCCAACCAAAGCAAGGATTAGTGTTCCTGCCTCCACAGCCAAGATTCTCCAGAACAACTAATCACCTTCAAGTTCTCTCGTTTTTTTCTCACTGGCTTTCCCTCTCTTTTTCTCTGTCTCTCTCTCTTCTTCTCACTTCTTTTCTCTCTCTCTCTATCCTTTTTAAAGTATCATTTCACCCCTCACAGCCATTATGGCTAAAATTAAGCAGAGAATGTTCTGCCAGCACCGATTAGACACATCCCTAGATCTGCACTGAGAAGAAGGTGTCATGTCAGTTACAGCTCGGAGAAAAGACAAGCTTCTCCGCAATGGTCTACGCGGGCAGGCTGAGAAAATGAAGCACATCTGTGCCACAGGAAAAAGCCTTGTGCTGAGAAATGTTTTGATTTGGCTTGGTAGACTAAAATATCAACTGGCAATTAGAAACAAGGACGACTATGGTGCGAGGATTTACAAAACAAAGCTCACCGATTGTTTCGTGTGAATGTGCTAATAGATGTCTAGCCTTTTCTGAGTGAACAAGTGTTATACAACTATAAATAAAGACAGATAATCCACTTTCAAGTGAATACAATTAAAGTTGTACAGCAATAATAAAAATGTACGTGTTTACAGACATATGAATATTCCACAGCTCGGTTGAATTCATTTACTACAAAACAACGGTTTGCATATCAGTCAAAAGCGTGCAGTGATCAATTAGCTTAATGCAGGGAAACGAACAAGCGTTTCTTTGTTGTTGCTTTTAAAATACAAAATGCAGACATCAGCAAATCTCTGCACCAAACATTCATACTTTAACCCAGTTACAATCGAAGAAGAAACAGAAGTTTATAATTAGGTATCGCAGGGCTGCACAAACGAATGAGTGTTTACTTCCCTTAGGAAGCAGGCAGTGTGTTTGTACACACCTGTTTAATGTGACATTCTACTAGAGATCAGAATCTCACAAGCCTGACTGCACACGTGAAGGACAGCGATGGTATTGATAAAACAGTAATTTTATAATCAAAACGATCTTGAGAACTGCACAGGCACTGTAATTTTAAATGAGGCTTAAACTGGTCACCTTAAGAGCTGTGACCTTTATTTTCTTAATGTCGGCCACTGATTTTAGGTGAATAAAAAGTGAATATTTGAAAGAAGGGCGGCTGTATGATTTCTCTCCAGTCCTACGCAGACAGATGAAATGGGCCCTGCACACTTGCAAATGACTGGGAAATATGCAAGTAATTTACCGTTAAATTCCATAACAGGAAAACCTAATTGTACAGCATGTCCAGCCTAATTGAATTGTTCTACAAGTGCATTACTGTTATGGAAATAATACTGACATGAGTGATAAGAGATTGAAAGCAGAGACACTAAAATGATAGCAAAACTATTAGAATACAAAAATAAAAATCCACACACAAATCTGAAAAAGAATTGTGTAAAATGTAGCATAAACAACATTTTAAATAAACAAACAATAAGAAATGAATACAAATCAGTATTGTGATTGCATATAATAATACCAATAATAATAAAAAACAAAGATGTCCAAATTAACAACAGCAAGACTTTATAACGTCAATCATCCAATATGTATTTAAGCATTATGTTCTAATAACAAATTTTAAACTACACACCTGACAATAAACACTTATAAAGAACACAGGTATAAACACAGGTAAAGAACCCCCTAAATATGTGTATATGTGCCAAAAATTAAATAATGGCTTCATGTACACTAATAAACACTCTCATAGCTGCCCAGACTGAAAAGGCTTCCCTCTGCTGGTCAGAGTCTGAAATGCAACTGACCCTTCTATACAGTCTTGCAGTGTCCTCTGACAACAAAATCTGGGACCAACCAGATGGTCAGTTTATGAATGAAAGGTGTGTTTGTGTGTGTGAAGCAGGTTGCTCTGAGCAAGCACACACAGAAACACATTTTTATACATACTAACACACACCCCCCATAGATGCATTTAAAACACACCCTTGTGTGTGTGTGTGTGTGTGTGTGTGTGTGTGTGTGTTTACAATTAATTTTAATAATACACACAAACATGAACATTTTCACACACAAATGTAAAGATTTTGCAATCTATATATCACTGAAATTCTATCAAAATACACAAAGCAATTTTGACGTTTAGAAGCATCAAGAACAAACTGGCTTTAATTCCACAGTGAATCTTCTCTTTTGATTAATGTAAAGTACATGTGGAGAAATATTGAAAAGCTCATGAGTAATAATGTAGAATAGTAATGTAATATCACCAGTGTTTCCTAGAAGTGCTAAATCTACATTTTCTGTTAAGCTGACTAAATAAAAAAATCTCATTACACAACAGCGGAATAGCCTTAATATAATGAAGCTTATGATCTCTGGCTATCTCCTGACAGCAGGTTGTTTCAGCAATGATAGGTTAAATGTAATTTCTCTTTTGTTTTCATTCAGACATCACGATGGTGAGGTCCTTTCATGATGACATGCTGATGGGTAAGGAACTTCACTTAAGCTGGAACATCTCAGAGATATGACAACACCCTCCTTTGTTGCCAAAAGTGTTGAACTGCTTTGAACTGTCGACTGACAAAGTAGAAAAGCCATTCCAAATGCAAATGTAAAGTATTGTTACATAGACATTTAACCCTCTAGCCACTATGCTGTCCTATTAAGTGGAGGAATTCTGAAATCATGTTGCCCTCTTTTGGCTGGCATGTGCAACTGCAGATTCTTTTTTGAAATAATTACCAAAAAAATGGAGAAATAGGGGTTGATATTGTAACAAGGATAAAGGCAAAATATTATGATATACTTGAAATGTTAGAAAAAAGTAAAATATGAATGTAAAAATATTCACTCGGATAAGAATATGTTACAAATATATTGATCATGACCTAGTGGTTGCCCTACAAATTATAAATACATCCAGTAAATAGCTGCATATGACTAGCAGATGCATTTAACTGCCACCAGACCCGAAAAATGCTGAAAGCAACAAGTCAAGCAACACTATCAAGAACATCATAGTTAAAACAATATGTGACCCAAATGACACACACTGCTCTGTGTTTTTCACTAGGCCAGAATATCTTGTGAAGGTCTTGTAAAATGTATACAAATTCAATTCCTAACACAATTCCTTTTGTCTCTTCATTGTTACTGGCTCATTTCATACTCACTCTCTTTTTCGCCACCTTTTCTCTCTCTCTTTCTTTTAGTAGGTCTCTCGTTCCTCTTTGGACCAGCAGGTCATTCCAGCAGAAACAGGAAGTATCCATCCTCCAGTCCAGACCTCACCCCTCCATCATTTTATCCAGCGTTCTCCCAGCATTCCAGGCTTTGATTTCTCACTCCTCTGCAAAGATAAAAAACAAACCCCAGCAAAGGGAACTTTCAGTGAATATCCTTTTCAGCCTCCACAACTATCTGGTTTGCTTTCTCTTTTTTTCTCTTTTTTTGCTCGAGGAAGTGAAGAGGTGGGTAGTTTATTCAGTAATCTTCAGAATGGTTGATCTAAATAAAGATGCTCTTCAAATTCCATTGTATGTCTAATGGTCTATCACAGGGGAGGATTACCAATCTGATTTAAATTCAAAACAATAGTGAGTGGAAAGGAGTAGAGGAGAAATGACTTTTGTGTTGACAGATGCACTATCGAGAATTTTGGTAGCTCATATTTCAAGCTGTTAAAACCGACTCATTTAAAAGGCCTGTTCTGCCCAATACATAGCAGTAAATAAACGATCAGAGCGCGGCGATAAGCAACTCTTCCGCACGCTCTCTCCCCTCAGCTAAATCAATACGGCCCATGCTGCATTTCATTCATCTCATAAGTATAATGAGTACTTGTGTTATTAATCTCATCTTTATACGGGGGTAATATGATGGTTAATTCAGCTCAGTTGAAATGAATGAAAATAAGTTAATCACAAATGCATCGCTTAGGAAAATCAATTTCACAGAAATATTCAATACGTACCGAGAATAATAATATGTATAGGCAATGAGTCCTAATTCTATCATGCATAGAAACCAATATTTCTCTCTGTTCATCTGACAAATATATAAATGTGATTTTTCACACTCTTTTTTCAGTGAAAACAATATAGATTTTGATTTGCTTGCGAACAATTTTAATAAAATGCTATTGATGGGCTATTGATCATTTAGTTCACGGTACAGCTCATGGGCACAATGTGCAACAATCATTACACTCTAAGCTTTTGCGTACATTTCAACTCATATGGTCAATAAAGACTCCATATGCTCATGGCCCTTTAAACATGAGGGCACTTTTTCAGCTCTGTCCTCTAAATGAAAGTCATCTGTGAGACAAGCCAGAAGACCAGTTCCAGTTTAACATTATTCCAACATCCGACTGACCATGAATCAAAACATAATAAAACATAAAACATTTTGTGAAGCTGATCTGTTTTTCAAATGTCAGAAGAATAAGGTGATTCACATTGATTTAATCTAAACTAGAAACAAAACAGCCATTATATGTTGGCTGCACACTGATGATTTCCAACATCTCAGACTTTAGGAATACATAAGTAAATTGAATTTAAAATTGGCCTGTTTGAAGCCATTTTTGTTTTCCAAGAATAATTTTATGCTATAGTTGTAAAATCTGTGGCACCCCTCAAGGTTCTCTAAGTGGTCCTTGACTACTATCCAGTCTGTACTGTGTCTTGTGATCTCTGCACTCTAAGATCTTATTTTTCCTTGTGTCACTGTGTAAAATCTTTATTTGTGTGAACATATCTTTAAATGAGAGAGCCACTGGAGTAACGGCAATAAAAGATTTGAGAGAGATCAATGCTGAACGCATTACGCCTCGGCACAGAGACTTGGCTTTAATAATCAAAAAATTGATCCATTAAGCTCAACCTAATTCTTTGCCAAAACGGTAGAGGTGCTTTGTTTTCTACACATTATGCGGAGAATTGCAATTTTTCACAGAGACTCTGGTGTAATGACACAATATCGAACATAAAATGGGCTCATTCAAAAAAAAATATATATATATATATATGTATATGTATATATATATATATGTATATATATGTATATGTATATATATATATGTATATGTATATATATATGAATATGTATATATTAGTATTTAGACACTTAAACTTGCTAATACGTTTTCACTCAGCATAGGCAACTGTGTGAACTTAAGGAGAACAAACTTTAAACATAGACTAAAAAAATGACCTTCGGGTTTGTTGCATGATTTGTTTGAAGATTCCACTTTATTGCTATTTTGTTTTGTATAACCTAAATTTCCAGGTTTATGCATTACTGTACTTATAAAGTACCTGAATATATGTATAAATGCTTCTTTTAAAATGCTGCTTTAAAAGATAAACATTTCAGTCATTTTGTAATTTCAGAATGTATATTCAGCGGCTCTCTTGGGTAGTCTTTCACCCCTCCCCCCTTTATGTGCTAATTAAAAAAGATACTTAATAAAGATCATTAAAACCGAACACAACTCATCCTTCCTTTCAAAGGACACATACTCCAAAAAACATCTGCTAGAAAACGTAATTAAATTGTATTTAATGACCTCAAAAGAGAAGTTCTCTTTGGTCTACTGTGACTGCTGAGAGCTATCCTTCATGTTCAGAGCAGAAACTGATGTTAGAGCAAAAAGATTTCTTGAACCTTTATCTCCGTTCTCTTTTTTTTTGTCCTGAAGTGACCTAACATTTACTGAGCCCTTCTCCGATGACTGTGAGCGTTCTCCACACACTTCAAAGGTTACCGGATGTGCCCAATTCAAAGCTGTAAGTGAGAGTTCCACTTTTGACACAAGGTTTACCAAAAGAGATGAAACCTTATCCACACCACTCTGATGAGCTGAAGCATTTGTGTCTATTCCGCTGTGTAGCAGCAAACAGCCAGGTTTAAGAGTTAAGGGGGTGGGAGGGGTGGAGGAAAAGGAGCACAAAGGAGGTAAACAACCAAAACCCTCTGAAACAAGACCCGCGGCGGAATCTTTTGGACCTCGGTGGATGTGTAGGTCGAGCATCACAGTGCAGAGACATTTCCTCCTCACCGTGTCCCTGGGCTGCTGCTGCAACTCAACACCGGAGATATCGATCGGCTTGCTAAGCCTCCACCAACCTGGTCAAACCCGAGTCCTTTCTGATATTTACCCACCAAAGCATTCCCTTTTGCTAGCACTGCCAACCCACAAGACATGGAGGGGGAAAAAAGTCAATTATATACAACGTGCTTGGTTTCCCCTCAAGGATGGAATCCACCCTTTCTAATCCGATCAATTCATGTCAGACAGGGGGCTGGATTCAGCGCTACCTCTGAAGTCCTGTAATCCAGGCTAAGTCTTCACACTGCCTGCCTCACCTTCACAAGAAAAGGGTTTGGTCCGGAGCATGATACAGCAAATTAGTCGTAGTGTACTTTTCGACACACTGCAGTGGATGGGCGCCAGTGTGCTAACAACTAAGCATAATTGGATAAAGTGCATTCAGTTAATTCCTACTACAAGTTCCTACTTTAGTCAATGCTACAGTACAGTTTGCCAACCTTTGTTGGCTTACAGTATGTAGCCCATCAGTGTGGCTCAAGTACCTCTGATCAACACCAGAAATGTGTTGCTATTAATTTATACTGGATATCATAATCATATAGTCAGTAATATTACTAACAAAATGAAAAAAAAAACAATTAATACTGTGAGTGTTTGAAACAGAATGAACAAGCAGCATACACATTTTGCTAGTGTGGACCACACAAATTTAGAATACTTGCACACATTATGTTTCACAAAATGTTAATTTTCTTTGTAAAAGTTGGATATAGAACATTTTTAAATCCAAATACAAAGTTGCCCCAATAAACTATTTATAGACTTCAGAAACTGGAAAAATCAAAATCTTTCCAAATACCTCCTCGAACCTGTAGGAACCCCCAATGTACACAGACCCCTAGTTGAAATGAAATATGAATATTGCACTGTGAGCTATGACACTGCTTTTTTTAAATCCTGGTTTGACTTTTAGCCACTGGTGAACTATATCCAGGCAGTATATAACTTTGAAGTATTTGGCTAGAAGTGAGACATGGGAGGGAGTCCCATTACTGACATGCAAAGGCTAACGGCCAGTGGACACGGTAAGTGAACAGGAACGAGGAAAGAGTGCTGGGACACTTTAATTTCCACTGACATATTGTGCCTCATGTACAGTCTGAATGGCTCCATAAAAAAAAGTGTAATGATGGTCCAGGACTCTGGCCAAATAGCTGACATGCACTGCTTCCCTGGTCAGCTCAGCACCAGGTTTGATCCATCTCATTACACCAGTCATTCAAATAATAGACAGCTATGGGATCTCTGGTAAAGCTATAATGCCAAAGTCTACATCACAGTAGTTAACTCCTCTCTCTCTCTCTGATCAGCATAAACGGCACAGGTGTCCAGGGCTGAGAAAGAAGATAAACAATATAATGCAATTAATATAATATAATTAACATAATGTAATATAATATAACATAATATAAAATAAAATAACATAATATAATGTACATTTCAAATGTTTTCTACATTTAAGACTAATAAAACAGATTAAAAATTGTTCTTGCATGCTGTAATAAATTTTGGAATATATAAAAAAACTGAAGGAAACTTAGATCAAGAGACACCTATGAAAATATACCATCAATCTACATTAGCAATAACAATCTATTCTTAAAACAATTCATAAAGTGGCATTAAAGCTTGTCTACCAGGACTGGAACAGAACAATGGCTCCTTATTCTCATTCAGATGGATGCATAGCAAGGAGAGAGAGGCACGATAAATCGGCCACCCCTGCTCTTGTCTCACATCAAAAGAATCAGTTAGAGAGAGAGAGAGAGAGAGAGAGAGAGAGAGAGAGAGAGAGAGAGAGAGAGAGAGAGAAAGCAGGGAGCAAGACCCACACGATGTAGTTCCAGCCAATTGCATTCCAGAGAAGTGACCATGGCTGTAGATAAACAATGCACAACAGATCACTCTCCTCAAAAGGTATTAAAGAAGGCAGATGCCGCAGGAATCAGGCAATAGACAAGAAATAACCCGCATTTCTCCTGAAATTCTGAATGCGTAATTGTTTAAATCCTTTATTCAGGACTGCCATTTACCCTGTGCAGTGCATAGCTCTAACAATCTGCATGTGAAGGGAAAAAGAGAAATGTCTCTCGCTCTCTCCCCATGTGGGGTTGCCAGGCTCACCCTCTCCAAACCAGTCAGAGCCAAAATCGCTTTAAATTGTTCCTCACTGTCGCAGACAAAAAAAGCATTTAACACTCACCCATTGTGCAGGGACTGATCTCTCAACCACTCTAGCACCCCGTCAACACAAGCCAGATATTCCTTCCACAGATATGTAAACAGCCCACTAAGATTTCTTTGTTTGGATTTTGAAGCTGGGTAGGTTTGCCTTTGCTGCGCTTGCTTTTTCAGCTTAGAAGCAGGTGGATGACAAAACATCAATCTCTCCAGGCACAATGTGTAGCACGCACACGCTTGACACTCCACACAAGCAATATACAATCACACACTCCAACAGTGCTTTTAGCTTTAACGGTGTGTGTATTTGCTTAAAGGCAGCTTTACTGCAAAACTGAATATTTTATGATTTTTGGATAAAGAGAACTGTGCATTTTATAATCTGTAAGGTTTAATGAAAGTGGAATTGTGAAAACAAAACAAAGACATTTACATCGATAGCAGTGCATGGCAGAAAATAAATAGGGGTTGGTGGGCTTCAGTGCTGTCAGAGGAAACATGCAAGGTAACATCTAAACAGCTGACGTATAGGATATAGGAGGGCCAGAAAGTGTTAAGCAAAACACGTCAGAAATAAAATGACTATTGTACAAGACCACCATTCAAGTTCTGTATACACACACTAAACAAAATTGACGTTAAATTCATAAAAATATATTTTTATAAGTTTTAACCATAGTCTGATTTGGAATCATGTTAATGGTTGTGAAATCAACTAGTTATGTTTAAGCCTAATTGAATCTATAATAGGACTGCGCGATATTCAATAACATCGTGACCAGCGATAACAAGCTAAATTATGCGATACAGTAATGCCTTCAATTTGTTAAATATATTGAAATTATATTAAAATATATTCAGAAACTGAAACGTATAGAACTATGTTGACCACAAGGATGGAATTATTATTTCTAAGTTACACTGAGGTACAGATACACAGTAGAATAAATCAGGGAAAATAAATGGGAAAAAGTCCTTTAAAAATGTTCGGAATAATTACGTTTTTGTTAAGACAATAGCCTACCTGTTTTTGCGTTAGTTTTGTCCCACTTAACATACATTACTGGACAGGAACTTAAAGGATCAAGCTGAATTGCTTCATGAATGGACGTTAACGAAGGCTGTTGTTGAAGTATGTATGCGGCGGTCACATTGAGGAAGTAACTTAGCCATTTATGATCACGTGATAGGTAGCGCGTCCCCGCAATTTTTTAAACTGAGGTAATACGTTTACAAGAATTTTCTTTCTTATTTACATATTTTATACAACAGTGGTAACTTCATCCAATGTAATACATTCGAAACGACTATAATCGTCATCATTTAATAACTGTTTGCGACATCAACCTTACCATTTTTCACGCAGAAAAAAGTGAGAAAGAAAAGTGGCGCGTTTTCTTATTCTCTTCAAACGGTGAACTAATTCGGCCACTAAGCTTGCCGTAGGGGCTGCTTTGCAGAGGACTGGTAGCGGGCCAGCGGCGAGCCATTAAGGTTGAATGTGCATTGGTTGTACGCTCTCGTTATTCTCGGCATCATGGGACCGAATAAGTGCATTTGATAATGCCCACTACATTTGGCTATCTCCTCAAATAATGTTCTTTATTAAGTAATAAAGTGCAATTTCGGGCACAGCCATTGACAGTAATGCCCTGGACCCGCCAGAGTGCTCACTTCAAGTGGTCTGGAGCAGTAATTCCAAAGGTCAGATATTGGATCATTTAAAATCTTTATCTATGTTAATTTTATAAGGTATATCATTACAATGCTATCCTTGAATTATTCATATGTGTTGTCATTTAATGAGTCAGATTCAAGCTTTCGTTTAATGCTGTTTGTAAAAGTTGGTTATAGAACATTTTTAAATCCAAATACAAAGTTGCCCCAATAAACTATTTATAGACTTCAGAAACTGGAAAAATCAAATCTTTCCAAATACCTCCTCGAACCTGGAAACAGGCAATGTATGACTGCAGTGTAATTGATGTATATATTGTATATATTATACAATACAGTGTATATATAAGTTCATGTAATGATCTCTTGGACATGTGATACTGAATATGTTCTAATGGCTTTATATTGTGTAGTCACATTTTTTGTCTTGTCATTGGTTGTTTTGTAGATTGCACTGTTGTTGGCAAATGAAACTGCTGCTTCATGGTTATCAACGTATTGTGAAACAAGTACAGTAAATCAATGGAAAATAGTTTGCAGCTATTTCTCATCATTCTAGAAATGCGTCTTAATTAACATGTAATGTTTGTAGAGCGAAAAAATAATCAGTTTCCATGTGCCTGTAGGATAAAAAGATTAGATTTATGTTTTACCCTGCCTGGATTTATGTTGTACCCTGACGGGTTCAAGTTCATTATTTTCTTATGAATTTAAAATGATTAATAATTAACTCTGATGGTCACCCTCATTAGTCAAATGAACAGGTACAGGTTTTAATATTCTGTAATAGTTAAGCATATACTTTATTTTCTTTTAACAAAGATTACAGCATTCAACAAATATGATGGGTTTTATCTTGGAACTCAGGACAGTATTGGTAAATAATGCAGTTTTTATACTTTGGTTGTTGACAGATGTCATACAAAACATAATAGCATCGTATTCCCATAATAAGTTTGTGGGTTATTATTGAATAAATGATGTGTTTCTCATTATGAAATTGTCTTTTGTCAGGAAGTTGCATTGAAGAGCCAGCCAGGATGACAGTCCTTTTTCGCCACCTTTTTATTATTCTCAGCTGATAGAGATGGAGGTTTTAGGATGGGATAAGTATGATGCTTTGAGTTATGGCCTTCCTTCTTCTTTAGGTTAACGTTGTATTGTGTTTTCCCCTAAACTTATATGCAAATCCTTTTGCATTAGACAGTCTAAAGGTGAAGGACATCAGTGGCATGTATGTCTGTCATCAACATGCTTCGGTTTTATCCAAACATTTAATGTCCTTTTTGCATTGTAATAAAGGGGGTTAATATGGTGTCCATCAGCCATGTATCAAGCTGTGATTTCAGTAGGCTTCTCATTTTCCACTTTCTATTAATGTCCAAAGATATAATTATGATATTAGTAGATGCAAATTGGTCTAATTGGAGACCCACTCTCAAGTTTAATGGGGAAATGTAAAAGTTAGTCTGGAAATAAGGTGCACGTTTCAGACCTGAATTGCGGTCAGAAGTATTATACACTAGCGCTATCAATAAATGCACTTGAGATTAATTAAGATCCTTAATTTGTGTCTGTGTTAATAGCCTCAAGTCCGGCATAGTTGTGGCCTCTGATTGGTTTAGGAAGGGGGAAGTGCCTCAGAACCTGGTCATTTTAATGAGTTTTAGTTGCCTTGAAGAAGCTACATTTACTGTTAATTACTGTATAGATGGGGTCAGGTCTGTTCTCCCCTCTTATCCTCAGAATAGTTCAAAAGAGTCAGATATTTAGGAAATTACAAAACATCAGTTTCTGGCTGCTTTAAAGTGGTCTATTCAGAGTCTGCTATTCAGAGTATCACAGAAAAGCATTAGGTCATAAGAAAATGAAAGTGGAATATTTTGACTTTGATCCCATTTTGGTCCTATTTTACTCTGAGATATTGCACTTGGTCTGACATCATCATCCAAAACTGTTCTGAATTTTTTTAGACAATTGGTGCATAGGAGCCATGATGAGAGGTTGTCACACCTTGCACATGTATGAGAGAGAAGCGCGAGGCCTCTCACTGTGGTCTTTTAACACCCCGCCAAGATAATGACACCTGAACAGGTTTCCTATTGGCTAGTCCTCTCGTCATCTCACTCTAGCCAGCAGTTATATTTTAAAACCCATGATCCCTGGTGGCACCTGTGAGAATGGAATAACTGTACTATTTTCAGTAGCTGAATTTTTGCATATCTGGAAAGTTGTGATGAGAATTCGTTACAAAAGAGGCCTTGACAGTTATACAGTTTGTTTTTTTTACTCCCGTACATTTCCAACAGGAAATCTTTGTATGGCCGTATGCTTTCATCTATGGCCTTTTTGTATGCAAACATGCCGAATGTTCCTCTTCCGTTTATGAAGGAAGCTGATTTTCTACTTGCAAATGTAATGTTCTCATCAATCCTCCCAGCAAGACATTGAGCCGTCAAGCTGTTTCAATCAGCTGAGGTGAACAGCAGCGAGGCTTGATACTGTAGCAGCAGATCCCTGTAGAATGCAGAGTGACTGAATGGGATTCCAGCTCAGAAAGGAGATCTCAATTTTAAGGAAATGAATGATTGGTGTGATTTTGTGCCAAAAGCTCATGTAATTGAATGTGAGTCTGAAGCTACTGCTGAATCTGTACTTTCACGGCAAAAGAAATTATATTTTATAGAGTTTTGAGTTTATGGTTTGAATTGAATGTGATGAGGTAAAAAGTCTTTCTGTTACATTGTCTTCACTGGCTGCAGTCATAAACAGATTGACAAACAAATGACTCATTTGAATAGGTTCTTTTAACGAATCCCACAAAAAGACTCCTAAACTCGAGAGGATGGTTTGAATCAGTCTGACATGTCTTACTGAATAAACTGCATCTGTTAGATCAATTGCTGAACTGAATTCAGACTCAAATCAGAGCAAGAATTGTTTTGTGTATAAGATTCATCAGTATCATTACTGACTGGTAGTTAATATGACAACTAAATTTTTATAACAATCTTTATTACATTAAAATGTTACAAAAATAGTATTGTTTGAATGTTTTTTCATTTTAAATGTGCTCCATGCACACATAAATATAAGTTACAAAATGCTCACTAGTGAGTTACTGTAGTGGGAAATCTTTTATATTAATGTAGAAACTTGGCTGTATTCTACAGTAATAGAAAATAAGTAGAGGTATTTCTCCAAGATTTTTTATGTGGTCTGAGTGCTCAGAGGTACAGTGTGGATATGTGATCCTGCAGAGCAAAGTGTGCTTGCACGTACTAACCACAATGTGCTGAGTTACACGAATCGTAAATAAGCTGCTGAAATACGAGTATGTCATGTGAAGTGCTGGAACATTAGCAGACATAAATCTGCTGTGATTTGGTGTAGTCGATTCAAGACTTTCAGCACTGTTTGGAGGAAGAAAGGATTGTGTATGTTTGAGGATCATCTTAAAATGAGCAGTCAACAAAAATCAATTTTGCTTAAGCTAACAGGTCTGGACCCTTTATTTGTAATGTCAAGACATTCTGACCAATTAAATCAATGTGCAGTGGTGTATACAGTAGATATTACATGATTGTGTGTTTGCTGTTTTAATACAAAAACTGAATGCAGAGACACCGAACATACAGGGAGATAAGATGCCAAAAAACAAAATATGTGTCTGATATATACAGAACATAAAGACCAGCAATTTAAAATTAGCACAAGAGAAACTCACAAGAGAAACTCACTCCATCTCTCCCGTCCCACCTGGAGTACTTGGCTGATTTATCTATCGAGTACTTAAGCAGTCAAAAAGCACATCCCTGCAATGAAATATTTGTTGTTAATTCCTAAAAATAATGATCTTTATACTGGTCACTGTTAAATTGTCTGATGTGTGGTGCTATTGTTTTGGCAGACTGCCCTTTATTGATTCAGACTTTTGCACACTCAAGTTGAAGGCAGAGGACTCGTCAGCACAACATTACAGTCAAGCTCAAGTCCAAGGTGAAGCCAAGAGTCAAGCCCTATTTTATTTCTTATATTCTCTCAATGTTATATTGTTAATTTCATGAACCATAGACTTTTGGTCTAGACTAAGGTCATGGTTTCTGTATTCACTGAAAACACATTGACTATTTCATGCTATAGCTCTTGAATTTTGTTAAAAACAGTTTTCAATTGATTATTTCCACATAGATAGTTCTAGTAAAAACTTACGGCATCAGTCGGACCCATGTTGTTTTGTTGGGCTGATCGCAATGCTCAAACAAACAGCAACATTTTTAATAGTGCCACAGAGGTTACACTATACTGGAAGATAAAGAGTTGTGTCTGCATATTAAGCTCAGACAGAGGAATGTATTTAACAATTTAAAACATGACATTTTAGCGTAAAAGGTTTTTTTTAACCATTTTGTAGATTTAATTTTTTTGTGGGTCACAGATGCAAATGTACCATCATGTTATGTTCACACAGCTTTTCTGAATCCAGATTCCTCTACTCTTTGTAAACAGCTGGACTACAAAAATGCAGAACTTTGGTTTTAGTATCTAACTTTAAGCAGGTGGCACTAATGTGCTGTGACTGTCAGATTATGCTGAGAGATGAAGCAACGAGATTGTGGCACGGCCTGAAGGAGAGGCGAGAGAGTGCTTGTGGATGCAGTGAGATAAGACCATGAGTGATCTACATAAGGTGATTACAGGGGCCACAGTAGAAGCAGAAAATTGTGGCATGTGAGTGGTTTACTCAGAGAGCAGGGCTGTGAGCGTGTGCTCTGCTTGGCATTGGATGTAGGGACACGGTATAGATGCCAGTGGCTCCGTGCGAACACTGCACGGGGTCTTGATGAGATTCAGCGGGGCGTGAGAAGCCCCCTGTGCCCACCTGCCCACCAGCCTGCTGAGTGCCTAAAATAGCCATGATCTAACCACCTCACATCTGTTCATCTTCTCAGAGCCAGGCACCTTTCACAAGGGCCTCCGTCACCCAACAGCGGCTCACTCAACAGGAGCCAGTCAAGGCATCTCAGATGCTCTTGGGTTGTGAGATCTTACCCAAATGTGTGTTATTGCTTGTTGGGTGGAAAATGAACTGAAGAATTGCAATATCTGAGAAGGTTAAACATGTAGTCAGTGTAGTACATCCTGGGTCACTCCACAAAACACATGCCATTTGTGTCCCTCATGTATGATGAAAAACAAATAGCAGATACAAATTTGACTATGTTTTTAATATACTATTTAGCTAAAATCATCAACAAAAAATTATCTCCTGAACATTCATTATCACTTTATTTGACTTTTTTTCAGTATCCAGCTGAGGCCCCAGAATTCTCTGCAGATCTTCCTGTTCCATTGGTCATCACATGGACCTCACAGGTACACAGCCTTCACTTCAAAACTTTTTGAACATTTTTGAACTGATCAAATTGTTATTTAAAACTTTTTTATCAAAGTTTTTATCAAACCACTGAAGTTGGCCTCTTTTTTACAAACAACAATTGAAGTACAATTAGTTTAATTACCAAAGTTTTTTGGCATTTGAAGGTGTGTTTTTGTTGATGAAAGGTGTTCCGTGCTGCATCGCTGCTTTGATGTTGCTTCCATTAAAACAATACCTTCACTCACAAAGGCTCAAACTGTGCCAAATAAACCAACAGGACGGTGATCTGGAAAGCTACATATGTTAGCAGCCTCTAATGAGCTTCGATGAGTTTCCTCTTACGTATAACAATTAAAGCAAGAACGGAGACCCATTTTTCACTTGTCGTTTCCTTTTTATCATCGTCCTCTGGTTTCACCTCCCACCCTGAAAAACAGGCTCTGCTTCAGTCGCATGTTTGCTCCAATTACTTTGAGGTGGATGAAAGCGACTTGGCGTGTCGCACAGCAGTGGAGTGAGTTAGGGAGGGTTCCTTGTTGAAGCTGCAAAGTGTTGGGTGAGAGATGGCAGTGGAACATGGCTCTCTGACAGAGAAGACCAGCTCAGCACACAGCAGCCTTCTGTTGGCTGAAACCCTGCTGGGCTGCTAATGTCTTGATACATCTCCTGTGTTCAGGAGAGAGAAGGGTCTGTCTGACTGCCTCTCACGTACATTCAAATGAGTAATGATTACCTGCACTGTTTTTTGGGGCTAAAGTGAGCATGTGTGAGTTTCGGAGTAGCGTATGATATGGATCAGAAAATTTGGCATGGTGTGGATGCAGGTGTGTCTCAGTGCAATTTACACTCAGCCAGTCACCCAGCCAGACTCCTGGTGTGCGGAGAGAGACACTGCTCATTGCCTGTGTTTTAACACAGCTTATTTTTAACAAACGTGCATCATACCTGAACTTAAAAGTCATGTTAATAAAAAATAATTTCAACTTCATTGTCACTTTTTTTTGCCATCGTTTAGCCTACCTTTAACAAAAAAGTAGTATTGGTAATAATGATACAGTTTTACTTGATGTTATTGTATAGTTTACATGATTAAGAAGGTGAAACATACTGTAGGTCTTACAATTGTTTGTATTTAACCACAATCTTAACTTAAACAAGCTAAGAAAATAATTGTGAACCATGCCAAACACATTGTAGTACCATGGTAGCTTTAGCTACTTGTTTTGCTAGTGCAGTATGTAAATAAATCATCATTGTTGCTTTACATGGTGGACCCTTCACAATTATAGACTATGAACATTAAGGAAAACACATTTCTTTGTGTGCAATTATTGATTTATTTACTTGACACTTGTTCACTAAATGACAGAAAATGCACCATTGAACACTGGTGGGAGGGACCTAATTGGAAGAGTTAACAGAACAGTAAGCATTGTGTCACCTCGCTAGGGATGAACCCATTGTGTTGTTCCACTTTTTGGGCACAATTCCAATACAAATTCAATTATGAGGACATCTAGCATGTACTGTATACTTAAATATAAGCATAACTATAATCACACAACCGGCATTAATTGGGAAATAATTGCTACGTCTTTGCACCTGTGCAATGTTAAATTGTGTGCGCTGTATTGGCACAATGACCCATCATATTTGGTTCATGCTTTCTCTCCTGTGTCAGAATATCTCCTCCTGTGTGGTATTGAAATAAAACTTATGCACATTAATGTGTGCTGTTGGTCTCAGATCCTTTCCTCAACACAGATTAGGACTCTCTAGTTTTGCAGTCTCCATATATTTTGCCTTAGTGCTACAGTTTAAAAGACAGAAGTCATTTGTTTTGTTGTGTTCAATTACCAGCCTTGGCTGCTCTATTCAGCTCCGCCTCTGCGCTCTCCAATTTAACATGTATGGAAATGTATCAGACGCATAATCAACATCAGCATGCAAATTATGTGACAAAAGAATAAAAAACATGGGATCTCATCTTCTAAATACAGGAAGTCGTCTCCCTCTTAAATTAGCCAAGATTGGCTGTATTATGTGGTTGAGGTATTACAATAGTGCAAAATTACTGTTGACAAGTGTGATTTAACATCTTATGATCTAAAATCAATGTATTTTTATCTCACATCAAAAATACACAGGCAACTAAAAATACTCTAACTGTGTGTGTGTGTGTGTGTGTGTGTGTGTGTGTGTGTGTGTGTGTGTGTGTGTGTGTACAAAGTACTATGAAGAAAGCTTAGGGACATTAGATGCTTTACCACAAAAATTGTTAAGATGTTTGTTCATGTCATTTGCTTTAGTGTGCCAGTAGGAAATATCAGTATAGCTTATATATTCTTATATAGCTTATATTCTTTGTCATTAACTGCAATAATCAAGTGAGCGTTCTGTATGAACACGTCCCACAACAGACGGTATGGCCCACACAGAAATCTGATCATCGTTGAGTCAGTCTGAAATTACATGAGAGAGACAGCCTAAATCCAAAAGAACCGTGCCAACATCTCCAAGATGTTTGGACTAAAAAATCATTTTTGGGTACTACTCTGTTTATTTATTTAATTATTTTATCAGATTTGACATTTGCCAGGTGTTTGCTAACCTCCCTGTTAAATGTTTACATTTTCTACAATGTTACAGCATCTAGTGACTTCTGGTCTACAGCAGTGGGCTAATTAATACTATAAACTCAATAATTAGTTCCATGCTGTAAGTTGTTCTCAGGAAGTACACACTATCAAACGCCTGAAAAGTTTAGTACAGGTGCGGGCTGACGTGTCATTGAAGCGGAAGAAGCTGCAGTGCTTTTGAGCAGCACTAAAAATAAACCACTGGACGTGGCTTTGAGCGGAGAGGATCTGGTGTCCAGACTCCAGTGTTCTGATTCTGGGTTGAGATTAAAGACTTCGAATTGGCAGCTGGGTGGAAAGTGAGGAGCTCGGGTCTGAGGTCAGTGCGGCGTGGGCGACCTGCGCTCCCCCACTCTGACGGCACGGAGTGAAATGGGGCCAAACCCCATCAGATGTCAATCATCAGCTGTGATTTATGAGCAGCCATACTCGAACCATGAGTTTTGCCTTACAAGTGGACAGCTCCAAAGGAAACAGAGGCCTACTGTGTTTGTGTATGTTAGAATTAGAGGAAGCTGTAGATGGGCTGTGTGTGGTTCACAGTGATCAAAAGCTATTGCTAAAATTCTCTTGTTTGCTGATGTATGAGTTTTGGGCTTTTCCTGTTCAGTCACTTTTTATATTTAATTTGCTCTTGGTTGGGGCTTTAATCAATGGTTTGTTGACAGGTAGTTGATGAAGACTTGGCAGGACTTCAGTGGGACTGTTTTTTTTTCCTTTCTAAGTTTTGACGGCAGAGAGCTGAAGAGTTTGTATTAAGCAGTGATATGAAACCAGACATGTGGACAGTATCAACATCTTCCATATGCAGAAGTGTTCAGTAGTTATTAAAGACAGCCAATGTGAGACTAAAAAAGGCGCTGCTATTCTATATATAAAATACTTTTCCTAGAATCTAGACACTTCTGAGAATAGACAAAATGTTTAGATGTACTCATTTATATTTGTACCAAAGAGCTGATTTATTTTCAAGTTATTTAAGTTCTGCATTTGTGTTATACAACCAGGTCTACAGTTTTTGATTTCCATATACTGGCTTTTGATGGTCCTTAAAAAGCTAAACAAAACTGTTTTTTGATCATATTGATTGTGGAAAGTGATTTTTACACTTTTTTTACACTCTACATCAATAAGTAGGGCAGCGAAGCTGTAAACATTTTTATATACAAGATTGTGATGAGAGCATTACGTGTTTTCATTTAAGGTTATAGTATTAAAGGTTTTGTTTGTATTCTGTATAAAGTCTTTCTTTATATAAACAAGTGATAAATTCAAATACAAAGAAAAAATCTATTTGAGACAGACTTATTGCCCTTTCTTCTACACACAGAGCGCATTGGTGCATGTCCACAGTCAGTTCTTGCTAAATTTGGAGGCTCTGTCTGAGTTCTGGTCGGTACTGTATAAAATAGACGAGCAGACATGGGTGTCGGAACCAGAAAAAAACACTAAAGCAGATTCCATGAGAAGAATTGCAGTCGGTAACTGGAAGGAGTTAATATTCCCATTACAGAAATTCTGTTATTATTTATTCACCTCTCATTTCAAAATTCAGCTCCTCCTAAACTTCAGTTTTAAAACCAAAGCAGCATTAGTTCTTACATGTGTTGTAAACAAACAGGCATTTGTAATTAAACTGTATACAACATCGGTAAAATAATTTTTCATTTTAAATCTGAATCCATATCACTACCTTTATTACTACAATCTCATTATTTACAGTCATTGTACATTTTCCTACCATCTCACAGATTGCCTACAATCATATTAAAGCAACTGAGCTGCCATGTCTCTGTTGTTCTGTAGGGAACAATGTCTCCATAAAGATACAAATTGACCCCAGTCACCCCAAAACGCTCCCTGAATGTTGCCTGCTTGGGGCTGAACCCAGTAGGCATTTTTCATATCTATATCTCTCCCTATGTTTATCTACCCACAGCTCGGTGTTTTCTCTCTCTGAGCGGCAGCTCAAATGCAAAAAGCACGCGCCTCGCTCACATGCTCTTGTTTTTCAATTATCTCTGTACATAAATGCATGTGCCATAAATGCTTTACTGCATTTAGACAGGACCGGTTCAGCAGGACTGGCCGAGCTGACAGCCCGCAATATGTCGGCGGCGCAACACGCTTTTAGATTTAGAGCGAGATGGTGTTGAAATGGAGGTCAGTTTGCACTATTTAAGCCGCTGTGATTGTTTCTTTAAATCCAAGGTTATGCTTGGCTGACAATGGCACACGGAACACATTGTCGGTTGCCTAGCAATGTTATTCATTGATATTAAATCCACACTTCAATAGTCAAGACAGTGGCAGTCGCGGACCCTCCGAGCGTGGGGTCAGACAGAAATATTGCTTTTTGCATTTACAAATGACAAACAGAGAGTGCAGCTATCACGTTTCTCCCAGATTGATCTCTCGGGTGGAACAGCCATGATGAGCACGTTTTATTTGAATTATTTGAATATTTCCCTCTTTGTCAGACTGTTTGTCACAGTGGGAAATGACCGGTTCTTTCGCTGCTCTGCTGTGGTGTTTTTTAGAGAGAATAGAGATTAGAGGTAAGAAATGAAGCGCCGTGCATTGTCTATCAGCGCTCGATGGTCAGGTGAGAAACACTGAATGAGAGATGAGGTGGAGTTAATTGAAACTGCTCGGCTACATTAAGGGGGTGAGCACTGGTCTTGCTTTTATATGCTAGACTCCCTCTGGCTTGTTTTTGCCATGTAGATTGATTGATATGATTTATGTTGATGACATTTTTGTCCCCCATTGGCTTGCAAACATTAATGAGTCTATTGTTGATACAATAAAGTTAATAAACGTGTATGTTTGTGCAGTAAATAGTTAAAGATGTGCCAGAACAGAGAAAAGCTTACTGGGTAACTAAGGTTGTCATGACACCAACATTTCACCAGTCTCTACTAATGCCACTGAAACTTTTTTGCCACACAGCTGATGCTAATATGCTATTGAAAACCCTTATTTACTGTAAAAGTTCAATATTAATATAAATATGAACAAATTAAGATCATTATATTATAGATTAGTATTATAAACATACTGTTGGGAATAGAGGTAAGGAGATTGTGTTGAACACTGATCGGTTATGGTCTTGTGCAATATTAATAATAATAAAAAAGTTAGGGATTGCAGATTTAAGAAAATAAAGAAGAACATTTTAATTAAGAGCAGTGAGTTGTTTTCCGTTTGTGGTTAATATTAACAGTAGACAGCGGCAGGTCTGTTATTCTCCATTTACACTGCATGTCTAATCCACAGATCCAGTATTCTGACACAAATTGTATTCCTATCTGTTTACATTCACTCCAGACAAACCAAATTTGTTTACATTAAAGTCTCGCCTGCACAGACAATTGAACTAATTTTTTTACGCACACAGCCTAATGAAAGCAGCTGCCTGTCAGTCATACAGCATGTGGATTCTGAATTATACTGTAAGAAGGCTAGTATTATTAGATTTCAGGATAGACTTTGTATTGAACTGCCAGTACTAGTGACATGCCGAGTGTAAACGCAGTTAATGTAATTCTTGTTTGTGTCTTTTAGTGGTTTTTCCTTATGTAAGGACACTTTCATATGTTCTGTATTAAAGAGGAATTAATGTTGTTATTTAATTATTAAGAAATCTAAGTGGTAGATCATAGCATTTGCTACATTTTTTAGTAAAAATGTGTCTTTCTACCGTATACATGTATACATTATCTTAAATACAGTGTAAAGTGAATTAGAAGTCTATACCACACTGTGGGAACATCTTGGCCCAGAACATTGATTCACAGAATGATATGCTGGAATGTTCTGGACAGTAATGTTGAATGTATTCATTATACCATCATGACTTTGTTGTATACGTTTAATTAGTGCATGAAGGTATGGTTTCCTCCCTCCTCACAGGAACCCTGACTGCAGTGTCCTACAGAATATGAAGGATGTGTTGGAGATAGAATTTCCATCGCCTACCACCCACGAAAAATCTGTACGTTGCATGTTTTCATCTCATACGCTGCCACTTACAATTAGATTCACAGCGGCTTCACATCTGAAGCTTGCTGTTTTTTCCTCCTGCTTTTCTCTTTATGTTTTTTATTATTGAGAGAAGGTGGCTACGGATTTCCTTTTAAATGGGTTGTTTACCGATAAGATCATTACAATAACAAAGGTGGCAGAATCTTCAGCACCATCAAGAGCTGTTTAATCATAGCTCCACCATTTATCTTTCTTTTCCATCTGCATTTTTATGCCTTCTCTCTTTCAGCTTGTGGGTTGAAAGAGCGCAGTGTTTTTTCACAGTCTGCCGCAGATTAATACTTGACCATCATTAACATTCTGAAGCGAGAAAAGTTTACTTGACCAAATGTTGAAATTGTATCTTCCATCCTTTTAATGGATTACTCAGGAGAAAAAAAGCCTCTAATTATCTGAACAGCAATATTCAAACACAGGCAGCAAAGGAGAACAGAAGCACAAGATTCTCCAGCCTGGATGAGGTGTTTTGCTAAGCAGAAGGATTCTGTGAAGTGCGGGTCAAGCACATATAGTGTTGATAAGTCCACCTGAGTCTCCTCATCCTGTGGAAAACAAATATAGACACCATGTATTACAGACCCCTCCAACAGGAAGAGTAAATTGCAAATGTAGATTTATAGATCAAACGGCTATATTAAATCTGAGGAAAAATAATGCTTTCCTTATATCAGTATTAGACAAAAAACTATTTTATAAGATATTTAAGATACTTCTCATATAAACAAGAAAAGAAAAGAAAACAACTCATGTGCTATTTAACTTAACATTATGAGGTTGATGATAAACATTTCCAGAAGGTTATATTCCTCCTTTTACTGAATGTTACTCACCATTTGCTGAATAAGAGAAACAAAATAGATTTAGGAGTTGTAGGCAATGTTTTATGCCCTTTCTGTGGAAGGTGCCTACAGGGGTCTTTTCCTATTATTGTTAGCTTATTTTATTTACTTTACTGACAGCCTGAGTTGAACTTGTGAAACTTGTCTAATGATGTTGTTGTGTACTAAGGGTTTCAATGTTGAGTGTGGCACCTGCAACTCCTATCGGCTTGAGTCAGCCATTCCAGATCAGGTCTGCAATGACCACGCTGTGGCCAGCCATTCCATCAGGTCTTTCTCTATAAGGTAAGAGCTTTCATATTTAACAGTCATTAACCCTCACACTATATAAAACAAAAACTACTTTATATTATTTCTATCAACAAAACAACCTTGCAGCTTTCTAAAACAATTTACAATTTATATCCTCAAAACATTAATTCCTTATTGATCTTTTGTCACTAATGGCTGAGAGGTCTGCCCACCAGTTGCCAAAGCTTCAGAATTGTATTATGAGAATGTCCTTACTGTGGCAAGGTATGGTCATTTTCTAATCTATAATAATAAACATAATATAAACAATATATAAACAGTAAAAACATAAACAAAAAATACTCAAACTGCATATATAGGACTTTATTTAAACAAATAATCCCAATAAAATACTTAAAAATACAGTTCTTTTGTAGTAAAAAATTCCTATAAAATTCATGCTTATTGCTTTCTTTCAGCCCATTACTGTGAAAATGGTAACGCAAAACCCGTAACTGCAGTGTCTTCACTCAGAGCAATACTCAAGTGTCACTACAGCTCCAATGTGGTGATCAGAGAACTGGACCAAAGCACACTGGAGTCATTGGAACAGTCTGAGTCGAAGAACAACACCAGCAGCAGTCAATATCATAACAAAGAAAAGAATCAAGATCCATTTCTCTTTGGTTGACCTGATACCCCATTCTACCCAATTTTCTGCTTTCCTGAAGCCACCCCCCTCTCTGTGACTATACAGAGTCTGTTAATTTTCCCATTCACAAACATTCCCCCAGTGATCTCCACCACCATCATCATCTTCCCAACGGCTGTAATACTAGCTGTGTTTCTCACTGTAGTTCCCCAGTAGTCGTCTTCTCTGCTGGGTTCTCTATGATGGTCATTTAGTGTCCAAGTATTTCCACACTGGTGCTCATAGTTATGTTTTCTTTCCCTCCCGGTTGTCCACTCCTCATTCTCATAAAAGTCTGCTTTCCTCCTTTCCTGTTTAGTAGGAGCAATTTTTATCTTTTCACAATATAAAACAATGTACATGTGAAGGCAGGATTGTTGGATCTCTTAATATACTTGTTGTATCAAAGAAATAAACGTTGCAAAACATATCTGTATTCCCTGGAACTGATCTGTCTGTACTGCTATGAAAGTAATTATTGATTGTTGTTTATGTGGAAGTTTGGTCCGTGCTCTTCTGCTGGTATTATTTGCCGGAGTGTTTGTCTCTGTCGTGCCCCTACTCTTGTTATAGGATGATCTTGTGGAGGCACAGCCTCTTCCTCGTCAGTGCTGTCTTCATTGCTCTCTCTGAACACAGACTTTTGCCGGGAACTTCCATTAGCAGCTGTGTTAGCTCTGTATGGTCTCTGTAGAGCATAACAAAAGCAAAGCATGATTTTAGTAAGGCTGGAATAAACCACTGTGATATTTGTACAGATTTAGACATGTATAATAGGGATGGGCACAACTGGGCAGCTAGTTGGAAACAACTGACTAGTTTTAATTAGTGAGTAGTTATCTAGGTTTTTAATTTATTTAATTCTTTATAGCTTTCATGTTTTTAGTAGGACTTTTTAATTAGCATGCTGTGCTGTAGCTTTTAGACAATACAATTAAATCCTCTTTGAAAAGTTTTGTGAGCATTTAAATTAATCCCGCTGCTACAGCCATACACATAATTTGTCCATATCTAGTATATAAGAAAAGGTTTTATCATGTTTTGAACATTTTTACCTTCTTATGTGTCTCTTGTTTCGTCTTACTCTAGGTTATTTTTGGTGTTGCCCCTAACAACTCTTCCTCATCATCATTCTCCCTGCTGCCACAGGCTTTGATCTGGCAGTTTTTTTAGCAGTAGGCTTGGGTTGGCTTGCGGTCTGTGGGAGGTTAAGTTAAATTAGATTTAGAGGAGTTTACTTTTGTCTCTGAGCAGTCTCTCCTGTGAATGCACAATGCTCTCTCTCTCTGACCTGGATTCAGAAAGAAGAGGACCTGCCCTGATTGATGACATCTACTGCTCTCTCTTAGGTGGCAACCGTCCAAACTAAATTTGGCCACAGATCACCACTGAGGTCAACTGTAGGCAAGATAAACTCCAGGAGTGTTGGAGTGACACAAGAAGCTGCTAGTCTCACGCTGCCTGACATGGTTTCAGGAGAGCTAGGACACCAGGGACATTGATGGTGTTGTTTTAGCTTTTGTTCAAAGGATTTGTAGCTAGATCTTCTAAAAGGAGATGAACGGAACCACAGAGAAAAATATTACTTCAAAGAAAACCCTAATGCAAAGAAAATCCAAATGCCCTTGGTGTTGATGTTTTCCATCTGTGGTACGGTCAGATGAAAAAGACTCTGCACAAAGTTCTGCACAATGCTTTGTTAGGACATACATTCTTCAATAAAGGTTAAAACATGCTGATGCTGTAATTATCAGCCAAACTACCATTAAACAGAAGCATCACTCTGCTTACAATCAGATCAAGCTTAGCACTTGAGAAGATCAAATTTAAAGATCTTCTGAACTTTCTCAAAAGACACGACATACAACTTCATTCATTTTGAAGTTTGAAGCTTACACACTGGCCAACATTTATTTTTTTTAAACTGTAAACAAGTTTCTGAACATGTACTCATTGTTCAAATCATTTGCAAAACACTTTCAATCTGTGTTTTAGAGGAGGTCCATTGGGTTAGTTATTGGGAAGAGTGGCTTCAATATTGAGACACAAGGAAATGGAAATACATAACACCTTAAACACTGAGCATATTTACCAACTCAAAATCCTCCACACAGCCCCCTCTATTGAACCACAGATCAAACTGCTGGACACCTCAACATAAAGATGAGAGGCAATTCTAACTGGTGATCTTTTGGCCTCTGCAAAATGTGTGTATTCAACAGCCTCAAATTGGGTTGCTTGGGTTTTCAGAAAGTTCAGTAGTTCAAGTTTGCAGTGAACTGTGAAGTGATTTCAATGGAATTAAGGCCTCTTCATTTCAGACCTCTTGTCAGCCAATAAGCTATTCGGCAAGGTGAGTGAAGGTTAACCTATGACACCACGGTCAAGATTCCCCAGCTCATTCGCCTTGTACAGGAAAAGTGCCATTCTTGCCTCTTGTCAACATGATCTGCTGCTCAAAGTGACTGGGGCAAAGTGTATAGTGATGTATTCTAAGCTGCTAACTGCTGAATGCACATACAGTATAGCAAATGAAATACAAGCATGCAAATGATTGTAATAAATAAGCAGCTTTAATTACATAACTCTCTTCTATGGTTTTGACGCTGCATTGAGCTTTGACCCCAGACTGAAAGCCTTTAGTAATTCTGAGTCTGTCACCACTCTGTAAATCTCCATTTTCTAGTCTACACCACTTCACTCCACGGCTAACAGCCAACAGGCCAGTCAGACAGCTCAGAGCAAGAGTGGGAGTCAGTGTAGTTGGGAAAGGGTCATGAGAAGCCTCCCAAATCTAAACATCTACTCTCCCAGACAGATAAATCTGCTGCAGCCTACCGGCTTCTCTGAATGCTGAATGCTCCAGCCCCAGCTTATCTGGTCTCTATTAAGCCTACTAGGCTGCAGTGCCAAAGCATCTCACTCACCCTTTGTGTGGATGGCCTGGATGTCTCTAACGCTCTCGGCCTGAAGAGGTCCAATGGGCCCTGTAGCCCTGATTCAAACAGAATCTTCCTTAGGGCCTGGTAGTCTGGCTTTTCATTGTAGCCTAGGCCTTTTACACATAACAGAAACCTGGCAATCTCTCCTGAGGGTAAATGAAAAAGATATCTGTGGGTAACAGGATTTAAAATATAATTGCAATGGTTAAACAATGTATTTATAGAATATTGGTCTGCATAACTTTTCTAGACACCTCATTATGGGCTTCCTAAATCATTACATTTGCATTGCATTTATGCAATTGGCAGATACTTTTATCCAAAGCAACTTACAACCCATTCAATGTTTACATTTTATCAATATGTGTGTTCCCTGGGAGTTGAACCCGCAACCTTTGCGCTGCTTAACGAAATGCTCTTCCAATTGAACTACAGGGACATTAAAACTGTAAATCATTAAAATGTGTCCTTTTAAGTACACTTAAAGGTGAGTTCTTGAATGGTGTGAAGGTGGACCGTGGCTGCAGAACTGCATAATTCAGATAAACCCTGTCTGGGCTGGTCTGCATGTTTTATGTGGATGCCTCCTGCAGTTGACCTAGATGCTCACCAAACACACAGAAAGGTCTGCGCTGCTGACAACCTGCATCTGCACGCTACATTTTAATTCCACGAAAACAAAAACCATATCTTTCTAACAAATGGATGGTGGCAGGAGCACAATGTAGAAGGACCTCTGTGTTCATACAAGAACACAAATGGGTGTCTAATATGAGCATCTTCCATTCTTCACTGTAATAAATACACAGGATGCAGTGCTACGCCAGTGCACATTCTCTTTGTGGCAGCTCGGCTGAATGTATACCACATGCACAGCCTTGATGCATGTTAGAGGTCTTATCTTTCTGGTCCAGCTGCAGCCAGCCTCTCAAGGTTGGGGGAATAAGGCCTCATCATAATCATAGATCACAAAGCCCCATTCAGGAGACATACCCTCTCTCCCTGTGGAGGGGTGAAAGATACCACAGGAACGAGAGTTTGTTGATGAAGGAGAGGCAAGCAGATTGTGTTGTGGGGATAGTAAGGCAATAACATCCCTGCCCCATACCTTGTTGATCAATGCTAATAGACTGTTCACACTCACACATACATACCTAGGGTGGAGCCAGGGGTAGACATGCTCATGACAGAGTCTGGGAGGTTAGACATTAGCCTGTGGTCAACATGACAAAGGGAGAGGTTAACATAAATACAGAAGCATCAGTTGCAGATCCCAAACCAATTCTTTGCTTCCTACCTATTGAAATACACGTATATGAATGCTCTTTGCCTGAAAGTACTTGTCATCTCTACTTCTGAAGTCTGTTGAGTTTTTTTAAAAGAGTGCACTCCAAATATGGAAGGCTCTAGTTCAATTTCCAGGTAAGGAAGAAAATTCTTGCTTTCTGCACCTTTAGCAGAGTTACTTTAAACAGCCTTAAATCAGTTAAATGAATAATTCGGACTGAATAAGCACAGGAGGCCTCTGATCAGTGGCCACTATACACAATACTGCTCAAGGCCTAAGCCTGTGGTGAAAAGTGGGGGAGGAGCATCCTTGGCCTCTTGGACCTCAGCTGGGTTCCTGAGAAAAGAACACCAGGGCAGAGTTCCACACTGCCAGTGGAGCAAGCAGTAGCCCAGCACCTCCAAGTCTCCTCGTTTGGACGGGGATAAAGAAGAAAGGAAAGATAGAGAAAAGAAAGAAGGGAAGGAAGACATCAAAATGAGTACTGATCAAGAAGCGTGTCAGAGTCTTGTGATTCAATGGCCTATCCAATGGCTGCTAAAATATGACCTTATAAAAAAGGCAGAGAAGGGGGTAGTGATGAAAAGGAGTATTTTGTTTTCTCAGCTGGTGCCCTGGCCTCGCTCATGGGCTAACGGGACTTTTCTAAAAGGAGCTGAAAGTTGAAAGCGTAGGTCAGTTTCCTCCCACTACAGATCCTTCTGTCTAGTTCTAACTCTTCACATCTCTCTCTCACACACCCTCCTCCTCCGTCTGGTCTGGCGACTCGTCCCAGGAACCTGATCTGAACGGCCTCTGACATGATCCAGACAGCCTGTGGCCCGGCCTGACACTCTCTCCAACAGAGAGCCAAGCAGTAAAACAAAGAAATAAATGTCTGGGCCCAAATTGTTCCCACATGTTTCTGGATTCCGTGGGGTCTCTACTGGCCTTAAAAGAAGACTCTGAGAGTGTACATGTGCTCCTCAGACCTCCTTAATCTTCACTTCAGCCATAGCACATTACACAACTGCCATCTAGTGTAAAGGTCTTTTGTACACTGTAAAATTTAACAGACCAGTACATCTCCTTATACTTTCTAAGTTTAATTTATACTTACTAGGCGAACAGGCTTCCTTCAGGTCACCTGAAAATTGATAAAATGCTATGAAGATTTTATTTTGCTAAGGTGATATTTCTGCTGTTTGCACAGATCCGTGGAAACTGCTTAGCAAGAAACTGGCTAGTCAAACAGCACTGATGATTGGTCAGAGCTAATTGCAGGTTTGGATGTGAAATTCATTGTTTACGTTAAGAATGCCAGCTACTAGACAAACTAATTTTGAAACAATATCACATAAAGTATAAATGCAGTTCACCTATGGTGCTTTCTTTTATTCAGGAGCGAAATGTTCAGCTTCTATTGTATAAATTAGACAGATTTAGACAGACTATAAAAAAGGAAAGAAGAAGAAAAAACGATTCCTCATCCATCTTTCATGGTCCTCCCATTTATTTAATATCCCTGAAAACACACTTTGTTTGGACCATTATAGTATTGGTATATTTTATTTGTCTGGCAGTGCTAGACAACTTGTGGAATCAATGCAATTGTTCTTAAACTCTGGAGCAAAAGAGGTAAATACTTCAGAATTGTAAAGTGTAGCCCCTCCTCTTTACTCTTCAAATAAGCCCTGGAGATTATTGCTAAGTCTTGCCAAGAAGTGGTTTCACACTTTTTTAAAAGCTCTGTGTGAGTCTATCCCAGTCCATTTTTAACAACGCCACTTTAAGCTGCGCTCTAATGTTACCGCCAAAGCATCTGCTTATGAACAGGCCATTGAGTGTGAAATGGCCTCACTTTAACCCCCTGATTAGTCTTACGCCAAGCAGAGAGATATGAAATATTCATTTTGGTGCTGATCTTGGATCCTCGATTATACTAAAATATATTTTGGGTCAGGCTGACCAATTATGGGTTGACTTTAAACTAAGCACCCTCAATGAATTACTTGCGCCCAAATTTGTATCCGAACTGGACGTTTTTCCTGTCTCGAGTTAACCTCCCGTTAAGCATGTCTCTTCATGAAACGCTCCAACTTCATCAATATGGGTAAATTAAGGCACATCGTTTGTTCGTGCCTAGAGAGTGTATTAACTCAATACTGTAACTGCAGTCCATCTCCTGAGAAATTACCTATTGACTGCATTCATCAAAAGGGAAAATCTCAGCCAAGATCCATGGCCATCATTGATCCTGCCATGCCCATTACAGTCAACCTCTCTGCCCGCTAGCCAACAAAACAGGCAGACCCATTAGGGCATGTATATAGGTTTTCTTTATTTTTCCTCTACCCTTGACCAAAGTAATTTAGCAAACACAAAATTTACTGCAAAAAATTTGACTATCCCTTCTACACAGACGTGACCTTAGAGAAGCACATTTTAAGTGGCATGTAAAACAGGCCCTCTTCCCTCATTATGGGCACCTTGAATAAAGACCAAAGTGCACAAGATAAGCCATACTCTGTAAACATTTCATACGCCTAAGTAATGGGGAGCAGAAGGGGTGGGCTGCCTGGCCTAGTCCTGACACCGATTTACTTATAAAAAGGCCGATCTAAGAACGATGCGTTCCAGGCTTCGCGCAACACCTTCCATCAGACAGAGGCTGTTGTTCATAATTATGGCCTATTGTTATTCTGATTATCCAAAGCACCATGTCAAACTCTTGAACCTCTCCTCCTGAATTTCAGCTGGCTCACTTCAACCCTACAGGTGATAATTAGGCCTTTAGCACGGGGTTTAACGGGACAAGAAGTGCCTGTCTCTGCACTCTTCACCATGGTAACAAATCAACATCTACATGGGGTGCCAGGGGCCAAAAGAAAAGGAACACTCTGCAATCTGCATTCATCTACAGGGCAAACGGCGCTAATGACCTACACAACAGCTGTCGGCGTCCTCCATCAAGTCATCTAGAGCAGTGATGTAAACTCAGATGCAGATATTTCTGATAGAAATATGGCAAAAAAACTGTTGCTATATTTACGGCCTCACTGCTTAGATTTTTCGTTTGGGAGTTGATAAGGCCACCGAGCCCCAAGTCGGCATGTCAGTGGGCAGGTGTTTTTATAAACTCTCATGTGTTATATCGCTTGCCATATGCAGTGTGATTTACACAGTACAACTGCCCATACATTTTATGGAGCAGTAAGACAGAATCAGGACCATATGTATAATCCTGCACATGAAAAGTTAACAAATTGTATCGAGTCAGAACATGGTCTTGTCTAAAAGCAGCAAGACCTTGGTCTGAAACTGAGCATGATTTACCTTTCAGATCTATTAAACAATATGTAATATAGAGACAACAATATGAAGCACAGTTAATCATGAATTCTCTCTCCTATCACTAGACAGGAATAATACACTTGCACATTGCCATGTATCTTCTACATGTAGATCCTAAAGATAAAATAACATATTTGAGAAAAATATAAGGTCATCTAGCTTCATCTATCCATATACAATATTTTGATTTGTTATAAACCTGCTATATAGGTATTGTTTAAATTCTCCATCCTTTAAAACTTAAGAACTTAATATATTTTTCTGCTGACTGGGCATCATGTCTTTTTCCCATACGCTAACAAAATTATCAGTAACAGAAACATGGCTATTAGAGAGCCTTGTGTATTCGGTATTGAACTTCTGTAATGTCAAATGGCCAACGCAGGTAAAGGTATTGGCTTTGAGCCCCAGTTCAACAAAACATCGAAGCTTTAATTAATAGCAAATGCATACAGGATGCAGGTTATGACTTTGACTAATTAGGGAATTCTTGAATTAAGTCTGCCCAAGTAAGCATGGACAGAACAATCAATATCCAATAAAAAGCACTGTATGCAATTTACGACTTAATGTGTTTCCAATAGTGTGACCCAGAGATAAGGACATGATACCGACAAGTCCCAGCCATATACACAAGGCCTCACTGCAGAAGGAATGACAGGCATAATTTTGGTGAACATTCCTTTTGAAGACCGGACAACATATGCATTTTAACATATGCATGTGTTTCTCTCAGGTTTATTTATTTATATGATGCTTTGTTGCAAAGCAGCTGTACAAGTTGTAGCGAAACTACTTGAGGCATAAAAGATAAAGGATTTATTTCAAATTACCTACTCCCTTGTGAGCGTCAATGCTTGTATATTCAGTTGTTCCATTGTGTCCTTTCTTGGGATTTTCTTTGCATTCCTTATGCTGCCCATTAGGACAGTATCTGTATGACAGACCATAGTCAGCCAGGTACACCTGCAGGAGTTAAAGGCACCATTAAATATGTCTGAAACATTTTCTCTCCAACTAAATCTGTCCTGTATGTTCTGTCTGTTAGTACAAATCAAATGGGATCAGTTTTTAGGTTGTGCCAGATAGATATGTTAACTGATCATATTTAAAAGCTAAGTTCTAAATGTCACTGATGCTGGCTGTCCATCTTAATAGAAAATCAATTAAAGCAATGAAAACTTAAAGTGTTAAGTATGTTTTGCACTTGAATAGGTACTTTATACAAACATGATTATCAATTGTTTATGTCCCTTATTGATTGTGGTAATGTGCATGCAAACTTACCTTGTTTGGATCTCTGTGTCCCAATAAGAGATTGGCAGCCTTAATGTCAGCATGGACATACTCGTTGTCATGAATATATTCTAGCACGTCCAGCTGTTGAGGGCAAAGTAAAAGGGGAAGGTTAACATGAATAATTTAGTAATCTCATAATGACCTACCGTAATGACTGCAGGCAGATGAGGTGGATACAAGGCAGGTGAACGCCCAGGCAATTTAAATAAGGCTTATTCAAGATATAAGGCCATATTATGCAGAATTGTAAATATCCATCCAATGAAACACATTGTTAAGTCTCAAAGACGAGCTTATGCTTTAAACAAATCCTGATATATATATGCACTAATATCACATTGAAATTTTTTGTTTATGTTTAACTAATATGGATGCAGCTGGTCATGTGATCTTAACCATGAGGCAACCCGATCAATGTCAAATAAAACAGCTTTTATAAGGCTACTGTTATGATTCTCATATAGGTGTAAATTATTTTAAACATTTATTTTTAAAAGTACTAATAATTCATTTCTTTAAAACATTTACAATGAGAAAAAAATCCTGTGTGCACCTATATATTCACAGGTCAAGCTTATTATGATTCATCAACACACTATAAAGTAAACAGGTTTAGTTATTTATAACTCCAAATAAATGATGTACAGAGTTTAGAACTGTTTTTCAGAAGCACTAAATTGACATTGAGGAGGTCTCACCAACAGGACACCCAGTCATAGCACTGTGGGCTTTCTCAGCTGTCCACCATTCTCCTCAATCACCTTCTGTAGATCTGTGCCCAGCCAGTCCATCACCATAAACCTGTATCTGATTGACACAACCACAAGATCACAGTAACTACAAATCTACAATTAGCACCATTAAAACATACAAACATCATGACCATTTCTGAAAGTGGTAAAAGTCTAACTTTATATATTTTAATGATCATACTTTGTTTCTTTGTATTCAGACAATCCAGACCCCAAGTAAGTTGGTATTCCCAGAAACTCCAGGCATTTAGACTTCTTCCATTTGCTCACTGTGATGTATGAATTTAGAAAGGCTTTGGTAAAGAAGACCATTTTATACTTGTGTTGTACGTACTTTACAAACATTTAACATGATAGACCCACATCTATCTCATACACACATAAAGGAAAGCTTTCTCCAGCAGCTGGGATGAAAATCTGTCTTGACTGGCTTTGCACCAGACTGACAGGTGGTCAGAAGCCCTTTGGAGAACCAGCATCATTATCAGCAATTTGGTCACTCTCTCTGAATTAGAGCTCAAACAAGCTGGGATCGCACTAACGACCACAGTGGTGCATGTTTGCTTTGGTTTATTAATTCGCCTAGCCAGGCTAATTTACATCTATAGCCACTTCATCAGTGACATGCACTCCATGTATGAGAACTCTCAGATGAAGATGAGGGGTCTTCAGCATTTTCATTCAACACTACTCCAATGAGTGCATGCTTACTAGTATCCGCCTTAGCTGCTCGCTGGTAAAACTTCAACTCTGAGAATAAAGTGTAAATGTGTATATGAATTAGACACACTATACAGTAGAATTGTACCTAATTTATGATTATGAATGACTTAATCATAAATTTACTATGTACCACTTTGATCACAAAATCAGTGTCATCTCGCACAGGAACAGTCACATCACCAGTGGCTGCAAAAAGTGAATTAATAAATAAAAAGTGAGAAAGCTACTTTCTGCTTACCAAATCTCTGTCCTCTTAATACAGTCTACATACTTTCTGTACTAAACCACAAATGACTCTACAACACCATTATACAGTATTACACCACATTGACAATTTGCACCATTTTTCTCTACCATTCAGATGTATAAATGAATTTATCCGTACAGACACAGTATTCATCTTTAAAATTTTTCTTATATTCTTATATTTATTCTAACTTTATACATTCTAGTCTATATTGTCATGATGTCAGAGGTGAGGGCAATGGCAGTAATGTACAAAGCAGATGTCTGGGAACAGAATAAAGACTAAATCACAGTACAGCAGCAGAGATTTACAACTTGGTGTGAACCTTGAGCTTAAAAGATACATAGTCAAGTTTCGCTTGATTCAATACATGTTCTCCGTTCCCTGGTTTATTATGTCACAATGTCAACTGCTATAGATGAAATACAAGCTATAAATCGCACACATTACTTGGTAAATCAATCCAAAACCACCTTTCTCAATAATTTTGCAGATGCACCATTTCTTCTTTTCTAAATCTGCTAAGATCCAGCCGTCTGGGAGTTCTTTGGGTAGTGCGTGTTTCTTTGTGTTAAAATTTCATGCAGAAAGTTTTCCAACAAGTTCACGGAATAACGACTCACGAGGTTAACACGCAATAATGCAATATATTATTAATTTATTAACTACAGTATGAAACAGTCAAAGCAAAACTGAAACAAGAATCTGCTTTTGTAAAGCGCTGGTTGTAATGGCCTTATTTGGCTGCTGCTTCATCATCAAACTTGTAATACATACATACATACATACAAAAGCAAAACGCGTACAAACAGAATAGAAGAAAGAAGAAAACAATAAACAAAAATCAAACTCAAAACCAAATCTCGCTTTAGCTTTTCTGCTTGTCTAGCGTTACTTCCTGAAAGTTATTGACACTCCCGCGAAATCGCCTCCAAACCAATCAAATGCGTACAGGGGCGGGACAAACATGATACTTGTTTCATTACAGGGTACAGACGATGTCATTCAAAATAAACAACAGACTGACAGATTTGCAAAGCGTGACAACGTTGCAGTCGGTGCACCGCTAGAGGTAAATGCATTATGTAAATATTCCCTCTCTTTTGTATAATATCTTTTTGTATGTAATCTTCCCATTTCAGCTAGATAAAACTGAAAAAGACGAGGTGTATTATGTATCTTAATGACTCAATAACTAGTTTTAGTCATTGTTTTATATAATATATTTGAAGCAACAATTCAGCTTTTTTAAATGTGTCTGCGACAGGCAACGTCCACAACATGTTTATTAGTGTCTGACGCCTGTGTGATACTTTTATTTTCTTCTTGTATTTCTGTTTTTATTTTTTTAATGTTAACTGGATGCTTAGTGACTGGAGTGCTAGTGTTTGCACGGATGTATGTTTAGTTTATTTCATTAATATAAATTTAAAATACTGCTTTATGCCATAGATTTTTAGCGATCTATTATATACATCAAATCCATTATAAATCCATAGTAATTCAGCTTTCAGATCTATACAAACAGTTGCTTAGATTTCTGCTTGGAATCACTGTGAAATGAGCCCATTTGGACTTTGTGTGGGTTGCTCTCATAGTCCAAGATGCTGTGACACCAATCTTGAGGGGCCATGGCACCATTTTCCATAAATGCCCCTTGTAATGAAGATGGCATAATTGTTGTAATTAGAGAGATCAGTTTAGGATGGCATTGCAATGACCCATCTCAGCCTGGGTCCATATGGTCTGCTATTGATAATGAGTCTCCTAATGTGCTATGTATACTCAGTATGAACTGTAAATGGACAGGCTGTAATTTTCACCAAGGTCATCAAGCACTGACAGATGAGGCCTGTTAAAACTGTCTTGACAATCTCAGTATGGCACACTTCTCTGTCTCTTCCTCTCACTTGCTGCTATTGTTAACTCACTCACAAAAAGTACATTTAAGGAATAAAATCCAGTGACAATGGTAATACAAATAGGAATCTGTTTTACTCTTTGCAATAATGCAATGTTATTTAAGACAGCCATAACTTTTAAAATACAAAAACTAGTGCTGATCCACAGCTTGACTGGTTAATATGGTAAGGTTAAAGGTATTGCTGGCAATTTCGAAGAGGCTAGCAATAGCAACTAGGTTTGAAAGCATAACATCCTACCCTCTGTTCAGAGCGCTCTCCAAAGCAATGCCTTCTCCAATAGTATGCAAATATATAGTGTGACAGGCAAGTAGGACATCTTAATACAATGATTGGACAAACATTGTATGGTCCTCCACCTTCCACAGAAGATATGTAAATATATAAATACATTTATATCACTTTACTTGGTGATTGCTAACAGGCTGTAAAAAGACTTTCAAACAGCCTAAAAATGTTTCTGGAAAAGATTGCCTACCCTGCCTTTAACCCACTGGTTGATGCTGTAAGTACACCAAGCATCTTTCTTCATTTGTACATCAAACTTGAAATTATTTACTATATTAGGGTAGTTGTTTTGTCTGTGCCCAATTAAATATGTTTATGTACTTTTTGCTGCCATTCATGTAACAGTCACTAGTGAAGAACATGACAAACTCTTGTGGCATCATCAGCCAGTTTAGTGTTGTCATGACATCATAATTCTGGTATGGCATTCGTGGCTAAAAAAACTTCTGTGGTTCCCATTAGCAAAAACACATACTACATATTCAAATCATATACTGCTTAGGGGTCTTGTGTCGGCCAAGCAATTGCTATTCAGATGAATGGGAATGTTAATGGATAGCTTTCTCCAAGTTTTGCAGACCTCCCTGGTTTTGACCTTATAGGTCAGGTAACAGTAATATTCTGCAAAAGGAAACCATCACATAAGGATCTGCCTACCAGATGAAGAAAATGCATTTTGAAATGTCATGCTATAACCCTACACAATAAAAAAAGATATGCATTTATGCACGCATATGTAAAAGGGCATAATGACCTGACTTATCACAGATCATTACAATAACATGGGCGGTAGGTAAGAAGCAGAGATGTCTAGGTGTCACACAATGGCTGTTGTGGGGGTTTCAGTGCATATTTAGTATTCTTCATGTGTGCACTTCTTTATTAGCTTGTGGGGGAGAAGTTAGGAAGTTGAAATTGTCCCTCGTTTTCCCAGTATGAGTCTTATTGCATTGGTTCTATTATCAAGTCACACTAAAAGAAGCTGGTTAATATTGTCTGCATTACATGTAGACTTATCATATTCTAACCCCAAGGCATTGTCCGTGAAATTATGCTTTTCTCAGATTCCAAATATGTCTTAAATGCAAGATTATTTCAGTCTGCACATTTCCGTACTGATTGTACAAGTTATTATACAAGAGAACCGCATTAGCAGTCCATACAATAAGCAAACAGCCTCTACACCATGTTCCAATTACAAACTGTTTTGCTCCGAGTATTTTCTTTCTTTTCAGTGCATTATCGAGGCCTTTAAAACTAGTTATGGTTGTAAGATGTATTGTTGTTTCAAATGCAAGTAATATGAATCTAATGACCAGTAATGAGAGACTGGTTTGCTATTACAGAGAGGCCAGAGATGTGCTAATAAGGCATGGCGACTGCTCCAGGGAACGTCCACTGACCAAGATGTACATTAGGGTCTTAATGTCTCTAAGGCCTGGGGCTAAATTGAAATGTAAAACCTCAAACCAAACATCATTTAGGGCTGTATATCTCTTAACGATGTGCTGTTATTTGTGCAGATTGGTGGTGGTTATGATTTGTTTTGTTTTATTCTCTGTTAGAGCCTTGCGTTTTGTAATGTATATTTTGTTCTCAGCCTAGATAGACAAATGATGAAAAATAAAGGCAAAAATTTTAGAATGTTGTAATAATCTAGCAAGACTCAATAATATTGAAAGCAACTGATAAAGCAAGGCCTATGTGGATATTTTTGTTGTTGTTTTTTCTTCCTATAATGTGGACCTTATGCTGTTTGAGTGCTTGCAGTGTTTAGAGTGTCGACTATATAAGCAATGGCATCTTTATTTCAATATGTCCTTATATTCTCATTTCCTAAAGACTTTTTTTGACTACCTTCATCTCTTCAGCTCTTTCTAAGTGGTCAAAGAGTAGCCCTCCAGACAAGTAGCAAATTAAACCAGAATTCAGAATCATGACCTGCCTTCAGGGAGATTTAAATAGACTAGATTCTCTCATTTTGTATGCTAATACCAACCATTCTTTCTTTAAGCAATGAGGTTTGAGAGACTGTGCTGTATTTTAGGACCATAACAACCACTGATGTTTTGCAGTATGTTTTCCTTACTGCAGCAAACACACAGTAAGACATGGCTGTAACCTGTAGCTCCTGTATCCCAGGGTTAATTAAGCTGTCTGGTGCTCTGTGCCTGTGTATGTGTGGTGAGAAGGCAAGTAGCCCTTTTAGCTTTGTGTCAACCCTGCCGTCCACACGAATAGCCCCCTGCCTCTGCGACACTCATCGATCTGGGGTCAGGCAGGCAGAGAGAGCAAGTGAGAAAAAGAAAGAAAGATGAGGACAGAGTCAGACGCAAGGGAGTTCTGTTTGGAACCGTGTGTGTGTTGTGTGTGTGTGTGTGTGTGTCCGCTTTGTCTGTGGTGCTTTGACATGTTCTCCCCAGACATGTGCAACCTTCCTTGCCCAGTAGGACAACCAATTAGAACCACACACTGCTGGATGTGAAAGAAACCAGCACCTATGCCACTGCTGCCTTTCTGACACCTTTCATCATTGTTGGTCTGCATGATTTGTGTGTTTGTGTGCCTATATGGTTTATAAACGCTATGTCGGGTTATTCTTTCTATTCTTTCAGTCTCTAAACTGTTGTTTAGAGAAATGTTTCCTTTATGTATTGTACATGGCCCCAGTTTACATTTTACTTTTATACATTTGGCAGACACTTTTATTCAAAGTGACTTACAGTGCATTCAAAATATAAATTTTTATTAGTATGTGTGTTCCCTGGGAATCGAACCTTGCTAACACAATGGTTTAACAGTTGAGCTACAGGAACACTTATTGATCTACAGAAATGGAGCACAGCTATGAGCACTAGTTTATAATAAAGCAACCTGAAAAAGTGAATAGATTCCTCAGGAATCTCATGGAGTCAGTAGACAGAAAGCAAATGAAATGACAACACCAAACCCTGGTTTACTCCACCGCCTCTGAAAGACAGAGCTCCATGCTTGTTTGATGCTATTAGCAGCATTGCTACTTGGAGACGAATGTCAACACTCAGGTCGGTGCAGTGTAGTTTACTGCTCAGACCTCTGTGACCCCTTTTGAGTTTGCTCACTTTCTTCACCACCATCTCTCTCTCTCTAGCCCTCTTAGCCTGACCACAAGTGTTTCCTCTCATACCACTTTGACTCAACATCTCACAATTAAGCCATATCAACAACTTGTATCTTGCAAATCTGTGACCTTTAGTGTCTATATCTGGTCTTCTATACAGAAGCTAAAGAAAACAAAATTGCTTTTGTATATAATGACCTGACTCTGCTTCTCAGACCCATAAATTCAATAATGTTGCAGAGAGAAAACACTTATATAACAATATAAATTTTAATATATAACAATATTATATTTTATGTCATTAGCAAACATTAAAGCAATACTCATACTATATTGTGGATGTGGCCATGCCCAAATGTCTTTGTTAGGTATGGCAGCCCCTTTGGCTGTGACTGTATTCATTATATAGCATATACTTGAGTTCAGCATACTTGCTTTTAGGAGAATTTATACTGGAAAAGCATATACTGCCTTTTAAGTTGTTTTTGAATAAAGTACGAGTAAAGTATATCTATCTATTAGAAGGTGTTTTAAAATGTGAACAAAAACAGAATGTGTTCTGTATGGGTGCTGCACAGTGATTAGTAGCTACTGTAGGTAAATAGTTGTTTTACTTCATAGCTGTTATTATATTCTGTACTGACCAATCAGGAGTCAGGACTAAAACTTTTTTATTTATAATATATAATTATAAACAGATCAGTACGTATATGTAACTAATGATCTTCTAAGCATTATATAATGTTTGTTGTTACACTTTAGTTTAAGTGTTCTTAACACTTACAGTGTATTTATACATTTAAGTACTGAGGAATACACTATAGGGTTAGGATTAGGGCTTAGGGTTAGTTGTGTATAATTATGTATAATTTACTGTTATTACTTTAGTACATACATGTAACATTTATAACAAAGACACTGTAAAGTGTTACCAAAAGTGTTATGGAAATTATTTACATTGTTTACATTGTAGTTATTCACATTGTAGTTGTTTACATGTTACACTTAAATCAGCAGTGCACATTGTTTTTTATATTGTGGCAGTAAAAGGCTAAATAACTAGGATAAACATGAATTCAAACAGAGAAGCGAGCCAATTATTAATTCTAAAGCAAGGGCTAAATCTGTTTGTTTATCTGATCTGTATTTATAGTAGCATAAATCTGTAAGTTGAATGACAGCAGAAAGGCGCTCTGTCTCTCTCTGCTGCACACATCAGGGAACCTTAACAAGCTGAGAATTACGCTGAAACATTCACCTGTGTGCCAATTACAACAATATTATTTACTTAGCATTACCTTTTCCTTTTATGTTCTGCCTTAACAACAATGAATATTGAGCCTCTTAAGTGCTTGCTCAGGTTTGCTTAATTATGATGATTATTATCATCCATGTATCCTCCCTCAGCTCATCTATTTTCATCACGTTCTGTCTCCGCCTATAGAGACAGCAGCTCAAGGATAAACATACAGGAAGATTCACTTTCACATAAACGATTGATTATTTACTTAGTCTGTTTTAATTGGAGTATAAGAGCTAGGTGATTGACAAAGATGATCAGTGGCTACACAGTAACACATATACTGTTCTGAAGACTAATAAATAAATGACAGGCATGGGAAAAAAATATTCATTTGGAAAGAAAAAGAAAATTTTAGGACAAGCAGCATTTCTTGTCTTTTAAGATAAGTTTAAAAAGTCCATCAGCGAAGAAGCTGTCTGACTCCAACCTCCTGTGCTGGGCATTAATTTTGCTATTTTAACTGCCTCTCAGTACCATCAGATCATACAAAAGGCATTAGCAAGTAATAGACAGTGTGTGGTTCAGTTGTGAACCTCATAAGTTAACAGTCCTTTTTAATTTGGTCTCCAGTGGGTTGTTAAGAGCAGAGAATGACTATGAGAAACACAGAAACCCTTGGGCTAAAATAATTCCTCTCCTTTTCTGTTTCGCTGTGTCTTTATCTAGCTCTCTCACATTCTCACTCTTCGTTTACTTCTTGTTTAAACCCTTGTTCAACCATGCGTCAAATGTACAATACGTCTGTGTGAAGAACTTGGGTTATTAACTATTTTTCCTTGTTTTATAATTGAAGCACAATGTTTAGAGTATTTAAGGCCTTAGCTAAACGATGTTGTAACATGTTGTAAAGATAAAAATTGTACATTTGAAATCCATGAAAAATAGGATTTCCATTTTCTTGTCGCATTTGGAAAATGAATTTATTCAGATTAGCTTAATATATCTCTATAAGCTGCCTGCATAGTAATACTAATCACAGGGTATGTTGCATCTGTATACCTGAGCAGATGAGAGAAAGGGGAAGAAATCAGTTTTGTATTCATGACAGTTTCTCTGCACCGAAAAATCAATCTCAATCAAAGCAGCTACAGAGTTTATCATAAATTATCATGAAAAGGGTTTCCACTGAGTAGATGCTTAATTACAATCTCATTTGAATAATTTTGCATATTAATGAGCTCGGAATGAAAATCGTTTTTGGAGTTCTTACTTGAGCCCAGGAACCCACAGTGATAATCGCAGACCTTTAAAATGTATGTGATCTTATTACCAAAAGAAATCCAGCCATTTCTCTCAGCACACAGTTGTGTTATAACTTGATTAATGGGCTTGTGTCTTTGACATTAATAAACTATAACTGAATTAGAAAGACTTCATTAGTTTCAGCATGGACAACATTTAGCATCAAGGATAAAACTTCACAAACCTCATAGCATTTGTTTTGGATTATGAAAGTCTCAAGCAGAATAAATGAATTAGCGTAATAATAGTAGCATTGTAATCATTAAATATTTATTTTTTTAGTTTTAAAATGTACTTGAATTTGTTCTGTTTTCCTACACGTGAATACAAGAATTATAAGCAAGCTTGTCTAAAACCAGCCTTATTTGGGAAGCGTCTTTATACAAAAATACCATTAACTCACTGACTGTCTGGGAAGCAAGGCATCAGGTTTTGGACACAGCCAGATAATTTATTTAGATGGTAAAACCAGTAACCATTTTCTTTTTCAATTGTTGCACACACATTTTTTTATTTAATCTGATGTGTGATTGTGAAAAGCTAATATGTCCTGAGTAGAAAAGAAAAGCCAAATAACATTCATGATAGTAAATCATATGAAATATGTTGCTTTCTCAGGAGCACAGATGCATTGCAGGTACACTCATACATTCTAATCTCAGCTCTCCTAAGTAAAATAGCATAGTTTCAGGGAAGAAGAGGAATATAGGTTTCTGTTCTTTTTTACCGTATCTCTGTAGAGCTATAGGAAGATTGTGTGAAGCACGATTGAAAAGTGATCCAACAGCAGAGACTAGTGGTGAGAGAGGAGCTTTTTGAGGGCTGGTTCCTGCTTCGCCACTGTTCTGCTTTTATAGCCCTGACCTTTCCCACTGTTTGCTCAATGATCTAAGATACATTTATAACAGATTAGGCTGTAAGGGGGCAGGTCATTAGGGAGAGGTCTCCATAATATGCACTGAAAGTAAACTTTCTATACTAATAAAAAACTGAGGTGTCTAAATCCCTGTATTAAAATTCTTTAATGGATTGTATTAACTTATCGTTCCATGAACAGCTATAATTAGCATTTTAATATGTTGAGTTAAACCTGTATGTATTCACTTTCTGTGTGTTAATTAACATGCTTATGCCCATAATGATATTTCAGTTTCATTTGTGTGTGTGTGTGTGTGTGTATATATATATATATATATATATATATATATATATATAGATTAGATTAGATTAGATTAGATTAGATTAGATTAGGATAGATAGATAGATAGATAGATTAGATAGATAGATAGATAGATAGATAGATAGATAGATAGATAGATAGATAGATAGATAGATAGGGTTCTATATGCATTTATTAAAACTCATTTGTCAATATTGTTTTTCTTTTAAACAAAGTTAAGTTTCTATGAACATCTCATAGCTGGAAATGTCTCTCTCTCTCTCACTCTATCTATCTATATCTCTCTCTCATTCTCTCTGTCTCTCTCTTTCTGTCGTTCAATTGCTCTTAAGCAAACACAGGAGATAAAGTAAGGCTTTAATTAGAGATGTGTCATTAAAATATCCCCTCTTTCCAGGGATGATGGGGGTATGCTTCTGGATGGTTGGCTAGGTATTAACAAGTTCATGGATCTTATTACTTCCTCCCTCCGTCGCATGCTGTCAGTTCCTAGGGATATGATATCCGATGGCTGGGCTCACATTTACAACAAGTTCATTACGGCACGACTAGCGCTCTTTCTGCTTGGGCCCAGCTGGTTGGAGGGGTTTGTGTTTTAATTAGTGCTGAGGGTGTGCATATTAATTACAACATGAGTGATATTTACTGTACCTAAGGAACACAGGACCGGCTAAAGACACTGGCAGCCTCAGCTAATAAAGCCAGCCATGCTAATGAGCAAAAGGAACCATAAAAATAGACGCTGGCATAATAATTTATAAAGTTTATTGATCTCGGAGTAAAGACGTTAAGCTTCGATTAAGGCCAACAAAAGGAAAGGCATCGCACTTTATCAAATAAATAAGCTGAGTGAAGAAATGTGAGTACAGAGACAGATTGTCGTTAAGCAGGTCACGTGACAATTTCCTCTAGAGAACAGCCACATTGGTTTATACAGCAGAGGAATAAAATAAAAGAGGGAATGATGAAAATGATAAAATGAGGGGGAAACTGAGGGCTTGTTCTCATAAATCTGATGAAAGTTAAACGCATGGCATTTTGATTGACAAAGACATTGTGATTTATCTAAATGCACTGAGTATTGCTATATCAGAGTTGTCTGGGGCTTATTTTATACCTTTACACATTTGTCTATTTGATCATTTGAAAGTTTGACTCCAGCAGAATCCAAAATTATATTGCAGGTATCTTAAAGGAATAGTTGACCCAAAAAGGAAAATTCTGAAATTATTTGCTCAACTGCATCTCAGTTCAAATCACAGACTATAAAGCTCCAAAATGGACAATAAAGCACCATAGAAGTATCATGAAAGTTTATGCATTGTCTTTTAAAGCCTTTTGATAGCTTTGTGTGATCCATGTATCTGCATCATAAAAAGTCATTATTTACTGACAGTCTTCTTCTCTGCTCCAAATATTGCACCTATGATGCAGGTTCGAGAGGAATGACTTCGGACATAATTTGTTTCTAAATGTCTCATAATTAATTCACATGCACTATACATCTGCGCTATATTTGATTTGACAAGACATGAGTTATGACTGTTTATTACACAAAGCTGTTGTGTAAAGTTGTAAAGTATAAAAGTATAAAACTAGTCATATTAACTACTTTTATGACATGTTTATAGCTGTTTAATGTTGAATGAAATTGTTGTATGTATGCAAAGATTCTTTTATATTTTCTCACAATAAAGGACATAAGCTATAAAAAGTGACAGAACTTCTGTGTCAATGGTTCTATTAATATTAACATTTTGTGCATATTTGGTTGATTGATCATGGCTGTGTAACTTCTGTGCATGAAACACACTCAATCTTTGTACAACTGATGATTTGTACTCATAGTGTGATGGTAGCCATGGATCTGTTATGCCATCTGAGTCCTGTCCATCTCCAGTCAGCTTCCTGTCCACCTTTGCTGTTTTATTACGGCCGGTCCACAGTGGTGCTTGCCCTCACAGTGTGCACCAATCCTGTGCCAAGATGGCTTCATATGTCCTTCACAAAACAAGAGCCTGTAATATGGGAGGTCTGGCTCTTATCCAAGACCATCAAGGTCTCTAGACAGGTATGTGTTGAGTTGTCATGAAATCTGCCGACATGTGTTAATGAATGTACGGCTAAGCTGACAGCACTTCTCATTGTCAGAATTCTTTATGATAACCCTCGACCGCCTATCAGTGTTTCCATGTTCCTCTCTATTCACCCGTTGATCAAAACCCAGATTATTTGGGAGTGACTTCTGGATGGTTATGGCTCTGTTTATGAAGCAAAATCTTCAGTTCACGCAGATCACAAGTTCATTTGCGTGTGCAGGAAACCTAAGGGCTGATTTTATAGGTTGATAAAAGGCATCTGAAACAGATGCCATGTTAAATGGCTGCTGTGTGAGAGTGCACACTTATGCAGCGGGTGAAAGTGGGTTTGTGTTGGCAGCTCTCCAAATGAAGGTTGTGCATAGCATATACAGAGGAGAAGGAGAGAGAGCGAGACAGAGTGAACAAGTAGAGTGAGAGAGTAAGATCCTTCATTTTAAGTCATGTCTGGTATCAAGGCAACACACTTAAAACAGCAATTTGTTTCCCTTGCATCCAATAAACAGCTCATTCCTTTTCCAATCAATCACCTGAAGCAGAAAGATTAAAAGTGGGGGAGAGGAACTCCGGGCTGCAGGTCGCTCCAGAGAGCCAAGTGGTGTGAGGCAATCTGAACCGTCTGCCTGCAAAACAATAACAACTTGATAACTATATGGGTGTAATCCACTCCCTGTAACCCATATTGCTAAAACACTGTTTGGAAATGAAAATCCACTCCACAAAAATGTGAACTACTGTACCCTACATGTCCAAAGAAATGTAAACACCCACTTCTAATTAAAAATTCTTGCTAATATGCTGCATACAGTCATGCATCCATCAATAAATTCAGGAACAAAATCCAACATTAGTGCCTGACCTCACTGATGCTCTTGTGTCTTATTGGGGAGCAAAAATTTGCAGTCACGTTCCACCTAGTAAAGCCTTCTCAGAAAGCCAGGGGAGGACCAACTTCCTATTCATGGTATTGAAATGAAATGTTCAAAAAGCACATACAGTATGGTATGTTCACCAACATGTGTTTGGCTTTGTAAATATTGTGAATATTGTTGGACTGTGAATAATTCTGATCAGAACTTTTTAAAGCATTCCAGTTGTTGTAAATAATATTTATTTATTAATATAATTAAAATAAATGATATCAATAAATATTATTTATTAATATTATTTCATTTCTGTGATACAAAGTATATATTGGTATGAATTTTTTAAAAATGTCAGATGTTCAACAGTATGCTGAGTTCACAATAGAAGAGCGTTAGTGGGTTGGGGTGTTCTGTTGTGTGTGTGTGTGTGTGTGTGTGTGTGTGTGTGTGTGTGTGTGTGTGTGTGTGTGTGTGTGTGTGTGTGTGTGAGAATATGAAATGCGTTTTTTTCCTGCAGAATGAAAAATAAGATGGCATCTTCTCACCCTTGAACACACATCACTCTCTCTCTATCATTCCATCTCTTTCTCTCCTTTCCTGGTCTCATCCTCTCTCCATTTTAGAGATAGGGCTATTTTCAGCCACGGTGTTGACAGAGCAATTAGTCTGAGCACCAGCTCTCTAAACTGCTGGCAACACTATCACTCTGTGGCCTGTCAATTCATCAGCTGATTTGCTGTTTAAAAAAAGACAGTGCTGTAAAACTGGACAATGAGGTCCTGAACTTGGCTGTTTCAAAACTACTATGACAGGTTTGTTTTTGCTGTAAGCAGACAAAACAACGAGTCTGGCTAACAGAAGATGATTCTGTCCGCCGTGCTCAAGCCCCGGCATGGCCCTGTCAGCCTGTGGATGGAGCTGTAGAGCCGAGAAGTGTACTGTTGAAGGGTACGAGACTTTGGCACGAGGGCGTGAGGCCTGGTGTCCTTGTCAGAACACCTGCTGTCTCCTCCCCAACCTCCCCCAACAACCTCATCAATCCAGCCCCATCACAGCTATGTGGGCTTGGTGCACCTACCACCAAGGAGACATCAGAAAACAGATCATCATCCATGTCTGGAAACAGCATGGTAGAAAGTGTGCGCATTAGCATGTATAGTGTCGGTAAAAGTATGTCAGAGTGTTCTTCACTGTGTTCTGTTGTTTGTTTGTTCTTTTTTCAAACGAATTGTTCTAATTCAAGCTGGGAGAGAGTCTGCGTGGGGACGCTTTCTCCGCCCTCACTTTTCCTGCTTCTTTTATGCTCTCCATCACCACTGTCTTCATCCATCGCTCCTTCAATCAAACTCCAGACTTTCTCCCCCTTCATCATTGCCTTTGTTTCTTTCTTAGTCTAATTTTGACTGTCCCTTGACATATTTCTCCATTTCCCCTGATTTTACATCTCCTCATACCTCCCCACATTCATTTATCTACCTCGCTCCCTCTTTCTTTTCTCTCTCTTCATCTCTTTCTATCTCTCTCCTCCTCCTCTCTCTCTCTCCCTCAGCGGTCCGACCGTTCATTATCCTAATTAAATCCAGCAGCTGAACATCCTCTTATCTGTTGGGGAGGAGAGAGAGGCCATGATGCAATAGGGCTGATTTGCATATCCAAAGTTAATTAGTGTGGAGGAGCAGGTGTACAGTAATAATAATCATCACACATGACAGTCACCTGTGCCCGCTTTGCTCTGCCCTTCCGAGATGTGCCCCCTCCCTCCACTATCCCATACCCCCGCAATCATCTCACCCCTGTGTTGATGGAATTCTCTCTCTCTTTCACTCTAATCTCCCACCATCTCCCTTTTTTTCTCTTTTTCTCTCTCTTTTTTCTAAAACCCCCACACATATTCACGCTTCCTTTTTAAATGCATCTCTTTTCAGTTTGATTCCACACACATTTTTTGTTGTTGAGTTGTTGCTTATGTTTTTGTGTGTTATCTTTTTCTTTTTTTAGCCTGTGGCATCTGGTTAGACTTTGATGACTCTGTTCTCTGTTCGACTTGAAATCTTTTTAGGTACCCTTAGCCTAGAATGTTTAGTGATAAACAAAGCATAAGAAAACTGGGCTTTTGCCCATATTTTTACATCAGTTTACTGCTCGGCGCACGGAAGCACACACTTGTCTCGGAGCTGTCATTCTGAGCGTTGAGGCGGTTTGAGGTCCAGCCTGCTTCTTTTCATCCCTGTGTTGAAATGCCTCTAATTGCTGTTGCTAATTCTGTATGGACATTTCACAGTGTTTCTGCTTCTCAGCCCGATGCGTAGTTCACACCTCCCAGTGTCCAGGATAGTAGTGATGTGCCACAGAGTGGCAAGTGTGTGTATGAGTGTGTGTGTCAGTTTCTGAGGTGTGCTTCACTGGGCATATTTAACACTGTCACCATCAGCACCATTTCTGAGCCATGGACTGATGTGGTTACCTAGATACTGCTCCCTTGGGATGCAAATTAAATTCTGTGAAGAGATGCTTTGTTGTGGTTGTTTTCTACAACAGAAATATTCTTTCAATCGCTCCAGTATTTATCTTTTGTGAGGATTTAACACATATCATTGCCTATTTCACAAGTTACACAAGTGAGTCTTTGGATTCTACAGTGGGGTTCAAAAGTTGGAGTCTACATTAAAATTCCTTCACAACTAAGACTATGTGTGATGTTTATGAATATAATACAATACGAAATACAAGAGATATTGCAGATCCCACAGTATTTTTAGGTCACTAATCAAAAAGATTTGACAAAACTTCAGATTTACTTGCTTCTGTTAAAGCAAACAAGGTATTGGAAACATTCTCATATAATTCTGGGTAACATACATGCTTTAAATTCATGCCAGTAAGAGTGCATGCTGTCATTAAGGCAAAAATGGATGTACCAAATACTGCAATGAAATTTTAAGATTCTAACAATATTATTAAATGCCTGTAAATTTTTCACCATACATTCTTGCAAATTGTTAAACTGTATTGAATTAGAAAAAAAATGCAAAACTGAAGCTCAAACTTTTGAACCCCACTGTATAAATCCAGACTTGTCGTTCTTGTACATCAGTGTAGCACGAGTACCCAATAACACAGACTTACAGACACAGAAGATGAACGCTTTCCTTCCTCTACTGTCTGTTACGCTTGCCTCTCAGTCACACAGGTGGAATAATTTGTCTGTGAGGAATCACACAAGCCACCAAAATAAACAAGCCCTGTCTCCTGTAATACATTATTTATCATTACAGTCAGTCTTGCCGCTCACATTCCCTCTCATGTGCCTTTATGGATTATTTATGCTGTGTCAGTCACTTGCGTCATTTGCATCTTTTATATATTTACAGGCCTGAGTGTCTCTTTCATGCAGGCTGAGGGCTGGAGAGGTTGGCAGTAAGCTGAGGTGGGGTTGGGGGCACACAGATTGGAAAAGTGGACTGGAGATGGACACACGGGTGACAGGGTGATGTGGGGTTGGGGTTTGTTTCTGAGATGGTGTCTTGTGGAGCGGGTGGTTTGGATTATTGTGAGCTCGGAGCACAGGGGCAGGTGCAGATGCCTTTATGTTTGTTCTGTGTAACCGTGTATGTGTACACATTGTTTGATGCTTGTGCTGTGTGGTAGGGCTGGGCAATACCTCCATATTGTTTGTTTTTTCGTCAATATTTCATCAGTATCGTTTCATTTCATCAGTATTTATATATATATATATATATGTGTTTTTTCTTCGATATGACTTAAAAGTGTTTGTTTGTTTATCTCTAGTCAGAGAAATCATGATTTTGTCCAAACAGCCATTGTTCTCGAGTACATCCTAAATGCATAATGCAAGAAGTAAAATACAGTAAAATTACAGTTTTTCCATATTGTTTATAAAATATAAATATTATGTAATTATTTGCATTGCTATTGAACAATTTAACAATACCTAGCCATAAACAGCAACATTTATCTACATTAAATATATTTTTATTCATTTTACAGTTTTTGTTAATTAATGCCAACGAGATTAGCGCAAATACCTCAGGTATATTCGGTATATTGTCCAGCTTTACTGTGTGGTTACATGATTTAAACTGACATGCTTACATGGGTACACAATGCAACAAACTGGTTTGCATTTATTATGAACCTTACCTCAAAGATTAACAAAACCTGTCTGCTTAACATTTCATTATGATTTATTAATGCTAGGTAATTGGCAAGGCATAACACAGCACTCGCATTTGTCACCATGTATGTTTCCTGTTGTACTTCCTTACTGGCGTCATACCCACCAAATTAATCAAACATCCACATGCTAGCGTGCTTTTGTTTTCTCTGTCTCCTCCTCTCCTGGCTTTCCTTTTACATCAAGCACCTTTTGAATGATAATATAGGTGGAGCTGTTGTCTTTCATGCTGTCATCTGGTGTCCTGAAGCTGATGGAGATAGATGGAAAGACACATGTTCTTCATGTCCTTGGGTTTATTAATATTTCTCCCCCATGTGCTTTTGTCTTCATCAGCTCCTCCTGCCAGTATGGCCTGGGCTTTTTTGGAGGAGGTGGAGAAGGAGGTGAGGTTTTAGGAGGTGGTGTCCTTTGTCCATTCTGGAGCTTTCAGTGAAAATGTGAAGGGCTTTGATATCATTAGCTCTTTGTTGACTCTGTAAGCTTTTGAGCGGCCAGCAGGCCAGCCAATGCTAGAATTAAAGCTATTTACACAGCTGTTAAAGTAATGCTACCTCATACAGAGCCTCTCTTATGGATTGGGCCTGAATCTAGACGCCTCTAATTCCACTCTTTCCCAGAGAGGATGCCCCCACGCGAGTGCCAAGAACCGTTTCCCTTAATAACCACACATCCCCAGATTTTTCCATTTGACTTAGTCTTGAGGGAGCGGACCGCCCTCACCTCCTCAAACTAACACAATTCAGGGCTTCACATAGTCCCTTAGTCTCCAACATTTATCACTCCCAAACGCTCATTGTGTGTGAGAATGTAGGTCTGTTTCAAATAGGGACACCTCAGCTTTAAAGACTTTGCTTTTCCCTGTTAAAGTGGGCAGGCGAGGACACTATCTTTCAAAACATTACCTCAAACCTCCCCGGCTGCGCTTGTGTTTTGTCAGAGAGCGTAAACATCATTAAGAACAGGTTCTTTACAAATGAGGCTAAAGTTCCGAATTGTCATTATAGCTGAGCTTGTCGGACATGACTGCAAGAGATTCAAGACTAAATCTCTCCAAGACTGTGAAGATAAGTAGCTCTCTATGCGTAACGGGAATCAAGAGATGACAGGAAGAGGGATTGACATTAGCAAACATCGGCGAATAGAAACGACAACAACAGACCGTGTCTAATTCCTTCTGTTACTTGCTTTTATAGCGGAATAAACAGTGCCATCTCGTAAATTCCTCCTGAAAAGTATTATTGCTGACAGGTCTGACCTCGGGAAGCCTGCAATGTTTACCCATAACTCACAATTAACAGAGACATTAGAGAGTTCTCCTGAGAATTGCCAGCTTTATTTCCCTCTAACTGGGCAGCACTAAATCTGGAAGAGATCCCAGTTCTGCCATTTACCATGGAAGGGGCGGATTCCACAGCGGAGAGAAGGGGCTCCACAGACTGAACACACTTCTGAGCTTTGGGGCTGTTATGGATATGGCGGCAGTAATTATTCAGGCCTTGTTATTGCCCAGAACACCACACCTGCGTCCAGCTCACCGCCTGTTATTAGAATATCAAAAAGGCCACAGAAGAAAAATGTCTTGCACAATCTGCGCTAAATGCAGAAGCGTGCTTGGATATTAGTCCAAAGTTACGTATTTTTTCCCCTGATTGTTTAGATTTTTTTGATTTTTTTAATAACTTGTGCCACAATTTATACTCTGTTTTAACACATACATTGAAATGGGCAGAGTCACTTTATTTTACATTGGAGATAAATGTGCACCTGTTCACATGCGTGTCAAATCCAATCAAATAGATCCTTGGCACTATAAGATGTTTTTTACCGCAGCTTTGTGGCTAATTTCCAATTTATTGCTGTCAAGTTATGTCACAGCCGGAGATGTTCAGGTATTTATTTATTTCCTTTCTCATGATTTTATTAGATCAGTTACAATTGCTCTGTTTTGGAAGCAAACAGGGTGCAGGCAGCCCAAAAACTGAACTGAATTAATGACGGTGGCGCCCATCAACCAATAATCTGTTTTACCACTAGCCCTCCACTGAATATCAATGAGACGCCACAGTTTGTTGTTCTTAATGGACTAATCTTTTATGTCTGAGTGTAGTTTATCCCAAATCATCCATGAGGAACATTGTCAGTGTGACAGTCCGCTTGTCAAAACGCTACACAGCCTCAGGAAAAGAAAGTTTCCATGTAATTAAACACAGCATATGACAGAAGCAAGGTCTCATTGCTCAGTGCACATCAGAAGACAACGTGATAGTTTTGCGTGTTACCAAGCATCCTCTGCCTATTTGGGTTTCATTTTCACTCCGGAGCAGAAAGAGAAGAAACAAACACTTCAAGGCTCGCAGAACGCAGCAGATATATGTGCTCAGCAAATACAGCCAACACTGTATTCTGCACAAACGCACACACACGCTCATATGCGTACCCATCTGCACTCAAATTGAACACTAATGGAATGTTGTCATGTTCTGTAGCTGTTATTGTCATTTAGAGATAACTGAAAAATGTTCGTAGTACCTTTAATGGTCAATTACAAGCCCGGTCCAATGGAGATGGTGCTGAGGTCCCACCAGAGAGAAGATAAAGAGGCCTCAAGCTCGGAGGCCTCCATCAGGAGTGGGTCATTGCGCATAAACTTGTGTCAAAATCTGGATCCTTTCCCAGTTTCTCCCAACTCTACTGCTACAGATGAGATTTTTTCTCCCGTCCGCATTGATGAGAAGCCCTGTGGCGTGCCTTCCGTTGATTGGAAACAACACGTTAATTTAACAAAGCTCATATATCAAGATCACAGGAGGCCATTTCTGTATCTCTTTATGCCACTTTTTCTCTCTTAAATCTGATTTCTGCTTCATTTATGACTTGGGTTGAATTATGATTCATCGTGTATACTTTAGGGGTTACTTTTGCCATGACATGATTAAAAATCATACATACAATGGCCCTAAAAAGTGTTTGGACCATATTTTATTGTGTCATTGCATTACAAACAAATAATGCTAGAGCTCAGCTAAAACTTTTTTTAATAGTTTTGCAGTTACTTTTAACCAACTGATCTCAAGGCGATTTTTATTGAATGTATGAAGTGAGTTCCCGTTTTTACACAGGTTCTCAAAGGTACTCTAGCAGACTAACAACAAGAGTTGTTCATCACATATAATTCAAAACTAACACATTTTTCTTGCTGTTTTGGTTTCTTAAAATTGTAGGAATGTCTCTGAATTATAAAACAAAACATCAAATCAAACTTACTTTAAAGCTACAATCTGCAACTTTTTAGGTTAAAAATAAACAAAAACAATGCTAAACAAGTACATAACAGATCCATGTTCTGAATGGTCTCCCTACCTTTCCCAGATTCACAATGGTTAAGTGTTTAATAATGATTTATAATTTGAGCTGTCATGTCCGATTTCCTGGGGAATGCCAGTTTGGCTTCATTTGACTTGAACATAATGAAAAGTATTTAAAGTTACCTGCATTTTTTGTTTCAAACAGAGATGGCGGTAGAGAGGCAAAAGTTACAGATTGCAGCTGTAAGTGTCTAAAAACTTTTTGGGGCCTGTCAACATGCAGCTAAGCTACATGGCTCTCCCTTACTCAGTGTGAGTATTTGGAGCTGTGTTTGTATATCCTTGCATGTGTGAGAGAACAGCTGCCCTTGTCACCTCTCCATCCGTAACAGAGCTGTCACCCCCTTTTAAATAGATGTGAGTGAATTAACATGGAGCTCCAGGTCGGGTCTGTTGGGGCTCTGTGACAGTAGTGCTGCCCTCCACTAACGCTGGTGGAGGAGGCATTGGCACACTGACATGTCTGGCAGGGCCTGCCCAAAGTGACTCCACAGGCGCTGGATGCCAGCCAGTCAACTGAAGCCTGGCCAACAGCCCCAACCCGGACGAAAGCGAAGCGCAGAGAGGCCACTGGAGAATGGAGGAGCCAGCTTTATCATTTAGCCGTCCAACTGTTTCCCCCTCTCTTCTCAATTGACAGAATAAATGCACCTGCCATTGTGTGATATTGGGCAGATTAGTTTTGGCTGTGATTGAGGGTTCGGTGTCAAGGTGGAGCATCTCTGAGGAGAGCCACCCAGCAAGTTGTGCTTTTGGGAGCTCTTGTTTGTACTGAATAACATCTCAGATCTTTTTTTTGGTGGATAATTTTAGGCCAGCCATTGGTGTATTGACATTTTAGAGGGAGATGATTTGAAAAGGATAATAAAGCAGGTAATTGATGTATTATTTTGAGCAGCAAAATATTTGCAACAGCAAACATGTTGTTCGAAAATCATGCATTATTCAATAGCTGTCAAAAGGAATTTCAACAACATGATATAAAGTTGCAGCACAAAGATATTTTCCCTTATTTCTGGGGCATCTTGAATTGAAAATTACACCAACAATTACTGATAACTGAAAGATAGTTGAATCCCACATATTATACAGTATAAACAATTATGTGCACCTGGCAGATGTATCGAGAATGTTTGCCTAGAAAGGTCTCATCTTGCATTTTGTTCATAGAGCTAAAACAATTAGACTTTCCTGTCCTGTGACATCTTATTCTGATGCGGATTTTTCTGCCGCTTAATTTAAATTTAATTGGACCGTACCCAACTGGCTCAGGTCAGTATGAAAAGAAAATCACGAACATTAATCAAGGTAAAATTATCAGCTGATTAATCAGTGTTCTAATTATGGCACACCGCGTCTCTCTCTTTGTTCTGTTTTAATTACTGTACTTCATTGTCTTTTCCATATGGCCAGCATGTTTCTGCATAATGCCAGTGTCTCAGGGAGTCATTAGTACCCTGCCTGGTGCTGCTGTCCCTTCTCTTTCTCCATCTCCCTCCTTCAGTTTTTTTATGGCTGATGTTGAGAGTATTGTAGACACTGCAGCGATGGATGATTCTGTAAAGGGAAACTGCAGCGATGTTGGTTCAGTCCATAGACAGTCTGTAATGATGTTTGGCTGTTCTGTCGGCGGTCTGGAATAATTGCTGTGAGATCTACAGACAGGCCGAGCCGCTGCTGGGCGGATATGTACACACAGTGTACAGCAGTGCTGCGTGGACCCGGCGTGTTAAGTGCCAGAATGGATGGGGATCTAATAAATTGTTGAATAAAACATGCTCTGTTGCCACGGGGGCGCGAAATTAGCGGGGCAAAGTGGTGATTAACCATCCTATCAGACTTGCCATTGCAATTCCCAACTTCCTCTTCTACCCTTCTCTGAATCTCTTTACTCCCTTTTAACTTTCTTTTATGTTGTATGCCATTTCCTTCTTCATTTCCAAGGTCTCAATTTAGTAATGGATTATTTGTTTTATGTTTTACACATTTGGCAGAAGCTTCTGTTCACAGCAACTTAGTTTGTGTGTTTCTTAGGATTCGTACCTGTGATCTTGGCGTTGCTAGCACCCTACTCTACTGTTTGGTTACTGGAACATACTATGTAGTACCTGTGGATTTTTCTTCTGAAGGATCTTATCTGAAGGATGCATTTTTTTGCCTTATTAAAATACATCCCTTTAATTAAAAAATACTTTTAAAAAAGTAATGTACACTCTAAGTTCAGAATCCAGTCCTATGCTAACAGAAGATAGAAGACTAGATTATTTTACATGGAGTTTAGGTTTGGATCATATGACCAACTCTCAGTAAGCTACTCAATAAGATTTTTTAGCTCACAAATTAAACGAAGTATGGCTATATTGTGATATTGACTAGTGCAAAAATGAATAAATAAATGAGTGCACCTTCAAACTAACATTGTAATTGTAAATGTGTTGGGCTATATTGAGAACGATTGAACAGATGTGTCAATCTGTTGTAAGTGGCTGTAAGTATATTGAGAGTGACCCGCAGGTTTCATGTGATAGCAGCATTGATGTTTTCAGTAATAAATAAGCGGTGTCTGCATAGATTTGCCGTGTTCGTTCGGTGAACTGTTGGCTCTGGTTAACATAAATTGTAGGTGTTTTTCTCGCTTAAAATCTGATTTATGTTTACAATGCTTTGGCATGCACACTTTAACCCTCACAATCTTCAGCTCTCCAACTGTTTTCTTTTCTTTTTTAAAGTTTGACTTACTTATTTTTTTACTAAGAGCATTTCCTGTCTCCCCTCCAATCTACATGCCGTGCGGCGTGCCGGAATTAGACATCACTTAAGAATACTTACGCCAGCGTCTCACTAGCGCACGAAACCTTTTTCAATATGTAATTACTGGAACCGTACAAGTGTCTCATGCATATTCATGTGGATTTTAATTAAGCCCATCTCTTCACAGTTTGTGCCTTTGCCTCCTGAAAAGTTGCTTCCTCACACCCTGCAGCCTTCGCGCACGCAGACACGCTCGCGGGCGTATTAGTGCGCGCGCGTCCGCCGGCCTAAAATGTACAAAATACAGGAAACAAGCGACAAACATGATGTTGCTGTATTTTTTCAATATCCTTCCCTGGGTAGATACCGTCTCTGCGCTTGTCAGTGTGCCTGTACGTTTATGCATTTCGTTGCATCTGCAGCTGTGCTGTTATAGCCCAGAGAACGAGACGAACGAGAAATGCGCGATGTTTTTAGCCCGGAGAGGGAGCGAGACGGGCTCAGTAGCATATGCTTACAGACAGATCAGAGACAGACAGTGCTGTGACTCATCAACAATTAAAACGACCATAAATTACGTTCAACTGCACGATTTGAGACTACAACCAGTGACTTTTTAAAGCAACCGTATCTCTTTCCATAGACCGTTGTGTAAAAGGGCATCTTGCGTTGAGAAGTATCTAAATTAGCGCTTGTTATAAATAAGCCGCGATGCTGCCGACTGTGCGCTCGTATGTTGTGATATGTTTGGCAGTACAAAGTCTATAAACACTTGAAGAACTCTTACGCTTATTGCGCACGGTGATTATAAAGACGGGAGGGAGAAAATATGCTACCGTAAAGCCGCTTGGAAAACGATCCAGTGAGTTTCGGAAGGCAAACAGTGCCATCTACCGAGAGAGCAGAGGATCGATGGAGGGAAAGCTAGAGAGAGGGAGACTTGGACAAACACCAACTCAGTAGGAATTCTCAGATAATAATCAGTTTCTCTGGGCTTGTGAAACTGGCTCATTAAACTTCCTTTTTAACTGGAAATATAGAGAGTGATTAAGGCTGCATTACTGAGTGGGCACAAAATGGCTAACCTCCGGCCACCCACTGCTCCTAGGTGTCTGGCATGAGGTTCTGCAAGCAGAGTAATGTCTTCACTTTGAGAGCGGCAAATCCATCACCTGCTTGTTTATCTACTTTGCTCTGGCAGCCTTATCAATCAGTGTTAAACCATCACACTGGTATTTTTTTTTTAAATCACTAAATGTGACGAGCCGGGCCTGTCAGCGGGCACGCCATCTCCTCACCCTGGTTCAGCTCTCTGCAGTGGGTTGAAACCAGGTGCCTTTCATTTAACCTCCAACTGACGCAAGACACCAGATGATCTATGCTGGCGGTCTTTATATGTACGGCTTTTAAATAGAGATGTTTGTTAAAATCTGTGATTTATTTCCGCTGGCAGGAACAGGTTTGGTGATGTCACCTGGGTTCGGCATTAGCATACGTAATTAAGGCTGGTGAGGGCATCTGGAAAAGGGGCGAACCTGGTGTCATTGGGCATAATTGCTTCAGGAGGACATAATTGGGCCTCTGGTTGATTTTCAAAGGCTCATCCTTCCATTGTCGTGGACACACAGCCTGTGGACTTTGGCCGGATGCCAAGTAGGTTCTTAAAAACAGACAGTATTTCTGTTTTTCTCTGTTTCTAAATGGGAAAAAAGACAGACAATGAATCAGTCAAGATGGTGCTAAAGTCAGTCCTGGCTTTTACTCAACATCCTATACTGTTTTCAGTTGAAAGACTGTGCATGTGTGTGTTTGTGTGTGTGTGTGTGTGTGTGTGTGTGTGTGTGTGTGTGTGTGTGTGTGTGTGCATCAGTGGGTGGCATTCCATGTGTTGGAATGGTATTATCATACGCATTGTGATGTTATCAGTGTTCATGAAAGATGCAGTAGAGGACCAGACCGCTCTACCTGAGGTGTTTTAAACACCAGAAAAATGAAAGCATCAGGCTACAGAATCCTTTCTGCCGCCTTGAAGGTGGGGGTCAGGTTTTATGACTGAGCGATAGGGAAGGCGCATGTGTTTTCTGCACATGTGTGCGAGTATGTATTTTTTGGTGCTCTAGCCGGCATGTGTGTTTGCAGGCAGGCCTTCCGGCTGGCGACCTGGTCCAAACATCACGGCCTGACATTTTTATCATCCGTCAGCGCAGAGTGAGATAAATCTGGCCTCCCAGCAGCCCTGGCAGGCTCCTGCTATCTTGTCACATTCCAGACAGTTGGGGTCGGTGGGCTGAGCCAAGCCAGGCCGGGCTGGGAGGGGAATCAGGGCCAGGTAATCCATTACTGTCCGGGGGCACGTCTCCGCACATACGGATTTAATATCAGCCTGCCGAGAGTTATGAGCCATCCCCATCCACAAACACATACCTGACTTATGCAAAACGACAGGCCCACAGCTGGGAAATTTGGACCCACATTATTTTCTCTCTTTTGTGAGTGAGTAAGTGAGTGTAAGTTTTTTTTCTTTGGCTCTGATGATGTTTCACCCTCTCCTACACAATGTCCTCTAGCAGCAGAGGCTGGACTGAGTTCAGGAGTGGTGCAAACGGACCACAGAGACACCTTCCATCCTGACCCATTTCCGTGGGAATGGCAAGGTGACCTGGCTACAGAGGTGCCCTGGCACTTGCTTTGCTTACGGTGTCCTCAGAGGGTCATGTGTTAGACTGGAGGTATGAAGTTGTGTGACAGATGGCCACAGCATGTTGAGGTTGGCCTTTGACCCTGAGATGGGTTCCCCATGAGGATGTCCTCTCTTGAGAAGAACAAAGATACTGAGGTTCTCTGTTTTTTTTTGTAGCCAGAGTCAAACAGCATAAAAGACCCGGGTCATTGGCCAGGACGGGCATGTTCCATTTCTAGCATAAACAGGGTGAGAACGTCTCAGGTGGCACATTGTAGTCTCCCACAGGTGTATTTATATATATATATGTGAAATAATTGAAGGTGGGGGTATTTTAACAATAGTAACCCAGCTAACAGGGAACATTCTCAGAATGACTAACGTTATCAAAAATATTCTCGCAGTAATGTTAGCAGAAAATTTTTAACATTATAAATCATATATCAAAAGCGTTATTTTTAAGCAATTAGTGGAACGTTTTAAAAATGAAAATTAAAAAAAAATGTATATCATTCTTATAAACAAGCAATAACATTAAAAACAAACTTGACTTTTTGAACCTAACTTTCAAAATAACATTTGTTTAATGTTACTTAATGGAAACGTTAGGTAAATGTTCTTATAACCCAAAATGGTTAGCTGGGTTACACCAAAGCTGCATATGCTCATTGGCATGTTTCAGAAGAACACATCCCCACAAACCCTTCTCATTAGGGTTAGGGTCTGACTGTAGTCATGGCACTATGACCTGTAATGACACAGGCTTTATATAGATTTCAGCCAAACGTCAGTCTTAATGTCAGCACTTGACCCCACAAAAGGCCAGTGAATGCCAAGGCATAGAGATAGATGAAAATGAGGGAAAAATGCTTTAATAATAAATATCATTGCTTTTCACTCAGCTCTGAAAAGCACTGTTGTCAAAATAAACGTCCCCTGAATGTGTCAAATGTCCAAATTTATGGAAGCGTCAGGCCCTGACACATACGGTTGAGTTGTGCCGAGCATATTATGCCAATAATCCTTCAAGTTAATGACATCTTAATAAAATTTCCCCCTCTTTTTAGTTTTCTTCACTCTTCTCTTTCTAGTTTTGATGGCTGGGCTGGTGGATTCGTGAGGGTTACTCTGGGACAGTACATTTGTTATACATCGCTAAGCCTGTCTGTTTCCAGCACCCTCATAACTTTTTTACCATTCTTCCAGAATAAAGGAGAGACGAAAGAAAAAATGCCTGAGTAAGCTCAGCCTGCTGGGAAAAAGTCGGCTGATCCATCAAAAACCTGCTCTCAGGCTTGGCGCTACAGCCTCGTTAGCTAATTAAATATATGAAAAATGGGGATGCAGTTACAGTGTCTGAGAGGGATATTCACCAGCCCAGGTCTCATGTTATCTGTTTTATCAACTCAGCTTCATGCTTAACTCCTAAACAAGGGCTTTAATGCAAACATTATGATGTGGTAATGTGAAGCTAGGATGTCATCGCTGTGGGATATGCCCAGATGTGTGAGCAATGCTGATTCAGACATGCAAATTTCTCACTCTCTTTCTCTCTCTCTCTCTCTCTCCTCTCGTCATCTGTCTTTACTGGTCCTTGCTTTATTCCACATTTTCTAACACTATTTTTTTTCTTGTTCTTTCCTGTTTTTCTCTTCCACATCACAAACTTTCCTACTCTGTGATTCTCACTGATTTCTCACTGAGTGCTTAATCCTGTTCTGTACACTCAGAGTTGAGTTGGTTAGGGAGTCACAACTGAATTTTAAAACTGAATTAAGATAGTGACTACATTATTTCAAACATATCCTTAGTTTAATATAATACACACTTTGGTGGTATCATTTATGACTCATATCAAAAAATACTGTACACTAAATGAGTGGCATCCATGTTGTTCACAGGTGCAAAATGACACAATGTTGCTAAGATTAACCAGAGTGACTCCTATATTCCATACACACAGAAGGGGGATTCACTCATTTGAATGTGGTTGTCACTCACAAAAACTTATATACTCTATGTGGCCTTTCTCTCTCTCTCTATCTCTTTCTCTCTCTCTCTCTTACTGGACTGGAAGGATCGTTAAGTGAAAGCATTGCAGCTGGCGGATGGTTGTGCTGCGTTGCTGTGTGCTGCATGCAGCTCTGTTTAAATAATAAATGAGACGTGCTGCTGTCACACAGGCTTTTGCCTACTGTTAAATGCTGCACTGACGGCTGGCAGAGCAGAGTTGTTAAAGTATTAGGCCCACACCTCCACCAGGAATTTATGAGGGTCTCCAAAAAGTTCCACCGTTTCATACCTTTCTCCCTGTCTCTCTCTCTTTCTTCTACCTCTAGTTTTCATCTGCCTTGTTCTGTTTATCTCGCTCTCTATGAATGCATCCCTCACTTTTCATTGTTCAAAAGATATTGTTTAGGAATGGTTTTCAAAGGTTCACTAGTTGTCAAACAAAGCTAGCTGATTAATAATACTGACTAGTTTATCTAGATTTTTTTCTTTTTTTTTTTAATTTTCAGCAGTGGTGTTGAACGGTAAACACTGTCTTGGTCTTTAAGAACCATCAATATGGGATCAGGTTAACCCAAAACCAGACTAATTAAACAACACTTCACTACTAATGATTAGTTTATTAGTTGATTTAAAAATGTGTGGCTTTGCACGTCTCACAACAGTTACTGATGGCCCCTCTCATCACCTGCTCTCACAGTATTGGTGAACAGCTCAGTGTGAAAGAAAAAATGATTAACTCTTCCCTGCTCATTACGTTGTGTCATGAAGGCCCTTTTCACAGCTCCCTGGACTTGTACCAGCAAATGAGAGTTTAGCCCTCGAGGGTGTGGAAGTGCGTTGATGTGTTCTTCCTCTCCCATCAGAGGACATCTTGTGCTGGCGGCCGGACACCTGTTGTGGTCCTCTGCTGAAGGAGAAAAGGCGAGGGCCCAGAGATGATGGGATGTGTTCACAGAGAGCAGCGAACAGACGTGCAAATGGTGTGAAGGCTGGGTGTCAGTGGGAAGGAGGTAGGCTGTTAGGGTGCCCTTGTCTGCCTTGGCCCCCCTCCCATCATATAGAAAAAGGGTCAGGAGTCAGTTGGAGTGGAGCAGCTAATAGAAGATTTATGACTCACTGAATATGCAGATCTACTTGGTGTGATTGACCAGGATCCACACACTGCCCTTGGGTGCAGCTTTGCATTCAGAAAGGTAGAATGGAGGTGGATGACTGGATGGTAGGTGGGGGGGTGTGGGTAAAGAGAGCAAGAGAAGAGCACAATAGAGAGAAAAATGCACAGCCAAATTACGCCCTCTCTCATTTTGAATAGCCCAACAAGATTGTACAGGCTTCGGCCGAAATAGCTATTAGTCATTTTTTTCTGGAGGGATGAAATCTTCCTGTTTTTCCTCTTTGTTCTCTCTACTCCTTCCCTCATTTCAAGCAATTTGAACTCCATTTGCAGGAGTGCAGAGGCTGCTGGAAAAGCAGATGTGTTTTACTTTATTTGAAATATACATACAGGCATAATGAAGCTGAACCGTGACCACGGCTCAGCCGACATATAAGTGCAGGTAGTTGCCGGCTCTCTGATGAATGTGTAGGTAAAGACCAGCACGAGACATCCGTGCTGTTCGCCGTCAAGGAAGTAAGCACAGAGATGGAGAAATTATAGAGCAGTGCCTGTTCTGCCAAATGAATAGGCGTACTGACAAATTGAATTGAGTTGCATCAGAGGGCCTCCATTTAATCTCCTAAGTCTCATTCGCCCATTAAAAGAGTCATTCAGAACCCATCATGACTGCAGGTCCTGCCACCCTGAAAAACACGCTGTATATTCCAGCTACTCATCTCTGCTTCGCTTCTGAGTGCAAGCTGTGTTTTAAGTGTCTGCGTGTTTATGCGTGCCTGCCCATCTGCACGAGCTGTGATTTAACGTGACAATGGTTTTGTTCAGACAGGCAGCAAATTTTTTATTAAATTTTTATTATATTGACTCAAATACTGTCTAAAACAAAATCATGTTTCTTCACTTGCAAAATGACAGTGTGGACAGTCTGTCTTAAATTTGGATTTATGCCAGTGTGAATAAAGCCAACGAACTGTTGAGAGTGGAAGAATATAACAATTTTACAGTTGCCTACAGGTCACAACAGTTATGCAGAATATGATTGGATGACCTGCAAGTATTAAACATCTGTCAGTATTCACATTATAATGGCCAACAGGGAGAGTTTAGGGAACATCGAGAAAGTTGAATTATTACATATATGACGTTTACTATATACATTCATCATGATGTATGGCACTACTTCCTTAATTGTATGTTAAGTCCTCTAGATCATGATAAAGAAAGCAAAACTCATCAAGTGTGTTTGTGACCAACACTATAGACAGGAACTGTGCGCCTGTCTATCCACAAGCATGATGTTTTAGTGCCCCCTACTGATCAGATATTGGAACACCCAGATATTTTATGTATGCCTAGAAAGTATTACATGGCAAAACTAATTGAAAACCCAGTGAATGTCTGTCAATTATAACCAACAAAATTATGTTTGTTGTATGTATGTAATTAATTATGTTGTAAACATTATAAATTAAAGGTTTTATATTAAAATAATGATATATATTAAAATATGTTTTATCTTTTATATTGCTTTATTTGGACATATTTGGGTGTTTTCTGGTGTAAAACATCCATGTGAGTGATACAGGTTTAACTTCTTGTTCCACCTTCCTGTCTACTTTCCTAATGGAAGACAGTATGAATTGCTCTGACATTTATCTCACACTATCAGCATCACTGATTCCCTAGAGCTATAAAAGTCCAGCAGGTAAAGTTTATGTGGGTGTCTTAAGTGTATTACAAAGCATCTTTACAAATTGCATTAGTGAGTCATTGCCTTCTGCCTGTTTTCAAACTGTCTTGATACTCTGTGCTGGTGATAAACGCTCTGTTCTTTCAGTTTGTCACTTGGCAAAGAACCATATGTGGACAGAAAAAGACAGGCTGGGCATGAAAAGACTAAAGCTCTGAGAATTAGAGAATTTTATTTATTTATTCCATTGTTATTTTATATATACACAACTTTTTTTTATTAAAGGTCTACATAAGAATTTTGTATTTTACGCTGTACTGTATGGCAGTCATTTTTTGAGAATACACAACAAGCCATTACATTATATTATATATGATATAGTATTAAATTATATTAATATTATATATATTATATTATATTGTTGCTGTTATATAAATGTCCTATGTGAAGTCATACTTAATTATTTTATTTCATAACCAAAGTGTCTGATCATAAGGAGGTTAGCAAAAAAAGTGTAGTTCAACCAGTCATGTTATCTTAACATGTTGGCCCACATGAGGCAACCATTTCTCATGTTATATGAAATGTTTTTAGACTATCGACATATATTTAGTGTATTTTTCATAAGTTCTATTCATCTCTTCATGTGTATAACTGTGTATATTTTTTTTATGTGGGAAAAAATACACCTTTAAGGATTTTAAGTACCAAAAAAGCTTTAGTTTTTTATAACAACATGTTTTTCCCTTCTTAAAGTCTACAAAAACAATGCGAAAAAGGACACTTTTAAGCATCCAGGGGGAGCAATTAGGGACCCTTTCCTTTCAAGAATTTTTTATTAATTTTAAAGGGGCTTGAGCAGGTATTCTATGTTTGTGTGTTTGTCGTGGAGACAGAAATGTGCTATCTGACAACACGTTCCACCTCTGACTTGTGTATGCCTGTTGGCCTGTGCAAAACTTGTGTGTGTGGTGCGATCGTCTTCTTCCCTCGCACCACGTGCACCTTAAAACGTGAGTGCTGCCTATAGGAGCCACTATGGGAGTTCTGACACACATGCTTTGATAGTGTGTCAGAGCAAATTAGCTTCTGTGTGGTGGTGCCTTGGCACACAAAGCTGCTTTCGCTCCTGCCATCACCCGACATATGTGCACAAGATTATAATTAATAAGCAAGCCCGTCAATCACACTTTAATAATAATAATTTAGCATTTAGGGGGCAGAGTGAGGTTATTGGCATCTGTGCCTTTGATGTGGAATATGGGCTGGCTAATAGGGAGGCAGTGAGACAAAGAGGCGGAGGAGATGGAGGGACAATATTCACCTCATTCAGTAGTTGAACGTGGCTATCAACACGGTCACATGAGTAGAGCGTTTAAGTGAGACACATCTGTAGCAATGAAAGAAGCTTGTAATTTCAGACATTTACATCCCAGTTTTGAGCATTATGTTCATGTTCATTATGAGGCTATGTTCAGTTATACTGTAGTTTAAAACAATTTCAAGAAGCATGTGTTTTGATTATCTCTGTCTTTTTTGTAAAAATTCTTCTCTCAATACAAATGTAATATGCAGTATTATAAGTTACTACAAGATAACTAAAAGTACATTTACATTTTATTCATTTAGTTCATTTAAATGTTTTTATCCAAAGTGACTTATAAATTAGTGGTGCTGGTGCTGTCACTTCATTATTCTATTTGTTTGAGAATCCCAACAGCATTGGCTCAGCTAATGGCGTGGGTTTGGGGTGGGACTCTGTATTTGTTTGACCAATAGAAGATGTCGGAGAGTGTTTAGAATATTATATGATGAAGATAATTGTTTTTGCAGTTCCGTTTAGTGGACCCAGTGAAACAGAAACACTGCTAGCGACTAAAACACACAAGGTTCTTACTCAATGTTGCTTCAGTGAAGTAAAATGAACAATCACGCCATCTCTCTCGCTCTGTCTTTCTTTCTGTTTTACTCTCCTTCACTGAGGTGACCATATTGCCATGGCCCTGTTCCACCATACCTTATTACTCAGACACATCCGCTAATTGCAATCAAAATAACAAAACAACATATGTCAACACCCCAGAGACCACAGCACTGGTGTCCTGCAGTCACTGAAATGAAGAGTGATGGTTGACAAATGAGCGCTTGATTGGTTACATAAATTACTTTTGGTACATGGGGCATCTCACCAGGCAGTGCAAGCAAATGCTCATCATTAAACTGGAGAGAGAGAGACAGAGAGAGAGGATGGTTTTTATATATAGTCATATATAAAACCATAAAACCACCAGAAGGATGGTTTTATATATATATATATATATATATATATGTATACACTAATACAATGTATATACATACATATTTACACACACACACACACACACACACACACACACACACATATATATATATATATATATATATAAATGCACAAGTTCCATGGAGAAAAAAACTTGAACAAATAAATTAGTGAAAAAGTGAGCATAAATTATTAAAGTGACATTAAGTGAGGTGTTTTGAATGCAATGCATTAAGTTTTCACAGTTGCCTGCAGATTTCTGTATTACTGTTATGATAATCAGCATGTAAAAACAGCTGGCACTGTAATGAACTGACTAAACAGTTTAACAGGCCAGACCTCAGTCAAGTGTTAAATGAATACATTTGTTTAAAATTATCAAGCTACACAAAATTTATATAAAGAATATATTGAAATTAGATATTTTGGTGCATATCAAACAAGTAAACTTACTCTAAAGGCTTTCTGTTTTGAGTGCTCTTTATTTAAAACCTGTAGCGTTAAGTTGTCCATTATTTCTATTTTGTAGTGCATGTTGTTTCACATCTATTAATTAAAGAAAACTAGTCAATTTTCATTAAATCCATTAAATACTATTTAAAGATTGAGTATTTTTTAACCAAATAGGAAATTATAAAAACGTAACTAGTTTTCGTAAAAGCTGAGTATATACTGTATATGGGTTGAACTTATAATGCATTAACCTACTATTACCAATAGAGGGCAATAATTACTTGCAATTTACAATTTCAGAGTTTCAAACACCACTCAGCAGTTTCTGATGAGTAAAATACTTATTGCCTTAAAATATTGTTTTATACAAGTGTATACATGTTTTAAATTTGTATGTGTGTGATTGAAGCCATTTGTTTTTTACTGTCATGTTTTAACAAGGTTAAGTTTAAGATTTGTGGCGAGCAGGTTGCAATCCTGTGAATTTGTTAAACTAACTCAAGCCATGATAAATATTTACTATGTGTATCTGTCTGGTTTTAGACTCTTCAGACTTTTGATATGTGTTTATTAGAAATTCCTGTTGATAAAATCAAACTGACTGCCAGTAACTGGCATATTGTACTGTAATAAATATTGATCGGTTGGGATAATAATCTCAATAATAATTTTGAGGAAGGGATGGGCTGTCAAGCTTGTAGATCCACAGATCTGACAGAACTGGCACAACTCAGAGAAGAGACAGAGAAAGAGAGAGCAAAGCAAACTGGGTGAGGATAAGGGGAGCATTAATGCAAAGAATAGTGTCATGAACGAGAGAAGGATATGATTAGTGTTTAAAAGCTCAAAAAAGAGACATGAGATGAAAAATGTTGTGAAAAATATTAATGGGAGAGCATGTATAAAGAATGACAAAAAACATAAAAGATGTTATTAAATATTCTGCTTGCAAAAATATTGATGCATGATTTATACATATTAAACAAAATGAAAGAAAGGCATAGGCGATAGGAGCAAAAATACTGCTCTGAGAGTAAAGTCACATCAGACAGCTGAAGACGAGTCTTACTGGAGTGCAGACACTCCAACAGTGACCCATTTTGCCTTTATTGCTCTCATTTAACCCCTGTTTTCTTCCCAGTTCAGTGTTACAGGCTGACCTCTTGTCAAAAGCGGAAAATTATCTCTTTTAGGGCAAGAGACTTTCCTCAAAGTGACTGTGTTTCTTATATTGGCTGCATTTGAGGCTAAACCGTTTTGAAGATTGTTGTAATTTATAACTGTGGGGGTATACTGATTGATTTGGATTTTTGATACCTCAGTTATTAAATTGTTATCTGTAAAGACATTAAAATGACTTAATTAACTATTTGCATTTTGCAGTAATTGATTTAAAATGGAGTGACTCAATGACTCAGTAGGTAGCATTGTAGCCTCACAGCAAGAAGGTTTCTGGCAGTACCAGGAGGCCTTTCTTGTGTGGAGTCTGCAAACAGTGGACTGGCCGGCTGTCCAGGATGTGCCTGCCTGTGGCCCAAGATGCTATGATAGACTCCAGCCTTCCCATGACCCTGCAGAGGATAGGCGGGTTCAGAGATTGGATGGTTGACTTAATTGTTAAACTAACTTACAATATTTAAAACAACCAACATAGGCTTTGTTGTATTCAAAATAGCAGATACTAAAGTAAAGATACTTTTGATGCGTACTTTGTTAAGCTACCTGCAAATCAATTTTAAATTGAATTGAAAACTTAATTTATTTATGAAAACTTAATTTATTCACGATACCAGCTGATTAACTTTCAGCCCAAAGACTCACACCCCTAATACTGTAGTTATGAATGACTGTGCTTTCTTTTTACTCCAGTGACCCACATAGGGCATTTTATCCCTGTTTGAAAACTTTTCTATTCTTTATTCTTCCTTCACTGTGTGTAACTCATCTCCTGTGGCTCAGCCTGATCTTTGACAGGACATGAAATACAGAGGAATTCCCAGTAGCTTATAGAATGATGGTAATATCTGTCTTGTAGTGATATGATTTCCAAAGTGTGTAACAGTCCCTGGACAACAGTCTGGTAATTGCTAACTGCTATAATGTGTCCCCTGTTGGCTAGGACTCAAGGTAAATGGATTATCTTCATCTGTTGAAATGTCTGCCATTGAGTTCAGTAGCATTGGCCCATTTCTGGTGGATATTTTAAAGTGTTAGAGTTTCAGAGCCCTGCCGTGGCTTTATGATACAGTTACACTGTAAATAATAAACCACATGCTATAGCATCCAGTGTAATGTCACAACACTTCAGCAAAATCTGAGCTGAGTTTGACTCAAGCAATGAAATGTTTGACTGTTAAAGTACTGAATCTACTGCTGATCCACTAATGTAATATGACATTTTAGCGGTCTGTTATCTTCAATCTTTATAAATGTGTGTTTGTGTGTGTGTGTGTACTAATATATGTGGTTTATGAGAATACACAATTGTGTATAGTAACAGGTATATAATGATGTGCATAACAACGCAAACATGGTTTACGAGGACACTTCCTGAGTACTCATAAACCAAATGGCTTAAAAAACATAATAAAAGGTGATTTTATTAAATAATGCCAAAGGTTTTTTGTGAGGGTTAGGGGGAAAGGAATAAAACTTGATAAAAATTTTATAGCTCAGTATAAAAATTATTACCGCTATAGGGACTTTCTGTAAAACATATGCAAGTATTTGTGTGTGTGTGTGTGTGTGTTTGGGGTTCACTTAACCACAAATGGGGGACAAATTTGTACCCAAAAGTGAAATCTGAGCAAAACCTAATTTTGGGGACATCCTCATTTGTAAAAACACTATAAAAATGTAGTAAATAATTATAATGCAGAAAGTTTTCTGTTAGAATGTGGGTTAGGTTATTTTATTTATAACCAGAGGTGTATAAAAACAATAGAAGTCTATGGAATTTCCCCATTTAGATAGATAAGTAAATGTTTGTGTGTGTGTGTGTGTATATCATTAATGTGAATGGGTGGCATGTATATGCATATGTATGTGTAGATCTGAGTGTATACGTTTTGTAACGTGGCAGGGATAATTGGATCTCTCAGGCGAAGGAAGAAGCTGATGGACTGTAGTTTAACAAGGCAAAGATTGCACAAGATGGGATTTCAATAAACAGAGAATCTATAGCCACAGGAGTTAAGACAGAGCTGGTCACGGACTGCCAGCAAGTACCTGGCATCCAGCCCATCTCCTCTATTAGAGGAAGAGTGGCTTAGAGCTACGAACCTGAGAGGATGTGTTCTTTTTCACTTCAACAGAAAGAGAACAGAATGCTGAGATAAGCTGATCCACAATCAGATGTACCACAGACAGGAGGAGATGTTGTTATGTTTCCTCCCCAGAAATTCCAGATGCTCTTTACATAAACATTTATGTCAGATGACCACCATTCTTGTTAAGCAGCAGGGTTATTGTCAGGGGATTTACAATGCAATATAGGTTTAAGCTTTGTGGAAAGTGTTTTTTAATGATCTTGAGACAGTTAGCAGGGCCTGTCATTGTCAGTGATGATACTGGCAAAATTAGTATCTGTTTTATGTCTGTAAAGAGACAGACAGACATTGTAGCAGGCTATAAGCATAAGGCTATAAGGCTATAAGGGTCGGGCAGTATTTACTTTAGTGCTGCAGTTGCTGATATTAGCAGATCTTGCCATTTTAACAAATACTGCAGTGCAATTTCTAAAATATTAATTTAAATAGAATTGCTTCTTTATATTCACTTACCAGGTTTATTGTTTTTTGAAGGCTCTCTATCAGTTTTTTAATGTTAGGTTTATGTGTAGTTTCTTACTCAGAACAGTAGATGGCAGCATGGCTTTTCTTTAGAAGATCTGTAAATTCCTCATCATGATCTGTGTTTCTGTCAAATGGTGAGATTCCCAAGGCTACATGGGAATCGCAAACTATGATGTCATCTGTATAGGGAATGAACAAAGCCCATTATCCAATACTAGATTTTGATCAGATCCTATTCTCCTTATTTCAAAACAAAATCAATAAGAAACAATGTAATCACATCCAAATGTGATGTCATCATAATCTTGAATTTTGTTATTTTGATTTAGGGGAAATGGTTTTAAGAAATGACTAGAAATACAATCAGATGGACATTTTATATGATTCAGTAATATTGGTCGCAGGTTGGGCTGACCAATTTATCATATTCATTTAGGAGAGTAAGACTTTTATGACATCACTCGTCTTTAAGCAATCATATATAACACAGATTAATTTACGTTTACTCGCTTTAAGACATCTTAGCATTGGAAACAAAGAAACAAACATCAAAACTGATTTTTCTGGTTCTGGTGTACCCTTTGAGACCTGGAGTAACTGAAGTTCAATACTTTCAGATTAAATTAGCTAAATATGAGCAGAGCTGTTTGCATGTATCTATAAATTACAGGACTGTGTGAATCTGAGGGTTTTACTGGAGGAAAATTGGATGTTTCTTCCTTTTATCTAACCACAGAGAGCAAATGGGAATATGAGGTCAACTGTCAACAGTGACTTGATTCAGATCAGACTGAGGGAATTTGCGACAAAGCCAAGGGCAAAAATGTAAAAAACCTTCAAACTCTTCAAGTAATGTGCAACGAGTCTCTGACCTGTTCTTGCAATGTTCCTGTCAGCTAAGGGGTGAAACCAGACTGGGGAGGAGTGTCTGTTTTAGGGCAGGGTGGAGGAAACTAAGGCGGCTGTGGATTGATGGGCTATTATCCTGTATCAAAGCAGGGCTCATTCAAAACAGCTCAGAAAAACACACTTATACTGCTATATTAGATAAATATGTGCTTGACAATGAATATAGGCATAATGTACATTAACACAGACAACATTAAATCAGTTTACTTTAAAAGTTAGTCTAGTGTTGTGATTCTCAGTGATAGTAAAATGTCAAGTGTTTGAATCCCATGTTAGGATTAATTTTATTTTTTTTATTACACTAAGTAGTGAACAGCGCCTCAGTTATTGTATTATCCATTATGCCTTATGGGAAGTCACCACCCCCAGTTCAATTACTGTTAACCCCCTTATGCAGGTTTCAGTACATGTTAGACAGGCAGGAAGTCAGTGGCCTCAGAGGCTTTGATGGATAGAAACCTTCCCTGATGTGGCGGTCCTTAGAAACAAGAGTTGTATTTCACATAGAATTATGCTTTGTAGCTCTGTAGACTTGGCTTGTTGGTTCTTAAGGCAAAGTGTTTAATTCTCTCGTCTTTTGTAAGTCACTTTGGATAAAAGCATCTGCTAAATGAATAAATGTAAATGTAGGGACAGGGCTTCGGTAATGTTAACTCTTCCCTGTTGCAGAATCCTTGACATTCTTCCTGAGTGGTTTATCTATAAGGAGCTAGAGGACGCAGCCTTGTTATGATGTCGTCAGCAGCTCAGTGCTTTCACATAGGGTAAGAGGCAGAAAGTTACTATGTCTGCAGGGCACTGCAACAGCTGTGCTCAAATAATGTAAAATGATTTGATAAGCCTCCCTCATGCCCACAGTGGCCTGTTTTCATTCTGTCACTCATGAATCTATGAGGCAGAGGCTGAGAGTGAGGTATGATCGTCTCTGTCATTTAACTAAGCGTATGTTCATCTTGTAATCTATTTGTTTACCAGCGAGTCTCTTATGGAGTGGTAATCATTACCATTATATTGGAGTGATTTCTTTTAGACTCTGTGAAAAGAGAGCGATTCTGTTTGTCATTTCTCCTTGCCCACTCCATCTTAGATGACGTGTGTGTTGGTGGGGTGGGCAGTGTTTACTTAATCATACATTGGGAGCCAAATTTGTACCTAAAAGTCAGCAAAACCTGACAAACATGAGCAAATTATGACCTCCTTTTGGGGACGTCCTCATTTGTAAAAACACTATAAAAATACAGTAAACAGAGTTTTATTAAAGAATTAAAAAATGCAGAAAGTTTTTTGTTAAAGTGGGTTAAAGTGTGGGTTAGGGTTAGGTTATATTGTTTATAACTAGCTGTGTATAAAAACAACAGAAGTCTAAGGAATGTCCCCATTTGGATAGATAAGTGAAGATCTCTTTAGAGACCACTGTTGTAGAGAGAAATCTGACTATTAAGTCATGCTACTGTATAAGTGACTGATGCTAGAGACTTAAATGTCTGCTGGGCTATTGTAAGAGTATCAACTTGGCCTAATAGCCATCAAGTACTTGTTATATTGATGTTTAATTACTTTAGTTTGCAGCTGTTTGTGTTCTGTGATGCTAATTTTGCACCTGCTCTATTTAGATGCTATTGACAAAAATGTTCTGCACACAAGAAAATTTATTTGAAGAAATATTTCATTTAAAATAAAACTTCTGTGTTTACTTCTGTTAGTACTAGTAATAGTTACATAATACTAACCACAGGTTAATGGACAATGGACATAAGGGACTAAACATTTTAGTGCTTATTATATATTCTATATTATATAGTCTATATTCTATAAGTTTTCTGTGGCAGGTCTCAAACATGCAACCAATGGCATGTTTAGCACCAATGTGCACCAACATAGGGATGAGTAAATAATGACAGAATATTCATTTTTGGTAAAGGGAGAGAGGGAAATTTTTCCTAGAGTCATAAGTCTAAGATCACCACACAGTGGATGGTTGCAGCATTTGTTTTATCACCATGGGAAGCCATGTTTCATGAAAAGATAAATGCTTATCTTATATTTATTGTCTCTGAGACTACAAGAGAACAAGATTAGGGACAAGATTGCCCCCAATTGTTTCCACATCATGTATCTCTATTGGATTTAGATATTCCACTGAAAAAGTGTCTGCTTTACTGTAGGTGGCTATTCACAGCTGTGGTTCTTGCTGTGTTTTTTCTTCACACAGAAGAAAATGTGCAGTTGCAGTATAGACATGCATGAGCCAGCCTGAGTCATAGTTCTCCTTGAAAAAAGAGTATTTCTCCCATCCACTGTGTTTATAGTGCGTGTAGCTGTCACTTTCTAGCACTCTTTATTTATTACTTTCTAACACACAAATAATGTGTACAAATAATGCACATATTTCTTGCTGAACTGAAGGACTTTGTATGTATATTTGTAACTGAGGGCGTGAAATTTGTAGGCTAAAAAATTGTAGACCTCGTATTGTCAACATACTGTATATCAATACAGAGCCAGAAATGTGTCAGCGATTGCCTCATTGTTTAATTATTTATAATTCAAGAGTTAAGAAAATAAAAATTATGTATTGGTGGCTAGTGGTCATGTCCCAGATCAAGTAAAGACTGGAGTAACAATGAAAACTCTAGACCAACAAAAAAATAATATAAAAGTAAACAAATAATCTATTCTGATTAGCAGTGTGACATTTAGGTACATACAATTCTGAAATTGCACTGAACACATATGCCAATTTTGTGGCATGTTTATGCCTCATTCTACTCAGAGGGTTTCCATAAGTCTATTTGTAGCACATTTCTGTTGTAATGAAGGGCTTGAATGTTCCTGTAGCTCTATTGATAGAGCATTGCATTAGCGGTGCAAAGGTTGAGTTCAATTCCCAGGGGAGCACATGTACTGATAAACTGTATACCTTGAATATGCTGTAAGCCGCTTTGGATAAAATCGTCTGCCAAATGTAATGAATGCTGCAATCTGTAACTTTTGCCTGTAACTTCTGCCATCTCTGTTTGAAACATGAAATTGCAGGTTACTTTACATTCTTTTTATTACTGTTGAAGTCAAATTAAGTCCTAATTAAGTTAATTTTCCTGGAAAATTGAACCGGACAACTGAAATTATAAATCATTATTATTAGCTTACTATTGTGAATCAGGATAAGGTTAGGAGATTGTGTTAAACACAGATCTGTTATGTACTTGCTTAATAACAGATTTTTGTTCATTTTTTTTGCAGCTGATCACTGATCACGGATTGCAGCTGTTAAAGCGCTGCTTAATAATTTATCATCTTGTGAGGCGCTTCTGACAGCAGTCTACAAACTAACCAGTGAGGCACCATCATCCAAATATTATAGTCCCAGTTGCTTGAATGCACTACTGACGGCGATTAAAGACACATTGCAGTAAAGGTTCTTTTCCTCAGAACACACATTATACTTATCTGGTGATATAAACAGTCAATGCAGCATACTGTATCTACCCCATCTTAATGATCTCTCTTCAGTGTGAGCTTATATGTATGAAGGTTTATGTAATGTATTATCTCTCTTTGTATGCATATGATTATGCGAGTTGATTTATGTTATATCTATGCTGATCTGAGAACTTTTGCGTTTTGTTTTCAAGTGGATCTCTTGGCATGTCTGTCTTTGCTCATGCTGTGAATAAATCTTGGCATTAGTGTAAAGGGCAGCTAATGTTAAACATGGATGAAAATGTGGTTGATATCTCCAGAATATCAGCACAATATTAGGACAGCGTTTGAATATCTCAGCTTGTTCTGGACAAGGGGTGTGTTAATTTGCCTAGAGTAGCTGTACAAAAGAAATCTTACAGGATCTGACATAAATAACCTTTAAGTTCTGTCATCTACCCTGAAATCTGTATCGGCTGAACCCAACATTCCCAGGTGGGCACACGACAGGAGAAATCACACATCTCATTCACACAGGCGGTCACCTAAACAACACACAAGCACACACCTCACATGCTGTGGCTCTGATCATAGAAGTCATGGAGACATGGAGATCTGTCTGAAGCAGAGAGAAATGGGCTTTGGGTTGTGCCAAAAATGGATTGAAATAGGAATTTCACCAGTAGCTTGTCAGGACACGTCAATATTGATCAGAGGACTTATGAATATGAAAGGGTCTGGCAGGGTGATATGTGCGTCAAAATAACCTTAATTTTTGGTTACCCAGCTAACAATTTTAACTTGTAGAAATGTTTATCTTATGTTTCCATTAAGTAACAAAAATGTTATTTTGTTGTAGGAATGTTCAAAACATCCTTTTTTATATTTTTTTAACATTATTGCTTGTTAATGTTAATGTAAATGTTATTCAAAACATTTTTTAAATTCTGTAACAATCCACCAGCATTCCACTTTTAAAGAACTATTAGAGAACATCAGCCAACATTCCAAGAACATTCCTTGTTAGCTAGGTATATCCTTGTAAATCTGGTCCTCTCATGACAAACAGAGTTTGCAGGCTCTGTTACCTTAATAGAAATTGTAGATTAAAGTTTACAGTGTTTCTGATTGTCCAGTGATGTGTTTTCTTCATTTGTGCAGTTGGTGTTTATAGGTTGTGTAGCCCACGTACACATGTGCTGTGTCTGATTCCACAGCATCAAAGCAGCTTGGAGAGATTAGATTTCAGAGGCAGCTGCACATAGTTCATTTACAAACAGGAGCTGAATGCATCCCAATATCAAACTCTAGCAGAACATTCTCTTCTGAACAGAACTTGGGGCAGGATCTTTGAGCAGTCTTCAACAACTGAATTTCCCTGGCTCCAGCAGGTTACACTTGTGTTTACCAGGTAGTTTGTGTAACTTTCTAGGGTGTGATTACATCATCTGCTGCAGTGACTCATACTGACCTCTCAGATAAATTGTCATTGGATGCTGCCAGACCCAACAGCGGTCACACAATTCAGAGCAGACATATGGCCATGCTGTGCCCTACCAAATGCTCAGGGAGATGCTCAGACCCTGCTCCAAGACCCCAAGCCAGCTACTCTGGGCATCTGACCCTTATCTCAGCTCAACCGATTATACTGATTGGTCGGCAGAACAGAAGGGTCACTGGAATGGGCTGCAGGGCACAGAGCCCTGTTAACTGTGATTCACTCATTAGAGAAGCACTGTTTAGACTCATGATGAGGTAAGGGGTTGGCTTAGAGCAAACCCTACAGAAAGGAAGAGAGAGAGACAGAGAGAATGGACAGAAGAACAGACAGATGGGTCACCGGAAAGGCTACCAAATGCACAGCTCTGACCTGTATACAGTCATTTATTTATTACAGAAGCACTGTGGTGAAAAAGGATAGCCTGCACGAGAGGGATTGGAAAATGTTTTAAAGGCTCTATCATACTGTTTTTACTATTTTTGCAGTGGTATTATTTGTATACTATAGATCATAAAGCCAAATCACCTACATTTTCCAAAGGTATGCAAAGATATACAGTATACAACAGGGCACATTACAGAGAATAAACTACTGTCTCACTTACTGTTTTTTTAAAACAGTAGTGTTTAGTAAGCTAGTATTCTGTTGTACGATTGTCATATTCTTCATAAATGCTTTAGTAGGTGTGTGTTTATATGTGTGGTTCATTGCACGCAGATACTGTTATTGAGACCATTATTATTCTGATGTAAAATTTTATGTGTCTTTTTGTTTGGGAGTCTGGGCGATGTTTATTACGGTACATTTAGAATGCTGGATAATGAGTTAGCTCACTGCCTTACCTTGATGCAGGTCAGAGAACATAATAACAAAATGCTAAATAATGTTTTGATCATTTTCACACCTCCTGTGTCCTGCTCTTCTGTTTAAATCATGGTAAAAATTGAGAGTTGTTTCCCCAACCTAATTGTAATTCTGGAGTATGTACCATATGAACTGAATTTAAAGGAGCATTTTAATTATGTGTTGATGTGCACTAACACAACTTTAGCATTTTAAATACATTATATACTGCAACCTTTTCAGAGTTGGATGCATGATTCATCAAGTATTATTGACCAAAAAATATATAGTTCTTAGCTGTGCTAAGAATTATATAGTGTGTGAATCAGAGAGCCTTGAAAGTACATGTGCTAACACTTGCAGTGCTGGGATGAATGTCCTGTTTTATGCCTGTTTTCAGTCTGTGTCAAAAACCAACATCTTATATTTGCATATAGACATGACAAGACAAGATACCTTCTTACCTGTAAACTGTGAACAAACCTAAAGGAATTATTGTTTTAGATTCCAAACCATTGTTACCTGTGTGTAGCATAAAGTATATCACTTTATATTATTTACATTCTTAGCTAGATTCACACAGAAAATAAGTGGAAATAATTCAGCCTCCTCACCTGCAGTTGCCCAGCTAACAATTTAAGGGTTGTAAGAACGTTTCCCTTTTGTTTCCATTAAGTTAAAAAAAATAAAAATGTTATTTTAAAAGTTCTAAGAACGTTCACATATATGATAAATAACATTAAAAACGTTCTACTAACGTTACTGCAAAAATGTTTTGATAGTGTTGAGAGAACTTTTACAGAACGTTAGCCAACGTTCTGAGAACATCCCCTGTTAGCTGGGTAACTGATAAAAAAGACAACTCCTATTGCAGTGAACATAATCATGCTAAAGGCTACATGATTAATAAAGCATAAATTCTGAGTTAAATAATCTATTTGTTCAATCAGGTTCAAAATATAGCTGATTATAGCTGAAACAGTCAGTTTCCTTTTTTTTTTATTTCATATTATTCCTGTGTAACTGCAAGACATTACTTTTGAACAAAAGGTAAATTGGGTAATATAATTTTGACAGAAATTGTGGGCCTCATTTCTTACGCTCAGCCAGAACTTGCTCCTGGTAATTTTTATACAAAGGGTGCTGAGATTGCTTGTAAACCGTTTAATAGTTAACACACATTCTGAAGAGCGCCCACACACACACACACACACAAATCTAAACACGTACCATCCATTTACTTGCTTAACTGAAATGTTAGGTGACTAAATCCCCCCACCTCACCCCCTTCATCCTGTTGGGAAATTGTACTGTAAAATTTGTGTTATACAGGAATGTCATGCTGTTTGGTTCATTGGCTTCCTCAGACAAGTGTGAAGGTTTATGATGTTGCCCTGGAGCTTTTCTTAGCTGCTTAACCAGCATTTTACACATTTTCCCTCATATTCCAAAAAGCTCTTTTGAGCTCTTAAATAAGAGCTCAAAAGTTTAACAAAAGAAAATACTTCACCATTGAAGTACACTGTGAGAGACAGAAGTCTGAGAGGTCTAGAGAGGTATGTCTGGTGTGTTTCTTATTATCAGATTTGATGCTGATGCAGATATGACGTATCTGTGCTCCACTAACAAATATTCATTGTGGGTCACTGGAAGAACAGATATAGCCTATATCTCGTGGGGGCATGGATAGGGGGCAGGCCTAGTGCATTCTGGGAACAGGTTGAGTGTGGGCAGGGGACAGGATGCCCCAGATTCATCATTGCTCCTGTGTAGAGCAGGGTTAAAAGCCAAAGATATGCCTGTATATGAAAAACAATATTAGATGCTTGGGAGTCTGTTTTAAAAGGAAATCTGGAAATCTGTATTGATATTTCCTACTGGCACACTAAAGCAAAACATAAACAACATTTTTGGTGAGTCATCAAATGTGCCTTAGACTTTTGCAAAGAACTGCATAAACTAACAATAGTATTTGTTGTGAGTAAATAAAAATCCCAAATACTGCTAATTAAAAAATACCCACCCCAATACATCAGCCTTTATTACATACCCTGTTTATCACATGGTCAAAGCCTCTAGTGCTCTCTCTCTGTCTCTCTTTCTTGCACACACACACACACACACACACACACACGTGTGGTGCACATATCCTTACTTTCTCTCACACCCACATAATTAATTTCTTTTTCAAATAAAATCTTTTTCACACACCCTGTTGTGATGGTTTGCTTTGTGTATTGATTATTACTGATTTAAGTGAAGAAAACAGGGACTGAAGCCTAAGGTCAGGTAAGAGAATAAGACCTGATCTGGGATCGGACTGCAGATAATAAAAGAGTGTGTTGAAGAGGTAAATGCAGTTATCACCCCAGATAGTACAGGGGTTCTGCTAGCACAGCTGCTTCATACAGGGATAATTTACCAATAATGTGATTTGTGGCCTGTCAACATGCCGAGGTGTTTCAAATACACTTGTAGGTTATAAGTGTGCGTGGGTGTGTGTGCATGGCCACACATAAAAGACATATCCAGAAACCTTTCTCTGCATGCTTTGTTATTTCTGCCTCATGTTCATTGTGCTTTCTTGTCTTTGATTTATTATTAGAAACACCAGGTGTTCTATCATCAGACAGTGTGTTTTAACATAATTACAGTCTGCAAACATTCATTATTCAATTATTTTCTGAGGCCCAGTAATTTTCTTTATTATGCTTGCAAATCAGTGTTGAGAGTTTCTGTACCAACACACGGAATTGCAAAATAATGACTGTTTGCGAAAACAGGAAACCCGAAAACTCCTCAGTCAACCATTGGTTACCCCATGTACACACAGCAGTGTAAAGATGTGTTTTGTGCCCCCCTCCGACACCCATCCACCCATTAGACTGTAATTCTCCATCTAATGGCCCTGTGTGGACAGTCCTAAGATGTTTAACCTGTGCAGCTTAATTTGTGTGTTTACCAACACTTTGCTTTGAATTGCCAGTAATGGTGATTGACGATGTCATTGGTTTATATCAACCTTACAAAACAGCAGATATACGTGGAGGAAACAGATCAGTCAGGTTGTGTGTATAAATGCAGCCTGATTTGTAAAAGAGACAAAACAAGGTAACCCATCCATCTTTGTTTAAATTGTAGCTGGTCTGCACCCAAGATGAGAGGCAGGTTCACAAATATAATTTACAGCAATGATTGTAGAATTATATGCAAGCTGAATAGAACATAATACACAAATAACTACTAATTCAAGAGCTGACAGTATCTTGTTCGCTTTCACTGATCGCTGACATTTCAGTCACTCCTGATTTTATATGTTAATATCTAGGCTGACCTGCAAATATCATCTGCCATCCAATTCCATGTGACCTTTCACCAGCCTTAGTCTTAATTGAGAGGTTTACAAGTACCATTTATCAAACTGTTAAATGAAAACCACACTGTAGAGGAACCTCAGAGAGCGCCTCACAATGGTGGTTGATAAACATACCCTCATGCGTAGACAGACATCCTTGACAAACAATTGACTTATTAATTAGCACTAAACCTATATAAAGAGCTGGTCTTAGGTGTCTAACATGCTCTGTGTGAGAGTAAGAAATGCTGTGTATGTTGCGATATCGACCAGATAGGTGTCAAATAGCTCAATAAAAGCAGTAAATAGCACACCAGAGAAATAACACATGGCGCACTAAAGAGCTGTATCTCCTTGCTAAATGTTTCACAACAATGATTTTTATTGGAACCTGGTCCCCAATGGCAACAGCCTTTCTGTTTTTTCAGAGCAATTCATTCGTCTTGGACTATTCTGTACTTTCAACATTGTTCTTTGTGTATGTTTGTTGATTGCTAGCAACAGAAAGGTCATGGGTTCAATTCCCCAGGAATGCACATATTGCTAAAAAAGCTTATAAACAACAGTGCATGAACAAATGCATAAACAGTGTAAATATTGAAATATTTGCTAATAATAATTGTGCTGCTTGCAAAAAAATACCAAATCTCTCTGAATACACAGCTATTTTGCATGACTTGCGATATAAAAGATGATTCTTGAAATCAGATGGTGTAATTACAGAATCCACCAGCAGGGGACCATACTTACCAGCCAAACCTTGACCCCCTTTGGCCCAGACAGTTCCTGCACTTCTTGTTCAAATAAGTCTTTATCTCTGAAGAAGAGGGGAATGGAGAGGAAGAGGAGGTGATTAAGAGTCATGTCTGAAGTGGCAGCAGGTAGTTGGGGAGGTGAGGCACAATTACCCCTTTGTTCCACCCACAGAGACCGAACATGACAGCCGCTGTCATGACTGCAAGAGCTTTAAGCGAAGCTCTTCCAGCAGAGCACTACAGATGAAATGTCACGTCATCTTCCTTTCCTGTCCACCCTCCGACACCTCACCGTGGTTTCCTGTAGGGAAAAGCCCAGACGTACTGTAGGAGCTCTCTCTGGGGAGGAACAGAAAAACAAGAACCTCAAAGAGCCTTGATAGATCCATAATCACAAGATGAAAAACAAACAATAAATAAATCAATACCTAAGTGAATGCCTGCACTTTCAAAGCTGTGGAAAAATTCAGCTTTTTAAGGACACCATATGAATCCAAATGAATCAGAATTTCATCTACTTCATTGCAGTAAAAAACCTTAAGATGAAGGTATGACTGGATATTTTTGAGAGAGGCAGATTTTTTGATGAAGTCCCTGTGTTCAACAGTGACTCAGAGTAAGCTTGTTGAGAATGAACTTGTTGTTAAGTTTGTTTAGTTTCTTGAGGTCTAATTATTGTGCATATTTACTAGATGTGCTAAGCAGATAATGTCTCTCTAAACATATATAGGCATATGTTGATATTTATCTGTTTATTTTTTTATTAAAAACATATGAATCATATATAAAGTATCCACATTTATATTTGGCCATACTAATAGCAAGGAAACTTGGAAAAAAAACCCCACTAAATTATAATTAAATTATTATTTGTCCTGCATGATTGTGACAAACAGTTTAAATTCATTAGACAAGTTCCTTATTTATTAGCAGACAGAAGGTCTGTTACCTAAACATCAGAGGAGAACAACTAAAGGCCAGTAAATATGTTTATTTGCTTGCCAAAGTCCAATTTTACTCATGTCTGGCGTTTGAGTAGTGTTCATTTTGAACCTTGTACACAAACAATGACTTTATATTGTCCAGAATGAGCATAAATACAGGCTACATACACAGTAATCACAATCAGGTGAAACAATGTATCACAATGATGGGGATTTTGAGCCCATCATCATAACAACAGCAATGTTTACCACTCAGATCAAGAGTGGGTAGAGTGAGAGTGAAAGGTGGAGGTAGATATTAGTGTAGTCATATCTCTACCAGTCATAATTCTCCCCAAAATGCAATAATAATCCCCTCCCCCAAACTCCACTTAAGTATATAATTACAGTCATATCCAATGGTAAATTCCTCATTGTTACAAATAATGTTGCAAATTGAAATGATATGATCTGGTGATACAAACAGACTATATTTAGGTGTAAGTTTCTGTATTCAGTGTAAATGAGAGCCGTGAGAAGGAGTGTGTGAAGGGTGTGAAAACAGCACTGAAATGTGTGATTCAGAAATGTGTTAAGGATCAGTTCGATTCCATGTTTTAAACAGGAGATCTGACTCTCCCTGCACTCCCAGGAAACTCTGAAAGAAACACCTACAATTTAGTTGTAGCTGCAGGGCGCTGTGAAATATCTCTGCTGGGAATCTTGTTGATGCTCTGTTTAAACAGAGACAGGTCTTCCTGCTGTCGCAATGAATCACTGCTGGTTTTATTTGATGTTGATGTCTAAATCACAGGGCTTGAATATAAATTGCAATGAGTAATAAATGCTAAAATAAATTCACCTGTGGTTTACACCCGTTTACAGGATACTGTACATTAGTGCGGTTTACCAGACACAAAGCTAAAGGGTGTGTGCTTAATTTGAAGCTGGCAGACAGACCCTGGAACAGAATGTTATAGAATAAATGCAATTTGCTGGACAACAGGCTACTGTACTATTGATTTCTTTCTGAATACAATACAGGATTGTTTTTACCCTCTGTATCTTGGTCTCACTCAGGTCCCTGACAGTGTATAATAAGCCCAGTGCAAGGTCAATAAGTTCACTGCTGCACACTTGAGCTTCTGTGGGTGTGTGATGTTCAATCAAGACCAGACATCCTAGAGCAGAATACAGCTGACTCACAACACAAGGAGTTAAGTATTGTTGTCATTTAATGATGTATTCCTATAAAAGGGCACCAGACTTTAGGTGATCTTGCTCTGGTTAAGATCAGACAACTACATTCTTTTTTTATTACTTTATTATTTACAATTGTTTATGCAATGGGAGGAAAATCAACAGGATGCCTAACAGAGTAGAGTTTAACAGGATGGAAATAAAGAACTGTAGCTGGCCACTGCTCATGGAGGGAATAACTCATGGAGTTAGCTAACATGAGGACATTAAAATGTACTGCACAGTAGGAGTGACCCACAAATATTTAATAAATGTTACATGATCTCAGTCTTGGTGTGAACAGGCATTCGGCCTTCCTCTCCGTATTAATCTTTTCTTATTAGTTTTCAACCCTGTTCTACAGTGTCCTCCCCATAGAGCTTAAATGATGATTTCCTCATTCATCACATCCACCAAATTTGCCTCCCACAAGATGTGAAATGTTCCTGACCCTGTGCATCTGGCTCTTAATGAATCAACGCACAATGTTGGAACATATCAATTGCAGGTAATTGAGCACAGGCCAGCTCTCCACATGTGTGAGTAATGCAGCTAATGTCCCACACACACACTGTTACTCTGGAATGAGAAATGGTAGAAACGGTGAGAGAGTGTGAGAAGAGGCCTGAGGAAGTTAAAGACCTTTGTGTCCTTTCACAGCAGGCTGTTATATCCGCTTTAGGCTCTGCACATGGCTCTGCCCTCTCTTATATCACATCCCATAATACTCTGGATGATGTATCATACTGGTTTGGTGAGGTAAACTGTTTTTTTCATATACAATGAAATGGTAACATCTCACATGCAGGGTCAATGTTACGCATATTACTGTATTAGTACCGTATAGTTCTGTTTGCTAAGGGGTGGTTTAAAGTGTGTTGCTAGGTGGTTGCTATAGGTTTTGGGTGGTTTCTTCCTGGCCCAAGTCCCAGAGTAAAACCTTGGTTTGATGTTTGTCAGAATACAGTGTTGAAATTTATGCAGTTTCCAAATGCATTTTACATTCAACAGTAGGATTTTAAAGAAGAATACCAGCACAGTCCCAAGAGTATCTTGTAAGTGAAGCCTGGCTCTCTATTGCAGATCTATATATTTATTAAATAAGCATGTCCATATTCAGCATAAAAGATATCCTGTGCTGCTGCAGCCCATAGCTTTTAATGCTCTACATTATTTCTGCATCTGCTGCATGCAGTAAATTCTGCCTTTAAATCCTGCACTGACACCTGCATTCTCGTCCCTCTCTCACACCATTTCCATGGCAACCAGAGTGGCTTTACACCCAGTCACGCAGAGAGCTTGAATCTGCGCTTCTGCTGGTAAGGATCAGAGTCTGAACCCTTTCTCAATTTAGCTTAGTTTTAAACTGAGCGCATATTTTAAGTGCTTTGTCTACCTAATATGGTTTAAACAGTGAGATAGACAGTAACGTTTGTATAGAAAACAGACAAAGAATTCTAAGAATATTTTGAGCTTTAAAGCATTGTTGAAGTGTAGGGGCTGGAGAATAGTTTATTTCAAATATTTTTTAAAAGAATTTGTAGCATTTTTTTATACACCCAACAATATAATAGGATATTTTGTGTATTTATCATTTACTTTTCTTGTCTTCAATCTGTTTTTGTGATGTTACCTGTTCCCTCACTGTATGTGTGTTTACACCAAGATGATAAACAGGTCAGCTATGGGTGAACATGTTTATAATTATTAGTGTGTGGTGCGTAGTGAACCCAGCCTTGAGTGCCAGTGACCCTCACCTTTGCAATGTCTCAAGGACCTGCTCTAATAGCTCCATTTGTGACTATTCTAGACAGGCTAAAAGCCCTTGTGACTTTGTTATTTATAGTATTTGGTTGACTGTAAATAAATAGACTAAAGTAAGATTGAATATATGAACCTTTGTACCTATTTAAGGAAACCGTATGTGTCTTTTATGCTAAAGAATTACCATGTCTGCTTTGAGACAGAAGGAATGTTCTTCTCATTGACATGTTGACAAACTACCTCACTCTCTGTTTTATCTGCCTGTACAGCTGTTCTGTTTTCCCTGAAGAATCTAAAGCATCATGATTCCAGACAGCCTTCTGGTCTTCACTCATCCTCTTTTATTTAGTATTTTGAATTTTTGTTCATTTTAGTTTCACACAGAAGTGTGGTCCTAAGTCTTCCTTCTTAACGGTAAGCTTCCTGCCAAAAGGTATTAATAGCCAAGTCTAAGTATCTCCTGTGCTCAGTTCAAGATTAGTGTGTTCTCCTGAATAACCTTTTCTTTGGGAATATTTGAAGCAAGTTCACATCAAGCAAACATCTGGTGTCCGGGAGCAGATAGAATGAGGTTGTAAATCCCTTTGTTAAAATGCATCTCATCTTATTTGATCATTGTTTATGGAGCTTTATGTGGTTTGAACAGGTGTTCAAGGTGGAAGATGTTTGCCAGAGAGAAGCTTAATAAAAAGACTTATTAAGAATCAGCACTGGCTGGGTATGATTATGAGTCAACCTGTACAGCAAATGATGGCTAGTTTTCCTTATTCTTTGTTTGCATCAAACACTGTGATTTATAGCTAACCTAATGATATATTGAAAGAGACATTTATTTTTCCAGCTAACAAGGAATGTTCTCAGAAGGTTGGCTAATGTTCTCTTAAGGTTTTCTCAGTAGCTTTAGTGGAATGTTTTTTAACATTATTAATTCTTAAGTTGTTAGTGGAATGTTTTAAAAACATTACTAAATTTTAGAAATGCTTGAATAACGTTCTTATAATCAAGCAATGATGTTGATACAATGTTTAAAAAAACTGGACGTTTTGAACATTCCTTGAACTTTCAAAATAACATTTTTATTTTTACCTAAGGGAAACATTCTTAAAACTTAAACTTGTTAGTTGGGTTAGCCGTATAAAGATAAAAGGAAGAGGGACAATTAAAGAAGAACCTTTGTCGATTTCTCTCATAAAGAGTCAGGTGTGTTTCCTGTGCAAATCACATTCCCTCAGAGGTTGCTGTGAATTTGCAGAGCCCTGAAGTAATTTATCTAAATTTAGGCAGATGACAGCAGTGGCACTGGGATATGAGCTATGCTCTCTCTCATATATCTCTCACATATGCAAAAAGCGCTTCCTCTTTGTGGGGTGTGGGCAAAATTTGCTAAGTTTTAAATAAAAATGAAAGGCTAGCCATATGTAGCTATCACAATGAATCATATTACCACTTTCTGAAGAATCGCTTGTACAGAAGTCACAGTTGCCTTGTGGGTGATATTACTGGAGGAGGTATAATTGATCATAACTTATAAAGGGAACCACTCCCAAAAAAGGGCCGATTGGACAGCTGATGTGAGATGCTGTTTTAGAAATGCCCCCAGCCAGGGTCACTAAGCTGACTGCCCAGCTATTCTATATACAAATGGAAAGTTAACAACAATATATAATGGTATGAAAAAGCCACTGTACACATTAGCATCATAAAAATCTAGTAAAAGAAGGATAGCTGGGGTAATGAGGCTTTTTAATGTGGTCCTGTTTTAACTTTTCCCTTTTTTTCTTTTTCATTCTTACAGAGAATGAGATTGTGGTAAGAGCAGAATCATCCCGATTACAAATGGAACCATACTATTTTGTAGCATTTTATGTCTTTCTTTGAAGTGCAGCCATAATGTTACTCAAGGTTTCTTGCACTAAAACAGTTTCTTTCCTTAAAATCTGATTTTTTTTGGCTTCTGTACCTTTAAGACTTTTATATGTAAACATCTATTGATATCATAACTGACATCATAGCTCACTGTAGTTCATTAGTGCAAGCAAACTTATGGAATTCTATATAGGTGTTAACATTCATTTGTAAGAGGTCCTATGCTAATGTGTGTGTGATGTCATCTGGAATATTTGCTTTATATAGTGTTAGCGTATATGTCTACATAGTTCTACATTGTACATAGTTAAACTGTTTCATGATATGTCCACTTTGTATATGGTATGATTAATGATTTTTCCTATTCCAGTGAACTCGGATGAAAAAGCAATGATGAGTGTCTGTGCTTCAGCGGATAAACCCAATACCCGGTCCTTCCTATGAGCAGGCTGTGTAAATGGGACCTAACAAATAACCAAAGTCAATTTCTCAAGGGTGGTTACACATTTGGATCAGATCTTATTCCATATAATTCCCTCTCTACAGGCTGAGCATTTTCACCAAGCCCAGCCTTTAGTTTATTAACCTTCAGATTTGCTGCATAAGCCGTTTCCTGGGCAACCACTCTTCTACCCTTTTCCAGAGCAGGAATTCATTTTTAATAAGCCTTGAGCATTGTCTTGTCAACCTGGAGCTGTTATCAGACAATGTAATGCTGCATAATTGAACTGTGCTTTATTTGTTTGTTTGTTTTGGGGTGAACTGCTAATTGGTTTGAAAGATTGGCCCTCAAATTCTTTGCCATTATGAGATTTGACTGAAGTGCTTCATTGTGCCTTTATGAATTTGTACTTATTAAACAATTTTCTCCACATGATCTTCTCATGATCATCTTATTCCTCATCTTTATGACCACCGTGTTCCCTGTAAAGTTCTGCAACACAAGTCAAGAAAAGTCTCTGTATGGCTTATTGGATTTAGTGGGATCTTGAGAGACTTAGCCAGCTATGATAGATGGCGAAGTTAAAAAATATAATTCTATTCTCGAAAATCAATTTCTATAACTCATGTGGTTTTATTGGACCTCGGCTGTCACTCTCACTAACCAAGAGATTGTAGGAATATGGTTTGATTCAAGTTTGAAGTTAGATTTTAAAATAAAAGAATGGCATGATCCTATAATCATAATATAATATGATTATACTGTTCAAATACTGCTTTGAGATGTTCCTTCTATCTATTTAAATGTGGTTCTGATTCATTATTGTTATGATTAGGATAAATACAGTGCTAAGATGATATCCATTTAACAGCAAGCAGAGGAATAAATGGAATGAATAGATTGAACAGCTTCTCTTGTTTCTGTCTTAATGTGGAATCAATTAATTGGGTGTGTTTTGTATTGAGTGCTTAGATGGTAAAGACTTGAGTAGTTTCCAGCCCACATTAAGTGTATTGACATAAGTATTTCACTAACAGGGAAACACAGGGGTCTTGCGTAACAATAGCTCATGGTGCAAATACCTGCGTGATTAAATTAATAGATATGATGATGCATGTATGGTGAACTTTATTTACAATCGGATTGGACAAGTGGGCTGGACAGCTGTGCTGATATGTAGTACAACCGTTTGTGACTGATGTTAATTAGTTAATGACAGGGTGCATTTAAAACACAGAAGACAATTTAATGCTGCATAATTGAACTGTGCTTTATTTGTTTGTTTGTTTTGGGGCGGACTGCTAATTGGTTTGAAAGATTGGCCCTCAAATTCATTGCCATTATGAGATTTGACTAATGTGAACAAATAATAAGTAGTTGATTGAATACTGCTTAAAGAAACAGCTGCATTGTTGTTCTGTTTTAGTTTTTATAGTTTTTATAGTTGAAATGAGTGTTCTGATGGCAAATATATATTTATATTCTTTGACAGATCTTAAACAGTCCAAATATATCGTCACATTTTGCATGGTTGCAGCATAGTCTCTAGATAAATTGTAGTACAACCTTTAGCATGTTAAGACCAGCTGTAGCATTATTTCTTATATTCAACTTTCTCACTTTAAGGTACCAAGAGCTCTCGATTTCACACCTTGTGGAGTGCATCACATCCTGCACATTGTAATTACAAGACATGCGTTTTAAAATGAGTGTTACTCTGCGATCTGTCTCTCTTCACCTTTGCACTTGCACATCAGTACAATTGGGAAACCAACCGAAACCCCTTACAGCAAAAGTGCTGAAATGTGTGTATTTTTTCATAGGAAAGCAACAATGTTTTCTCTTTGCCTTTGATGCTTTAAAGCATTGGAGGACCAAAGAGAACGTCTCTGTAGGTGATAAATCTTGCTCTTAAACACATTTATTCTCCAGCTGAAGAGCTGTATTTCTCTCCACCCATACAAGTCCATTTGCAGACCTTTCTGCAAATTCATATTTGATTTTTGCTTTTACATTCTGGCTTTCATTCTCTCCTTTTTTTAAAGTAAGCAATCTAAATAGAAGATTGATTAGTTTGTCATGCTATGCTAGAAGAATGACAACATTGTATAAGACTTAATCCTGGTAGATGCTTCTATTTTAAAGGGGTAATTTAACCAACGATGGAAATTCTGTTCATGTTTAGCCATACCTGATAAGGTTGATCACAAACTGACTATGATGTCATCACATTGTGTATGTTCAGACATGGATAGAAACAGGTACTGCATGAGTTAACATGCTTAATTGTGTTCTTCATTTACTGCTTCATCTACTGACACATCCCAATTGACCGACTGCAAGTAATTATTGAAAACATCACAACTGTGAATTGTGATTTCGGCATTTAAGCACCATAGCAAGGAAGACTTTGGCTTAATAAGTTCTCTAAATATACATTTCTGTTTAAATAAATAGTTTTATTCTGGTTGCATTATGTTTACTATTTCATTAAGCCACATGCTCAGATAAAACTGAAAATCGTTTTTACTGAAAAGGTTATATGTAGGCCTAGATTTAGTTTAACATCCTATTGGAACAAATTTTGCTAATCCCATAGGTTCAATTAACCACCTATAAAAATTAAAACAGCTTGAATTAATGACTGCAACATTATAACGGATGCCCATTCATCAACAATTGTAGAATGTAAGCATGCTCAGAAGATGCTCTCCCTCTCCTCCTTTATTGTCTTTATTACTGCACTTTATGGAGCCATAGATCAGGTCAGATCAGCATTTGGAGACAGCAGAATGAGATAACACCCTAGTCATTAAATAAAAATGACCTCCTCCTGCTCATGCCTCATTAACTCCCTGCAACAATCAGAGACCAACCACAGCAGCCCCTCAGGAGGTTAACTGCCCCTGCAGCCTTGTCCCCAGAGACCTGATGTGTCCACCACCAAAGGTCATTAGTGACATCAGGAATGGTTTGGTGACACGAATAATGCATTTGGTCATCTCAGGGCAGACAGGCCATATTTGAAATGGGAATTGTAAAGCTCTTGCTGCTCAGATTTGTGGTTATATATTTGTCTTTTTGTCTTTTATCAGACAGGACAACTGGATGTGGAAAGAACCTCAAAACAGGATTTGAACTCAGGTAACCTAAAGTGCTAGTGCATGATTTGTTGGAGAATTGGCTGCAGTGCTATTATAGGAATGAATAGGTGACAACAGCCGCTAAAACAATTGTTCTATTCCTAAATAATTATTGGGTAAGACGTCCTATGTTTGAATTTTTACAGAGCTACTTTAAGACATAATATTCAATACATCTCAAATGTATTTACATTATTTATGGGAATGTAATCAAAATGAGTCAACATGGTTGAGCCTTGGCTGGTATTAAACTGTGCATCAATTTATGAGTAATCTGTGTGTTTCAGGTTATTCTCAATCAGGCAAATCAGTTAAGCTGTTGATATTGATGCACAGCACGTTCAATATAAATGTAGCTGCTCTTAAAGCTCTGACGGCTAGGATAATCAATGTTTCCAGGCTTGTGGGACACTTCAGTCAAATAATCTATGGTCACTTCATTATTGACTCAGTTCTATGATACTCTCCTGGTTATACGATTTGAAATTAATAAAGACACGTAGATTCAAAGGCCTCTGGATCTAGAATTGCTTCAAAACTCGTGGTGAATGAAATAAATTGTCAAGAATACACATTTTATTTTAAAGATATCATTATAATAATAATGTCTCACCTCATTCTGATTGAAATTGTTGTCACTAATCATTATTCCCCCGTTCTGTGATACTTTAAATCAGATATGATTTAAACAAAATGTTTTGCTCAGGTCTAGGTCCAGACCTTAGTAAGAAAACTAAAAGGGCAAGACAAAAGGTTAACAAATAACACATACTTTTATGTTGAAAATCAGATGTACTACACTAAGCAGTTGGGTGTCAGAAGTCTCAGAGCTGATCTCAGCAGCCACAGTATATCTGAATACATTACAGCTTAAGTCCCTCTCCTCTCATAACAAACACTCAGACCTTACATAGGCACATTGTCCTGCATGCTACAGTGGCTGTTGCACTTAAATGAAAGATAAACTTAATTCCTCCAGAGAAAATTTAAGAGGTAATAAAACGTTTTGTGGCCCTTGATCTGCTTGCAAGCACTTGCTAGTTCAGTTGCAATGTCTGTGTAAGTATTTATCCAGTAAAATACAGTAAAGCATATTTATACAAAATGCAATTTACTGTAAAGCATATTGATCTGTATAAATAGCACAGTTTATGGAAAAAGGAAAAGTCAAAGAATGGTTCTTTTTTTTTGATTTTTGATTTTTGATTGTTAAAGCCATGCTTTTTGTAATCAACACAACTTACTGTACAGTGCCAGTGAAATAATTACAAAAATTATTACAAGCAGTATAACCATATCATTCTAATATTATGAGTGTTAACACAACTATAATTTATTTTGTAATAATTTTATCAGGCAGTATTGCATTGTATATACATATTTATGATGGCACTATATCTACGATATATACTGTACCAGTATTTCTAGGCTCTCCCAGCTAGCAGGGAATGTTTGCAGAACATTGACTAAGGTTCTGTGAATGTTCTCTCTAAGTAAAAAGTTTCTTGCTATAATGTTAATAGAACTTTTTTAATGTTATATATCACATATATTAAAAACATTATTTCTAAGTCGTTAGTGGAGTACACCATCTAAAAAATACTGTAATTTAATAAAAATGTTAGGGAAGTGTTTTAGCACCCTAAAATTATTAGCTGGGTTGGTACCACAATACTCTAGTTGCATACTGTATACTGTGCAACGCTGTTGTTAATAACTTACATTTCCTCTGCTGTCTGGCCTTTTATTAACTCTGACTGCAGTTCTTGTGTTTATCTTTGAGTCTTGCAACACTGTAGTTCTGTGTAAATGCAAGAACCGTGAACTGACAGAAGGCAGGTTAATTTATAATCCACGCTTGGTCTACGTCTCTATTTCAAGTCAGTAGTAAACAGATGAGCTCAGATTGTGACACTAGTCATGTCTGTTGATTGAGTTGTGAGTAGTTGCTGGGCACTATGTATCACCTCTGCAATAAGGGATGAGTGCATTCATCACTGAAGTGCTTCAGCAGGGCACAGCTTTTAAATCTGGATTTTTAAATGATGGGAGGGGCTTCTGTCACTGTGCAGGGCACTTTAGGATCAACCAAATGGGACCTAATGTTTTATGGTCACTCTAAAATCAGCAAATATAAGGCCTGTGCTTAGCATACTTTATATCCATATATGTACTGTATATTTTATATGTAGGAACCCTCTGTGCCAGAGATTAAAAGAGTTAATTAAATAGGTACTTAACATGCAGACCTTCAAATCAAGTGAAAGGTCGTATTTCTCTCTCACAGGATGGTGGTGATTTTGCAGTGTGTCAGTCTGTGGCATTAGCAGTAGTTCCTCATGATAATTAGGTTGTGTGGAAAAAGGCATTTGCGGTACTTTGTGTCTGGAGCTTCAGACTGTACATTTTAATCCACCTTCATTATTCATTCTAGAAGTGTATAAAAAAACATAGAAATTATGTATATATGTATTGAGAGATTCCTGTAGTTTTGCATTTTCTTAATAAATGTGTTAAATCTGTTTACTTATATAATATACTCTTTGTGTAGTTTCTGTTATTTTTATAATGCCTATTAAAAGCTTATTTTATACACTATATGTATACTATATGTATTTTATATACACTATATGTACATCATTTGTACACATTTTTGCATTTCCCTACTATCGCATCATGGGATGTGTGTTTTGGCATTATTTCAAGAGCTCAGTGCTCTAACTTTGACTGTTCTCTTGTAGCTGGGATTACACAAAGAGCTCAACAGTGACTTTGCATATAAACACATAATATACCCAGTGGTACGTCATACACTCAGACTTATTCATAGACCAAAACAGAGATGCATTACAATAACTAACCCTGTAATTGCCTTGATTTACAAACTGATTTGCTTGCTAATAAATCAAAGGCAAATTTACCCTGTCATAGAAGACAGAGTTTGATATAAAAGAACATTTATTCCAAAAGATAAAAGCTCAGATAAAATTTGTCAGATGCTTTTATCCAAAGTGACTTACAGTGCATTCAAGATATACAGTTTAGCAGTATTCCCTGTGATTTGAGCCCATCACCTTGTATGTTAGCTACAAGAAAGTGTATTGTAGCTTGCTAGAGATATGGAGAAATCGAGGCAATGGAAGAGTGTGATGGTGGGGATGTGCCACAGTATATTTGTGTGGAACAGGCTGATGGCTGTCATGTCTGTTTGGAGACTCTCTTTGTTTGCCAGTAGACAGGATGAGATTAAGTCTTGAAGATGTCACTGCCGCTCCAAGCCTTGTGGTTCTTCTCCCAATCCGCACAGTAGTGATGTAATGCTGGATAGACTGTTGTGTAGCCCACCGTAAAGTCCACACCAGGGCATGCTTGGCAAAAGGTGCATATAGTGACCACAGAAATGGGCACTAATGAGCCCCCTTCTGGATCAGACAATGACAAATAGAACTCCCTATTTTCTTCTTTTCGACTTCACAGACTTGTGGACGTGACCACTTGCAAGGCAGCATGGGCACATAAAGTGTGCCATCTGGGACAGACAACAAACTGTGATGAACACATCATGATCATACAAAGAGAAATTAAACATAACAGACATAAAAATCCCCCAAGTGTGACATTTTTAGTGAAAACATAAACCTCCCCAAACAGACCAACCATCTGTACAAGCCATATGCCAGCGATTGTAATATAATTTAAATAAAAAAGTGATTAAATGACAAATTCCTATTAAAGTAATGCAGTACTCATACTCCTGAAATAAGATCCACTAGCCTAAAGACTCTTGAGATCCAAAAGAAATCAATGTTGCTATTTAACATTTCTTTCTATCTTTTAGAGAATTGCCATTGAATTGTCCTTTTAAATACCTGCATGTAAACCTTTCAATAGGGGCAGTTGTGGCCTACTGGTAAGTGAGTCGGGCTTGTGATCAGAAAGTTGCTGGTTCAATTCCAGCGCTGGCAGGTAGCAACTGAAGTGCCCTTGAGCAAGGCACCTAACCCCTGATTGCTTCCCGGGTACAGTAGTGTGCTGCCCACTGCTGTGTGTGCGTGTGTGTGCGCGCGCATTTCGGGTATGGGTTACCATATCTGACAGATCTTTCACTTTAATAGGAATTTTTCAGTACTGTGCACCTTTCTTTCATTATTAATCAGTTTTGAAATTCAGTGTGACTTAAACTAAAAAGTTTTTTGTGACAGAATATTCTCTTCCAGTTTGCATTCATGGAGTAACAGAATGAGAGAAACACAGTGTTCCTATGAGGACTCTGTTGAGAGCAGTGAGGAACAGTGCTGCATATGTGTGCTGGATCAATGTGTACTCTGAAAGGAGCCCTCCTTTCCATGATTTGTTTTGTTCTAATAGTCCCGCTCTTAATTATCTCCAGCAATTGGGACAATCTCAGTAACCTGCAACCTTCCTACCTCTGGCGATTTCTCAGAATTAGACCCATGACTGCAGCTTGTGACAGTACACATGGAAAATCAATATTGCTCCATGCCTTACAACATCTTAACAACATCTTAATCGCCTGTTTATGTTGTATGATAGTTAGACTGCTAAATAGTCACATTGAAATACCTGAATCTGATCTCAAATTAGTCCAGACAGAATCATCAGGTCTATTATACAACTATACAACTTATGCAACTAGGATATTTTTGTAGTAATGAATTGATTAAAATGCACACATTTATGTTATAAGATCTTATAAGATTTAATCTTATTTGTGAGACTTTAAATCAGATCTGGGACTGAAAATTAAACAAAGGAAGATATCAGGGAACAAACTTAAGATTTCAAGATCTTCTCAAGACATATAGCGTTGCATATCTACTGAAAAGAGACATCTGTCTATGTAGATTATATCTTGCTGTTATCTGGTTGTTTCGAGATGTAGTCAGCTATGAAATTGTTCAGAGTCTCTGTAGACAGTGTTTTAAAAGGGAAAACACTGTGTCTGAAGCTCAATAGGAACTTAAGCACTTGGAATGAATGACTGTAGTGAAGAAAAATATGTCAGCAACACAGATAGATTTATTCTAAAATTTCAAACTAATCCTCCACATAACCGCCTGGAATAGTGATGCATTCACAAGCTTGTTTGTTCACAAGCTACTGAAGTCTGTGATTTTTCTTGCTTAATAATTACAAAACTCAATTCAGTAGACAGAAATCTTCATGGTTTCTTTGGCCAACAGTCCTGTCAAGAGATTACTTCTTGTAGCATTGCTTTCTTGTGAACTATCTAATTACCATCTAAAATCGCATCTAAGATATTAATAATATTACCAATAATATTGGGTGGAAGGTTATACTGCAGTCATTCAGAAAGAGACACACGGAACAGATAGTGAGATAGTCACTCTTTATACAGTTAGTTCTGTTCCTTTAATCTGATTGGACAAGCAACATTCCACGATGTGTTTAGTACAATAGCACTGGGAAACTGTTTGTATCATTCTGTTTATCTACATTCACTAACTGTGAACTGTGACAGCAGTTGATCCTGCTTGGCTTCATTTTAAACTTCGTTAAATTTCATTTTTATCCCAAATGACATGTTTACAAAGTGCTTCAGGGAATGAGTCACTAAGCATCCATGGTAAAATGATAAAGATGATAAAAATAATAGCAACATGCATAAATCTGCTGTGAATTTTATGCTAATTGGTTTATATGTTTTCCATTATTAATATTTCCATAAATCTTCATGAATTTAAATAGCAGCTGCTACTGATATTTGGCTTTTCCTTATGTAAATATACCATCGTAACATTCCTTATATTCGTATTTTAAGTTAATGGCTGCATGTTCTTTACGTACAAGGTGGATTTCTTTAAATGTCACTTGCAATATTCTACAGTATCCACACCCCCTGAATCGCACTGTTCATTATGTGTGACCTTGCTGTTCAGCTGCAATTTCCATCGTTACCTTGTCTTTGTGTAAGGGCAAACACACACATACACACACAGACAAATAAATACAGAGTCATTTTTCTGCTTTAAGTGGAAGCACAATCAATAACTGAATAAAAGTATTATCCTGAACTGCTCCCACAGAAACCACAAAAATATCATTTATATTTATTGTGTTTCCGGGGGGGTGGGGGGTCTGGGTTATTATGATAATAATCTGTTGTGGTTTTGAGATTAATCTCATCCAGAAAGCTGAGCAGCGGCAATAGTGATACTAGTTAGATTGAAACTAGTTAGTTCATGAAACTAATCATACTTAATCATACATAACTACTCAAACACTTCTAATCACACTCATTTTCTAAATCCTGTGGAAACAGTGGATAATCTCATATATAGTTATCATTCTCTGGTAGCAGGGATGATTAAAAAAGTGACATAAAGTAAGATAATTTTTCCCTAAATTGTGTTACATATAAGCAATTAAGTACCATCAGTGCAGGTAAACAACAGGACACCTTTCATCTTCATTTTCATCTTTCTGAATGGTTCTATAAAGATAAGACACACAAACACATTGCGATGTGGGTAAGCGCACATTTGTTTGTGTGTAAGAGACAGCATGAGTCAATATCCTGCGTCTGAACTGATCTGTTGTACAAGTACGGATGGGAGGTTAAGTGAGTTTACTTTATAAAAGTTTGTCTCTGTGGACCTTATTAGACAGAGCCTGCCTCTTTCTCTCCATACCTGGACAGAGAGCTCTTCCATTTGTCGTTCCTGATTTTTCAGCCATCAGCGTTTTAGAAAGGGTGCACAGCTTCTTTTCTCTGCCTTAGTGCAGCGTATAATGTCAGTTGTGCAAAGGAATTCTGGCTCAGCAAAGGCAGAAACAGACACTATTTGGGAGTTTTATCAGTATTGCTGCAGTAAATAAAAAATATCCAACATTCTTCTGCTCAAAGGGAGTGTATAAAATATACTGCTATGTTCATTTGTCTTGGTAATGGTAAAAATAACAAGTCCTTTACAGACACTATTTGAAGAGGGACCTTCTGCAAGAATGCTTCTGACAATTAATATCAAAGAGTTCCTGGAAACCCCAACAGGCTAACTAATGATTTTCACTCCGATTTCTTATCTTTGTTTACAGATTTCGAAGTATGAAACTAGAAGAAGACCTAGAAGATGAGACCTTTTCTTCTAATAATTTAATCACATAGATTAAATTATTGGAATATTTATTGTTGTAATTTTTTTAGCTACTTGCTATTGCTAATAAGGATTAGATGTTATTTAAAGAAGAAGCATTGTCATTCTATAGAGAATTTCCCTGAAAAATTAAAAATACAGTGCAAGGTGAATCATCAATATTTTGGTCCATTTTCCTGGACTGCTACTTTTGAATGCATATGTCTTCAAAAAGCTACCATCAGTGTCAGCAAAATTATTTTTAATCTTACATAATGTTTATGTTTTTCTCGATTCCTGACTGAAAATCTGTTTCCATTCTGACAATTAAAGTCAGACCGCAGATTCCCTGCATAAAGGAAATGTCATTATCATCTTCTGCAAGCCCAGATGTTAATACAGATGAGTGGTTTTAAATGCCTGCTCTAACACAATCTGATAGGAGAGACTTTCCTCCTCTCCTCCTGCTCTCACCTCCTCTCCAGAGCTCCTCACAGCCCTTCATTGATGTGACAGGAATGTATCCTCCTCCCAGATTGATCTGACTTGGGCTCGTATTGGTGACATTTCCAGAAGCATGAAGCCCACTGGTAATGAAACAACTCCGACAGCAGTCACAGCTGGCTGGGTCCTGTTTGAGATTTACAATTACACATTAGAGAAGTGACACTGTTTCCTACAGAAGCTCTTGTAGCTACATACCAACATTACAGGAAACATGCTGAAATCACATGTTCTCTGTACTGTAACAATTTCTTAAATTATGTGTTCCCTTGGAAAACATCAAAAGCTAAATTTTCCACTCAATTTGTAATGCTGATAATATCTTTGGTAATTAAATAATCACAAAATTACAGTATTAATGCAAACGTAATAACACATATATGCCGAGGAGATTACACATACTGGTTGTTTGGAGATCTACTTTCCTGAAACTATTGATCTCATATTTTTTCTCTGTAATATCTGAGGATATTCAGGTTGCTTAACGATTACCCCACATTTCCCCCTGTGTGTTGCCAAAAGATTCTGGAGAAATGATTGCGGTTCAAATTTCAGAAGGGTCACACTGTTTAGTCCACTAGAAGAAACTATTTCACTTTCTATCACTGTAATACCTGTACTCTTCATTTTCTGTGTAGTTTTCACTGGATTTGTGTTGTGTGTTGATTTCACTGGATTTGTGTTGTGAATGTTTTATTGATGTCTCTGTGTGGGGTACAATGAGGGCTTCAGAAAATGTAACCAGCTCCTGACAAGCTGCTCTAGTCCATTATTTCTAGGGTGAAGACCTGTACTATGGTGAGACTATACATTCCACAGCAATCATCTCAACCCCTTTAAATGTGACAGTGAAGGAAATACTATCTTCTGTATCTATCCCGGACACATAATAATAAAATTAAGGAGTAAAATATAGGAAATTTACAAAATAAATAAATTCAGTGTACACCTGTGCAAAGAGTAATGAGATGTGCTGATATGAATTGTACTTACGGTTTTTAACTAAATGTATGTAATTTGATGCTTTTATTTCAGAATACAATTGGTGAGTTTTCCTTCTGTTTAAACTCATTAGCATCAGTCTGGTAATGACTAAACACTTACGGTTGTAAGACTTCAAAATCAATAAAACCCTAACATGAGAAATTAACTCTGCATTAATATTCTTTGGGGACACGGCTGCACACATCAGAAAAAGGTTGTAATGACACCAGATTTGTTGTTTATTTTGATGGATAAAATTTAACATGAGTTTGAAAAGCACACAGTTCAGCCAGGTGATAAATACCCTGAAGAGGAGCGTTCAGGTCAGGTCATATAGTAATCATTAAGTGGCAACTCTGACCACTGACCACATGCTCATTTGTATTCACTCTGCTGTTCTTAGTATGTGCACAGAAAGACAAATGAGTTTTTCCTCAGTTTAGCACAGATCTTTTAAAGGCTGACAGTGGTTTTGTGTCTGCTGCTCAATAAAAATGGGGAACAAAGGGTAGTACTGCTCTTTGAGCTCTGCCCAACACACAGTCCTGACAGTTAGTAGATATACTAACAGTGGCCTGTTCAACACTATCTGTGCCCTCTATAAACGCTCCAGTGTTTCACAAATATTCTCTTTAAAGGAACAGTTCCCTGGTCATTGTAGTCATTTGAACTATAACTGAAAATAGCATAATGCTTTGTTTTTCTGCAATCATTTTGGTGTCTTAAATTCTGTTTTCTTTAATAATATAACTCTTAATGTATCTGAATATTTCTGAGTATACTGTATAAAGCTCATCCCAAATGCACACTTAATGATAATTCTCTTGGGTAAATTAGTGTGTCTCCAAAATTATATTCCCTGAGTCATCAGTGGCATCTTTGATGCTCTAAATGTGCGTACACACGCACACCTGCATCATGGGTAATAAAGCTAGATGAATGCTGGGTAAGCCAGGCCAATTGTTTGAGGGTTTGGTCAGGGAGTGTAATGTTAGCTGTACACAATCTTTTGCATCTTGTTTTTCTAACTAAATTAAAAACAAATGTACCCAATAAAAGTGTAAATGCTGAGTGATGGTAATATACCAGAGATATTATGTCTTTCCTATATCTTCAACAGGGTGACCATAGTAGAAAGCTGTCCTGTTTTGAATTGCTAAACACAGCCATGAGAAACTGGCTGTGCTTCATAAGAAATGAGAGTGGCCTGTGGGAAAGCAGAGTGCAGAAAATGGAGGCCGTGTTTTTGTCATGACATTTCCCCTCCATCTGTCAGTCATCTCTGTGGCCATGTGGAGGGTCATAGATCCCCGGCTAAACTAGACATGTCATCTCTGATTGTAGAAAATGCACTGGAGACATCTTGGGCCTGACAAAAAGAGTCAGCATATGGTGTGATAAATGCAGTGAAAACAGACAGAGAATATAAATGTATGATAGCAGTGCTGCGTTTCAGATTCTCTTTTACTTGACACAAGAACATGTTCTGTAGGTAATGTGTACAGTATGCTTACAGGTCTAAAATAATGAGTGCCATCAGCTGGTGGTGTGTGTGTAATTGTTTGTGTTATATTTGGATCAGAAGTCTTCCTGTAGCTCAGCAGCGTGGAAGTGGTGGATTTGACTCCCAGGGAAGACAGTGTGATAAAATTGTATAGCTTGAATGCTCTGTAGGTCTTTTTGGATAAAAGTGTCTGCCAAATGCTGAACTAACACCTGTAATGTCTTGTAAATTTCTTCTAAATGAGAACAATTTAATTTAGGTGTCACGTACTGTATTGATTCCCGTTTTTTTTTTGGTCAGGGATAACTGTATAGGTTTCAGCTTTCAGCACATCTGTTACTTTCTCTGGTCTATATATATGGCCTGGCTTTATGGAAATCATTGGTTCTAAACTGCCATATATAGTTAATGTAGCACAAGTAGAGTTAAAACAGCTAAATTAAACAGCTTTCTTGGTATTTTGGCACAAATTTATGTCGTTTGATATAAGATAGCCAAATTATGAAGATGCCCACATGGTCAGACTGTATAACAAGCCCTTATCTTTGAAAACTGAAATATTAATAAAACTCAATATTTAGCCAAGGACATTTTTCTTTATTTTTGGACATTAACCAGTTTTGTTATGGTAGGTTGCCACTTATTGTCCAGTTTAAATTTTGGGTTTATTTAGGTTGTATGTATTTTTATGTATATAGGTTTAATGTATATAGCTGCTTTGTATGCCACTTTCTTTGTGCACAAAGAGTTTAAAACATATAGAGCCTCCATTTCAAGCCTGGGGTGACTAACCACACATTTTATGTGAGGTTTTGCTAAAATGAGGGTAGGTCTAATCTGACCCAGGATCAGATGATCCAGATTAGAGCATAAAAGCTGCATGTTGCCTAATGCACATCCTGGGCTGCTGCTGCATCAGAACCATGTGTCATCACATGACTGCATGTGAAACTTAAGGCAGCTTCCTCGTTTGTCTCACTGGCTTCACAGGCAGTGTTTTGTGGAGGAGCCTCATATGGAAACAGACAGGTCTCACCAGAGTGTGAGATCTCATAGACAGTGAAGGGTACAGTAGTGTTTCTCTGATTGCAAACATTTATGGAGTCCAGGAAAGGTTTCAAAGGGTTTTGGTATACAGTACAGTACTGAAATGCTTGTTTGTATCATTACTCATTCTCACAATCTCAAGCTCTTCAGAGCAGCTATTTATTGTACTTTCAAAATGTCTTTTTTAGATCTACGCATGACAATATAAGTATATTTCCTCTTGTTTTGTTTTCCTTTTCTGCTCATTATTTAATTATTTAGTGTAATACTGGCTCTAAACAACCGTTATGTTTTCTCTGTCTATGGTTAATTAAATAGAGGAAGCTTTCCTTTGCTTTCATGGCTGGTGGGCAAATGCAATTAAACTCTCATAGCAGGAACTTTATATTTATGTCTCATCATTCATCAGAATGTCTGGGCCTGGCACATCATTCTCAGATTAACTTCCATTTATCACTCCATTTAATTTATTCATTCATCTCTGTATTTCTGCAAGTTTGATAATGTTTTATGTAAATATATAACATTTTGTTAGATGGTCTAATTATGAATATGCATCTGTTACAATTTGACTAAGTAATAAACACTGACTGTTGTTGGGTTTCTTGTTAGGGGAAACTAGACTTGAAATTACAGTTTTACCTTACCAGAATTTTATGTGACTGTGTACATTTTGTACTGATGAGGAATATCTTATATAAAAATATCTGTATATGCCTTATGTCCATATTTGTGTGTACACAAAGTAGATGTATATATGTATCCGGGTTCTCCTGTATCTTGGTGGTAGAGCATTGCGTTAGCAGCGCAAGAGATTGTGGGTTCGATTCCCAGGGAGCGCATGTACTAAGGAAATGTGTAACTTGAATGCACTGTAAGTTGCTTTGGATAAAAGCGTCTGCTAGATGTAATGTATATGGATGCAGCATATATGGTAATGTGTGCGTGTCAGATCAAGCTGTTTTTCCAGCCTTATTCCGTTTTAATTTTGAAAACAGACAGCTTCTGATTGCACTGATCAATTTTCAAGTACAAAATTGTGTCTCCTGTTTGTGTTCTTGTTTTCTGCATGTTCCCATTTAGAGCTCCTAAACCATTTTTCTCCTCAACAGAAGCTTTTGGAAATCCACACAAGTGTCAGTTCTGCTTGAACTAGAAGGCTGATGGCTGAAAACCAACTCACTGCTTTCCCTGCTAACGGCTGCTCATTAACTTCACGATCAGAATATCATCTCTCTCTCTCTCTCTCTCTCTCTCTCTCTCTCTCTCTCTCTCTCTCTCACCTGTCTCCCTGACTTTCTTATGGAATGGACAGCTTGTTCTGTTGTTGTGCATTCAGGGCCAAACTTGCTCCAGAACTGTCAGAACGGTGGGAACACACACACTGTGCTTCAATTCTTCCTCTAAAACTCAGGATTCTGCCAAAACACTTTACGGGGTGGAACTTTTCCTGTATAAAAATATCAGTTATTTTCAAGGCTTAGCTAAGAAGGCTCCATGAGTCCAGCCCTCACCATAATGGCATCTGTTAATGACATGTCACATAGAAAATCCCAAGCTTAACATGCTGACTAATCTTTAAACATAGGTGGATTAAAGGGGTTATTAGGGGGAACACCCACCCATTTTAAGCATCTTCCCAACGTATTAATCATCTTTACACTTATCACTTAACAGTCTGTTTCCAAAGCATGAGGTGTGTTAAGATAATGAAACGCTTATTGTAGGTCATAAGGTTCAGTTAAACCCATTATCTTCTCTTCGCTCTGGCTTTAGCCTTAATGTGGTTTAGTGTATGCTGGCTTTTTTTTGCAAAGAAACCTTTATTCTGATAACATGATGTGACTCCGTGGCTGAAGATTTGTAGTGTTTTTATATAAAGTAAGAGTAACATTAAGCCTTAATCCCCTGCCTCAAATACAGGGAATGTAGGATTGCGAATACGTGTCTATGGAGTGCTATGGAAGATTATTAGTAAATATACAGTACTGTGCAAAAGTCTTAGGCACATTAGTATTTTCACACCCTAAAAAGGTTTTAAGCAAGTTATTTATATCTTTTGTTGTAGTGTTAGTCGGAATTATGCGTCTCCAAGACGCTTGAAGAAACCTGCCTGTAAAGCTACAGTGCTATGAAAAGTTTTAGCCACTTGTTTAAAAATGCTGTAAAGTGGGGATGCTTTCAAATATAATGTCATAAATAGATTTTATTTATCAATTAACTTCTAATAACTAAATGAAATATTTTGTGTGAACACACTTTGGTTAAAACCTCTTTTGTCCTTGGTAAACATGCACATAGCTTTTCAGGTAGTTTTGCAGGCAGGTTTCTTCAAGCGTCTTGGAGTCGCTGCCACAGTTCTTCTGGGGATTTTCAGACTCAATGATTGTGAGATCAGATCTCTCTGTGGAGCACTGGCTGTTGTCCTACTGACACTACAACAAAAGATATAAATAACTTGCTTAAAACCATTTTTGGGTATGAAAATACTAATGTGCCTAAGACTTTTGCGCAGTACTGTATTTCATTTAAATTATCGTGTTGGTAAAGTTAGTTTGTTTTTAGAGTGCATTACAAAGATAACCATTTTACCCAATGTTCTCACCACATTCTCACCAAATTTGAGAATATGGTGAAATTAAAGAAGTTAGCTTTGCTGGGTAATTTATAGTCATAGCGTGATGGTATTGGTTAGACAGGAGGTCTGTACTGATTCTAATCAGGGCATGTTCCCCACTGTGCTTTCTTGTCAAATCTTGGTTCCTGTGGTGGCACTGTGACACACTGTGTGATCTCCCCCACTGGCAAAACACGAGTGAGATAGGCGGGCAAATCCAGCTTGGGCATTATACACACTGCTCTGTGGGTGCAAAGTGACTGACTCTTATGCTATACTTCTAAATATATGTAATATTAATAACATAATATAGATAATTTACATAGAACCAAGATTTTGCTTGTAAAACATTTAGACGGGCATTTGTCCATTGATGTTCCTCATTAAATTATGACAGATGTCCAGTTCTACTGCCCAACATGGCAACATGTCAAGTATTCCGAAGGATTTTAGCTTGTAATGTAACAACTCGGGTGCTTTACACTTTTGTGAGTGTCAGTTTGTCACTTTTTAGGAGTGTCTGCTAAACGTAATGCTATATTTACATTAGCCAACACTTCCAGCCCTGAGTTCTTCTCTCACTGAATGACCGTGATAACATCAAGATAAAATAACAATTATCACATTCTGGTCATGTCTTCTGGTGTGCAGAACATCACTGTCTCTTTCAGGATTATGTTTAATGAAGGGTTCTACTTTATTTACAAATAGTCCCTTAGCAACATCCACACCTTCTTCTGTCATCTGGTCTTTAATGTCATACTGGTGACACTTCCCCGCTATAGGCTCTTTGCAAAGCCTTTAGCAGTCCTACAGTGTTCTTTTGCAAAGAACACTTGTGCATTGACAGGGGAAGAGATCAAGTAAACAGATTAGCTGAAGTTAGCTGATTATATGATGTACAACTCCACTGTGTATGCACTAACTGGATGGGTTAGAGAGGACCAATTCTGAGTATGGGTCACCATACTTGGTCAGCACGTCACTTCATGTTTTTCACGTTTCACATTTATCATAAATATGCATTAATTATCCATTTTGTAAATAATTAGAACAGCATTTACAATAACAATGTTTGATTATTATAAGCTATTAAGATGATAGAATATAGTATAATAATAATAAAAATATAGTATATTTATCATTTTTCACTTACCAATCTAATTACACTGTAATATAGTGTGACTGTAAATTGAACATGTGTATCTAAAATTAATATAGAGTATTAAAATTATCTAAAATTAATAAAGAATATTAAATCTAACTTTTTTATGTATTACCAATACCAGTAATATCAAATCTGAAGGGACACAAGAACATTGTTTGTAAGCAAACAGCTTTGATACATAACTGTAAGTGAAGCTGTATGTTTTATTGATGTTGTCAAATATGAAATATGTTTTAATACTAAAATGTCAAATCAGACATTGACTATCATTTGATCAACATGTATTTAATCATGTTTGTGCTAAATTAAGGACAGTGTTGAATACTACAGAATACTACAGAGCTGAACAGCCTGCAGTAAGACCATATGATCCCAGTGTGATATTTAATAAGGTTGTTTTTCACAGCACTGGTCATTTTTCAGGGCATGGACACTGTCAACTGGCAACAGTTTGTGATTAGTTTGGCCTCATACTGAATCAATCTTACAGCCACAGACTAACTTTTCAATCTAATTTAGTACTGCTTGGAGCTCTGGTCCCATAGGAAGGTTTAAAATGGGAGCTTCATTATATGCTACATTATTCAAATTTGGATATGGGATAATCCTGTTATCTTTGTTTTGTGACCACAAGGGCATTCCAGTACTTGACTATCAGAAGATGATATAGATAAACACTGCAGTGTTTCACACATCTGTCACTGCAAAATCATCCCTGAGTCATTTACAGTAACATAGACACTTCTGCTTTCAACTTGAACGAAAATTGCTATTATATATCACTATTACTGTGCATACACAAACCCAGATTCTTGTATTTTAAACTGTTATACCAGAATGATTTACCTAAAATCTGTATTAAGCGCTATAAAATGCCTTTCTTTTATCACATCAGTGAAACATCAACAACTCTGCATGTTACTGGTTGATTAGGCTAAATAAGTTGAGAGTCTCTTTGTTTATTTCCTACTTAGATCTCTACTAAGGAACATAGGGATAAGACACCACTTATTTACAAACCAGCTACCCAAAACCAGCCCTCCCTCTCTCACTTTAATGAACGCGACAGGTGTTGAAAGATTACGCCTCTTTGCCTTTTCCCAATTAACACAGAGTTTGATTTATAACCCTGTCACAATGGATGATGCGACAAGGTAGTTTCAATTACACACAGACAACATTTACAGAGCTCAAACCCCCATATACTTCCTTCTCACCACTAACATGAAGTGAATGATGAATTTAGTATGCAAAAAAGCAGTCTCTCATTACACTCAATCAAAGCAAATCACATATATTTTTGCTGCATAACCAATGTCATTTAAAAGTCTCAGGGAACCTGGACTGTCTTCAAACATGATCAAAGCCGATGAATGCAGTCTGTCATTCAGCCACTGTAATAGAAGCTATTAAAAGCCAGCAGAGATAACGTGTCTGCGATGGTCTGTGGTAAATGTATAAATGCTTCCATTGTTTGTGTTGTGGTGCTCAGGGGACTGAAAGAAACAGGAGGTGATGCTCCACTGCTCCCCCACAACAAGTGCCCCCCACCTAAATTGTGTTGCACACAAATACAACCATTTTGTTGAAAGGAGCGTGTGCTTTGCTTTGATTGGATTTTCTTTTTTAAACCATTTAATAGACATTTTGATTTGGTATAGTTTGATTTACACACTTTAAAGGCAGGGTATTTCAAGACGATTTGTTCCAGATTTGTATTTTTGTATTTGTATCCATTTTGGGTTATGTCGGTTGAAAAACTTTTCACACCTGATAGGAAATCACTAAGAAAAATGATCTAAATATATTTATATAAATATATAAGGGACATAAAACATTCCTATTATTAGCATATTCATGTGTTTTGGAGGAGGCGTGGCTTTGGAGAGCCCTCTGGAGAGAGGGTGGGATCTTATGCTTTCAAAACTAGCCTGCTATTGCTAGCCTCTCCAAAATTGTTTAGCCTATCTTTAAATCTATACAATCTGGGTTTTTGTCATTTTGAGGAACATTTCACACCTCTCTTGTCAGTAGTAACAAGTCTTGTCAGTAGGTGTGTATATACTGTACTGCTATGTGTGTGTGTGTTTGTGGCTCCACACATTGATGTTCATCAGGAGAGTGAGGCTCTACAGAAGCACCTCTGAGAGGCAGATCCATCATTGAATGAGGTGCTGAGGAACACAGCGCTGTGCGATTACACTGTTTACTGTGGCAGAAACAAAGACTCCTTCTACCCAACCACACAGACTACAATTTATTGACTGTCAGTCCACTCCATCACTCAACTAAAAGTGTGACAGGACTCACAAAGACAAACACATGCACATACAAATGCTGACAAACACAATGTATGGAGCTGCTTGTTCTCCTTGTGTAAAAACAGATCAGTCAATACTTCTCTGAGGATTCGTCAGCTGCTGTCATTTGTCACAGTACCTGTACACGCTAATGGTGTATAGGTTAATGCTCAATGCATTTTGGTTTCCTATATTTGTTCCATTTCTACTGGAAAGAATATGGCATCTGTTGTCATGACAGATTACTGTCCATTTTTCAGTGATCTGATGCTTTTTGATGCTTCCTCAGCTAAAAGCTTTTAGAAAATGTTGGGCATACTCAATTAAATCCACCAGGAACTGATTGCGTTGGGTTGGGAAATATGGCTATTACATATCATAATTTGGAGGGGAAGTCCAGTCAGTTTTATTTATTTAAAATGTTTAAAGTGTGTAGGTGTGTGTGTTTCAAAGGCAAAGTTAGGCATTTATAGAATATGAAGATTACTCTCAGATTTCATTGTAAAGATTGTAAAAGAGGTTTTTTAAAAATGTGTGCCGAAAACACACACAGAAACACAGGTTTGTTTTATTGTATAGGGACATATATCAAGACTAATAAGATATTTTATATCCTAAAACCATACCCCTAAACTTAACCTTCATACAACTGTTAATATATTTTTGGTGTACCTTAAGTATAACATGATTGGGTTCGTTTATAAGTCTTTTTGCTAGTGAGCTTTACAAAGTCATTTTTTTACATGTTTTACTATATTTGTAAGAAAATTCAAAACCTTTTTTATAGAAATTTCATTAAAATAGAGATTATTTGACGCTTTGAGACTGTGGTTGGAAGATTAGCGCTTATCAGATAGCATGAAAACAGTGCTTTGAAACTAAGTGAACTGATTTACAACATGAACCTGTTTATATAAACATAAAACCAAAAGATAAAGTGTGTGTGTGGGTGGCTCTTTGTTTGTTTTTGATGAAGTACAGCTTTATAAATGTGATATGAAGTGGGCACACATGGCCTCTGCTTTGCACATAAAACAGAACAGCGGATGCACGGGCAGGATCAAAGGAAGCTTTTGGTCCAGCAGGCTTTGTGTGGTCCCACGTATCTCCCCTCAAACTGAATGTGACATACAGGTCTGCAGGAGCTTACTAATATTATGCGCTGCAGCAAAAATATACCATATTACAACTAGACCAGCTGAATGCAGCATTATAGTATTTCTTCAGAATTATTAGTTTTCCAATAAATTGAATTAACGAAAGGAGAAAAGAGTTAGAATCTCCCTGCTAAACAATATTTCTGTAAATCTTGCCTGTTGTCATCTCTTAACTAAAACGTGTGATATGAGTAGTTTGTGATAGGTGCAGTAGCCTGTGTGTGTAATTTCAATTATTAAATTTTCTTTTTCTGTTGCATTCAGCACATAAACATCCCCGCACATGCACACAGAAAAAAAGCAAAAAGTAAAGAAATCTGCAGGTTTTGTGCAGATGTCGTAATCACCGCAGGTGTTTCTCAGTTGAAGTTCTGACTCATGACAGTTACATCACTGAAGACAGATTTCAAAGGTAAAGAGAGCCAGCAGCTATGGATGCCAAGATAAGAAACACCTTTACAATCTATTAGAATTGCATCTCTCTCTTTTGTGATTTTAAAAGGCTCTAGATATTGTACCTGGCTTCCGTTCAATGTCCTTGAGCTTTACCGTAGGTTAATCTCAAATATTTAAATATCCAAGAAATAGACATAGCAAAGTTCTGTCTCTTTCTACATTTGGGCTGTAAGAGAGTTTAATTAAAACACTTGATATACTTGATATACAATTTTAATTTATCAATTTAACTTGATAAAGTTAAATTGAAAATTAGAGTTTCTGCCTTTGAGTCCATTTGATTATGTATAACTTGAATGCACTGTAAGTCGCTTTGAATAAAAGCATCTGCCTAATGCATAAAAATGTAAAATCCTTTAATCGATTTATCTGTTGCATTTTTTTCTCATTCTCCATTCTGTCTTTCTCCTGTTTTCTCTCTCTATTTCTTTCACAGATAGCCACTAGCATCCGTAGTGGTAAATATAGCTTGAGGAATCTTTAGAACGGCTTTTGTCTTTGAGCTCCTCTGACTCCAAAAACAATGAATTCCACCTGCCCACTTTGTCATCCCAGAGAGGAATATGTCCTGGCCTCTGTGACAAACGAGAAGTGTAATAAGAAAAAGATCACTTTTCTTCAGCAGCGGTAGCCTAGAAGGAACATAGCTTGGATCTGATTGAAAGGGCTGAGTGTTTTCATGAATACACATTGTGTATTTCTTCTATTTTTGTGAATAACAGCTTTGTCTCATTAGTGCACAACTTCAGTTGTGCACAACTTTTAAATAAGACAATGACGTTTTTGCTAATCACAGAAGAATTTACCACAGTAAAGTCCTGTAATGGAAAGGTGGGCCGCCACAACAATCTCTAAAATGTATTTGTATAAAGCTAAAGAATGGATTGGAATGTGACGGTTAGGAAAAACCGCGACGCCTGCAGTAATAACCGGTTGCCATCCTTTTTCTCCTTGTCTCTGAAGAGTTTTCTCTCTCTTCTCTCCATCCTTCCGCTCAATTTATCATTCTTTTCACCCTGTCTCAATAGAGCTGTGACACAAATCTCATTTATCTCATTTCCTGTTTGTCTTACAATGCAAATGAATGCAGGCTCGCTGACTCTGGGTCGCCAGTCTTTTTGCCTCACAGGGGTAGATGCTAGCAGAAATCGAATTCTAACTCAAACATTTGTCTTCCCCCTGCAGAATGTCTGAAGAGCTGTCAGATAGAGTTTCTGATTCTTGAGTACATAATGGTATAACATTAAGCTTAGGTCATTCTAAACCTCCTCTGGATGAGATTAAGATATTACATTATGCTTGATTGGTATGTACCCACAGGAAAGAAAATCAGAGATGAGATCTCTTTACTATCTCAATTACTTCTCTAGACAGCAGTAAGATTAAATGGACAGCAAATGGAAATGTTCCCTTAAGTCTCCTGTGTCTTAGGTATTTCTCCTGAGAAAAAGACCTAGAAATCTCACAAATGTCTCCAGTTTTAGAAGTGATCTCAACAATTTTACAAACTGTCCATACCTAAAATCCATCCATAATATCCATACCTATCTACTACAACAGCTATTATAGTGCATTATGTATATTACATGCATTGATGTTTACATCACAGCTTTTTGGCATACTTGATTCTTATTGGTCAGTCACAGCATTCTGCGGTCAAATGTTTTTGTGACTACTAAAATGTGACCATTGTCCCAGAAACTGTTTTTCTATATAGCTGTGCTAATTATGTTTTTCACATCAGTCAATACTATAATGTCCATTTATTTATTTAGTTAAAAGACATAATATGCAGAATAATGTACAGTCAGCAAGTCATTATCATAAAAAAACCCTTCAGGAGTTTTTAAGACTGACCACCTGATTAAGGTTTATTTGATTGCATTGACTGGCTGACTGTACATTGTGCTTTACTAATTTAAGAGTGTTTCTCCTGAGACCAGTCCAGGCTGCTTATAAAACAAAAGTAAAAGGCTCATGAAACTTCATCACCCACATTTGGAATAGGAAGCCCTTAAGGACTGTGGGAAATGGAATAATCCAATGACTCCACTTGTTTGATGCGAAGTGAGAGTGCTTTTCAGTATACCAGCTGCAGGGCTATTGATATCTCCAGATTTCACTGTAAATGTGAGTGCGGGGAGGGGCGTGCCATTACATGTTTAAACCCAGTTAAATAGGCATTACATTAATTATATATCACAGCTCCTGACAGGGGATTTAAAGGGGCGAGGCACAAAGATGTTAAATATTCTGGAGAGCAAGATATTGTGCAGCTGTTATCTCTGTAAGATGTCTATATAGAAAAGGCGTTTAATTGAGTCAGTCAGTCATAACAAACCAAAGACACTATGATCCCCTACTATGAACTCGTAAAGACGTGTGATATCCTCCCTGTAATATTATTTTCGGTTTAATGGTTTTCTTGTCATCCGTTTTAAAGACTGACAAATTTGAACATTTAAATGCATAAATTTTAATTCAGACAACACTTCTAGTAGTTGTCTAATAGGGTGTGCGTATCTGGTGTTCCTGGTATTCACTACGTTATGGGACCAAATGTTCCCACAAATACTACCAGTATATATACCACAAATAATACCACTATATACCATTGTGTCTATGGAAAGTCCCTTTAACAAAACTTGTGTGTGTGTAAGGGACTAGTATTATTGTTTTCTGCCAGCATGGCACACTGGTCTATCAACACCACATATTCTCCATGCTGTTCTCCTGGTATCATGTAATTCATCTCCAATTTCTCTAGCTCTTCTCTTAAATGTGATGCAGACCTTCTGCCTATTATTGCAAATCAAGTATCTCTCACTCGTTCTCACTTGGTGTGTGGGAGACAAATGAGATTACCGGTGCAGGGTAGCCGCAGTTCACTATAGGGAATGAGAGGCAATAGGACCACCCATGCTGCCTCTGTGCTGTGGGCTTGTCTGGGCTCATAACCCACCCGGTGTCATCACATTAAACTGTTCTAGCTGCAGTACATGTGGAAAGATCTAGTACAACCACTTTATTATTGCAGATCAACCAAGATGATGTTACAGTAAATATGATCTCATAAATACAGAAGCCCTGCTAAACAATACATGGGTTTAAGAGTAAAGATATGTGTCTGTTATATGACAGACACTATGGGCATTTATGTTTGTGTGTATGTGATAGCTGCACCAACATGTATGTGTGTGTGTGTCTGCTGCAGTGGCTGTTTCCAGTCATACAAGTACCGCTCTTTGAATAGGTAAAGGCTGAAATTTCCAAAACTAGTCAAGATTACTTTTCAAATAATATATATAAAATAAGGAATACAATCGAACAACATTTTAAAATTAAATTGTGCTTCTTTAACTCAAATGATGCAAAACCGAACTTGAAGGTGGGACTTTCATTCTTAATTAGAATTGTAATGTCTCTGTTAAAAGATGATTGGCTCGTTTACCTGGAAGACGGGACTACAGACACTATGTTTAGCTGTAATGGTCAGCACAGTATTTGAGGTCTCAGCAGTGATGGAGAGAGAGTGACAGTAGGAGTGATCTAATGTGTGCCGTCCAGCTGCAGTGTTTATAGGCCAACAGATGGTGAAAGGGGACAGATTATCCTTGCTAGTCCATGAAAGGGAGGCCCTTTCTGTAATGGAGTTTTGACTATATATCTAAAAATTCCCATGCAATGGGTCTGTGTAATGAAACAAATGGATCATATGACAGATAAAACTTTATTTTATGTGACTGAAAAAAAACAACTAAGAACATATATATTTAGCATAAAGAAAAGTAAACCTGTTTTGGAACTTTAAAGAATTTTTGCATATTGATATCTTATGAATACATATCTTTTTGAGAATTGTCCTTAATAATGCTGCCACAATCCAGTATCAGTCTTCAGATTAAACCTTCTCACTTTCTTTACTTTCTTCACATTACAATTTCTTCTTTTTGTGATTTGAGGGTGAATATGACTAGGATACATTTTTGACAAGCTTCTGAGTCTGTCCTTTTCCACCCCATCTTTTATTTCAGGGTTACAGTAATAATTTACCCGATGCTTACAGGCTGGCTCAGCTCTCCACACGACTTTGGCAGCTGCCATACAGAGCATGAGCTTGTGATGACGTAATTGTTCACCTTCCCAGTTTTCATCTAGTCATGACAGACTGTTGCTGGCTGTTTGGTCCAATCAGAAACAAGAGTCTGTCAGTACAGGAGATGATGTCATGAAGTTATTGACAGCAAGGATGAATGAGTTCCGTTGACTCCCTGCCGGGTTTCAGGATCTCTGTACTCTGTTGGCCTGCAGCCCAGCCCTGTCCAAAGCTTCTCACTGCCCCAGCTGGATGCCCTCTGGTTTGGGCATAGGATGGGAGAGACAAGACCCCAGGTGCTCCAGGCTTCATCAATGCCATTCCAGTAAACCTTCTGAATACAGTGCAGAATGTTGATGCCTGCACTCACACACACACATACACAAAAACACACACTCCCCTGTGCTCAGCTGTTTTTTGGGGATGTTGCGTGTGTGCACATGTGCTTTTGTGCTGTGTAGTTTAAGTGGCTAGCTTGTGTGTGGGTGTGTGGTTTACTGCTAAAATCAATGCTGTTAAAATACAACACAATACAATGTTTATTTATATAGCAAGGACAGAAAGGGCCTTTGTTAAAGTAAGATGATGATAAAACAAGATTTAACCAACATCTAACTTATCTGCTTACTCCACCCACCCTGCCCATAGATTGCTCACCCTTCTGCCCTCTGGCAAAAGCTACCGTAGCATTCTGTGCAAGACTGGCAGATTTAGAAATAACTTCTTCCTACAGGCTATCAGAATACTAAACTCACATTAACAATATACAGACATGCGCAGAGACTGACTGAATCACATATGCCCCACATATGAACGTGCTGGAACTTTCAAAATGCTATTTATAACGTTTCTGTTATTGAAAATAATAGGGAAACATTCTTACAACTTAAAACTGATAGATGGGTTTCTATTCACTGTAGTGTGATGTTACTGTGTTGAATTGTTACAGCTAATCTAGATTTGATTGCTGTCTCGTATTGACTCTGTCACAGCATAAACAGGTTTTTGAGTTTTTCACAGCTCTGTGACCCACTGACAGGAAATATGAAAATGTTCACTTGTTTGATGCTAACAGCTAAATTAAGCCTATAAAGATGGTCATTGTGTATTCAGTGGAGTGCAGTGATGAGAGTCATAACATCTCACAGTGCTGTTATTATCATTCCTCATAATTACAGGGATTTGCTTTTGTCAAGCGGTTAATCTGAAAATGAGAAGATAATAAAAGCCTGGGCTAATATGCCACATATCTGTGCCTGTCTGTCCGGTGGGATAAATGACAAAAACACAAAAACATATTACAGTTTGGTTATGGATGTAAACATTAAATAAGAGGGAGAATAGAGGAACAACAAGAGACATTAATGAATATGTAGAAATAGAAAACAATTAAACTGAAATCAAAGATCTACTGTAAATGGCTTAGGGTAAATGAAAAAGACAGAAAGACAGAAAGACATCCTCACAATGCTAGGATGTGTTGGGTGGTTGTGAGAGCGTTGCTAGGGTAACCTGCCCAAGGTTTTGGTCCCTCCTTTAAAGTAAGTTAATTTTATTTATATATGTTGTATATGTTTCAGTATACATTAAGTGAAAATGATAAATACAATCACTTAGAAAATAAAAATAACCAATGGTGCACAGCCTGCAGGATTAGAGGTATCATTCATGTCTATAGCACAAACACTAAATACTTACAGGCCAAAGTTTTTTGCTGGGGTTTGTTAAATCCTTAAAGGATTTCTCTTCATGAGCAGTTAAAATGGTGATACTTGCCTTAGCAAGCACCACTGATTATAGAGGCGTACTGCTTTTTTGAAGGATGTTTAGGAAATTTAATTGGAGACATTCTTTCTATACATTCTTTCAGACTTTCTATAATCGGTGTTCTGTGATGGTAAGAGACAGGAAAAGTGTTAAGACAGGAAATCACCATCACTTACATTTATATAAAAGATCATTACTTTTGCATGCAAGATGCGCTTAACTCTGTGTCTTGCTAATTATATGAGAGCCAATTGACTACAAATATTTGAGTCTGTCTGAAGCAAAGTCTTGAGTTTTATGAAACTTAATGCCAGAAAATAAAAAGATTATGAAGAGATAATGTTGTAAATATTTGCAGTTCATTTGCAGGTAAGGGACACTTTTCACGTGTCACCATGGAGACAAATCTCTTGTATGAGCCCCCCTCCCTTTCACACCCACAAGTCCTGTCTCTACCCAAAATGCCATGTGACAGTCAGCACTGGACAAACACATACAGTCATGTGAAAAAATTAGGACACCCTATGAAAGTCTGTGTATTTTTGTAACATTTTTGCAACATTTTGGATATATCAATATTTAATCTCAATTTTAATAATACAGAGAGATTAAAGTAATATATCTATGCAAGTAAAACTGAAGTGGAGATTTTCTGTAAAATGTAATTCCACAAAAAACTGAGGCAAAGGTTAGAACACCCTCACATGTATTCCCTTTGCCGTTACTCAGCATTTTGAATGAGGCTTGCCCTATCTAAACCTCAGACATTTAGTTTGGTGTTCTCCTGACTGTTGAAGTGAGAGTGAGCACCATGGTGAGAGCAAAAGAGCTGTCAGAGGCCTTCAGAAAAACACTGTAGCATCCTATGAGTCTGGTAAAGGATTTAAAAAGATCTCCAAAGATTTTGTAATCAGCCATTCCACTGTCCGGAAGATCGTCTACAAGTGGACGGCTTTCAAAACAACTGCCAACATGCCCAGGTCTGGTCACCCCAGCAAGTTCACCCCAAGAGCAGACCGCAAGATGTTTAAAGAGGTCTCCAAAAACCCTAAAATGTCACCTCGGGACCTACAGCAGGCTCTGGCTACTGTTGATGTAAAAGTGCATGCCTCTACAATCAGAAAAAGACTGCACAAGTTTAACTTGCATGGGAGGTGTGCAAGGAGGAAACCTTTGCTCTCTGAGAGAAACATCAAGGCCAGACTGACATTTGCCAGAGAGAATGTTGACAAAGACCAGGACTTCTGGAATAATGTTCTTTGGACAGATGAGTCCAAAATTTAGTTATTTGGACACCAGAGCAGAGGACATGTTTGGCGTAAACCAAAGACAGCATTACAGGAAAAGAACCTCATACCAACTGTGAAGCATGGAGGTGAAAGTGTCATGGTTTGGGGCTGCTTTGCTGCAGCAGGACCTGGTCAGCTCACCATCATAGAATCCACCATGAATTCTACTGTGTATCAGAAGGTGCTTGAAGAACATGTGAGACCATCTGTTGGAAAATTAAAGCTGAAGCGGAACTGGACCATGCAACATGACAATGACCCAAAACATACTAGTAAATCAACCAAAGACTGGCTGAGTCCTGGAATGGCTGAGTCAAAGTCTAGATCTGAATCCCATTGAGATGCTGTGGGGTGACCTGAAAAGGGCTGTACATGCAAGAAACCCCTCAAACATCTCACAGCTGAAGAAATTCTGCATTGAGGAGTGGGGTAAAATTTCCTCAGACCGATGTCAGAGACTGGTAGATGGCTACAAGAAGCGTCTCACTGCAGTTATTTAAGCCAAAGGAGGTAACACTAGCTATTAGGGGCTAGGGTGCCCTATCTTTTTCCTCAGTTAAAAAAGCACAATCTTTATAGACTATTTAGTTTGTGCTCATTTTAATCAGGAGTCAGGACAAATGCATCTTATTAACAATGTAAAGAAAGCACCATGTCTGTCAGTAAAGTAAATTGTCACATGACCGGTCAGTCTTTTTCAGTACTGAGTTCTGGAAGGCTCACATGATATAAACCTAATCCCTCTGGGATTAAGACATCAGCCTACTGTCAATATAGGCCTTCTGCATCTCAGGCAAGACAAGCTAATTTCTGAAGGCTGCCATCAATGATTTGATCTTCACATCAAAATCACTGGTCACACAATAATACGTCAAAAATAATAAATATTATATATAAAAAACTAAGCCTTAAACTACTCTTTACTTTTAAAAACATAAAGGTTTTTATATATTAATATTTGCTCTGTTTCATAATCTGTCAACAAAACTAAAAAAGATCACAGGTTAATGAGTTTATCAAGTTTCTGCTGTATTTTATACTGACGGTATACAGGAGAATGAATGTGTGTGATGTTGTCTGAGCAAAACAATGTCAAGTGAGGGAACAACTATAAGCTATCAAATGAACTTTGGTCGCAATTACTTTCAGAAACAAAACAAGTTTATAACACCTTGTCAGTCCAATAATGGCCTGCTGGTATGGCGTCTGCTCATTGATGTTACTGAGACATGTCTACATTTCTATGAGAAGACATGAAATAAGTCATGGAACTGTGGCCAGGTCACATTAAAAGATGCCTTATAGATGTTTTTAAAATAAGATAAATTTGTAACACTTTAGCATGGGGACAAGTACAAACTTCAAGTACAAAAAGTTGCCTATTAGTTTACTAGCTGTTTATTAGTACTTAAAAAGCACATATGAATGATTTTTAGTATATTATCAGCATAATAACTTGAAAAAAATTAATATGAACCTTTAGAAAATCTTGGGTTTTTTTGTATGTTGCGCTTTTGCATGGACATTTGGCAAAAACTGATAATCCATTTTGTCCCAGCAAGATTTGTTCCCAATTTTCCAACAAGCATTGTGCATCTAAGTCACCTAGAAACTAAATGTTTCTTATATCTCTTAATATCATAACATTTTATTTTTTCAAAACCCTTGAACTTTATTTGGTAACAAAAAAACAACAACAACTTCCTTTTGCCTTGTTCTGCAGCACATCCCTCTGGCAAGGCTTTAAGCCCAGCAGAACCAAAGACAGAGTTGCTGAATTTCTCCAGCTCAGCATTTCATAACTGTTTATTTGTCTTTGAACAGCGCTGCATTTTTAAGACCTCTTTTCCACCAGCTCTCGCTGGGCCTGGAAAGCGATACCGTACCAGGCCCACATCCACTTACATTATTGCATTGATTGGCATAAATATGAAGATGCAGTTTTAAATAAAAATGTGTGTGTAAGAGAGAGAGGAAAGGCAGAAAGGGAATTTTATAGCCTCTGCTTCCTCTTAGTCTGATGTTTGTGTTGATGGATTAGGTGTTTTTCGGTCAGGCAGGCATTCGGGCCGCTCTCAGCAGGATCCCAACGTGTGCTGCATTGCAGTGAAAAGCAGAGCACAGAAATTAGGACTCAGTGTTTGTGTGTGTGTGTGTGTGTTGCTCCCTTGACAATAATACGTCTTAATCAGATCACAGTACTGCTCTTTGCCCCTTACCTTCTGGCTGATATACTTACCTACTTACCATAGTAGAGCAGGGCACACACATTAATATACTGTATTTGCTGTACTTAAACACACACATTCACTGAAAAAAATATTATTTGGTAGACGTCTCTTCCCATGTGTACACCTTCTGTGGTAAAGAAATGGGTTGTGAGGATGGATTGCCTCAAAAGCCAATAATATAATTAATTTCATTCCAAAACATGTAATTGGACAAAACTCAGTGTGCTTCACCATACATCTGATGCAGTAATTTTAATGTAGATGGCTTTAAAGTTAGAAAAGTTGCTTATAGTCATTGACTATAAGCAACAAAGCTTTAATTTTGATTCAATGGGGTCTTTAACATTTCTTTATCTTAAACAAAAGCCAAACTAGTGTTTTACATAAAGAAGACTTTATTGTTTTTTTAACATACATCTCTTATAATATTTATAGATTCAATAATACGTCAAAAATAATAATTATAATATTATATATAAAAAACTAAGCCTTAAACTACTCTTTACTTTTAAAAACATAAAGGTTTTTATATATTAATATTTGCTCTGTTTCATAATCTGTCAACAAAACTAAAAAAGATCACAGGTTAATGAGTTTATCAAGTAGCTTCTGCTGTATTTTATACTGACGGTATACAGGAGAATGAATGTGTGTGATGTTGGCTGAGCAAAACAATGTCAAGTGAGGGAACAACTATAAGCTATAAAATGAAATGCAACAATACATGGAACAAACATGTGCATGGTTTGCACCGCACTGTCAGCCAGAAGAGGTACAGTGAAATACCTGCTAAGAAGAGAGGCATGATAGTCTGAAGAAACAGTGAGATGTGCACAAGTCTGGTTTTGCTTTTTAATTATGGTCTGCAAACAGAGAATGTGCAGTAAGGGCTTTTCTGTCTCTACTGAACAGAGCCACTTGGCCACCGTTCCATTTGAATCCACAAACAGATGGAGAAAAAAATCTCATTTTAATGGAGAACCATAAAATGGGTTTGGCAATTTCACAAGCACTGAAATGATCAGGATTTGGGAAGCTTACATTAAGCTTAGTGATGGGGCCGCTTGAAGGCAGCGGTGAGGGCAGAAACACCAGACGCCCAAGGACTCAACACAACGGAAGCCTAAAGCATCTGGCTACACGTGTCCTGGATGCAGCAGCAGTTTTCTATGGGCTTCCTTCAAACAACACAAGACTGCATCTACGCAATGATAATAGGAGATTCAGAGATAGGAAGTGACTTTCGGTACCACTCCTGTTCCGATGTTGATTTTTGAGTATAGACATCTTTAAACCTCAAATTACTGTACTTCACACATGGCCATAAGTCAACGTAGTACATAAAGGTCATCACACAGGGCATACTGAAAGGCAGGCAGTGACTGATATCATTGTTGTGTTCATTATCATTCAGATTTTCTGAAAATCATCTAAACGTCCAGTTGAATTTTGAGCCACTGACTCTCAGTATTGCTCTCACTTTAACACGGCTTTAAAAAAAGGTTGTCGTTCTTAAGCTTTGTTCACACTGCAAACAAATCGCATTTGGGTTTTAAATTTGATCTTTCAAATTGGTTGCTATGGTAACAATGTATGCATCAAGAGACTTTTTCATACAATAAGAGCAGCTGTTAGTATTGAAAAAGAGGACAGAAAACGTCATTTCCCCTATGTGAACACATTCCGAATGACCAAAAACTACTTGAAATCCGATCTGACTATTCAGACACATTCCAAAAGAATCGCATTTTAATCCGATTTCAAATCACATATGTATTTTGTATCAAGTTAAGTGTGTCAAATTTCATTTGCTTTTTTGCTGTACAAACTACAAAACGAAATGGATTTGAGTTGCAAACACCAAATCAGATTATGCTGTCTGAACAAAGCATAAGATGCATGAGACCAGTCTGATAATTATCATCTGCCTGTGTGTGCAAAAGTTTCAATTGTTTGTTTTTGTGGCGATTGTAAACAAAATTGGTACGAGCCTCTCAGTCCCGTTTCATTTGTTTTCGTTCAAAGGAGGTAGGTCTATTTTGTTGGCAAAAGAGCAATCATTAAATCTCCATTTTGAGAAATCCTTTAGGCAATCTTGTTATTTCCGGTTTGAAGAAATCTCTCCTTCAGGCTTTTGTTATGTTAGGAGAATCAGGATGGTGAGGGACGGGAGACGCTGGCTGCTGCTAAATATTTTCTCCTTCTTTCTTGTTTCTCTTTCTTCTCCTTCCAACTTTTTTCAGTGCAAGTGAAAGCACAGGGCCTGGTTACCACCACTGGATCCAGTCAAGGCAATGGTCAGGAGGCATCAAAACTATGGAACGAAATGAGCAGTTGATTAGGATGAATGAAACCTTTACTTCCTGTACTATGTTAAAGTACATACAAAATGGAATAGCAAGAAAGCTTTTATAGTATGGTCACATTTTTGTACTGAACCTGTATGCTCTACGCAGAAGTGTGGCATGTAGGGTTTGTGTATGTATGCATGTGATTATTTATGTGTGTGTAGAAATAAGTGTGCACTTAGCAATATCAGGAGGGTGAAACATTCTAATGCTTTCCTGTAGGTTGCAATATTCTGCCATTAAATTAGTTTCACAATTAAATATGAACATTTCTCCTAGATTTTATTAATGAAGCACAGCTGCGGGAGGTAAAGGGTCAGTTAACTCCACATACCTTCTGGAGAGCAGCCAGTAAAACTGCCTCATACTTACATAATACATTAAAGCAATTACTGCTACACTAAATTAAGCATACATACTAGTGTTAGGAAAGCTACTGTACTTTGACAACAGTAGTTACTCATATTTAAAACAAGTTAAAAGTACTTAGATACACTAGAATTCATAAAAACATAGTTTTACTAAATATTTTGCTACCTGAAATGCTAAGCAAAGGATGTTGCACTGACACACTACATTGCTAGTTGGAAAAAGTAGGTTGTTACTGGGAAAGCTAAGCTGATTTAAAAAACAGCTAATGTCATACTGAAAAGTAGTTAAGTTAGTAGTGTTTCTACTTCTAAGTAGTTACTCATCCACACTGGTGCAAATCACAAACATAACCATGTCAAGCGACTGCATGTGATATATATCCTTGTGTGAAGTCTGCTACAAGCTAATTGTCTTTTCATCTGTATCATGCATAAGTAACATACTGTTGTTATGAATCGTTGTCAGTAATCAGCTTAACACTGAGCAGGTTTGTGAAACAGTATGAATGTGAGCTTTACCTGTCCCATAGTTTGACACTTCTGCAGGAGTTGGTACAACAGCCGGCTGATATCAGAGCTGCACAGAAAACAACAACCATACATTGAGCTTAATGCTGATGTTTAACAAAAACAGCTCTTTAAACAACAATATACCAATAGAAAGCATTTCAGAGTTCCACAAAGCAATAGTGGGCTGACTCACTGACTGAGAGATGCTGGTAATTATTCACTTATTTATAGAGCAGCTAATTAACACAAAGAACTGTTTTACACTGCCTTTCTGTGTAAATGTTGTGAGACAACCTGTAATTTATAAATATATGTGTTCTGTTTCCTTCTGTTTGCTTGAATAGGCATCACCGGGACATTTATTGAAAAAGGGAAAATACAAATGTGGTGCTTCAATGTGGCAAATAATGTAAGCAGCACTTTGTAGCGGCTTTAAATAATGGTCCTGCATGTTATTATGAAAACACAGATCTGTGTATGCAGGGAAAACATCCGAATAAACCAGTCTCCCATAACTGCTGTCTACCTGACTATTGATCTGTGATTTTTACTGTAGTATTATTTCAACCCTATCTTCAATGCAAGTCACTACAGACAAAAGCATCTACCAAATGCATAAGGGTATGCATAAATATTAGCAAGTAAAAAATAAAGGTGTAACATAATACTTAACAAGATAACATGCTTGGCAATTTGTCTTGTTCACACACTGCTATTTAGAGCACACATGCACACACAAAGGGAGAGCAAGAGAGAAGCAGAGTAAGGTAGAGACAGAAATGCCGTTTCTAAAGCTTGTTGTGTACAGTGTGATTGCACCACCAGGAGGTGTGACCCTCAGTATCTGCTGATGAAAAGTACCTTCTGTCTGAGTTGAGTGTCAATCCTACACCCTCTCAAAGGTGACAGGACTCTCTCTCAAGTGCACAATCACACACACATTTACTTATCTTTCTAAATGGGGACATCCCTTAGACAATTATTGTTTTTATACACAGCTGGTTATAAACACTATAGTCTAACTGTAACCCACAATCTAACCCTAACCAAAAACATTTTTACAATTAAAAACTTTATTTACTATTTATTTTATTTTTATAAATAATAAACAAGGACATCCCTAAAAGATTTGCTAAGATTTGTCAGATTTGTCATTTGCTGAGGTTTTGGGTAGAAATTTGTCATTAATATATGTGGTTAAGTATACCCCCCGCACACACACACACACACCCTAGGTTGATTCAACAATTACATACACATAGAAGTAGGTTAAGAGCTATTTCTGAGGAAAACCACGATGCAATTTGTTTCTCTATTGATTTACTTTGCTTAAGGCTTATTACTGTAATACTTCACTCCAGCCCAGGAGACTCACGTCCAGGGAGAAGACTGCACACACATCATCAACACACTCATGAAGCTATCTCGCACTCAGGCACCATCAAAGAGCCTATTTTGCATTTGTACTGTACCTGAATTAAAGTCTGAACACTGTGGTATAATCTGAAAATCAGTCTATAAAACATGCTTAAAGGAACATAACAGCACTAAGGCATTTAGTAGGCAACATTTAGTTTTTATTTTTTTTTTATTTTAGTATGTCATATCATAGCCCAGGGAATCAGAGCTACAGTGGTTTTTTGTACCCAGTCTTCCAGAGCACACAATCAGAAGTGCTAAATATGTCCTCACAAGTGTCCTTGAGCATTTTTTGCCATTCAAAACTGATGAAATGTTTTGACATCACAATGAATTGTGATAAACTGAATAAACGGGCTATATGACATCTGCAGGCAGGAAAAGCTGAAAGCAGATGGGGTGTTCTGCATTCTTTTTTGAAAAAATAACAAAGTTTCTCTGTGCTGGTTAAGCACACCCACTCTCAAACTGAGTTTTTCATATTGCATTGCTGGGTAGACATATCCATAAACATTATTTCATTTTGCAAGGCCTGCAGTGGGAATCAATATGTATAACCAAATCAAGGAGCTATGGTCTTCTCCAAAATGCAACTTGCAATTCAATAAAATGTTGTAGACCTTGTATGAAAATGGAGAAGGGCTATTTTCAGTACAGTCCACCTCAAGAACATTGTAAATGACAGAGAACTGAATCAAGAATGTGTTTGTGAACAAGCTGGGGAAGTGAACTGTTTTACTTTGGAATGATGTTGTTATGTGTCCAAATTGGTCTGTCTTTGGTGAAAATACCTGATCTATTTAAACGGTTTGCTGAGCTCTAACAGGATAAAATAACATTACAATAGAACTGTGGTGAGGAAGGAAGCAGAACAGCAGCTACAGGAGATGAATAAAGGTGCTTAAACCTCTGACCTGCTTCTGTACATATTGTATTTGTCAATATCTCTAATAAAACACAGACTGGTTCAACCTGCCTCTGTCCTCTGCAACTTCGAATGACCACAATAAATTCTGCACTCACAAACACACACAGACCCCACTGCCACACATATAGACACACAAATACCGGTCTTAAGTGGAAATGTTTTATTGTGCATACATTAATTGTGATTGTAAAGTATTATGTCTGAATTAAGAGTAGTGACTTGGAGGCTGGTCTCAGGAAACAAAAAAATACATAAAACATGCAAGCACACGTCAGTTCAATGTGTTTGGTGTACAAACTTTTCTTCAAGAAGCAATGAATTTATTTTTTATTGACAAAACTGCCCCTTAGCTTGTTTGTGAGTTTTGTTTCTGCATTACTGCATCGTTAAAATGTAAAAGAATAATAAAAATGCAAGAAACATCCCCTGGCAATTCACTATATTGAACTATATTTACATTTTCTTTCAGGAAAGAAAGAAAAATAAAAGAGTAGGTTAGCTTACTTTTAAAGCTTGGTTTCTATGTAAATAACATCACTAGCCCTAAAGGTACAGTCAGTACCTTTGTTTTTCTCAGTAAAACAAAATTTCACCCCCAAAAAATCAAAAATAATTTAAAAAACCCTTGAGATGGTGAAACCAGTCATATCAGTTGCATAATAATCACAAATTTATTTTACATGCAGCGGGTCGCCTCATGGGGGCTGCCAAGTTGGTGATCACATGACCAGCCAAATACTACATGCAACACCCATTATAATTATCACTTTCAGTCATGTAAATGAGTGAATAATAAATTATTATTCTCACTCGCTGTTATAAGTGCTTTTTCTACAATGGCATCATTAACTGAAAACTGTTGTGTTTGCATGATGAATCCTCACAACAACAATTTGTGTTGAATTTATTGCGGAAAATTGTAGAGAAGATGGATGACAGAGGAATGCACATGAGAGAAGTTCCAATACAATGCTGATTTGCATACACTGTAATGAGCAGTGCTGTTTATTGTTTTGTGTTTTGTTATTGTTTTAAGGTATTGTCAAGTGTTGATCTTTTTGTCTTCATGAACATGGGAGAAGCAGGTGTGCTCTAGCAGAGGGTGTGCATAGGTAAGTGTGCATCTATGTACATCCATGTTGTAGTTCACCCAAAATGAAAACATGAAAACATTTTTGCAAATTGTTTTTTGATTGCAGCTTGAGGGACAGTTTTTACTTCAAACATTGAATTCTTCTAAAAAATACTACTGGAGTGATGAGAAGACTGATTCATTGATGTATGCTTCATTTTCCTCTTTCTCTCTCTCTCTCTCTCTCTCTCTCTCTCTGTATCTCTCTCTTTCTCTCATTCATCTCTGCAGTAATCAGACAGTAAAGGTTTCCCTACTGTCCTTCACAAGGTCGACTGCTGGGCCTCTCATTAAACAAACCTCCCATCTCTAAATCTCTCATCATCTGTGCTTGTCTACACTGGCTTTTTAGTTTAAAATGACAACAGAATTTGCCTTTGAGAGGCAGTGTACCAAAGCATAATTTCTCCAACTGCATAACTTTTATTTAGAATGCAAAGGGATGCAGGTTCAAAAACTTATATTTCAGGGCGACAGATTAGCATTTCTCGTGCACTGAAGGATCATGACAGTTTGCTTCCTGTTGCCACAGAAAAGCCTAAAGCTTTCAGTTCAGTGTATGAAAGCAAAGCAGAAGGGATGTAGAAGACTCATGACTCAATATGCACACGATACGAGAACAGTATGTGTCGCTTCATCACTGGCCCTTTGACCTGTTTTTAGTGGTTAGATGAAGAGATGATAAAACAGAAGCAAAAAGAAATGTCTTTGAACAACAGAATAGCGCTCCTGCTCTGAGCACATCAAAGCACACACAACAATGCCACAGTTATCATCACCAAACATGGAAGTGGCTGTTTTTGTAGAGATCATAAAGTAACTTCAATGAGACAGCACAGAAAAATGGCCATATCTAATTTATCAACACACTCAGTTTTCTCTTTATTATGTGCAGTATGTTTATTAAACAGACAAACCATAATCCAAAAAACAGCCCAAAGTGACGTCTTTCAAGACGTATTTATGAATATAGTCAGGCTTAATGAGTAGACTATACCACAGTGGACAAGCATATGAAGTAGGCTATACTACAGACAGTATAATGAGGAGGAGACAAGTCAGTCGTAAAAAAGGCAGAAATTGTACTTCCATGTCTGTTGCCTACTTAGGAAAGAGCTGCTGGGGCAATTACCAAGATGGTCGATGTTGGCTAATGTTCTCTAAAAGTTTTTTGTAAAGTTTTTTTTCTCTAAAAGTTTATCATGTGCTTTAAAAAGTTAGAGCAAATTTAAAAAAGTTTGAATATTGTTCTTATAACCAAAAAATAAATAAAACAATATAATGTCGAAAAAAACTGGACAATTTGAATGTTCCTAGAACATAAAACATTAAAAAAATATTTTTACATTTTTGTTACTTAATGGAAACATTAAGGAAATATCCTTACAACCAAAATTGTTAGATGGGTTTTTAAACAGATCATAATGGGAGTGGATTAGCTTTAACGTGAAAAGCTAACCAGAGAAGAATAGCCCACTGGCCTACTTAACAGAATGTTCTGGTAGCAAAACCTGATCACTATCTTAAGAACGCTTGTGCTTCCCACCCTTACAGGGAATGAATGTGAATGAGGCATGCTTCCCACCTCTGCTGAAATCCCCCAGTCACACTTCCCCTGGACAAGGTCAACACATAATGAGCCTCTTTACAAATAAATCTGAAATCCAGACCTCACTGACCTCATTGATTTCCTTTAGGCAAAAGAGCATAAAGGGATCAGTGACTAAAATTTTAATACCTCAGTGTTGTATAATTTTGAAGTACTGTATTTGTGTCATCATTGTGGCATAGTGAAGCATAAAACAATGAGAAACCATCAGCTAAATCAGGTTGACTAAGAGATTAAAACGCAATTTGAAAAAACAGAGAGATCAAATTCTTTACACAGTGTACCTTTCCTCAGGGTGAATTAAACAATAATCACTATCAGTGAGATGACAATGTATTTCTGCACCATGTAGAAGCAAGATTTCCTAACAAGCGCAGGAGACAGCATCTTCCCTGAAGAGAATTGTAATTGTAAGGTGCACCTCCTTTAAAAAGGAGATTTAGGAGTAACTTTGTGATATATTTTTTCAAACATTTCCTTGTAAATAGCCAACAAAGATGGTAAAATGCATGGAGGGCTTTTCTCATTGTGTTTAACCCCAGGTTATTGTCTTTGTAAACCCCAGGCTAAAGCTACTTTAACCATAGGTGAGTTAGCAATAGACAATCATAAATCATATTACCGTAATAGCTTACCTCATTAAGTGTTCATGAACTATGTAGAACAGCAGTAAACTTTCATATAGAACAGTATTATTTGTTTTCAGGACATATGTGGTGACATTTTCACAGATGGACAAGGAGGTATTTAAACTGTGTGTGCCTGTCATAGGCTGTATTTAACCGATCAAAGTTATTGACTTCATGAATATGCAAATAAGAACATTAAGTTAGGGTTTATAAATCTCTGGTTTAAAATATTGAAACCTGAATGCTCAGCATATACACCTAAAAACAGAATCAATGCATATTCTCATAAATACACACTCACACACTGTTGAAGGGTGGGCTGCTTCAATGACCCAGCTCCTGGAACCAATTTTCATTAAACACTAGTATTCGTTCTAAATCACAGCAGCCATTCAGATTTTCTACTAATGCCCTGTCTGTCCCCAATACAGCTTAAACCCTGTTTCCTCACACCACTTACTGTACATGCAAATGTTACCTCAGATGAATGAAACTAGTTACACTCTTAAAATAGAGGTTCTCAAATGGCTCTTTTTCAGGGTGTGTGAACCTATTACATCCTGAAGAACCTGATCCATCCATGAAACCTTCCTCAAAATGACATCTTCCTCCCAACATGTTCAATTGCTGCATTTTCACAGTGGGTTTTTCCTGTAATTTTGGGGCACTCTGAAATATGAAGTGGAGGCCATTGTAAAATAGCATTGGTGGACAGAATAACGAAAGTGTTATATCAGCTCATTATATCAGCTCAGCCAGTTTTAGTTGGTGAATCTAATCAACCAGCATAGAGAACAATGCTGGTGGATCATTACTAGGAAAAGGATTCCTTTAAGCAGCCTGGTGGGGGCACCATTGCATTCAGGACACCAGCATCTAAACTCAGTATATTCTATTGACCAGCTATTCTGGTCCTCTCAGCAAATGCAGAAAAAGAGAGGGTCAGAGTGGAGAGGAGATAAAGATATGAATCAACTTGTATTGTCACCCTGGGTGTACTGACAAGCCTACAGTAAACTCAAGCATCTCAAGGTTAGGTAGCTGACGTATGGTGCTGGAGCTGGATGGCTAACATCATGTTCCTGCTATGACGTTTGTGTGAGGAGGAGCTTCCACACACATGTGCCCGTCAACCCTATAAATAACCACAAACACCCTGATTCTCCAGCCTCACAGAAATGAGTTATTCTTCAAATGTCATTACAAGAAACTGGAATGAGTGGAAAAAGTATTAAAGCAGTGTAGGTTGTAGCCCAAACTGAATCGCCCTTAAATATTTTTTTTTACACAGGGCAGTTTTGTATGTCTATCTCCATTCATCCATCTATTCCTGCGGTTTTAAAGATTGTAATTCCTTCATATGAAATATTTATGAGTCTAAATTGAAAAAGGGGGTCATTTAGTGTGGTGGTATTTTCCAAACTCAGTCAGCACATCATGAATTCCAAAATGTATGTTGGCTCATACATTTAGATGATTTATAAAGAGTGCAGTAGCGCTGTTTATGCTGAAGGGAGTCCATAAATACTTACAGTTGGCTGCCAGTACACTAGCCCTCCTCCCACACAGAACACTGCTGGTTTGAGGTTCCTCTGTGAGAGTATTATCACTGATCTGCATATAAATTTCATTAATTTTAATGGCCTTACCAATAACCTGGCACTGTTGCCCAATTTTACCCTGTCCAAAGCCTCTTTTGTTATCTGTGTGTGTGTGGATGGGGAGATTGAAAGCAAAGGCTTGTCTCAGCTGGGCTGTGCACTGTGCCTCTGAGCTGTGTATTTCTGTGCTAAACAGTCTCTTCCATGTTCCACTGCTTTTATTACTGTTAACTGTATAGATGTGTGTGTGTACTGTGGTTTGTGTACTTGGTGACTGTAAATAACTGTCAGTTCAAAAATGTAGCTGAATCACAGATGAGTGACTTTATCTGTGTGGGTTTTCTACAGACTGGAAAAGTGTAGCCATGACACATTGCAGTGCTACACATAGAGGGTCAAAGTTACTCAAAAAACAGTGTACTGACTTTACAGACATACACACACAAAGCACAGTAGGATGGTTGTGTAATGACTCAGGCTGAGGTGGACTGCTGCCTGTACATGATTAAGTATTTTTTTAATATGGTAAAAATCTAAAACAAAAGCCTTTGATAATCAATTCCTGGAGTCGAAAATGACTTTTTAAAACAGTTTGTTTCTGTTATATGGGTGGCCTTTAGTTCTTTGAGCCACATACTCCAAAGTTGTTTGTATCATTTGGTCATTCTGATCTGTGGTTCAGTTGCTGAATGTAGTGGTAGCCAAAGAAGTGAAAGGTGCATGGTTTTGCTTTCTTCAAGAGATGTAGCACAACCTCTAGTCTTCTCTCTGTGTACCATTCACACTGTAAGCAGCATGCTGCTCTCAGAAGCTGATACACCAGTGTCCTACAGCCTGTTTCTGCCTATGCTTAGAAATGTGACCCAGCAGTAAAAGTCAAGTGCAAAAGTGCAGCGCTTTCACCATGAAAAAGTTTCACCTCTCTCACTGTCCTGCTCTCTCTATTTCTCGCTCTCAATCTATCTCTTACTTTTCAGTTGTATAGCACAGCAGTCTTTTCTTGTCTGTACCACAATACACAAAACCAGTCAGCAACAAATATAAATGTTTACACAAAAATACTGACACATGATGGGAGATTTCTGTAAAAATATACATACATGTCCCAAACTGACAGTGGAAGACTTCCTATATAGCACACTACTGCAAAATAACTAGCGAGCTAATGATGGAAAGACAGAAAGGTTGCCATTTAATTAACTGTGAAATGGTTCCTGAAGACTGTCAACAGTCAGATACTTGGGGAAAATTCATTGCTTGACTATAATTCATTATTTACAAACCTAGAGACCTAAACAGCAGATGCTAATGTTAGCACACTGCTGGAAAGACCAGTTTAAAGGTCCTTAAGATCCATTAGCTTGGTGCTGGTGGACTTTACAGAGTAAAGTAAAAAAACACAATGGAACTGTGTATCTTTATTTAATATTTAGAATCAGATTTCTAAAATCATACCTTTATATTTTAATAGTTAATCTTTTAGCATTATTTAGGCAATTGTAGTTGCTTTGTAACTCCATATGATACTATGTAAAAAACACTAGATTAGACATCTGTGAAAAGCGTTAGCAGAGCAAAGGTTGTGGGTTCGATTCCCAGGGGAGCACACGTACATAAAATGTTAGAAAACCTTATAAAATGTATAACTTGAATGTACTGTAAGTCAAAGCATCTGCCGAATGCATAAATGTAAATGTACAGCTGCTTTAAAATGATGTGTATTGTGTAAAACAAGTTAAAAATTTATGTGATTTAAGCAAAGATAGTTGCATTCAGCTGAACACAATGAAAAATTAATTAGGAACCCAAAACTATTCCATACACAATGAACCAGCAAGAGACAACATACAACAACAACTAAATAAAATTTTAGGAATTTTAGGTCTTTTAGGTCTATAACACTATGCATGAAAACATCAAGAACACAAAGCAGTTTAATCCACAAGCAAGTTGCCATATATCATGCAGGTGTGATCTGACAGCAGTATTTCATATCTTCTTGCTTTATCTCCTTCTCCTGTCCTTGCCTGCCTGAGCATTTCATTGATGGATCAGCATTTCTCCATCTATCATCTATTGTCAACCCATGCATTTATCTTGCTGTCTTAATTCCTAAATCAATGATTCCTGCTTAATTATTACTGTCAACTGAAGTAGCTCGCATATAAAACAGTGGCATAAATGTTATTAGTCTATGCATTGCATGGACATTGAACCCATGGTCCTAATGCATTGCAAATCACTTTAAGTAAAAGGTCTGCCAAATGCATAAATGTAAATGCTGTGTGCTGAGTGGGGAATACTGCTACCTGAGTGCAGTAACTTGGATGTGCCTGCCCTTCATCTGGAAAAATACCACATACATCAACACCACCACTACATGCATCTTCAGCTGCCACTGCCAAAGGTCAACAGAGTATGACAAAGAAGGGTGTGATAAACATACAGTACATTCTCGCTAATTGGACATTTTGCTAGAAAGGGGTCCCATTTCCTCAGCACTTCCAATGAGAGAAAATTGCCAGTGGATCCCTTCTAAGAAACCATCTGAAGACCTTTATAATGCTGCAGGCTATCAACTTGACACTCTCTTCTTCTCTGCATGAGTTTTGCTCTGCTTCTTTAGATCAGAGATAATGGTGGGGTGAATCTGGCCCGCAGGCTATGAGCAGGTCTGTGGGCTCCTGGATGAGTATGGCCGTAGATTAGGTGCAGCAGGGGCCCTGACCACTGCACACCGTTCTGTTCCTTGTTTCCACAGTGGCAATTAGTGGTTTCTACCTGACGCCTGAAGCCAGCGGTAAGATAAACAAGGGTTCTGGGCAGAGACCGGGCTGGCTACATCCTCTCAGCATGAATTTCTAATGTCTTACATAATCGCTCTGTGCTGCTGGGCAGTTCAGAGGCAAGTATTGGTAGAGATAGCACTAGGTTGCATTTGAAATACAAATGGCTTTTGTTGGCACACTTGAACATCTTTCCAGGACTGGGGGAGATGAAGCACTATAACTACGTATATCATTTTCACTGTGATTAAACTGTATTATTCCGTTAACTTTAAGGTATTGGCTGCAGTAGCACAGAATTGGAAGTGACAACGCATGTTGAACAAAGACACTGAGTGTCTTAAACCGAGACCTCCTTCACAACAGATTAAATGACCTCACAGATACTGAAGAAGAGAATCCAGTCATATGCTGTGTAAAGTGGCACTGAATGTAGTTTCATTATTAATAGTGTTACATTGGTTGTACTTGAACTGAAGAAATATTTAATCTTTAGAGGGTCACATATTTTCTTCTAGACATCAATGAAAGAAGATTGATGGATGGATAAGCACATGCACAGAGGAAATGGGTAAAGAGAAAAGTTGTTTTGGCAGCCTGTCTGAAGGACACTCCAGAAGACTCATTCTTTCTCATGTTCTAAGGCACTCCTGATACAAAACAAATCTAAAAGATTTCTCTAACACGGTCTATGCTTATGCCTAAAGGGTAGTTTAACCAAAAAAAAAAATTTCATTTTATAAAAAAACAATTTACTCAACCTCACATCATTTCAAACCTGTGTGACCTGCTTTTTAGTTGTATTAAATTAAATTGTAAATTAGTTTTTACACATTTTACAATTTATTTCATTCAATTTAATTCAAACTGGTCACTTCTTTCCATAACAATAAATGTAGACTGCAGTTTCAAAAGGACACAAATGTGTACCAATAAGTCAATAATGACTGTTTTGAACAAGTTTCTTATCAAAAAAAATGATGCAGCATGTCTTTATTACACTTGGAATATAGCACAAGAGTCATAAAGATAACTTTTATGATACCTTTACGGTACTTATGCTTTTACATGCTGTTTGAAGCTTGAACACTTCAGTACGCTTCAGAACGCTTAACTGTAATTGTGGGGAAAAGAAAGATCACCATTCTGTTTGTGTTCCAATAGGTTATAGAAATTCATACAGTTTTGCAAATGACAGAGTTTGCAGATGATAGTTTTAATTCTTGGGTTTACCCTTTAATGCCAAACATTAAAACCAAAAAACTGCAGGGAAAATATTACAATGAAATTTACTTGCAAATGTATGTTTCTGTAGCTTAATTGGTAGTGCATCATATACCTTAAATGAACTGTAAGTCGCTTGGATAAAAGTGTCTATCAAATGCATAAATGTAAAAGTGATTTCAACAGTTCTACAGACTGTCGATAACAATAGAGTAAAGTTACACTCAACAAACCTTAGTCAGAGTAATCAGCATGTTTAATTGTATGCAAACAAGGCTGTAAGTGATAGAAATGCTGTCCATGGGCTGTACTAATGTCTACGTTGCTGCTGATCATTCAGCTGGCTAGACACACAGGCTGGAGAGTTAACCACAATCTATACCACGTCTTTAATGCAAAGTTTCTCCTTCCAACACACTTGCAGAAACCCTGAATCAATTACTCACTCGTGTGCTAATGACCGATCAATAAACATTATAGCTCTCCACCTCTCAGAGTGTGTTTCCCTATTTACCCCTCAAACTCGTCTTATCAGCTTCATTTTTACACTGCTTGAAGCACATTGGAGTTATTGCACATCAAAGTCTTCATGAACATCAGTAAATGATGGAATTAGCAACCACACACAGTGATCACAGGGAGACTAAATTGCTGTCTGTTTAGAGCCCGGCTTAGTAGGATTAGAATTTTTCATTAAAGCATAAAACAAGCGAACAGTCATTAATTATGGCAGAGCATTCAAGAACAGTCATTGGCCAGGTCACAAAGAGCTGAGTAGATTTAATTTAGTTCTAGGCTTCTGAGAACTGTTTCCTAACTGTTACACAACCCCGGTTCCACAGTAGGAGAGTGAAAAACAGCCATCTGATGCCAGCCCCAATCGCAGGCCCTGTGTCTCTTGAGAAATGAAAGAAAGAGAAATTAAATTCCATTTAAACATCAAGGCAAGCAATTATAAATGTAGTTCCCTTTTCCGCTCAGAGTAGCTCAGATTCCAATTAAATTACTGCAAAGGGCCAAAACCATGTACCACCACATCAGCCTGGAACTATGACAAAAGCCCACAAAGCGTGAAGCGTGAAGAGCCAGCGGTGCGCGTTCTGTCACATTACCAATGCAAATGCAGCCCAGCCACAGCATTATTCATTATTTACATCATGCATTGACAAACGGCCTGATTGACAGGCATTATGATTTTTCAACACTGGTCCCCAAGGAGACAGAGGTCTCCTATGAAGCAGGCTCAGGACAGTTAAAACTGTATTTAGGTTCAAGGTCAAATGCAGTGTCCTCTGTGGGAGCCTGGTGGGATTCCCTGAAGTGGGAAAGCAATGTTGAGGGATCAGAGAGAGGATATGATGACCAAAGAGGGCAGATGACAAGTACAAAGCAGATTATATTCTCATAACAGAACGCTTGTATGATAAAACACTATATGCAATTAGATCTGCTCAATATGTTATTTTTGCAGCGCACTGAACTAGTGTCTGATAAAGTCACAAATGTACAGAAAACTAAACCTTCTTCATGTCTTTATCTCTGCTCAAAACATTTGCTGCTCAAAGCAGCTGTATTGCCTATATTTAAGTGTTAAAACCAAAATACATTTTATTATGTTCTAAAATGTAACTCTTGAATCCAAATGTTACTGATTTAAGTTAAAAAATCCTTATAAATGTAGCCTAAGGGCCAAAATAACATTCTTTCATTTCTGCTTTTATCACAACTCTTTAGAGAATGACAAACCGGGCTAGCATATAAAGAGTAGCCCTGGGTTTAAACAGCACCAAGATAGGAAGAAACAGTAACATGGATTCAGCAGTTAGCTTCAAGCAGTCTGGATTTGAATATGCCACATATACTTTTGAAATTAAATATAAACAGACCTTAAATGGAATTATATTTGTTCTTTAATTCATTGAATATGATGGTGCACACAAGAGGTTTATGTGAGTAAGCACCTTCTTAAGTAGACTAAAGAAAGGCTGCTTCAGCCAAAGCCAAAAAGATGAGTGTTACAGTGGACCACAGGACACTCCCCAGGAAGGGAGGGGAAAAAGAGAAATCCGACTGTCAAAACCTTCTTAAGGGATAATCCAGGCTGGCTGGTCACGGACAGCAGGGATAAACTGTAATTCCATGCTCAGAATGTGAGCATGTGATTTTGGTAAAGAACACTGCTGCATGAGGAGAGGAAGAAAAATACATTTGCTGTTGCAAATTTGTTTTTTTAAATAAAATGTGCATTTAAACTAATTAGACATTCTGGTGGCTATAAGTCTCTATTGAGAATTTTTAAGGATCTTGGAGCAGGTAAAAATAAAGCACAGATTGAGAAGCCGAGATATGCAGCAACCCAGAGCATCAGTGAACATTTTTATTTGGATCTGCATTCTTAGCAAGCAGAGTTTGGTATGGAGAAGTCATGAAATAACACATATGGAAATACAGGAGGCTGAATGCATCTCAAGCACAGCTGATAATTAAGTGACAGAGAGCAAAATAGAGAGAGAGTATAATGGTTTATTCTTTCTTCATTTGCTAATAGTGTCAAAAGACATGCAGCAGGATGTGCAGAACAGGCTGTCCGGTACCAAGCTTGCATACAAGACCTTTGTGCACTCAAAGAGTAGACACACCACTAAGCATAAGGCAAAATTCTATCTTCTAACTCAACCATCCATAAGCCAGGAAGGATACAATTCTGCACCACAATTCTGCTTCAATTCTATTGTATTGTAACAATCTTTGTATCAGAATTTCACGCTCTACTCAGACGCAAGCACTCAGTGAGGGATCTCAGTCTCTTCCAAACACCCATGCCTGTATTTTAAGTCAGCAATCTCAGGTGTTAATTAGCAGCGGTTATTTACCTATTAAACGCAGTGTCCCACAGCCTTGGCAAGCACTACAGCTCAGCACATTTCCCCTCAAAGAAATTATTAGCAGCCTATAGCTGAAGAGAACGTTACACACCAGAAGAAGAGCCTCATATTCTTCTTTTGTTGTTCACACTTCTCAGTCTCATGGTTTGCCCTTCATTAACGTCTGCTGCAGCTTTTATGATCTGCCAGCTTCTGCTAACAAAGCTATTAAGTATCTATTCAAGCAAATTGCTATTTTGAACTGATACAATTAAGTGGCATGACATTCTCAATAAAGAGCAATTGTCTGGCAGGATACAATGATTTAGGTATGAGATTGCAGTAGATCTTTTACATTCTTACATTGTTGACATTGTCAGATTTTAAAGCTCTAAAAGAAAACTCACTGAAATTTTTAAAGCTCTAAAACAAATCTCACAGAAACTGCAGGCAAAAGTGATGATATAATAAACAAAATGAAGAGAACCTGCAGTGATCTGTGCCAGCACCTGTTGTGGTGTGTGTGTGTGTGAGAAAGTTGGCGTGTGTGTGTGGTAGTTTCTGTATGTGCTTTTTGTGTGTGTGTGTCTGTGTATTCTTGTATGTGAGATAGAGACAGAGATAGTCTGTATGTGTTGTGTGAGAGAGTCTCTGAGTATTTGTGCTGTGTACTGTATTCTGGGTGTATTGTATGCATAGTAGTATGTGTCTGTCAATGTGTAATTCAAGATCATTTATGCACATCATATCTGTATATCATTATGAAGTTTCTACTGAAAAGGGGCTTATGAAAACACAAGAAAGAGGGAAGATAAATAAACAGGAGTGATGGACCTTTCTAATCTCTGCTTCTGCTTCATGGCTGCTAGCTCAATCTTTGCCACTCCACTCACCTGGGTGCATATGGCAAATAAAATGGTGTCCACTCCTGGTCCTGCTGGGCAGCACTGTCTTCTGGCTTTTGTTGGGCCTCTGAACATTTTGGTCTTTGATTAATTACAGTTTTCCCTCAGCTGGGTTCCAGAGCATAAAATGGCTTTGGAGGCACAGGTACAGAGGCTGATTGACAGGAGGCAGCAAAAGCCTGCTAAATCATGACCCAAGAGTACCAAGACTGGACACCACCGACCTTTACCAGAGTTGTGACGTTCTGCTCTACTCAGACACTAAATCCCCTGCTCTGTCTCCTCATTGCCTCTCCTGAACTGAGCAAAAAACTAAACTAAATGCAGATCATGGCTGGCTGAATGGGATGGTTTAGTGCATGGCTGGGAATTGGGCTTTGCTGGCAATGATGCCCACCATGATGAAGGATGACCATCCCCTCTGCATGTGGTGTATTCAAAGGGAACTCCATGTATTTCATTGTGGGTGCTACAGCAGGCTCCAGTCAGACCCACCGTTCATACCGCTATAGATGTTCCGGTGATGAGGGGACATCTCCTCTCCACCCAGCCTTTTCTGTGCCACCTCTCGGCCAGGGCTGCCAAACTTGCTGTGCTGATGCCTTAACATCTCAGGGCTCCCAGATATGACACGGCCCTTCTGGAGGTGTTCTGGTGTCCCTGATAGAATCTGTTTGGGCTCTGGACTGCCACACACGCTACCCATGCTACTCCTGTGCTTCTGGAAAAGGTCAGGGCTGCCAGGTGGCTGAGAAGACACCAGCAGGTGTTTGGAGAACTGCTCTGGATTGCCTCTGGGCAGGCTCTTGCCAAGTTTCTCTGGACTGAGCCCCCGCAGAACCTTATGGTCCGGACTGGAGAAGGACCCGCAGCGAGACCGGCACACTTGGGGAAAGGTATGTGCTGCATACTCCGGGCTGGTGCTGTGTCTGCGGCCTGCATGCTCAGGACCTGGTGCCTCCTCCCCTGAGCCTGGCTTTTGTAGGTGGTCAGGACTGCCTCCAGCGGGGCCGCCCAACAGCTGCTGCTTATGTGTGAGATGGTCAGGGCTGTCAGTGCTGCCCGCACTGGAGGTACTGCTCCCATCACCTACATCTCTCAGGAGTCCAGGCCCAGGACCACTGGCATGAGACAGGCTGCTCTGACTATCAATTGAATTCCTGCAGCCAGCTGGACCCCCAGAACCCACTGACCCAATAGTACCTCCAGGGGTCTTCTCCTCATCCAGCATGAAGCACAACTCCCTTAGTTCCAGGTTCTCCCTCACCACTTCCTCCTGCTTCTGCTCCAACTCCTTCAGCTTCTGCAGGTACAACGTGACTTCCTTACGCATGATCCCTGCACTGTAGCGACCCAGGCGCTGCCACTCCCTCGACACTTTCTTTCCTTTCTGTCGATCATCATCCAGAAAGCAGCAGAGATCCCTCAGTTCCTGGTTGTCCTCCTGCAGCTTCTGATTCACCTCCTGGAACAGAGAAATCTATGACTCAACACTGATGTCTGAGCAGGGCTAGAGTGACTGATAAAAGTGAAGCTCAGCAGACACTGGCGTCAATGCTGCAGAGTGAAGAACCAGAACAGAGAAACTAACACACTCAGGGATTCTAGTAATGTAAACTGCATATAAGAGGCAGACTTTTGGACAAAAGTGATATACATGAACGTGTACTTAGTGAACACATACATATGTATATATATATATATATATATATATTAGAGAGAGAGAGAGAGAGAGAGAGAGAGAGAGAGATCTGTGATGTGTTTTGTTATATATCTTTGGCGTTATATATATTTATATACATTATTACAAGATGATAGAAATAGTATTAAGACTGAAAAACAAATAGCAGCATGCCCTTAATTTTCCCATCATGCTCCAAGGGAAAAATGGTCTCGTATTAAGCTCTTATCTAAGACAATTAAGACATTAAAATATGCGATATCATTTTATCACCACATCATACTGCTTGCTTGTAGTTTGTTATTTGTACAGTGTATTACTTTGTGACGTTTGTAGAAATCACAACGAGACAAATATTAAATAATTCGGGATTAAGACGTAAACTAAGTATAAAATAACCACTAAGTGGCTAAGGACGCTGTTCTCCTCGCCCACACTCGGTCACCTGAAGCCGGGCTCGCTTTACCTTCAGCCCCCGTATCTCGTTCAGGTGCTGCTGAAGCCTGCGGTTCACCTCTCGGATGAGATTGCTGTGGTCCACTATAACGCTCATCTTCTCCGCTTCGGCTCTGCGCAGCCGGCGAACCAGCTCCTCCTTGCTCCATTTCAGAAGCTCCTCGTCCGTAAGTTTGGAAACGTCCTCAGACGGACCTTCTGTGCTCTTGGATACGGTCGACTGCAGCTGGGACTGGATGGGCTTTTCCATTCTCCCACAACTTATTTAAGTCCAAGGGTATGAAACAAATCGCAGGCAAGCCGCACAAAGCCTTCGTAGACACGCTTCTGAAATCTCCCTCGTTATTCTCGAAATTTCGAGACTAGCATTTTAAAACTGTTCTGCCCATGCTTAAAGGGGATGCAGTCCTGTGCCGGTGAATACTTCTCCCGCTTATGCACTTACTCTACGAGTCTCTGGTAAAGAGACTCTGGATCTTTCCGTCTGTCGGTAAGCATGCTGTCCACCTCGGCGTGGTCCTGAACCCGCGTCCGTACGCATGGAGGAAGGCGCACGGTCGGACGCTTTAGGGCGCAAGGTGTAACAGTAGGCTTTAAAACTGGCCGGCTGGCTGAGTTATAATCTCTCTCTCTCTCTCTCTTTCTCTCTTTCTCTCTCTCTCTCTTTTGCTTTCTCTCTCAGCCGCTTTTCATCCAGCCACACGCCCCCTTTAGCTCCTGGAGACTTTTTTTTGTTATTGGGCGCCACCTGGTGCCAAGGGATTCAACGAAGTCCACCATTAATTATCGTTTATACCTGTCAATTTATACGATACTGATATCAAATAATCGAAAAATGTTTCATTTTTAAATCTTTAAGAATGCCTTACACTCTAAACAACTCTTTATATTTTTTTATTTCTTATTATTTTTAAATCATAGCCATTGTAGGCCATTACAAATATCAAGGTGGGCCTAAAGATTGTGTTTAGATGTTTTTAGATTTGTATTTATAATAAATATATGAAATATAAATACATTTACTTAAGTAAATTAAATAATTCATTTTTAATTCTGTGCACGCTTTTATTTTGTTATGCCCAGCCTGTGCTCTTAAACGCAAACTATCATGGCAACAGGCTGTGTTGATCTGTAAAGCAGCACAGGGAGCTGAATTTTCAGAAGTGGGTCAGTACACAGGCTGTCATCTCCAACTGTTCAGATTAATTGCTTTTAAAGCAGAGGCGTCAGTCAGTTGTTGTTATGTTCTTGGCTCTTTTTTGAGCCATTTGACTCCAGCTCGAATTCAGCTTTGTTCAGATTCTGTTTATTTGTAGTGCTTTTCACAATATATGTTGGCTGGTAGGTTTAAACACATCTGGACAGGGATACATACTGTACAAACATACATATAAAATAATGACATTTTTCATAAGTTTGAAAACCCTAGTGATGAATTTATGAAGCTATATGTCTTAATTATCATACTTTAGCCTCTTTAGACAATTTAACATGCTTCTTCATTCAGATTCTGCTGTTATTTCATGGTAAGTACTGGAAGAACAGGTTTGAAGTGAATTATAGACTTCAAATTATAGACTATGGTTCAGGCCACCACTTTCATTTTGCATCAGAGAGGTGTATTATATATAAGTAGGTACTTTTCCCTGCATTTATATAATTGATTATTTCAAATGACAACATACATAAATTAAGCCCTAACTTTGCACAGTTTAGTCCTTCTAATAATTATAAAGACACATAGGTGACCATCTAATACAAAGTAATTTAATGTACACTTATTACAGAGAGTTGCCACTGGAGTAACAGGTATCTTGCTGAGGAACACAATGGTGAAAGGTCGAGAATGAACCCTGCTGAGATTTAAATCTATACCCTATTGGTTATCAGCCTAAATCTTTAACTGCAGGTTAGTTGTTGTGGAGTTTGCCTGGTGTTAATTGTCATGTGAGTTCAGTGAAGCACTGAGGGGTGTGTCTTCTTAAACACTATACCAACAACCTGTGCCAACAAACTGTGAAAACATTTGTCAGCTTGCAGCACAATGGTGAGGACTCTAGTTTCAGCTCTGGGTCTCCTGGCTGTGCTTGTATTTTTACCAAGTACTGAATGTTGGGAGGCACCCTGGTTTTGTCATGGCCGTGAATGTCCCATGTATACTCTTGTACATGAATATGAGGTAGGTCTACAACTTCTGTTTTGTAGTTTAGAATAATTTAATATATAATTCTATAATATATAATTTAATATATAAATCTGTTGCTTAAGGTATATAAGTATATCATTGGCATTGGCCTTGTATATAATTGTGTTAATTAAACAATAAACAGGGGTTTGAGGAGCGCAACTACGACACCAGTTATTGGATTACCACTAATGTTGTGAGCACCAAAGATGATGACGTAAGCACTGGATTTTGGAAACTTTATAACTTCAATCAAGGTGAAAACAAAGAAAGTGAGTCCTTAATTTACTCAATTCACAAAGAACGCTGGGACAGTGTAAAATGTTATTCAAATGCATTCCAAACAGGTGTTTCTTTTAAACATTCCTCAACCTTTCTGTTTTCCTGTTCATGTCAAAATGTTTCTGAAACTTGTTTTCAAACGTGAATTATACCATGTTGTACCATGTTTCTATGGCACAGATTAAAAAGGATTTTGCGACCTTTTTGTCACAATTTTTTTGTTGACTTTTGTATCATCACTTTTGATACTCTTTTGATACAAAAATGATACAACTTTTGTATCATTTTGTTTCTCAGAAAAGGAAATTGCAATGACCCGGCCTGTGGTGGTGTCAATAAAGGAAGCTGATGGCATGGGGGAGAGACAGGTGTCCATTTCAGTCTATCAGTCTGACACAAACATCCCTGCGCCGAATGATGAGACCATCACAGTAAAAGTTGTGCCAGGCGGCACTGTCTATGTCAAGTGAGTAATTTCTGCTAATGATCAAGTGAAGAATTGTTTGTGATTTGCGTCCTGAGAGTTATTCATTTTGGTTCTGTTTCTTACTCAACCATTCTCACTATCATATTTTCGCTGGTCATTAACAGGTCGTTTGGGGGTGTGGCCTCATATGAAGATGCAGTGAATCAGGTTAACAGCCTTAAGGAGGAACTCAAGGCTGCTGGAAAGCAGTTTGTTGAAAATAAGTTTGATGCAGCTGGTTACGATGCACCATGGGAGTTAATCAACAGGCACAATGAAGTTTGGGTTCATGCAGTCTGAGGACTTACTGTTTAAGATAGCAACATATTCTGTTTCTTATTCTCTTATTTTCCCAATCTCTTTCTAATTTTATTGCAAATTAGATGAAAGATGTTAATATATTGTTCTAAAAAATCATTGTATTTATATTTCATTTTGTATGCATTTGTGAATGCTCTTTGTAGCTCACATGCTGTTTGACAAGATTATTAAATATCAATTCTAGGAATGCAGTTCTTTAACTGTATAGGACTAATACTGATTCAGACTACACTAAAAATGCACTGCCATGTTTCTGAATGCCAATATTAATATGATTTAAATAAAACCTTTGATCTCTTTCATGCTAAATATACATATTTTCGCAAAGGTTTGATTTTTATGCATTCCAAAAGCTTAATATTGTGTTCTAAAAATTTGTAGGTCTCAGTTTTTTTATTAATTCATTTATCTGTTGCATAAAAACAATAAACATTCAGTTAAAGCAAAATATGCTGAAAATGTCCTAACCTTAAATGCCTTCTCATAAACAAATATGCTTGTTTCAGGTCTCACAAAAGACAAAAGAAGCTAGTTTAAGAACGATCAGAATGAGGATCCTACAAACACGTTATTCAAGTCAAGTTATTTTATGACATCTCATCAGCTTTAATCACGTCACTTCACACAGTTAAACCAGTTTAACCAGCGACCTGTGACTTCTCTAATTTGCTTGTTTGTTAATCAGCTTTATTAAAAACAATGCTCAGGGTCATATTTAATACAAAAAAATGTTTTTTGTCAAACTGAGAAATGTGTAAATCCTAGTGCCAACCAAATCCACAGTCAAAATTTGATAAAGTTTAACTTAAAAGAATGCTTACATTTTTACAAAACTGTGAGTTATCCTATGTACAAAAGAACACCTTAGACACTTTTCATTTTTGTTTAAAGTTTGTTTATGCTGGTAAGTACTGGTCTTCATCAGAAAGACCATGCTGACTGGTGAACAATTTGGCTATGCTGGCCCACCATGGGAGGCTCGCTAGTAAAGCTAGTTAAGTAGCCAGCAAACAGGGATGGGTAACATAACAGGGATGTTATGGTACTTGGCATTGGGTCTTTCTCATTTATGTAACAATCAGAATGTAAATTTGCAGAAAGAATGTGACTTTTAATACCATTTTTATCATTTGCAACCTGGTACTTATATACAATGATCCTAACATGCCCCTTAGCTAGAGGTTCGATATGAGGGGGTGTTGTATAGTCCAACAAGAGTGTTTGTTTGTGATGGGGCTTTCCCTCTGTGCATAATATGTGAGTGTACTAGCTAAAAATTGGGTCACCCCACCTGAGACAGTTTGGTACTGTGACTGATCTGGAGTCAGTTTAATTAGTCTCTTCTTGTCCAGCAATACAGGAAAATGTGATGAGGCTGCATTTTTTCACCTCTGCAGTTCCACACTGCAATTCATTCACATGCAGAGAAATGTTGTACCGTAGTAAATTTCTTGTTCTGTATCAACTGTTGCTAAATTTCACAGGACGAAATGATTTTTTGGACGAGCTCTCTCTTCTGAGCTCCTGAGCCCAATAAGTATGCTATACAATAAAGGACTTTAATGCACAACCCCAACCCCCCACCCCCCATACCTCCACCCCCCACCCCCACCTGGTCACAGTGTTTTGTGTTAAGTGGCGGTGTTTTGATTGCTCCTCAATGACCCTGATGCCAGTTAAAAAATTGTTTAGCTCACATCAAATACTTTTCATTACGAAAGCAGATCCTATGCTTACCCGTTTTATAGTACAGGAACATTGGGCTTGAGTAGTTTTTGAAGTGTAAACATGCAGACCTGCATTCTCATTATTTTCCACCAGGTGGCGGTATATGATCTTGTGAAGTCATTCCACAAATTATGGCAGCGCACATTTTATGTGGCATCAAATTATTCTTCTCTTTAACATTTTGCTAACTAATTTTTAATTGTACACTTAACAATTAACCATGAACACGTTCTTATGGGTGTAAGTTTCATTAGGGATAAATGTGCTGTTGCACAGTATCAAGAAACATTAAGCTACATGTGTGGGCAGTACCTCAAATGCAATGCCGGCACAAAACCCACTACCCAGCATGCCCCAGCTCTCACCATAGGAAGCTGCCCCTCAACACACATTCGCTCAGTTTCCATGGTTACATTTCTTTAGCAAGAAGCCAGCCATGTTCGTCAAAAACATAATTATGCTTCAATGAAGTCAGATCTGTAATAACCCTAGAAGTGTTTATATGAGTCATAGAAAACTTGCTGTAACTGCTTATATACTGGTGTTTTCATCACCAGGCTTCTGGACTGTTGGTCACCAGAGTTAATTTAACATGCTTTGGGGATGTGATTTGGTTACTCAGTTGTACATTTGGCAAAGAATTTCAAAACCAGTGCATACTCATCTAACATTCGCAGAGATGGTAGCTGTTTTCCCTTTCACAAGAACTGAGAGTCTTTGAAGCTGTGATATCTTTGAAGATCCTAATTATCTAATTTATGTGTTCATTTTGAAATTCTGTCTATGCTCGTTTTATGCCACCACAGTGTCCAACACGATCCCATCTGACTTGGCAGGTTATGTCAGCATATGTTTGCAGGCTTGTGAATTTTAATCTGCTCTGTTCTGGACGATGTTCTTAGTTTTTTCAGGCCTCAGCCAAGAGCCTGTTTGGATTGGCTCATGAGAATTAATCTTATCAGAGACGAGCCAGTTTCCTGAGAAAATGGCTGGTGCTCTATGCTGTTAGATAAGGCACTGCAGGAATGCTGATGCAGTTCTGCAGAACCCACAACTGCATTTATGGCAAGTTTTAACCATGTTCTCTCATGCAGTGTCTTCATGCTTTGATCACATGCTCTGCCTTGTCTGTCCATCTGTCACATGATCTGTCTGTCCACCTGTTTGTCAGTTCATCTGTTGATTTTCTGGAGGTCCAAAACACTTGATGCTCATACAAACCCTTAGATCCCTCTACTGTTTGGAAGCGTCCTCCATTTCAGAATTTTAGAGTTTAGTGTAAACTATTTCCTTAGAAGTGTGTAAGACCAGAAACAAGATTGACCAAAACTGTGCATACATTAGCTCACTGTTAAACAAATGCTGCACAGGAATTGATATGAAGTGATATTTAAACCTTTGTGTAATTTGTACTGTATACAGTTATTCTTTTTTACTTTAGGACGGTAGCATCTGTCTGCTCTTAGAGTTTACATTGTAAATTTACTTCTTAACTATTTATTATATTTATGTGATGGTATTTGAGTTCCTTACAGGCTCTTGGAAAAAAGCAGTATAACTGTGGACAGTGCAGTGTAGATCAGTAAAGTGATGGTGGTTTATCGTCTGAGCTCTCAGACCTCCTGTGGATCAACTATGCAGAAGTCTCAAGAATCTCCTGCATTCAAGTCTGAGCTGAATACGAACACAATATCCCAGCTTTAGATTTTGGTCAGGCTGGAATTCCTCTGTCAATACTTATGAATGTGTGACATTTGCTTCTGGCACATGATTGAGAAATATGTAAACCTATGAGAAGATTTCATCTTGGTGATCATTGTAACAGAATATAAATTAGGAGTACAGGAAAATGCATTCAGTATTCCAGTATAGAGAGATAATTTAGCATGAAGTGTCATTTTTTGACCCCAGAATATTTTATCATATGCCAGATAAATGTGAAGATACATTTAAAGTCAAGTATTCTTAGTTTGATTCCCCCAGAAGTGTAAACACTGTGGGGGTGGGGTGGGGTGTGGTTGTAGTTGTGTTTGAAACATGTTTGGAAACAAACATTATTATTCCATTTAGTGATGCAGAATGCACAGACTACAGCTGTAACATAAACAATGAGTACGAGGAGAACTTCTCTAAGGTCAGAAATATTGAAGTCCATTTGAATTTGTGAAATCACCACAATTTGAATGGAAGTAGTTTAGAAATGAGTGTTTGCATTCTTTGAGTTCCTTGGAAACTTGGAATGTGACTGTTTTCATCTAAAGAACAGAGAGAGAATTTTTGTTTAACTGACATTCAAAATCAGTTTAGCATTGTTATTCTTACACCACTTTCTAAGCTTCTCCATCTGTGTGCATTTATCTGAATAACCCCAGGCTTCTTAAAGCAAGCAATACTTATAACCATAAGACGTTGTGTTACTCTTATGATGTCTTAGGCTAAGTGCACATATTGTTAATCAGTCTTGGAGACCGGCATGACCAGATGAATGCCCAGTTTGTGCGTATCACCCAGGCATCGCCAGAAACACAAGCAGATCCTGTCTGATGCCACATTTTTTTCTGTTTCCTTCCACTGAATGTGATAGCAGTGTACAGTGATGTCCTAGGAGGACATAGGACTGTCCAAATGCATAAAAAGTCATTGTTTGCCCGTAGGGCCTCCACTTGTCCAGTCAAGTTCGGTGTGTGGAATGTGCAAGAAAACTCTGAAGAGAGGTATTCTTTCAACTCATCAGCACACAGTTGTTTTTCCTTCTGAGCGGTTGGACTCCAGCTGTACCTAAGCCTTGGGATGGAAAAATCCACAACCAATTTCTGGTGAATTTATTAAATTGGAAAATTGTATTTTATTACATGGTTCAGATGCACTGGTGCGTGGCCTGAATTTAAGTTTCTGTCATATTTTGGCTGATACATATGCACATTTTGAAGAACTAAAATTTAGTTTCATATATTTTGCTGGCTGAAGACTTTCACCTGGCCCAAGCCCAGAAAAGCTCCTCAAATCTAATAAAATGAGGAATGTATGACGTCAAAGCAATATTTGTAAAGGAAGAAAGCTCAACTCCAAATGTGTTGACATCTCTAAAAAAAGTTTTGATTGCGTGACAACAAGACATTCTACAAAACATATTTGCTCTTTATTCCGCAGTGTATTAAAACAACAGACCAAATAATTTGTCATGCTCTGAACATAAGAGTGGAACAGCCTTAGAAATTCAATTCAGCAGATTTTCAACTTCTGCAGAAATGCAACTTTTGCAGATACAACACATCACTACCATAACAGTAGCCACTCTCCTGTAAACCCCTATCATTTTATTTATTTATTTATTTTGTGGATATGTGGTGAGGTCTTTGTTATTTCCTGCAGAAGGATTAAATGCATTTTCTCAAGAGTCTGAATTGGTTGAGGATATGGTTGACGAGAGAGACTTTGGGACAAAGAATTCAGCCTCACAGTATGTACCAGACTCCATCATGACAAATATTCATGCTGCTTTAGTGTGTTAGGATATGGAAGCTGCAGTGCTCCAGTATACCATTTTTTTAAGGCTTATAATAGATTGAATTGGGTAATACTGGATTAGACGTGTCTGCTAATTGGGTGAGGATATTGAATAGATATTTGATAAATAAATAATTATACAGTATATGCTAGCAGGTGAAGTATGCTGATGCAAACTTCCTAAGTAAACTGTAAATAGATTTTTAATAACACACTGTAAGATACTGTTGAAACCAGAGGGGAAAGGTACAGTATATACTTAAAAGAAATGCAATTTATTTTTGTATTTTCTATTACTGTCCACTCCTGAGTCTATTATTTTGCGATGGCAGATTTCATCAGTAAAAAAGGTGTAAATCCGTCACATTTCAGATAGTCAACTCAATTAACCAATCAAATGTGTCCAGCCAAAGCCGCAGGTGTGCGCAGACAGACCAGCGTCTGACGTTAAAGTATCGCGAGAGTTCTAAAGTATAAGCGGAAGAAAGTTCAGCACGGTTCAGCAGCTTATTTCACTTTGGGTTTATTTAAAGAGATATTGCATTATAAAGTACCTGATTATTAAAGGTCACAGAATGAATGCTGAATGAGTAAAAAAATCTCTGCCTATATATAGCTTGTGTAATTGACAGATTGTATTATATAATTTGTATTATATTAGGTCATGTGATACCATAGTTGTGTTTTTTTCTGTATGAAACACAATAGTCATGTTTTCTAATCTTCCAATATAAAAGATGAAAAATTCTGTGAAAATTTGGACTACATAAGTTCAAAAGGTCATTCTTCACTGTTCCTCTGATCTCTTAGTGTTACATGAACAGGATGTTGGCCAAACATCCCTTGATAACATAATCAAAATGAAATGTTGCAGACATAGATTTTTATTCAACTTTCTTCATGGTCTTGTCACAGCAGTGATCATAATACATAAATATTTAAATGACTAGAACATTCTGTTTATTGAATGTCTCTATTTCAAGAATTCTCTTAAGGCAAGATTTTTATTGCATAAGAGAATATGAAAGTGGGTCATTTGGATATTGGTTTGTGTGTTAGTCTAAAAAGCACTGTAACATAAGAAAATTACTGTTTTATTGTTTAGTCTATGAGAGGCCCTTACTAATATACTTTCTCAGGTGTGCCTGTATTTGAAACTGAGATGGCAAGCTCTTGTAGTTTTCCTTCTTCTGAAATAAAGCATGGAAACACTGCATCAAGCTCTTCATTTATTTATCATCTCCTCTTCAGAAGTGCTATTTTTAAAACAGAGTTAAGATGGGGTTGCACAATGCGGCACACTATAATACATTAGGCTGAATTTGTCATTCCCTAACATCCCCTGCTTCAGGGCTGTTGCTCCTCTCTGTGCCCTCCAGGGCAAAGTTTAAAAAAAAAGTTAACCCATTTAAAATGATGTCATTGTTTACACATCATCATGTTGTTCTAAACCTGTATGATTCTCTTGACAGCCCCTGGTCACCATTCATTTTTATTCTTTTATTGTATGTAGAAGAAAATAATAATAATATAAACCTGGTGCCAATTATATTTTTTATTTTAGAAAAGAAAAACATATATTGCAGGTTTGGAACAGCATGAGAGTGAGTAAATGATGAGGGAAGTTTTATATTTAATCAAAATGTCACTTAAGTGTCTCTCGCCACCTGCTGAAAAGATAAAAATGTTATGCTGTTAAAGATTAATTTGACTCCTGCACACAGATATGTGTGTGTGTAAAAAAACAGAAGTTTAACAGGTCATGTGAGGTTGAAGGGGTCTGATATTTCTGTGTCCTCTGATCATTATCATATCTTTCTGTGGCTAATGAACAGTAGCAAAAAGAAATAGTTTGTTGCAAAGGTCATATCTGAATTTAGATATGAAATGATTCGCTCAACAGTTATCGGTGTATTCTTTGAGGTCTGCAGTGATAAAATTTACTGTAGCAATGCACCTTGGAAAATTAATTTGTTCTGAGTTCTCTGGGCAGTCACTTTCTCTTGCAGCACACAGGTCTGTGTTGTATTTCCCTGAAACAGGTCATCTCATTGACTCTGGCAAATGACATCACCTCCAGTGCACTTCTCTTTCGTTTCTATTTGCATCTGTCTGTCCTACTTGTCCTACTTGGTGAACTACCAAATTGAAATCCATCAAGGGGCAGCTCCCCCAGCATCCCTTTCTTTGTCTTTGTCTCTCCTTGACTTGACTTTAGTCATGGTGTAATGTATCCTTTCCTAATATAGAGAAACCAAAGACTATAAGACACTCTTAGACTAGATCCTGGAGTCCCCATGGACGTCTGTACCTGTTGGTGGTAAGGCAGAAGGAAGAGCACTTGCAGTAGTACTTCCCCCTCTCCAAATCAATACATGTTGCCATCTCAGCTTCAGAACACACTTTTTGTAAATGTTTGATTGCGAGGTTGTTTAAAGGTGGGGTAGGCATATTTTCCAGAAACATTTTTATTATGCTGGTTTAAAGACTTTTCACATCCTGTTAGCAATACCTAAGTGGTCTAAATATATTTACATATTTATGGTCCTTCCCCAGAATATATTCATACAGTCATTGCATTTGGTCTGATTGCAATAATAGGATGTCCTATCTGCCTGTCAAACTATATGTTTGCATATTGCTGCGTACTATTGGAGAAGACATGGCTTTGGAGAACGCTCTGAATGGAGAATGGGATCTTAGGCTTTCAAAGCTAGCTTGCTGTTGCTAGCGTCTACGAAATTCCCTACCTTTATAACATTAGTACATTAAATTGCAGACAGTGCTTTGGCAGAGGCTTGTTTAAAAGAAAAGGAGGACACCTTTTCTGAAACACAATACTTTAATGCACTTATAATGAAACAATTGACAAAAAATAAACAAAGTTGACAGTGAATACTGTAGCCCCGAATGTTTTAGTGGTTTGGCAGATGATGAGAGGTTTCAATGACAGTGTGAAAGATTAGACTTCTGTAATGAAACAGGAATCTGGATCAAGGTTATTAGGCTCAAATTTAACGGGAATGAGGGTTGTGGATTGGGAAATATTGATCATTTTGGCAATGTCAGAATTAATTACTAGTGAAATACTACAGCTTTGTATGTTGTGTTTCTATTGATGTCCTTTATAGTTAAGGCTTCCGTAACCTCTGCCTCCCTGTCACCATCTCTGATTGAAACATGATATTGCAGGTTACTTAACATACTTTTCTGTATATTGTAGTCAAATGAAGCCGAACTAAGTTTTCCTGGGAAATCTGACCTAACTGCTCAAATGATAAATTATTATTATAAGATTACTGTTGTGAATCGGGGTTAGGTAATGAGCCAGGGTGAACACTGATCTGTCACGTACTTGCTCAACAACTGGTTGGTTTCACTAGCATAGAATCCCTTCATAATTCTGAATCTTCTGAAGTGAGACAATGGAGGGATGAATGTTCTAGATAATAGAAAAAAACTGAATCAACAAGAAAGCACTAGGGAAAGAATAATCCCTCAAAACCCAGGAGGATTAAACATCCAAAGAGCATCACACCATATTACAGAGAGATGTTTTTAACCTCCGGTCAGCTACCCAGAAGCCACCTCTCACTAATTTCAGCATGCTAGGAGGTGTCAATTTCTGAACAAGTGCAAATACCCACGGTGGATTAGCCTTGAGAAAGGAGAGATAAAGACAGCCAGAAATTGTGAGTGTCTGCATACTGTATGTGTGTGTGTGTGCGCTCACATATGTGTGTGCAATCAATGTGTGTGAGACCGTAATCCCGGCTATTTAATGAGAAAGATTCCCTCATCTCTTCTCAACATTCATCCACATTGCTGATTTTTAAATCTTTCCCCATTTGCTGCAGTCACAGCTTTCTGTTTGTGTTCTTTCAACTTTGAACCATTAAAGCATAAAGTCTGTGAAAGGTATTACGCTTCATTACAGGGCCCAAACCACTTTGATCATAACGGCACATACCTAGAGTATGCTTTTCTCTGTTTCCTGTTTGCTCATTTGAGGATCTTTTGCACATAAGGCATCTCTAACTAGCTAACAGGGAACTTTTTCAGAAGATTGGATAACATTCTGTAAAAGTTCTCAAAAATGTTCTTGTACTAATGTTAGTAGTGTGTTTTATGCTATAAGTCATATCAAAAACGTTATTCATAAGTAATTAGTGGAACATTTAAAAAACATTACAGAATAAATCACGTTCCTAAAACATTCAGAATAACAATATATTCAAAATAATATTTTTAAAATTCTGTACTTAATGGAAAGGATCGGGAAATGTTCTAACAACCTAAAATGGTTAGCTGGTCTCTGTCTTTTGTGATTTTTGTGTTTTTCATTTAGATAAATAGATACTGTTTGTATTTCAGAAAAATATTGCCGCTGTTGGTTGTTTCCTTAATTGTGCACACCTGGTTTTTCATAGTTCTGGGACTGTTGTAGTCCCCTGGTCTAGTTAGTTTCTCATTAGTCTTGTGTATATATACCCCTATGTTTTCCTTTTGTTTTAAGCTAGTGGTTTGCAGTATTTGTCGTTAAATGTGTTTTGCTATGAGATCACATTTTGAGTTAGGAGTTCAGTGACTTTTGGATGTTCATTCATACACGCAACCATCAACATTTACAATCTGGCACAATAATGAGGAACTTCGAAAGACTTAATGAATGGAATTAAAGCCTTCAGTGGATTATGGGCAGCTAAGTTGAATATTAGTGAAAATATCACAGTAGTCGTCCCAGCTCATGCTGTCTTTCATGAATCACCAGTCAATTCCTCCACTAGGCACCGGATGAGAAGCAGGTGCTTCCTGAAGCCTTTGCAAACAACTTCAGCATTTGCTTTCATCTTTCTCAGTGGGAAGCATCTGTTATTGAAATTAAAATATCATTTAAGATGATCATAATACATTGCAAGTGTTTGTTTATTGCATAATCTCAATTGTAAAGGGACAGATGAACCATACTGTAACTATTTATTCGAAGCATGGCTTATCAAAAGACATCAAAGACAATAGAAATAGACACTTTCTGGGGACATCATAGCAAGAATCAATTAAATTGATTTGAAATATTCGTTCTTTTAAATGGCAAAGCAAAAATATTGAACGAATGATTGAACATCATAAATTAAATCATAAATCACTGAATTAAGTAGCTTAGTTTTCATGCTTTAATTTGATTCTCCTAGCTAGTGTTCTACAGTCTTTGCATAAATGGTGGATAAGTTTGGTTTGTGTACATTGCCCCTAAAAAGTTATTTACTCAATATGAAAAGTTGTAACATTGATTGTTCTAATAATAATTCACAGAAATTAATATTTTTCAGTTAAATTATGTAGATTGTTCAATCAAGTATCATGACATAACAGCTGTGAAATGCCACAGATGTTACTATGCTATTTCGTATGTTAACCCTCTATTGCATGATGTTGCCTCAGGGTAGCAAAAATATTTTGCAATGTCATGACTATTTTTTCATGACAGTTTTGCCTCCAGCACCATACTAAAAATAACAGTCCAAACATTATTTTTCAGAACATGTTTTTGATTCTGGTTACTAATCAAGAAAAATGAATCCTACATTTTTTAACATTTGCTTCATAGGGTTAATTTCTTGTTTCAGTCAGTGTTTCAGTTTTTAGCTTTGCATTGCACAGTGGCTTTTTTTGTGCTGTTTATATAAAATGGGTTGGGATTGTGTATAGTTGGTTGAACCACATACAGAATGTGACAGAGTAGAGCTCTGTTTATCCATCACACTGTATGTGGCGTTTACTTAAGCTCAGTTATCTGTGTGTGTTGGCAAGACAGAAGCATGGCACAGAACATCTGCTCTGCTCTATCTACTGCTTTTGACTATCACTGTAGGCCTGTTACTTTTTTCTTCTGTGACACTCCATTTCACACAATATTCATATTTACTTTTCCTTCTCTTATTTTTTCCCCTTTTCATTCATGGTCCCCTTTTGATGTACTTTTTTCATTCAAGATGGAAAACTTCAGTTATTTATATGGACACTCAAAACCAGCCATATCTGTGAGTTAGCATTGAGATCGACTGGTGAGATAAACCAAATGCAAATTTGTTAACTTTGAATCTGGTTTAGGTCGTAGGGCTAAGGACTGACAATGTGACCAACCGTCGATCAAGGGGTTTTTCATCAAAGATATTATGGTCAGGTTAATAAGAACAGATGACTTGAAAGGTAACTGATGAGTTACTCACGTCAAAAACACCTCAGGCATCTTTCACAATAACAGTCCCCGTGAAACACATGCGATATTTACATAGTCATTCTGTCTGCTGTATTCAGACCTTTTTAAATGCATATTAAAGAACTGTGGTGATCAAAGGCAGGGAAAAAAATATCTTTTATTGGTAAACAATTGCTACACAGATGGATATGGAACATCAAGACAATATGAGACTAATAGCACATCAAAAGACAACTGAATTACACACACATTCATACCGGAGAAAAAGAGAGAGAGGGACAGACACGGGTGAAGCACAGATCACAAGCTATAGATGAAAGGTGTGAGTGTGGTGGGGGGCATCTAAAAGGATCAGTGTGACATGGGCTGGGTAAACAGTGTACTGTATAAAGATATTACACTGCCTTGTTTTAACTCATCATCCCATGTACATTTCAGGTAAGAATAACTACAATATTTTCACACATTGTAAATCTGACCCAGCCCTCTTTGCAGATGCAAATAAATTGGAAAAGGCCAGCCATACCCACTAATTCAGCATTTGGTCTGTCCCATATGAGACTGTCTTACATCTGCAGCTGTGGACAGAGATTAAACCCAATCTGTCAATCTGTATGTGCCTGCTGCCCCAGAGTCCAGTTAAATCCAGTGGGCGCTTCACCCACTCTCCTTTTCCCTCCATATAAACTGCATTGTTGTCCTAGCAATGGCATTAGGCACACAAGCCATGCAGACAGTGGGAGCAGACCCAGCTGCTGACACAGTGCTGGCTAGAACAGAGCCTAGTATTTGAGGAAAGGAACACAAAGCACCAGGCTACTCTCCCCTGCAGTGTTTTACATAATTCTGGGAGAGAGAGAAAAAATTAGGTTATACATAAGTGTGTTTTCTCAATGTAAGCCATTTTCAAGTTCATAAAATGGCAAATATAAAAGCAGTATTTGCAGCTCTGTGGTTTTGAGGTTTGTAAGGTTAAGCCAAACTCAGCAATCAAGCATATTATGGTGGATGCAAAGAAAATACTGACCAGCTGCCAGAATAGGTTTTGTGCATGGAACTGCTCTCTAGATGAACTATACATTTGATAAGGTTTTAAAAGGTAGGGTAGGTAGTTTTAGAGAGGCTACCAATAGCAAGCAGAAGATCCCACCCTTTGTACAGAGCACTCTCCAAAGCCACGCCTCCTCCAATAGTGCACAGAAGAATGCAAATGCATAGTTTGACAGGCAAGTAAGGCCGAATGCAATGATTGGACAAACATTTTATGGTCCTATGCCTTCTGCGGAAGATATATAAATATATCTATACCCTGCCTTTAAGTGTATATAGTATATGGCCTTTTAATGGTGCATTTTCATCATAATCTCAATTTAAAGTGATATTTTGCTAGAATCTTTGTAATGCAACAATGTAAATGAAGTCAACCAGCTAAGACATGCATTCATTGAATGCAACATAACCAAGCTAAGCGACCAGCAGCATATTACCAACAGAGGGTGGCGATGAGCACAGGGTTTCGTTTGCAAAAAATCAGCAAATTGGCTCCCTTCTTTTAAACCCACCAACAACTGCCCCCTCATCCCACACCACGTCTTTCTCGCTCTCTCAATGCAACTTGCAGGTAGTGCACCATCACAACAGCTGCGTTTCATCCCACCGTACGTTGCGTCCTGGTTTCTCTCTTTCTCGCTGCATTCACTTCCTTACTTTCACCCCTCCCTACCTCCCTCTCTTTCTCTCTTTCTCTCCTCTACATCCTCAATCTCTCAGCAGCAGTTTGTGTCCTGAGAGAACTGGCACCAAACCGACGCATCCATGGGGCGAGCGCAGCATCTTTATTTATCCACATTACAGTTCGGAGTCATATAGGGGGGACGTTACCAAGAACCGCGAGAAACGCGTCAGCGACGAGCCACATCGGGTTTGCAGTTTCATAGCTGGGCTTTAAACTCTCCCAGCCCGTCTCGGTAGCGCGTTATCTTTATAAACCCTCAAATCGCATTCGTCGCGACGAGTTTTGGTGATGGATGGAGGTGCCTGCGTTCGCGTCTGGACTCGACCGATGCAAGTGATGCTCCCGCAGAAGAAGATCAAAGCGCGGAGGAAAAAGCGCAAGGAGTTGTTCGGGGGACAGATGTGCTTCATGGGGCTGCTGCTGCTGGCGGTGTCCGGCTTGTCCAGTTTGGCAGAGAAGTCCGGTAAGTTTCGGTTCAGGATTTGTTAGGAATGTCTGTCTGTGGAGGCGGAGGGGGTAATGGAAAGTTTTACAGGAGAAACGTACCCACGTTGAGAAGCGAAAGTCACCGTGTAAGTGAAACGCGGAATCGCAGAAGGGAATCTTACGCTCGTCACTGTAGTTTATTGCTTCCCTCATACAGTTCACGTTTATTTTGAGCGTAAAGTAGATAATCATGCGAGTCTGATTCTGTTATACTGTTAACAGTGAGTCCTCTAAATTTGACTTTTCTGAATATGTCAATTATATGAGTTTTTTTAAGCTGTTGATTGTGTGAGTAGGATCCTCTACATGAACCCTATCAAAAGAATCAATTACTTACTGTTTCAGAGAACCACACAGAGACCAAACAGACTTAACTGCAATTTTGTCTGGAGTGCAACTTTTGTATAGCAGTTTTTTCCTTTAATTTTACAAAGACTTCAGTTGTGTTAGTGTTACCCGGGTTGTTGGTCATTGGGAGTGAAGTGTTTTGAACATCTGTGTTTAATAACAGGCTGATCTGTCGCAGGACGGTTTTCCCCAGCGATGCTGACAAAGTTTGTGTCTGAATCCGGCTTGTAGTATCGATGTTTAAAAACAGCACTGAAAGATTAAATGAAGCCTTTTGTGGAATTGAAGAGCATATTTTATTTATTAAAACCTACAAACACTGGAGACATTCAAGTGATTTGGACCAGACAGTAATAATTGTTATTAAAAACACTTGGTGCATTGTGTCAATCTTGGGGCTGACCGGTCAATCATTAACTCGTACCATGAAATGTGTTGATAATTTGTTTATGAATTAAATAAAAGAGGTGAGAGAGGAGACAGTGACAGTGTCTAGCATGTTATGCATGCTTCTTACATTGGTTTACAGTCACATATCCTTTTATATATGTTATATTATGATGGCCAGTATTACGCATTAGGACTTTGTGTTAATATGTGTCATTAAAAAGTAGGCAAACACTGGCATAAAAGCTTTACTCTCCATATCACAGTTTTCTTATCAGCTGTTGTGTAGACTGGTCCGCTCCTTGATCTAAGATACTGTGCAATCCAATTCTGTCCACATACACCCCATCTGGTCATTCGTATCTGTGCAATGCAGTACAAAAACAATTGCACCTCATAATAACTTATAGTTATAGGCATCCCTTTAAAAGCCATTAAGTATGTGTGCATCTGTCGGTGGTGCACTCACATCACCTATTACATCATATGAAAAAACATGCTTCCATATGATGCATTGCATGTTCACTTAAGGGCACCACATTTGAAGATAATCTTGTTGTGTAACAACTTTCTCAACTGTGTATGTTAATTCTATTGACTGTTATAGATATAGCTTTTGCGTTGTACAGTGTTATATTATGGTAAGTTACTCTCTGGCAAATGCCATGTTTGGAAATGATGAAACGAGGAGAAAGTGTAGAGGAAGATGTGAAAAGGGAAGAACAGGGGATCATTAACGCTGTGTTTCAAATCCTGGTGAGCTACCTATGGAGGCAGTATTTTAAGGCATTATAGGCGTTATACACTGAGTGCACTCATGATGTGAAGGCTGTTGTAAAAAGTGTAGGCAGTGTAGTTATCCTGCCTCTTTGTACCTCATACCTCATTGTAGCCAAATTCTAAGGTGGCATTACATGTATAAATTCCAGAAAGCATTGTGACACGTTGTGATAAATCCAAGATGGCAGACGAGATGAGATAATAAATATAATAAATATAAATAATGAGATAAATAATAATTATGTTTTATAATAAGCACAATCTAGTGCAGTGTTTTTGTTGTTTTTAATGCTGAGTGGTTATTGGGTTGTTATCAAACTTGGACAGTGGCAGCAACAATATATATTCTCTCTGCAAACAGCTCACAGACTAATGGATTTTCTGTGCCTTGCTTTCCATTTGTGACGTTTTGTTTAGCCCCAAACCAAAATACATACGGATGTGTCCCCAGTCCTGTTATGCATTTATTGGCATACAGATGAAATTTTGACTTAAAGTAAATAAAATAAAATGTTATATTAGGGCAGAAATAAGAAATAAGAAATCCCCACATACTCTAAACAAAAACATTTTGTGACATCACAAACCATGCCAGTAACCTCCACCACTGTTTAAACTGAAGTGATGATAATGAGATTCCACTATGGTTGGGATGCTGTCTTGGAAGGCACCTGCCTATGTGCAGCGAGGCAGCACGCTGGGTTTTAGAATTGAGCTTAGAGCAGGCAGAGCTGTGCAGAGCGACCTGCCAGGCAGCACAAATGCTTATATAAAGTGACTGCTCTATCAGTTCCTGACTGGCCCTGACAGACATGCTGCCTGCATCTGGTCCAGCCAGCTTTCCCACAGACGTCCAGTAGCCTGGCCTCTGAGCTTATTGGTTTCTTAGGTTATTTGCTTTGAAGCTCTTTGTTATTTATTTTTTAACATTATTTCAGTGCCCTTTCTTTTAATCAACTCTCTCATCCCCTTCAATTTTCACAGTTTTCTCACTATCCTCTTCTCTTAATCACAATTAACGTTCCATGTGAGTCTAGCTGCAGCCAGGTACCTTCTGTTACAACACTCTTTAATCTAGAATATGGACAGAGAGAGAAATGTCAAAGTAAGAAACATGGAGAATGTGTTAGATGTTCGCATTCACTGGGATTATTTTGGGTACTACTTGAGAGTTGTGTTTTGGCCCAAGTTTCACCACACATTCTCTGACAGGTTTACAAAAAGCTCAGCACAACATAAACATGTTGGAACAACATAAAGCTCTGTAGGATCTTTCGTTTTGCTCAAATGTAGCCTCAGTCTCTTGCTGTAATTTATGCTGTTTTCCCGGGGCACAGAAGTTACACTGTACCTCGAAATTTCTGCATCCATGTGGCATTCATTTTAAAGGCACAGTGGGAATGTTATTAGGTTTTAAATTAGGAAACGGATTCAAAATGAAGACACAAAACATTGTGACACTTTTTGGCTGTCAGATGTTAGAGAAACATGTCCATAGTAATAACGTACACCTGTGCCTACTGCAGTAAAACATGACATGGACTGACCTTATACATCCACTGAAAATCACCTTCATGCAAGTTAGATAACCATTGGACAGATGGTTGTTACATTTCAAAAACTGGTCAGTTTGATTTGTTTGCAGATGCCCCATAGGTTAATTATTTTGTGTCTAATGCAATGAATGCATATATTTTACAGTCATATTAAATCAGCAGAATTGTAATGTTTTCCTTGGACAGTATCACTCAGAACTGTTCCCAAAATGTCATCTCTCTCTATATATCCTTCTTTCCTACTTTTCAGTAATACGAAAAATACATTATATTTTTTTTCTGCAGTTTCTCTTCATAGATGGATTTTCTCCTATATCATTAATTCTTCAAGTGCTGGGATCATTCCAGTCAGGACTGGATGAAAACTCATCTAAAATAAAGTGTGGATGAGCATCCCCGCTCTCTATAGTCAGTGATTGTCATCAGGGGTGTGAAGTACTTCAGGGGTCCTTAAACAGGTTCCATGGGATACATCCAGGGGCTTTTTTGTTAGTTTAATTTAGCTTTGTTTAACCTAAAAATCCAGGGAATCGATTTTAATTTTAAATAGAAATTGTAACACTAATAATGATTATGCTAAATGCTAGAAGGAATAGGGTGAATGAAAAAGGGCTATTTGAGACTTGTGCTCAAGAGTGCTGTGGGGGTACTTAAGACAAATTATGTTGAGAGAGACTGCAAGAGCTGACCTGGATTTAGTCAATTTTTGCATTGGTTTTCCAAAGTTGGCTTAATTCTCAACCATCTCTCTCTTTCTCTGTCTCATTCTCTTCTGACTACCTCATTTATCATCCACACTGGCCCACTCTTTCTTTACCCAGTCTCTATCTGCAGCAAAGCACTTCATTATTTTAGCTAGTTTTACACCACACTGGGCCACCAGTCTGACAGCAGGCTAGTCCCAGATGGATGACTGGAGATGGATCAGTGCTGTAATGGTAACTCTATACCGCACAGATAAATGTAGGGTTTAAAGAATATGTAAACATCAGTGGGTTAATAGATCTACGGTTACAGATCTGTGGCCATTGAAGCCTATGTGCAGGTTATTAGATGTCACTTGAACAAATTAATAAATTACATCAGTGTTTAGAAGGTTATCAATAGGGGCGTGCAGAACTAGTATTTTCATATTCACGTAGTCAGTGAGTTTTCCTGACTGCTTGACTAATTGGTCTTAGCAAAACTCTGTTTAAATGGGGTACAGGTTCACCTGACTATAAGTAAATGTGTTTCTCAAAGTGTGTTTACATTATGTTCTTGCGTTTCAAAAAAACAGCTAGATTGAGTATGACAGAACTGACTGTAGGGGTCTCAAGGCATGCATTTAAAAGTTAAGACAGTTTAGTTTTATAATAAGCTGTATGAGTGGTCAACCGTCGTGACCTATCCTCAGTTACTGAATGGTGAATTAACAGCATAATCAGAAATCTTAGCACTTGATCATCAGTTTTTGGAGGGGAATAGTTTACATTGAACTAGTCATTGTGCAATGCTCTGAATGTTTTCTGTCAGCTGTAAAAACTCCTGACTCTGTGGTTTGCTTTTTACTTGAGCTGGTGAATAGAGCCAGTGTTGCTGTTGTCTGGTGTGCTATCAAGTACAAAAGCCACCCTGCTTCCACACATTAGACCGACCTCGCTCATGCCTTCTACTGCTTATCATTGACAGTTCTGATTAAAACATCACTCTGTGTGTTAAAGCAGAGTCCCGGTGCTAAATATACGCAGCACAGGTGGTCATTTCTGCACAATATCTGAGAGGGGTTCGCAGTGAATAAAAATCATCCAGTCATTTGATCAAGTGTGAAGAGCAAATAATGGCTCATCTTTCAGAAAATCACAGTTAGCAATTAAGCTCCTCATTGAAGCGCTGATTACAAAAATCATGTCAACACAGTCTAGGGGTAAAGAAAAGCTCAACAACATGGGTCTTTCAAGCCTAAATAGAGGGCACTGTATATTAAGGCTTGGTGGTGTAACTAGCTCTCTCATTGTTAATGTCATGGGTAAATGCACACTGTAGAATTTCCCAGAATCTCTTTAGTAGTCTGTTTATGGATATCATAAGAAGATTCTTATTTTTTTTAAAGAGTTTATGGAAAATCTGTTATTATTCAATGGTCTCATGATGTATTTGTGTATTTGTGTTTATGCTTGTTTCTTAGCATGTTTACATTTTTTTTGCCACTCAATTTTTTATTTTACTTCTATAATGTGACATGCTTGCATGAAACTGATATTAATTTGTAGGATGGGACCACAGAACATTGATTGGATCTGCAAAAGTCGTCGCTCCACACCAGAATGTAAACAGGCCATAATGCTGTTTGTTAAAACAATGCAACATACTAACCAATAGCCTGTAGCAGGTTCACCTTTACTCTGCATTTGTTTAAAGATTACAAAGACTATTTTTTTAATTTGGAATAACATGCACAAGTTGTGTACAGTAAGACCAGGAAGGATTTGAGAGTCCATTTTCATTTCATGCAAGGGAAAAAAATTCTCAGCACTTACTCAGTAATTAATAAAAAGTATCAGATCCCCAATAGAACATCCCTAATTAACACAGTTGTTTTATTTTAGGCTTACAGTCTGTTCTGGTTTACACACTCAGGATGGGAGCAGCTGTAGCCCTGATGCACATGCCATGGTGAAAAGACTAGGAAAGAGAGGAACTGCAAGGGGTTTTCTATCTGCGGGGCCCCCCCAGGCCCCTGCTACAGCGGCCCTCACGTGTAGGGGTGTATATATTTAGAGATAGATAGATATGCTCAAAATGTCCTCATTAGAGGTGTGATTTATGATGCCCCATTCTCTCCACCCTTTTTACGTTGTGCTGACGTAGAAGAGCATCAGGCCCTGTACAGCATCTGTTTATAAGGTTTACTGAAGCCAAGATCATTCTTGACTGAGTAAATCAAATGCATAGCGCAGCTCAGCAGAACACAGCAAGACCACCAAACATCTCCTAGAGAGACTCTGGCCAGTCAGTGAGCAGATGGATTGAGCGCAGATGTTTGGAATATTTTAGATGTACGGAGATGAAAACCAGCCATGCATTGTAATGTAGCAAGGACAAACATGTTATGCGGGCACTCTGCGAACTGGGGCGGCCTGCCAGAAATGTTACGCACTAACAATAATAATTTCTGCAGTTTACAGACATTACTTTTTTCCAGAGTGGGAGAGATTAACCGTGAGGGTCTAATGTCATCGACTCTGATTAGCTGCATGAGGCAGCTGTTGTTTGGTGCTGAGTTTCCTATGTTTTGTTTTCATGCTTATTCTATATGTTATCAGTAGAGAATCAATTTAGTGCTTGAAAATTTGTTGAAAAGTCACAATTCATAGTATAGACCTTATTTTTCGGCATTTTTTGGTCTTTATTATAGGACAGTGTACTTGTGACAGAGGAAGAGAAAGGGGTTGGGTATAGACCTGAAGCCAGGACTCGGACTCGGGTCACCTGTACAATATGTCAGAGTGCTGTCCACAAGGCTACAGCTCCAACTAAGAACTTTATGGGTAATGTTCTTGGCATCTCTTGTAGTTTGCATTGCTCTAGATATGTCTTCATGCTAAAATAGGTTTCTATTAGTTATGGTGGATCTCATAAGGTCTAAGGCAACAGGAGACTCTAGTAAGATTTACATATACAAAAACGCTCTCTTTAAACAAAAATAAGTCATTGTTGAGCATCATTCATTCTCTGCACTATGAAATTTAGAAAGTGTAAGTGCAGCTTAAGTGCGCAAAACCTCTTTGGGGCTATTGCATATTTTAGTTTTTAAATCCAGATGCATTAGTCAACCTGTGACTTGGCATTAGTGTCAACACAGGGCTGTAGTAATAGAGATTTATATGACAATACAACACCTACATGAAACCTCTCAGCTTGCCAATCAGCAATTAGCATTGAACCCCAACACACATTCTTAGTGCTAGCACTTTTAGATAGCCATTCACCTGCGCTGAGAGGGGAAGAAGAACTGATTCGCTTTTAATTGTCTGATTTGGATCAAGCGCGATCTGACTATAATGCAGCGTAGTCCAAATTGCCTGCAAGGATATGAGAAGGTAGCTCTTTAGATTTCAAACAGGATTACCTTATAATTCAAATATGCACTACTTTGTAAAAAAAAAAAAAAGACAAATGTGCTTAAGATATTAAAATTCACTATGAAAGAATAATGAGTTCTAAGCTTTTAATCTTTTGACCGTTTTGAATTTATATAAGCCCTTTTTTGATATTCTGGCCAATTACATGAAGCTGCATTTGAAACATACATTATATGAAGGAAATATTTGGTTTGAAATATACCATACGCTGCAGAGGAAGTGATTAATGAGCTGAAATATCTGTGAATTTAGAGTCAAAAACTGGTTCACTTCCATTATTGTAGTTATTTGTGATTGTCCCAAGAAGATAATTTTGAATGAGCTAACATTGCTTAGACTTCAAAAATACCTCAGTGAAATGTGCTGGTGATATCATGCTGTAGGCCCAGAGAATGTGTCATCTGACTAATATGAACAACCTTGATCAAATCTGGAATATCGAACAACAGACCAGAATCACACCTAAACAGTGTGTGAAGCTGGTAAATACCTTGGCTTTTCACACCTGGAATTGTTAACCCAGGGGCGTTTTAAACCCAGGTAAATGTAATCCTGGATGATATGTGCCAAATAGTGCATGGACAAAATGTGTCATGTTCCACCATTGTTCATGCTTGACCCTGAGTTTAATAATTAATCCTGAATAATTATTCTGGTTCCAGGATTTCACACTGTAACCCTGGGTTAACATTCTTTGCATATTTATGAGGTCAATAGCATTAATTGGACGAATGTAAATTGTGAGCACTCATCCCTTTTTAATAACTGCTTGTGCATCATGTCACCTTGTAAAAATGTCACCATGTAAATTCTCTGTGGCTGTTACCTGAAACCTACGGTAAAAACAAAAATTAATAATACATATCTCTTCTTTTACAGTTCTCTAGTTAATGTGTTTGCTCTCAATGTTTGTAATTTAAATTTTTATCTCAGATGCTGAAACTTGTGACTGTCCAAAGTGCAGAAATATTTAATGAAATGCTGCTTAGTTTAACATTTGTTATCATTGAAAACTGGCTTTAGTCCCAGGTTTATAAGGGATAACCCATGGTTAAGCACAAAGTGAACTGAGTTGTTTTGTACAGTACTATACAGTTGATTGGAATGTTATGGGGTAAGTTATTTAAGTTTTTTGTGATCTGTGTTTTTAAATGATCTTGACTGCAGAGGTGTACTGTTACTGTATCTGCATCTGCCAAAAATGATTTTATATAACCATATGTCTTATTACTCTAGTAGTTTGCATTGTGGTCTATTTTAAGACTTTCTAAGGATGCATCTAAAAGGTTCACAGACAAAAAAAACTCCTGTACACTGCAAATACAGTGTGGACAGATGCGGGACTGATACACTAAGTGATGCCCCAGTAACTGTCTCTCCCACTGGGTTACCCTGAGCCTCAAAGCTGCCTGCTTGCTCCTCCAGCTTTTTGAAGATTGATTGGTGTGGATCAGGCTCTTGTCCAGTTCCTCAGGCTGATTGCAGACACACACAGCAGGAGTCACATCGCCAGCGGTCACTAATGAGACTTTTAATGGCCTGTCACATTCATAAACGACCCATTACTGATGTGCAATCACTTACTATAAATATAACCAAAATATATTCTCTCTTTCTGGTAATTAGTTTAGTCTTTTACCTGGTAGTCTCATCATTAACTAGGTTAAACAATTCTTGGACAAGCCTGTGCCCAGTCCACATACCTTGCTCATACTTTAGCCAGAGGATATATTAAATACAATGCAAATGAGATCTCCTTAATGTCTTAGTTATTTCTGCTAGACAGCAAGAAGGTATAGGAGAGCGAATGAAGAACTCTCAGAATTTTCTCCTTAGAAAAAGTAATCTCAGTCCCTAGTAATCTCAGTTGTGTCTCCCCTAGACACAAGTTTTCCTAGATACCAATGTCTGCATTTAAAATAATTTTTAATATGAACTCAAACATTTTTCATTCTTCTGAGATATTTTTCAGTGTGCTGTAATGTTAATTTTATAGTTCTATATTTTTTCTTACTGTGTATCAACAATTGTCTCATTTGTCTGTTTTCATTTCTCCTGAAGAAGTTTAAGAAAACATCAGAGTCTTAAGGTCATTCTTAAATGAAACATCACTGAGATCTCCATTACGTCTTGAGCACTAAAGTTTTCCTCTGGGAAATTCTACATTGAGTTTATTGGAAGATGTTTTACAGGTAGTGCTTCACTGTTCCAAGCAGATACAAGCCTATTTTTATATCACTAATGTAATACACTGTCTTTCCAAGCTGCTTTAACTCGCTTAAATTTTACCTCAGTATCTCTTCTGATTTGTTTGTACCTCTCCTCTTTCCCTAACTTTGTTTGACTAGTACTGTCCCAAATTCAAGTTTTCACCTAGGAAGCTAATGAAGATAAACTAGGTAATTACAGTTTTGACAGAGTGGAAGCATGCAGTGTTATATTTATCCATGTGTTGACAGTATAGGGTCAGATGTGTAAGGGCACACTGAATCTGGAGAGAATTTCCCAGGTAGTTCCTCCACCCAACAGCTGCTTTTTGGGACAGTCTTCTGTGGGACTGGTCTTCAGGTGATGTTCTGCAGATGTTCCTGCAGGGAGCAATCTGTTTCTACTTTGACTATGTATAAAATACATAGCCAGAGTAAAAGCGTCTGCAAGCATTTTCCACAAAAAATAGCACTTCTGGCCACAGGCTTTCAACTTTCAACTGCATGTGTGCAGTGGACCATAAGTTCTCCTGACAGATATTACATAGAGGTTGAAGAAAAAACTTGTTATATAATTACCCCGTTATGTACCTTTCTGAAATCAGGCCTTTTCGTGCTTTTTTTTAAAGTGCTCTTGTGGTGTTCTACAGTCAAATGGTTACAGATCTTGATGCGAGACGAGGTTGCAGGTTCTATTAGAGGTTTGACCCAGGAATTGGATCATTATCTAGCTCTTTGTTCATGGTGCCCTTGAGTAAGGTGCTCTAATTACCTGTCCTTTAAGTTAAAGTGCTGTACATTGTTGCAGATGAATAGTGCTTGATACATGGCAAATAAGTAATTGATGACTCATGAGAATGGTGATCAGCAATCTCTGTGGCTCTCAGGGGCACATGCGCCTCGATACCATATTATTTGTTACCAAGAAGATAAAAAAATACTACTGAGAAGTAAATAAGACGCTTTTCCATTAACAACAGATGCTGTCTCTTACAGTATCATATTTTGGTAAATTGTTAATGAGTGTCAGAGTTGAGCGTTGTATGCATATAGCGACACCAGAGATGCCAACGTTGTTCATTAACTAAGACTATAGATGACTATAGTCATTTTATTTTTCATTTTATATTCAAGCCTGCTATTTTCCTCTGTAAGATTATTTGTTATTTATTTTATAATTTCAGGTCACGCAAGACAATTTTGTATGCATCTGCAAACATTGCCAAAAATAGCACTGCAGTAAAAAGAAAAGGGGAAAGTTGCATAATCTGCTTCACGTGAAATTACGTGAACATCAGGGTGGGCACCTAGGGCTCTTTCTCTGTAGAGGAAGGTCCTTTGCCGTAATGCATTCTTGTCTTTCTGTTTATTTTTTATGCTTTTTCATTAAACAGTTTTTAAGGCATGTTATCTGTAGGTTATGGACGTCACGCTAACTGTGTTGTGCTGGAGGCCTTTTGCTTTGACATGCACCATGTTATCTTTGTAACTATAACAAAGGGAAGGATTGTGTGATAAAGGCAGCGACTTTTGTTATGATGGGGCCTGTCGTGGAGGTGCTGTGTGCTCTCTGTTGCAGCTGCATGCTCAGACTTTCACACTGATGACTGATTTAAGAAATGTCTAAAAACACTGCTGAGAAGTAACTATGACCCTTTTCTGTGGATATTAGTGTATAACATCCGACTACACTAATTACAACTAAATATGCACAAATCCGATCTCTTAATGCAGTTTTTTGAGTTATTCATGTTTTCTTGATTCCCTGCACATCTACCGATTCACCCTTGTGTGTCTTTTGTGTGCGATTAGCCGTGTTCATCTGAGCGTGATGTCATCACTGTTTTCTTCTGGTCTCTGCAGTTACGTCACATCTCCATAGTAACTTCCAGACCACCCCCTATACCCCCACCCCCCACATGTGTGTGTGTGTGCATGCAGTGTGCATTCTAGCTCACTGCACAGGTAATGCCATTTCTGTGTAGCGTGTCTTAGAGAAACACAATATTTCCAATGGAGCTGGCACAGCCTAATGGAGCTGTTACCTTCTGCTGTAATGTGTTTTTGAGCATGGAAGCAAAGCTGCATGGTTAATTAGCAGACAGACACTTTGTTGCATTTTAGACCAGGAGATTGAGAAGACTGAGGGGCAAATTTACGAAATAGTTTTGCCAAACCTGTGTATAATATAATCACACATAATCCAGTTTAGCCAGATGCGACCTGCAACCTACACAAGCTGGCATTCACATGGGAAAGTGTGTATTTTATTTTAGTGATATGGGTGCAAGACAGCACATGCAAATAAACAGTGCTTTCAGTGGGCGGTATAAATTCTTTGTGAATTTCCCCTGAAAGATGCATAAACAAGACAAAAGATAACTTAAAGCAACGGTGTTGTCTCCATTATTTTTTTTGTTGCTTGTTTGTCCCTCATGTCCTAGACAGTTCACTGCTGTCTCTATCGTGACGACACTGAGATGTCACAATTTCCTGAAATGTTACAACCATCTTCACTCTACATGACTCTTTTGACATCTCAGGGGGCCATGAATAATTAAACAGTTTCTTCCAAGAATGTCAGTCCCTATTTTTTCCTTATTTGGATCAATACAAACTCAAGCTTACTATCAATATTTGGGTCGGTGGAAGAAGAGCGGGAAGAAAAATGTTACCAGACTCTGTACCACCTGATCTTAGTTTCGTTTCATCACTTTTCATTTAACATTCACGTTGCATCATGATGCCAAAGCGTGTCCTGTTGTGATGCACCATGCAGCCCCGCAGCCCCCATGTGAGTGGTGTTTTTTTGCTAAATATAGAGGTTTTATTTATAGCATCTGGCGTGGTAAGAGGGGGCCAGTGTTTGGAAGATGCTTGAGCCGAGTGAAGTAAGGGCAGAGGTGATTGAGGACAGAGTGACCCAAATGACAACGCTGGCAGTATAATCAACCCCTTCCAGCCAAGACCGAGTTGCCGCAACGTGATTTCACTTTTCTTACGTCTCAGCCTCACTCTTCACCACAGACGGCTCTCATGAATATTCATTAGCTGACTTCCGGGGCCTCTGTTGCTCACGGTAACAGAGATGCTGTGGAGCCTGTAAGATGTTAACAGTATGTAACACGTCGCAGCTCTCTGTGTCCCTGTGAATGCGGTGTGAATAGAAAACAGTAATATTGTTCTGCGCCGGTCAAACCTGCCCAAATCCACACTGAGAGATGCCCAACTTACATCACTCTGGTTTGCTGAGCAGATCACAGCATCTACATACAAAAAAGGGTAGAAGTTAGGGAAACATGCTTAATGGTAGAGATGTCCAATAATGGTAAAAATATGCTTATTATTCTGCAGCAAGAGCAATCATTTAGTCTGAAATATTTATTCCCTTCCTAAACATAATTATGACAGTGGTGGCTAGCAGCAAGTTTCCACTGTAATAATAATAGTAACAATTACAAATTTGCCATGGTAACCAAAACACCATAGATGGTAAACTATGGTTACCATGGCAAATTTGTATAAGGAAAAACATAGATAATCAGGTTTAAGTTTAAAATAATTCTGTTTTGGTCAGGGGTGTCACATCTACAGACTGTTTCCTCCCCCTCTTCTGTCAGAGGTCTGACACACTCACTAATTAAGAATAGAGGACAGGAGACAGACTAAACGACCGCCTCTCATATTTCGTCTCTGATTTCCATCACATAAACCTCACTGAAATAAGAACAAACAATTACGAAGACTCAGGGTGTGTGTGTTTGTGTAATGAGTGTGTGTGTGTGTGTGTCTGTATGTGGGGTGGGGGGGGTGGGTGTTACTGGAGACAGAATATGTTCATGCATAGCTTCAGTGAGAAAAAGTTTGATATTCAGTTCAGTGAATAAAAACTGTTCTGCCTCAACTTTCTAAATGGCATTTAATTAGAACTATAAATCATTCAATTAATTTAAGTCTTTTAATTAAAGGAGAACACTAGATAAATGCTTGGTTACACCATCACCATGGAGAAGAGAATCTAATGGTTCTAAAGAATCTAAAGAGGTTAACGGCAGTGATTTGACTCTGTATTTGGCAGGTTATGGCTCATCCAGTCTCTCTGCGGACAGTGAGAAGTGGGAGAGTCGGAGGCTGCTGCAGGATTTTGATGTTGACAGCAACTACACTGATGAGCTGCAGGCTGGGACCAATGCTGAAAAGAACTGCACACCTCCAGGTAAGAGGTGCACCACTACACACACAACCTGCAATCTGTGATACTCTTTGGATTCAGTAGCACATATGAAAGAGGAAATTGTCAAAATGATTTGTTGTTTAGTAGAAAACTGTGCAGGACAGATACCAAAAACAACAATGTGATGTGATTAAGCAAGAGGCCAAGTTAAGTTTGCATATCAAGATTGGGATGCATCTCAGAAATCTATGGCTTTGTTTGTACTTCACAAATCTGCAGTTCGTTGCTTTCGCCTCTCTACCGCCATCTCTGTTTGAAAGATAAAATTGCAGGTTACTTTATGTACTTTTCATTATGTATGTTGAAGTCAGATGAAGCCAAAATCTAATTTCCCAGGAATTCAGACTGACAGCTCAAATTACAAATCATCATTAAAAAAATCAGGGTAAGATTGTTTTGAACACTGATCTGTCATGTACTTGCTCAATAGCTGTTCATTTTTAACACCAAAAAGTTGCAGCTTCAGAAACTGACTGTTATGTTGTGATTTGTAAGTGATAAATTCTGATTTGTTTACCAAATGAAGTTTTCTAATCTAGGGTATTTTCACACATTATAATATGTGAGGTCTCATTTTGCTTTTGTCTGCAGAGGTGTTAGCCCCGTATCAGTGCTCTCCTGTCATTGCTGAGGCAGACACTAGCTCTTTTGTTGCTTTCTGAGTGCGTAATCTTGCTGACACAGACTTTGCCATTGTTTCTGTTGGGGCTCTCTGCAGGCTAGGAGGAGTGTGATGCATTTAAAACTGTAGAGACCTGTGAGCAATAATTATGTTATGATCACAGGTTAAAGGTTAAAATGGTTTGTTGGCCAAAATGAAGACCAAGAGGGGTTGGATGCATGTTGCCCCATAAGTAATGCAAAAAAATGTTTCAGGCAATGCCGTTGTCCAAATAATTCAACATAATATAAACTGTTATTGCTGATCTTGGTTGAGGCCTCTCAGTACATAATCTCATGGTAAACACATTTACACGCAGCACACTCATTGTGCTATTAATTTTTGTCAGAATTACTGTAAATAGTCTAACGTTTCCAATCTGTTCCTCATTATATTTCCTCATTGTTATTCATTGTTTATTTGCACGGTTGTTTCTGTGCAAAGCTGGTGTATATCTGCTGTGTAATTCGATGCACTGGCCTGCATTGTGCTCCACACTCTTGGATAATGTGAAGTGGGCAATTACAGCAGGTTTGAGGGATAGGTAAAGCTGAACAAAGGGGTCATCGATACCGTGTGGGCCCATTGATCGACTATCTCCCTCTTTCAAAGCGCTCTTCTTTCCTCTCATCCCCTGCAATCCGTTTACTGTAAACCGGCGATCTACTACAGCCATACCGTATAGCAGTGGCACTCTGGTGGTATCTGATTTTATTTCTCCGCTTGGTTTGTTTGTTGAAATTTCATGCATATTTATATATTTATAGGTATGTCAGGGATAGGCATTTTGGTCATTTTGTTGACTTGAACAAATGAATCAACCATGTTCACTGCCAACACTTAGCTGGCTGACGAACTGGACTACAAGTTACCACCGACAGTGACACCGTAATCAATTGGAAAAGTACAAATGGAGCTTTTAATCACTGAAATGTTATGATGATGAAAAAAATTGTAAAATCACATCATTAATAATTACTATGTTGATTGACCAATCATTGCATTAAACATAATTTCAAAATCTTCAGTTATTGATTATTTGTGAACTTATGCACATCTTTAATGCATATGCATACAGCATGGAATGTTATATATATTTTATATATGTTGTAAAGGTTTTTTATTATATGTATGCTGGCAAGACTTGTATGTTTATATGTGGTTACAGGAGAAGAGGGAAATGTATGGCGCTTGAGGGCAACAGTTAATCCACAGTAAATGCATATCAAGACTTATGAATATTGAGATGATTTGAAATCTGTCCAGAAATGAAACATAACAGGGAATTTTCCATGTGAACCATCATATTTCTACCAGAGCTCAGCAGGTAATGACTTGGCTCTGCTGTTATGAGGTGTAAAGGGAACAGTTTTGCGTCCGTAACACAGCATGTCTCGTCTACTTTTGTTAGAGTAACTTTCTCTACACACAGATTTTGGTTAATATTGCCAAGAGGGGTCCTGGTGTTTTAAGAGGCTGTGTTCTGTGCCAAACATTTCCTTGATCTCGCTGTTAAACAGTGAACCACGCTCTTTAGCTCTCACTTGCATTCAGATGCCCCCCCACTCGTCTCGAACCCCAGCCTGGCGCCTTGGCGCACGTTGAGGATTTCCTTAGTCTGTTGTTCCTCTAGTACGACTCTAGAACTCAATGCATCAAACCAGAGTTATGATCTTTGAAATTCTATAATAATTTTAATTGCCATTACTTTTGGCAATTAAGCTTTCTGCACAGCTTCTGCTCTCCCTACAGTCTTTTCTCTCTCTGTCTATTTCTATCATTCTCTCTTTCTCTCCACTATTGGGTTGTGCAGAAAGAATCTCAGCTTTCTTTCATGTGTAGTTATTTAATTTTTTATGTGTTCACTTACATTCAGCAGTTCAGCCTGTGTACAGATTATTCTCAGCACTTCCTGAATATTCACAAATGCATCATAACAATCAGACAACCTGCCATTAGTCTGATTACTAAAGCTAATGAGCTGTTAATTATCTCTGCATCTATCAACTCCCATTGTCTGTCACACAGATTTTTTTGTAGCTGCAGTGATAATTTTGACTGACTGGGAGTCATGCTGATGGATTATGATCTTTGAAACAGTGTCAGAAATGAACTTAAATTTATTAAGAAGATTTATTAAAGGGATAAAGCATTTTCTTTCTGAGGAAGTTTTTGTCAATTGTATAAAAACACAAAGCAGTGCATCTATATATCTAAGTCAATTATTAATCTTTCTAAGTAATTATGACTGTAAAACCATCAAATACAATCAATCACAAAACTGATTGTCAGCATGGCTGTGATTATCATCGGACAAATAAGACAGTCAGTACAACAACACTTTTGAACAAAAGTGAACAAAAACCACTGCCTATTAGCTCCACACTCAGTAACTCTTACCTCTTAGACAGCAAATAATCATAATCATTTATGAGGATTTTGTGCTGCTATTTTCAGCATATTTTAAAAGGTGTTTGCATTTGGCAAAGAAATATTGTCAATATCCTGTGCTGTGACAGACCACCTGCTCTGCCATCATCTTCATCATCCTACAGCTGAAGAAGATTTTATTAACCGAATTATAAAGGAATCAGGTACAAATTATTTTACCATTATAGTTCTACTCTACATTTAACTGTACAAGCACATCTCTTGTTATTGTTAAGGCCCAAGGGAGGAAGATAGTAACTCCAGGAACCCCCATTAACTCTTTTTGACGTGTATGTGTGAAAAGACTCCTATAAAGATCCTTCCCCAACCAGGTACAAGTCTATCTTTTGGCATCAAAACCTTTGAAAAAGTCTTTGATTGATCCTTCTAAGATGTGGAAGAAACCACAACACAGCCTGCTTAGTTCCCCTGACTGAGGTGGGCTCCTGTTTTTGTATTTCTGTCTACACAGTAGGACATTTGGCTAGCAGATGAGTCATGTGACCTGACCTTTGAGAGCTGTGCTGACATTGTGTGTGTGTGTGACTCTCAGTGGAAATCTGACTACACATGGATGCTTTGGCAGATGATGAAAAATCCTGCTACCATCTCATTTTCTTCAATGTCTGTCTTTCCTGTTGCCTCCACAGGGGGTGCCAAAAGTGGCATAATGCAAACATTTCTGTAATATATTGTCCTATGTATCTGTCATTCCATCTGAATGTTGATAAACTTGCGATTGGTTTGTCACTGTCAGTATAAACAGAGCTTTATGCAGGCGGCTGCCCTACACACACACACATTCACACACACAAACAAACACTACATTGTGAAATATGAACATTTAACATGCGGTACACAGCTCACTCATTTAAGCCACTTTCAATCCCTTGAACTTTCTACAGCTGAACACAGAATGTGCTGAACACTCATTTTTTCATTCTTTTTCATTCTGCACAAATAATAAGCCTTTTTGTTCCTCAATTGTGAATATTTTGTGGTGAGAGAAGGATTTTTTTTCCTCTTCTGTCAGTCATATTCATGTTCCTCTAATGAAGTGAAACTTCTAAACATGTCAGACCTCTTTTGGTTCTGCTCGAGTCCTGCAGTGTCCACTGAAGACACATGGAAACAGTCAGTGTTCTCACAGGAAAGCCTGATTCTGCTCATTTTGAAGAGTTGTTGTGTGCTCTCTGTTGCCCATTGTTTACACTCTAAATCTCTCTTGTTCTCAGACTCACAGTTTCAGATCTCTTTCTATGGCTATTTGAGATGTGTTTGCGCAATCAGGGTAGGCAAAACACTGAAATTGTCCTTACTGTGTAGTTTATCAAAACGCCAATATTGCAGTTATAAACACACGGTTTTTTTCTTTCTTTCCCAGTGTGTGTTTGTCCCATAATTCCAAGAGTGCAGAATTTTAAGCGTCTGTACAGCAATCATGAGAAAGGGTTTTGGTAGATGGGTCTTCCTAGATAACAATTTTAGGTTGGAAGAACATTACCTGAGGTTTCAGTTGTGTATATTTATGTATATGACACATTAATAAGTATTATATATGGGGTAGATTTATATGTCATTATAGGGAATTGTTCCAATTTCTAATAGGTTTCATATATATCCAATGTGCATATATGGCATATGTACATATATTACATTTGTGATGGATTGCACACACTTTACTATTCAGCAGTCCAACGGTGCTGATGTTTGTGGCCTTAGCTCATTTGCATAATTCCTTTAGGGAATGCAGGCAACACGTGCAAATAAATGATGCTGTTAGCAGGTGAGATTCAAGCTTTGTGGTTTTTTTCAGACTGGGTAGACCATGAGAACATCTCCATGGAGACCTGCAGATCTTTCTCCTCTTTTGGTCTCTCTCCTGTAAGAAGTACAGAAACAGACCCTTGCTCATGACAAGAACACAGATCTTACATCACCTTTGTTTCCATGTTTTATTCTAACAATGCTGTTTCGCTGTGACTCCAAGCAACCATCAGACAAACAAGTAATTCAAAGTAACAGTGCATCAGTCAGAATAAACAGAGGCTGGAGATAGTTCTTCTCAGGAGACATTCCCTAGTGCCTCAACCTGAATCTTTCAGACATGCTCAAACAGATATTTGTTGTCCTCTTTACTGTGACTAACCAGGTTTTTCCTGTGACTCTGGGCCCTTTGAGAAGAGATTTCTGGGAAATGCTGAGGCAGACGATTTGAAAAAAAAGAGAAATGCTCCATGCAAGCACAATTCCCAGATGGGATGTTTTATCTGTAAGTTCTGGCTGGCTGTAGTTGGTTAACAGTATGGAGGCAGCAGACAGGGATTTATCATTGTCATTTTTATAACCCAAATAAAAACAGTAATGTGGTTGCTAGGGTGTTTAGAATGGCTGTTTGCATGTTTCTATGCTGTACAGCTTTGCTACCCAGCTAATTTTAGGTTGTAAGAACTTTTCCCAAATATTTCCATTAAGTAACAAAAACTTAATTTTTTTAGTTTTGAACATTTTTAATTCTGTAATTTTTTTATATACAAATTTATAGTATAAGAATATACTATTATATATTTTAAGAATATACTAATGTTACTGCAAAAGCACTTTTGATAACTTTGAGGGAATTTTGAGGGAACTTTGAGGGAACTTTGAGGGAACTTTGAGGGAACGTTATCTAATGTTCTGCGAATGTTCCCTGTTAGCTGGGTAGGTGGTTGCTAGTTTTTTGGATGGTTGTCCCTAGCTAGCTAAACATCTATCTTTAAAAGGTGGATTAAGTTACATAAAGCAGTTTAATATAAAAAAAAATTAAAAAATTAAATATGAGTAGCAATCATAAAAAGTGCCTGAGCAAGCACAGGTAATAATAATAATGTTTTAATTATTTTTCTATTTATGTGCGTACATTTATATTGTCTTATATATTTTTGTATGTGTATGTGTGTGCACTTAACCACGTATTGTATATGATATTGCTACACTCTGCTTTATGGGAATAGTCGTGCCCTTTATCCAGCACTCTGCATCGTATTACCAGCATGAGTGTTTTGGAGTTAAATAAAGCATGTGTCTAAATGAATTGTGTGTGTGTATATATACACACATACATATGTATATAGTGTGTTTGATTGTGATGTTGTGGCTGTGATGTAACTCTGAATTAAGAATGGCCTGCGGACAGTGTGACAGACTGAGGACAGTTGTAATGTGGAATGCACAGACCCGAAGAGCTTTGTCACATGTAGAAGAGAAGGTCAGATTGTGCAAGACTGTGTCTGTATGTGTTTGTGTGTGTGCTGGAGTGAATATGCATATTTGTAAGGAAAATGGATGTGATTTAATCAGAGTTGAGGATGTTTGTGTGTGTGCGTGTGCATGTGTGTTGAGGTCTGATCAGCATCTGTCCCACTAGCAGGCTTGAAACATCATATCTGATCATACACACTCTACCCAAAACACATGCATGTTTGTTTTTCCATCATGGTGGGGACTTTCCATTGACTTGAATTGTTTTTAAACTGTGCTAATGATATTTTCTATCCACCAATACTGCCTCTAAACCCAACCCTTAGGAAAACCTCTTCGCATTTTTTTAAGATAGTCATTAAAATGTAATTTAGTATGTTTACTAAGCCATTTGTATCATGGGGATCAGTGGACAGTTAGTCTCTTGTAGGGCAGGCAAAACCTGACATCATATATATTATTATATATATATTCCATATATATATATATATATATATATATATATATATATATATATATATATATATATATATATATATTTTCTTTCATATATATATAATGCAAAGCTGCTATTGATGTTTGTAGTACAGATGTATTTTAAAGGTGATTGAAATGATGAGGCTAATCCATTTATATATAAACATTTTGTAATAATTTGGTAATACTATTGTTTCCCTAACATTTCCACAAAGTAATTAAAACATTAAAAATGTTATTTTGAAAGTTCTAGAAATGTTCATCAAGTTTTTTAGATGTTGGATTAATGTCATTGCTTGGTTATAAGAATGTTATTCTACGTATACACTACATGCAATAAGAGAAATGATAATTGAGTTAAAGAATAGTTAATCAACAAATAATGTCAGATCCTAATGTTATTTCATGTTTAGCTTTGTGATATATTGAGCTTAGTCCAAGTTACCTGTTTGATTTGGAAGTGTCTTATATACTTTGGCAAGTTTGAGTAAACGGCTCAGCCTCTCTGTGAAAAAGTCTGCTATATTATCCCGCTCTATTGGAACACTTTGATGTTTCAATGCATTTGTTTGCCTTTGAACATGACAGCATGACAAAATGCACACAAACACATTGTTCACATGTTTGAATTAGCTCAATGTAAAATTCTCTTGCTTTATGCTAATGCATAACCTTACAAGGCACATTTGAAGCTTTATTCTGCAGAAATTATTGAGAAAGTATTTCACAGATTTAAATCTCTTTATGAGACAGTCTTTTACACCTTTTAATGGCTTGTTGTCAAAATTACACATTACATTATATAATGTCGGTGTGCTGGTGCAAGAGTCATGATCTTTTTGCTATGTTGTAGGGTGGAATGGGGGTGGGAGGTAGTTGAGGGGGTGTGTGGGGGGCTAAATGTCAAATTACTCAACGACGCCGAAGCATGCTACACGCGATGTGTCACTACATATCAGCTTCTTTTGCTCGGTTTCTCTAAGGGTGTATCTTTGTGTGTGCATGCAGGCTTGTATTCACACTTTTATTTCCACTTCAATGTAACGTAACGCAGAGAAAATGTCGCACAATGTTGCAATTTCTCATAGAATATTTTCTGTGCTAGTTTGTGCTTGTATGTGAGAATGACACACCAAAACATGGTATATAATGTAATCACACATATATATTCCTGTAGTCATGATCAAAGGTTTTTAACATGCATCTTTTTTATTGCGAATATAGGAACAAGCGTCTCTCACAGGTGCCTCACAGGTGTTTATATTATATATACAATATTCATTGTTTTTAGTGTGTTTGCTAATTTATAGCTGTTATTGGGTAAAAATGTATACTAAAACATTAAATGGGGAGAGTCAGAGAATTTTAGCCTAGTCTGATTTCTATGGTGGTGTAGAGGACCAATGAGATCAAAGTGTAGGCAAGGAGATCAGTGTACCTTTCACTGTTCTTAACAATACATGTGATATGGCCCTACAATGTTCAGACCTGTCAGTTATTCCTGGCTTATGATTATTACTGTGACAAAAAAACATGTATGCTCATAAAAACAACAAGGCAGACAAACTCATGTGAACACGCACACATGAAACCACCTACACTACAGATGTTGTGTGGCACTGGTGTGAGGTTTTTTTTTGTCCTTGCGTGGGTCTGCATTCTGAGTAATGTGGATTTTACCTGCAGGTCTACAACTACTTCACAAACTGGGTCTGCATTCTGGGTAATGTGGATTTTACCTGCCGTCTACAGCTACTTCACAAACTACAACAATGTACCAACCTTTCAGGAGACCCACAGAAAAGAAAAAATATTTTTCTCTTAGCCTAGATGTATGTCACTACCATAGTAAATTCTGTCATAATTAAAATGATTTGAGCTATGCAGTCCACATTATTTTTATAGCTTTATACTCATATAACAATAACGGTGTCACAATTTGTTTTGTCTAATTTGTGTCTATTATTAGTCCTTGAAAATTTGATCTGAAACAAAGACAAAGTTGATATATAAATCATAACTGAGAATATGAGCTATGAAAGAGCAACCCTTGAGCAATAAAATTGTTCTACCTAAACTGCCTACCCTACCTTTATGAATTATGACAGAAAGCAGCGAGAGTTGAATCTGTATTGATGGCATCTCTTTGCCTCTGAATGTTATGTGATCTTGGGACTTCAATAGGAACACAGGAACCAGTGCAGTTGTTGAACCTTGTGACATCTATGGGGACGTTCTCATCACTGCTCGAGCATCTAATTGGTATTTCACAGCGTGATTCTGTGTGCAACTAAAGCAATAAATCAAAGTTAACAGACATCTTTGCACATCACGTCTTATTAATGCAGTTTTTCAGTAATAATCAATTTTAAGTGACTCTCAACATCTGAGCTGCCTCTCCTAGGGAGGCTCAAATGAATAGCCAAGGACAGTATCTCAGGGGAGGTGCTTATTTTGATAAATTGAATTCACCTCAAGGTCAAAAAGAAATGCCTGGAGACACTAAACCTACTGAACTTTCCGAACTATCAAACTCCTGTTTGGCAAGGTTCAAAAATAATTTTTCTTGTGTCAAAAGCCTTTTAAAAGCCCTGTTTAAGATCTAAATATCTTACGTGCATTAAGCTGAGTAAAAATTGTTTGAGTTAAAGATGAAGGGTAATTTTAATTAAACATGGATTGGCGGAACAGGAGGAATTATACTGTTACTATTATACTGTTGTAGCCTATAATGTGGTTTTAATGTGTGCCACACAGACACAGCTTCAGCATGCATGGTCATATTTGTTTTGGATAGAAGTCACATACAATTTTGGGATATTTTGGAGTGATTTTTTTATTTTTGAAAAGATTTATGTTCTTTATTTTCTAAAGTTTCTTGAGCGTGCACCTAACCCAGCCTTTTTAATTCATACTGAAAAAGCAAGCTGAAAAAGCAAGCACCGCCCCTATTTGCAGCTTATGTGTTTGTGTAACAAACATCGCAGCATTGTGTAATAGAACAAAATGCATTTTAGGGTTGATGTTTTCCAGCTTGATGATGTTTTGTATTAAAACATCTGATAAGCAAGCAGAATAGCACATAAAGTAGAAAAGTGTGTTGAGAAACCAGTGTTTCTGTCTCTCACAAATATATGTATACACAAATATCTCTATACACAAATATATGTATAACCCATTTATGCAGAATTCCAGAAGCCCACCCCCCTACACACAGACATATAAACATACAGTACATACTTTCACCATCTCTTATTCCTTAAAAAGGCTGTTCCATGCACCATGTTTTATATTGCACTGGCCCTGATGCTTCAGCTGGCTGGTGAGAGGCGGTCAGGGCCCCTGTGATGTAATGAAATACAACTGTGCATATCTCTGATCATCCATCTCTGCCCCAGGTTCACTCTTCTGCATTGTTTGATGTACTTATTTTTGGCCAGTCTGCTGTGAATTCAAATGCTGTTAAATGCTTATATGCTAAGTGCTCTCTCTCTATCTCTCTATCTCTTCTCTCTCTCTCTCTCTCTCTCTCTCTCTCTCTATCTCTCTCTATCTCTCTCTCTCTATCTCTCTATCTATCTCTCTCTCTCATCTCTCTCTCTATCTCTCTCTCTCTATCTCTATCTCTCTCTCAGAGTGTGATGTCATCATCTGTGCTGTAGGGATGCTTGAGCTCCTGAGATTATGTAACACACTCAGACATTAACTGGGAAAAACGATGACATCACTCAAACTGCAGAGAAACCAGAAACCAGCCTTCTTAATCTGGCCAAAGTGAAAAGATTTAGTGTCTTGTGTATAATTATTAGTTGTGTTTGGTCAGTAATATATTTGCTGCAATTTGTGTCTAATCTCAGACCAGCAAGCAGAATGTAGAAAGTAACAGAATGAAGAGGAAATACTATAGATGAAAACATGTGGCTTGGATTTTGCCCTCTTTCAACACTTCCTCACATGGTGAACAGCCACAGTAGATCTTGCATTCACTTTTTTTGTCAAGTGAGGGAACAGATAGAAAACAATAAGTAGAAGATGTTATTCACCAGGCCATGTCCCTGACAGCTAGAAACATTTGTCAGTACTAGATAGGTATGTCAAATATATCAGTGATGCCAATTTTTGCCACATTTTTTCAGTGTTACATAGTTACAGAATTATTGATTTACTGTATATTTGAATGTTGGTGCAAGTGAAAAGCATTTTAAAAGCCGATTTTTTTGTAACTTTTTAATGTCTGTACTCAGTAATTTATCAGTTATATACAGACCCATCCGGTACTTTTCATTAAAAATGAAAAAAAACATGACAATTGCAGACACAGCTTTCAGAAAGACAGAAGTCGCATGGGCTGCAGTGAGACTAAGAGAACGAGGCTTCTGTGGCAGGGCTGCTCTCTGCTGTGGAGAAATTTACAAGAGAGGTGACAGTGAAGTGTCATAATCTCTCTGTATCTCAGCAAAGATGAGCTGTGAGTTTGAATGTAGATACATCATTTGCAGTGAGCTCACTGCTTAATTATTAACATTGTCTGAATAATGCAGGAAGTTCTGTAAGAACAGAGACTTTGCCTGCTCTTACACTAGTAGTGCGTTATGTCATAGGGCCATTAGCATATGCAGCTTTGTGTGTGTGTGTGTGTGTGTGTGTGGGTGGGTGGGTGGGTGGGTTTACTGTGGACAAATCTGTAACCAACCTTTTGGGGAAGTCCCATTTGTAAAAATGATATAGAAATATAGTAAATAAAGTTTGGGTTTTTTTTAATAGTAAAAATGCAGAACGTTTTCTGTTAGGGTTAGAGTGTGGGTTTTACTTTATATTGTTTATAACTAGCTACATATAACAACAATAGAAGTCTATTGAATGTCCCCATTTAGATGTGGGAAACGTGTGCGTGAGTGTGTATGTGAGTTTGCGTGTGTATGCGTGTTTATGTCTTTCCTCTTTGCTCCCTTCAGAACCCAGCCGTGTCTGTGTCCCACAAGGGGCTCTGATTTCCATCTCGATGGAACCACAGCTGTGCCTTCACCTCTAACAACCCTCCAAAACAAACGTCAGGGTGTTAATTACCAATTCCACTTCTTGGCCTTCAGTGGCATAAAAATATAATCAGATTTGATTCAATCATGTACATTAAATCCAACCGCTAGTCGGTTATAGGGCTGACAAAGTTAATATGTTAATATGTGCGATGTATTGCGTTTAGTTTTTCAGTTATGTCATTGATTTAATGTGACAATATAATAAATATTAATAAATAATTAATATAATGATATATAATAGTAAAATAACTAATAAATAATTGATTTCAAATTAATTTTGTCCAGATGAGATATTTAACAAAAGTCTTTTACTTTTTTATTGTACATCCGTAAAGTTTTAGAAAATCCGCCTCTGTTTTTTATATACCGTAAATTTTCTGCTATGAGTGTCATACTCACAAATTGTTCAGCCCAATAATTACTTGTAATAATTTGTTTTCTTTTTTGAAAAGACACTGAACACGTTAAAGCAGCTACAGAAAAATAATCAGATTAATCACAATTCAACATTTACTTATTCAGCTTTCAGCCGTAGTAGTTTTACAGCAGATGATTTTACATGCTTCATTATGATTAAGAGGACATCACTGAATGTCTCAAAACTAAAATAAAACAGCACTTCCAGAGGAGATCAGAAGAGTGTTCAGGGAAACGAGGCCATGTATTACGGCTCTTGTGTTAATAGAGAAGAATATTTAATCTGTTTGCGTTTCTTTTTCTCACTTTTGATTTATGGGGAGTCCTTTTCTGCTGTCTGGTTTGTCTTGGGAGATGAGAGATCAGTCTGCATTGCTATGTCGAGGGAGAGAGAGAAAGGAGAGAGAGACTAATGATGATACGTGCTATATTTAAATAGAGATTGTAGATAGATAGGCTCTGTGGCTGTCTGTAAGTCCCTGTGGAGCATGTTGCTTTCCAGCCATGCTTTTCATCCCTCATCACATTTAAAAATGAATGAGTAGTGCTGTGGAGAGGAAGGGAGGACAGGATTGGGCCTGCAGCATTGCAGGGTTCACCCGTGCTGGGGTAAAGCACTGTTATGACCTGCCTCCCATTTGGAGCTGTGTAGTCAACTTTACTTGTCAGCACTATTTCCTCTTTCATTTTCATGTTTTATGAAGGGTTAGGTCAGTGTATATTGTCTTATATATACTATATAATATTATTACATCACACTTTGGTGCTTTGTGGCAACAACTTCTAGTATTGTAACTAATAAATGTAAGCAAATGTCACGCTGTGTATTGTGGTTAGTGTGGAGATGTTGGTGTTGTGCATGAATGTGTGTGTTTTGAGAGAGTGTGTGTATGCAGGGCTCAGAAATAAAGATGGCCTAATGGCACATTCTGTTCTGTTAGTTCTCTTCTTTTGTTCTGTTAGTCTGTTAGTGCTGATCTTAAATTTTGTTAATCATGTATATGTGTTTATATGGCTGTAAAACACTTGTTTTTTTAACAAATTTGAGTGTGGTTGAAAATGTGCTAATTAAAATATATTATTAAATTTAAAATGTCAGTATCATAGTGTCATAGCTTTGTGTAAGGAAAAAATAAGTTTTAAAGATTTTTAATTAAGAATAAAGATTTATTCACATATAAATATATAGCCTTAACTTGCCTGACCTGGCAAAAAAAATGAAAAAATTCTTTATTGTTGAGCTCTGGTATATTCTTATTGTTGAGTTGTCAGATATTACATTCAACATTGAAGAGACCCTCTCTCTCCCTTTCTCCCTCGCCCTTACCTCTCTATTTGTTTTCTTCCTTTCGTGACTCCCAGAGGTACAAACAGTTTTAAAAGTTAATAAAACACCTCTGGTTAGTCACTGAGAACACATGTCAGCAAAGAAAGAGAGAGAAGCCTGTGTTCTCAATGCTTTAATTTGTTTATTGACAGTGTGAGATGATCACCTGGAGGTGTTAACTTATGTCACAATATCTTGATCATGTTTTGCATTGCACGACTGTTTCCATTAACAATATCCTCACCAAATACAGGCATAGACACGCCGCCATATTTTTCTGATCCATTTATTTGCTCTGTCTTGTTTTCGCAGACCTTTCTGGCACAAACGTTTCTCTTTACGAGAATTCCACCTCAGTAAATGTGTTTGTAATTAAACACAGGTCCGGTCATGTGACCAGCCTAACATCATAAGATGATGCAGTCTGAATGGACGTGGTGTGGCAGGGAACAGTCTTCCACCGTCTGCCCAGCTTTTGATGTCTATGCTTCGCAACACACCGAGTCAGATCTGCATAGCTGCCTAGAGGAAACTTTGGCTTATCAGAGTCCCTAAAGTGGGACTGTGGGACTGATACATCCACTCATCCACACAGAATTCAGCTTTATGATTATGCACTCATAAGTTGTGTTGTACATGAACCTGCCCCATTGTTTGCCAGCATGTGGGGTGGGGGGGTGAAAGAGAGCAAGCATGTGCTGTTAAATGTTCCCACACTGTGTAAGACAGACCTGAGTGAAGGGGAGTATGGAAAGTAGGAAACAAGGAATGAGACACATGGTTCTCATTATGCAGCTGTTTATGTTGGGTGTGTATATGCTTGCATATTGGGTCTTATCTGACAAACACTCTACCATAGATTTACACTCATCTCTGATAATTTCAGATGAATTAGTGTACTTCACAAATACATTTATTTACATTTTATCCAAAGTGACTGACAGAGCATTTTGGTTATACATTTTATCAGTATGTGTGTTCCCCAGGAATCGAACCCACCATCCTTGCGCTGCTAATGCAATTCTCAGGTGAGCTACAGGAATTTTTTTGCCTCTATTTTAGATAACACAAGGATAAATACTATGTGAAAGCCACATAAGAAAATGTTGGATGTGGTTTGTGCAGGACTTACTTAAGACTGCTTAAGCCACACCAGCTCTGAAGACAACACAGTTATCTAAATGAAAGCGCTTCGCTTTGCTTAGTGATTTCCACTCCGGATCAAACAGATTGTATAATGAGGGTGATGATTATCTCAGTTTTTGCATCGTCTAGTGTGAGTCTGATTTGGTTTATCTCTCTAGTCACGTTCTGTGGCGTCCTGATTAAATGCCAGGATTACCATGTGCCCTTTCTTCAGTCCCACTGGCCTACTTGGGTCTTAAACACAACAGTCCCATCTCTTGCTTCTTGCCTTCTTCTGTCACTCTTTATCTTTCTGTTCATGTCTGTCTCTCTCATTGGTACCTTCCTGCAGCTGTCTGGATCTGACCTGATCCCTCCACCGTGTGATTTATGGTTCTTGCATAATACCAATGTTCCAAAAATATGGCGTCTCTGGAGAGCGCAGCATTCTTCCATGGAGATTGGGATGTACAACAAAAACTGTTTTATTTTGAGTTGGTAAACAGAGACACAGAAGTGAGCTGTGTGCCTGTCAGCTGCCACTCTGACATGACTGATAGATGGACTGATGTCCTGACATTAGCACAGAAACGTTAAATCAACATCAGGGCTAAGTGTTCTGATTTAAACATCAAATGTGGTGTATTGAGAATGATGTTTAGGTGAGGAAAAGAAGTGCAGATATGTTAAATATATTTTACATTTTTTAGATTTTAAAGCTGCATTCCGTAACTTTTGCAGGGTATTTGTGGACATTTTCTTAATGTGGATGACAAATTAAATTCTAAAAACAACTACAAGAACAAGCTACAAACGCTGCAACATCTACAGTATCCGGATACGGAATATAGTAGCTGGCTCTTCTTTCTGCTAACAGATGGACATTTCCAACAAAATTGGACACGACAGCTCAAATTCTAATCATTATTGTAAAACACTGTTTTTATTGTTAAACACTGATCTGTCATGTTTTTTTGCTGAATAACAGATTTTTGTTTATTTTTAACCAAAATAAGTTACAAATTGCAGCTTTAAAATATTACAATATACAGCAAATACAAAAATAATTTGTATAATTTTGTTTCTCCTTAATACTGGATGCTTTGGTGAATCTTTTGTTAACCTCAGGCATGACCTCCAACACATGATGAAGATTCCATCCAAATGTCCTTGAGCACATCTCACCACCCCTTTTTACTATTGGAGTTCCATTTACTTGACTGAGGTCTGATAAATGCTCGCACGATCCTCTGTGACCTAATTTTAGCTCTGCAATTCACGTTCGATCGATCATATTTTGAAATGATTTTTCCAGCTCTAGCTTTACCATTTCTTTTCTTATTACACTTTAATTGCTTCTAATCAGGTTTCAAGATATAAGGCATCCAGACATCTCACTGATGTTCAGGACAACCACAACCTAGCACAATCTGCTCCAATCTAAACATAATTAGATTGAGCCACATTCAGATGTCATTTCTCGCTCACTTTCTCTCTCCCCTCTCTCTCTCTCTCTCTCTCTCTCTGTCATTCATTGGCGTATGGTGGTTTGAATGAGGGAAGGCTTGAGTGCTCTCTTCCCTTAGCTACACTTGACATTTTCTTCAACTTGCTGCGTTGATGGAAAATACTGAGACACACAATCACACAATATTTTCTGCTTGACATCATGCGCAATTCTCACTTCCTTAATACTTTTGTCCTTAAAGGGGAAGTAATTTCTGCACTAACAGCCCCAAACAGAATTGCAGTTTTTGATTGTTAAAGCCAGTGTTGCTAGGGTGGGATTAGGGAATCAAAGTTCGGCTGGAATGTTTAAGCCCTGATGAAAAAACAATATATAATAAAAGTCCAAGATATTTAAAATAAATGTTATAGGCGTGTCACCAATATTGACTGGTATTTTGAGGGCAGTTGGTACATTAGCCAGTCGGCATTGTCAGAGTGCCATTTTCCTGTGCTTCCACAGTGATCAGTCACTTAACATTTACAGTTGAGGTAATTGGTACAAAAAATGCTTTTGTAACCAAGTATCCAGGTCACGTACACCTGCTGAGCAACTGCCATGGAGATGAATGAAGGTGTTAATGTGAAGCTTTCTTCTTTCTGCACCTTGATTGGGACATTTAAACAAACAGAGTAATGTTGAAAGCGCCACTGAGCCAGCATTTACCCTCTTCAGGGAAATCAACATACACATTTTTTGTCTCTGCATATTACATACTTATTTTTAATGGTAAAGGAATAATTTTACTGTACTTTATTGCACCCATATTATCTGTTAAGCAGGATGGTTTTAGTGGTACAGTAGGCTAAACTTGTCAAAATGTCAATCATTCAAATTAGGAACTTGTAAACATTTATAGAATAATTCACTTTTATTCTTCTTCTCACAATTTATCACCCACTTCCTTCCCTCATCACATTCTTCCATTAGAAGTGGCTGACAATAGGTAATGTCACCCAGTTTTTTAAGCTTTTAAAGTTATTGTGGCGGAAAAAGACTGAATACAAGCACTTGTGTTTTCAGGAACTGAGCTAAAGGAGCAGTGGAGAGCACTTAAACTGTAATGGGGACAGTGGTGGACTGATTTATCTTCCTAGAAAACTGGACAGAATCTTAGATTTAGGAAACACACAATCTTTTTGGACAAGGACACAGGGACTTTATAAACCTCTCTCCCTCTGGTCTCATAATCCCAAACACAGTTGTACACAGTCTTTTTCAAAGCTTTTTTTACACATTGTGTACACCCTATGGCATAAGGTCTGCCATATTTTAATAATAGGGAAAAGATATTGAATATTATTTTTCAGGCTTGCTGCACAAACCATCACGCAACAGATTAGGACAGGATTTGTAGAGCTTAGCTGGTGGACACATGCTGTCCCCAGACACCCTGCACATACTAATAGAGATTGAACAGAATAGAGCAAAAGAAACAGACTAAGAAAGTTTTTCTTGTCCAGCAGATTCTAGTACATCTGAAAGTGTCACATTTTCCATAGTGACTCTACAAATGCACTGGACACTTCCTGTATCAGTCGGGGATGATATACTGTGTCTTCTCTTCCCCAGAGTCAGCTATTCTCTATAGAGGGATTAACGGCAGGAGCAGAGCTCTGTGGACACTGGTTATTGTGATCGGCCATCAGCTCAGGCCTCACCACCCTCTTACTTAATGTAACTTTGGGTGACCCAACGATATACAGATAATGACATACAGTAATACTGGATTAAATTATGCTTTATCATCGTCTAAATGCTTCATGCAGTAAACAAATTAATCATCATGATCATCATAATGTCAGTGAAGATTTTTCAGGTATCTCAAAACATAGTTTAAGGCAGTATATCATATAGGTTTATTCTACAGTCACGACATCACAAAATCAAATTGCTTGCGCACAGGTTTCTTACTTCCTCTTCTGATTTTTGTCAAAATATTTTTTTTCACTTCTTCTAATGTAGTTCCTCTGATAAGATTTTTGACCATTTGTGTGCCAAAATCTCTTGAGATCTATTTAATGATGTATCGGATTAGAATGAATCTTTTACAAAAGTCTGAATTATGTAATATTTGTGTGCTTATGTAAGCAGCATGGACTGACACTGTTTTTTCATGTTTCTATGTGTCTGGACCCTAGTTGTTACACTCCAGGTCAATCCAGCTTGATCCTGCATAGATTTAAAAGTCAGGGATTTGAGAAGGACTGTGTGTATCATCCAATATGTTTATCCTGGTCCTCTTTTTCTTCTACTGTATGTGTGTGTAAATGGGGAAAGAGAAAAAAATCTCTTCCCTAAACAGCATAATTTTGACCATGGCATTCCATTAATCTCTCCTCACTCATGTTTTCTTCACCCGGCCCTTTTACATAAGCAGGTACAGAACATTGTGTCTTATTTAGCGGTTGACCTGGTTAGAAACATTAGCTGGTTTACTTGTACAACTCTGTGTGTTGGAACATTCTGTGTTCATACTAGGAATATTCCTGTTATTAAGGGCTCTAACATGTCTGATGAACGTGTTAGTGTGTAAAGGGCCATCAGCAGCATAATGCAGCTGTGATTGGTGTACCGGGGACGAGAGCTTGGCTGAAACAAACTCATGCTGATGTTCACGCTGCAGTGAGAGGCTTTTGAATAGCTTTAATTGATTCCGGGACTAATTGGTCTCAGTATCTAAGCTGTGTTTGAGGAGGCAGACTGCAAAGGGGACCAGTGTTGTTGGCATGCGAGTCATGTCATTAATTAGTGTCCCCCTCAGAACCTTGAGTCACATGAGAGCACCTACCCATGTTTACAGTCAACACCTCGGTCCCACTCTAGCAGATATTTTCCTGTAGAGGTGGAGAAGATAAACACTGGGTCTATGTCATTGAAAATAATTGTACTGGTCAACTTGGATCACATACACTTTATAAGACAATCATATAAATAGGCTGACATTGTTGAAACCCAAGTTAAGCCAGTATGATTTGACTAATGTTTCAAAGATCATCAGCAAGGACATTGAAACTGATCCTTCATTACTTTTTAGCCGTTATATTTTTTTAATCTGTAGTATTATGCTAAATTCTTCTGTTGGCATGGAACATTTTTCATTGTGCTTGTACAGCATGCATAGATGATCCATCCTTTTCTATACCATTTACCCTGTGTAGGGTTGTAGGGAGTGCTGGAGCCTATCCCTGCTTATCTCAGGCCATAGGCAGGGCAACACCCAGGACAGGTGGCCAGTTCAGAGCAGGCTAGTTCTGCTTGTTTTGTGAATGTAAGGCAAACCTGAGTACCTGAAAGAACGTCGCAGCAGCACAGGGAGAGCATCCAGACTGCACACAGAGCTCAGAGAGGGTTCGAAACAGGGACCTTCTTACTGTGAGGCAACAGTACTACTCACTAAGCCACATATAATCATTATTTTACATTACATTACAAGTGACACACAGAGATTCCTCACAAAGAGTTTTGTGCAGATACTTAATGCATATGAGAACAAAAAACAATCCCTGCATCATGTCACTCAGTATAAAGCACTGGGTGAGCAATTCATCAACTGAGTCTGCATTAGCTTATGTTTCTTTACATTACTCAGCTGTGTAATTCCACATCAGCAGATAATGTCTGATCCAGGGCCTGCTCTACCCTCACTGGAAACAGCTGTCTGAGGACATGCACAAGATTCCAGCAGGGTTTAAGGGCAAATGACAAAATGCAAATCGTTAAATGAATGGAAGGAAACTTAGTCATCTGGGAAAATGGGATTCTGCATGACAATTACAGAAGCTCTAAATGGGGAAAATCATTTAAGAGTCTAAACATTTTTTTCACAGATTTGGTCAACCAATTAACATCTATGCTGCAGTTATATCATAAGCAGCAGATATAATGCTGTATGTTATTAAGAAGTGATCAAAATAGTATCAGTGAATGCCATTGATACCCTTCACTGAGTTCAGCATTGGTTTTTAATTTATTATTAAACTGTAGGGTCATAGTGTATATATAGGTGATGTCATGTACTGATAAACAGTAATAGAAACACATAAATAATATGAGGTCATGGTAAAATGAGTTAAGTATTTCCCATGCTTTGCTTAATATAATACAGAAGCTTCTAAATATATCAGCTGCCAGTACATGATCACTTACAGAGTCCAAAGGCCAGCATTCCAGAGGCCAGGCTTTATTATACTGTTAATAGAGTCTCTCATATTCGAGTAATCATTTCTGAATTATCAGTCAAAAGCAAATCCTGCTTCTCTGAGTGTGTAAGAAGCCACAAGTACTGTACATGTCATTATACTGGACTTGTTATCGTAGTCTAGCCCAATTGTTAAGTGAGTCACTTGATTGGCTCACGTCTGATGAGTGGAAAGCATGTCTCTGGAGCCCCTTTGGGAAATTTGTTTTAAACCACACAAGCATTGTGTAGTTTTCGCTAAACATAAATAACGAAGAGCAAAACAATGAGGCTTAATTCCACTTTGTCATACTTTATATGCAGTTCTGTTCATTTTGGTTTAAATACAGTCCAGTTGACCTAATGAGTGTATAAAATTGGTTTTGCTGTGTTTTTATGCTGGCTTTCATTTATGAAACTTTATTCAAATTAATTTACAATGCAAACTTCATGTTATAAGCTAGAATTTTATTAGTATGTTTAACATGGGAATCACTTGTGACCTTGGCATTGTAAGCAGCATGTTGAAATACACTGCATTGCTCTTTCTCTCATGTCTCTCATTTACTCCAGATTTTCTTCCCATCCGGCTTAACCAGGCCACAGGGGATAAATTAATTAAAGTTAATTTGATATCTTAAATACTTGTGTTCTTTATTGGTTTAGTTCACAAGGCTGTCTTTTCTAATGCTGTGGATGATGTGTGGTTGAGAAGAGGAGGTGTTGCTCCTATCTGTATGTTTGCCTGCCTCCCTGACTCTGTTTGCCTCTCTATATTTCTACTTGTAAATACTGTTAATAGTGTGAGTTTATGTACATACAACCACTATTTAGCTTCATTTTGTGTGTGTTTATATATATACATGCATGTTTGTTTTTGTGTGTACATACACTTGTAAAATAATTAAATCTTCACAGATCTGCACACAACTGGGAATTGTTGGTCACACATTGAGGCATGACAGAAATATTCAGTTCGCCAAACTTCAGCTCCTTTAGAAGGGAGTAATTCTGTACATGATGTTTGTCTTGACAACGGACGTGGTTTAATTTCATCAATTAGGTTTAATTGACAACAGATGCTGCTTTCTTCTTGATTGGTATTACAGAGGTTTGGCCCTCGGTTATGCTGTAATGTTCAACTCTGTGTCTGACTGACAGCTGCTCCATGTCTGCTTAAAACTGAAGCATTAGGCTCTGTTGGAGCCTCTAAAATCGACTGAAAACAGCTTACAGCTAAGAAAAATGCAATGAAGAGATTTTAGATGGTTATGGCCATCTCACAGATGATGTCTCATGCGGAGCTGAGCGTTTCATGGCTCACATCTTTTATTCTCAGAGGAGAACCAGGGGATCTGTGCTGACTGAAGATGCATGTAGACATCTTTAAGTCCTTCCTGCAGGCTTTAGTCTACTGGTTTTCTGGAGGAGGAGGTTGTGTGAAGCCTTCATTTTGCTGAGGATCCCTGTTCACCTTCTTCTGTTTTCAGGGACATCTTTAGTCTTTTCTCACAAGCTCGGAATGTTCTTGTCTAATTCTTGCTTGGTACATAGCAACCGCTCTGGGATAGGAACCAAAACTTCTCTCATTTGTTTTCACTTAGTGTGTATGTGTGTATAATAAAGAGATTCCGATTCAAACTGAAATTCATTTCTGTTTGTTTGCCTTTTTATAATTACAGGATGGAACTCTCTTCTGGCACTTTCAGCGTCGCCAAGTTCAGCCTACTGTTGCTGTTTTTTAATTGATCCACTCCCAGTTATTGGCTTTTGTTTATTGCTGCTTTATACATTGGAAGTGTATTTAAAATTAGATTAATCAGGGGCTCTGTGCCAGTGAGCAATGCGGAGCTCTCCGAGAGCCTGTGACTCTAATTAAGGCCACAGCAACAATAAAACCAACACGTGAACCAAGAGCACCCCGGTGCAGCGTTGTTGTCTCTAGGATATAAACAGGCAGATGATTCTTGTTAGAGCTCTTTATTCATCTGTTTGTCATCAGACGTCCTTTTGTGACAAGTTAAGAAATGTTTGCTCTGTTTTGGGGGCGCTGGGGGTGAATTCTATTTATGTAATGAGCAATAAGATACCAGCTAACAATTTCAGGTTGTAAGAAGGTTTGCCTAGCATTTCTATGAAGTATGTTGTATTAACATTATTGCTCGGTTATAAGAACATTATTCAAATTTTTAAATTCTGTAATGTTTTTAAAACAGTCTACTAACACTTTAGGAATAATGTTTCGGAATAATGTTTAGGAATAAAATATAAAACATTTAAAAAACATTCTACTGATGTTACTGCAAGAACATTTTTGATAACTTTTTTTTAAGAACATAAGAACGAACTCTCAAACATAGATTGAGAGTTTGTCTCTCAGGATTTTTTAAGGGTTTGTCAGTGTGATTATGAAGTAGTGTCATCAGATATACTGTCTGTACAGTAGGTCCAGGTGACATCACTTGTTCTCTCTGTGCTAGCAGTGGGTTCCATAAGGTTGCTTGACTTCAGCTCTGTGGTGTTTGGGGCACCAGGGGCAGCGTGAAGCCTGCTGACGCATTCAACCTCCCCTGTGATCAGGGAGAGAATATCAACTGCACAATGTGCAGCCATGCACAAGCGCAAACACTCACAGATATTCCTGTTATCACTGCCATGTTACACAAATACTGTTATGTTGATTTTTATGAAGCTGAGAAACAGCTTATAGTTTCTCTACCTTACGCTCACAATGTGGCGGCACTAGAGAGCAGCATCAGTGCAAAGAGGAAATCGCATTGTATCCGCTGATAATACAGCAGATTAATCCATGAAAATGTTTCTCTTGTATGCATAAACAGAAAGCAGCACATACAACAGCATGAGCAACATGAATTAAATCATTTTTGCAGACAAAAGAAAATTTTCTTGGATGCATGGAAGGGATCAAACAAGCAATTAATTTTAGTCTCCTTTTTGTCAGACTTGATACTGTTGGTCTGTCAGTCATAACAAGTGCCAAAGAAGTTCAAAGCCACTCGTTTTCAAAACTTTTTTCTCTGTCAACACTGGAACAAATCAGGTTTGCACAGAATGATCAGTATTTTTCTTATATGGAGCAAAGCTGGTCTCTGGGGTCTCAATGCTTTTCAATCAGGGCCGTAGTATCTTGGATGCTGACGTCATGGAAACAGGCTCTGTAGGAACAAGCGCACATAACATGTCTGACTCTATAACTCCCGCCATCTTAGAGCATCTAAAGCTGAATCCAGGAAAAGTGGCCACTCTCAATGACCCAAATCTGTCTGCTGGCTGCAGGCTTATCAATGGAGCCGGTTAGGTGACGTGCTGTGTGGCTGAATAGCTTGTTAACAGAGCAGCAATGGACACAGCAGTGATACCGTCAGAGCAGCAAGAACCACTTGAGAAAATCACACCAATGCCACAGTCATGCAGTCACCAATTCTCTTTGAAGTTTAATGATTGACGTCTGATAAGGTCATTTTGTTGTAGTGATGTCAGAGAAAAGGAGTTGCACTGTATGTATGCTGCTGATGACGAATGAACTAAAAAAAGAGATTTAAAGGAATCATGCACTCAAAAATGAAAATTCTGACATGAACCTAAATTACAGAATTTACCATTTCTTTAATGGAGACTGCAAGCAGTACATCCAGGCTGAAATGCACATATATTGTGCATTACTAGGCTATGACTAAAATCATTTACTGTTTTCCTTTAAGTTAATCTATATGTTTAATTACATGATGTATAAATATAACATTTCCTTCCTTCCTTCCTATAATGAAATTAAAAACTCTGTTTCTGTTGTTTTACAGATGGGTGTGTGGATTGTTAGCGTAACCATATGTGTCTCTTTGTGTGTATGTTTTCTACAGGTATACATGAGTTCCCCAATGATATATTCACCAACCACGAGCGACTGGAGGGGGCTGTAGCTTTGCATGTTCTGTGTGTAAGTATCTCTACCATCTGCCTTTCCTTTTCATCGTAGTAGCTTGAATGCCACGTTTAAGCGGAGCTCTATTTATAAAATTACATGAACCATTCCATTCCATGTTCCATTCAAGCACAGAGGCACTAGCCTCTTACCTGTATTGTTTGTTATAATTGCTGCAAAGTGACTTGCTCATTGGTATGGATGGATAGATTGTCAAACTTAAAATAGAGCTTGAGGTTTAATCTTTGCTGCTTTACCAGTTCACAAAAATTGTAATTTATCTGAATTCACCCAATACTGTAAATACATATGCAAATACAAAAATTAAAATGCTGCCGCATATAAAATGAATTTATGTAGGGAATTGATGGAAGGTTTTTATGAACCATAAATGTTTGCATAACTATAAATGAATAGCGTACATGTAAATAGCATACAGATAGATCAATCTTTGTTAATAATATTATCGCTTATATACTGTTACCAAAAATCAAGCGAGAGTGAGAAATAATCATGGTTGTGACTTTTGGTTGTGAAGTTTGTGCTGATCAGCACGTTTATTTCAGTAGTCCCTATGGAACTGAATCTGTTCTCAGATTATTTCTAGCTGATGTTCTCAGTGGTCTCACCACATCTTGTGATCAGATCTGCTTTATGCAAAATCTAGATTAGAAGGGCTACCATACACACATTAATTAACATATCTGAATCAATTATGCTGTTACTTATGAAGCTTAAAACATTTTAATAAAACTGTATCTCAGCAATCCAATGACAACATAATGATGAAATGAAATGGCCATCTCTGAGCAATAACATGTTTTTCTTTGGACATTTTCCTTTCTTTTTTCTCAAGATAAATAAACAGAAGAAAAAAACAAGTTATAATTGTTTCTATGAAAATCAACATAATGGCACGAATGATGCTGACAGACATTCTTTGAAAAAATACTCTAATTCAAGAATAAGTACTTGGTTAATATATTACCTGCAGTTGTTTTTAAGAGTATACATCTAGTTGTTCTGTTCCTATTTTCTCATTGCCTTTTTGTAAGTTATCACAGCGTGACTCTTCATCATGCACTGGGCTGTCTTGCCCCTGTAGGCCTCGTCTAAGCGCTCATTTGAGTGAAATGGCATGTGAAGCAGGTACTGATGTGGTACTTACTGTTCACATTGCAATCCCCTGCAGGTTTGGTTTGACACTGCCATTGTTACGTGTTGCTTAGATAGTTGCCTGTGCACACAGAGAGTAAGTGGACGATTAAAAAACCTCCCTCCAGCTGTTTACATGTTTTATTTATCTTTAAGGGCCTGGGTAACCCAGTTCTGCCCTGTCATAAGGTCGAACAAAGCACAAGGAGAGCTGAGTGGAGAGAGATTATGTAACTGGCACGCTGTGTGAGCATGGCAGTGGGGCGGCCAAGCTGAATTAGATGCACTGATTGGCAAAGTCTTGGTGGGAAAACAATTGGTGAACAGATCCCATTGGTTGATGGGAGCTCGTTTTGACTGAATGTGTTTTTAGGCATGTATGTGCATTGCACAATAAGTTGTATTATGCACACAAACACACAAATGTTATATTATATGTATAATTAATTGACTTCTTTATTGATTTTTACTTTAATTTTATGTGATTTTTAATAAGTAATAGCAGGGGATCGGCATGTTTTGTTTGTGTGTACACACCCAAGCTGACACATATGTGTGACTGCGTGTTTTGTATGTACTGTAGGGAACATGACATCTGTGATTTACCCCCATCTAAACACACCAGATGTCGGAGGAACTTATCCTCAGCACTGCACGGACACACACATACTCTTTAATGCAGAACATGGTTGCTTGTACAACAAAAAAAAAAACATCACTAGCAACTCAATTTCCACCTCACTCTGCATGCAAAGGGCAGCAGCTTCCTTTAGTCCCTTTCTGTCATGAGGACACTTTCTAAGAAAAGGTCTGAATAGTCCCAGTAGACAACTGCAACACTGGAGGGCAGATTGCTCTGAGAATAACTGAGTCTAATGGTGTTGACACTCATGTACTCAAATCTGCCCTCACACAAGATTTTCGCCTTGCACAGATTTCATTCCCTTCCTGCAGTGGCTTCTAGAGTGTTTTTTAAACTTCTTATGTAATGTTTCCATGAATTTACTGAGGCTTCAACACAAGTAGCTGATTTAAGGTGGTATTCCACCCTGGACAAATCTTGACTTTAAAAACTGTGGCGTAATCATCTGAATATTTAATTTGGTTACATTAGGATGTAATCTCTGTCCACATTTCACATTCACACATCATTCCTAGGTTGTACCAGTGTTTTAAGTAATAAAACATTAACAAAAATGTTATTAAAAAATTAATTTTATTAACAGAAATGTTATTTTCAATGTTCTAGAAAAGTCCAAAACATCCAGTTTTTAGACATTATGTATGTATATGTATGTTGTTGTTTGTTTATAAGAACATCATTTAAACATTTTTTATTTTGTAACATTTTTAAAACATTTTACTAACAACTTAAGAATAACGTTTTAATATGATATACAACACTACAACATTCTACTGCAACAACTTACATTACTGCAAGAACTTTTCTGATAACATTGAGGGAACTTTTAAAGAACAAAAATGTTCTGAAAGCGTTTCCTAGCTGGGTCATTTCTGGTCAATAATCAGAAGTGACAAAAAATGCCTTACAACATTAAACATTTTGTAATTCTGTGCTCACTCTTTCTCCATCTCTCTGCAGGCAATGTATATGTTTTACGCTCTGGCACTAGTGTGTGATGACTACTTTGTGCCCTCTCTGGAGAAGATCTGTGAAGTAAGACGTTCATTACATCTACGTCACAGTTTTGCAGTCACAGAGCCTTTGGAAACATGTTTAAGTCACTTTCTCTTCCTAGCGTCTCCACCTCAGTGAAGATGTAGCAGGAGCCACATTCATGGCAGCAGGAAGTTCTGCTCCTGAGCTCTTCACCTCAGTCATAGGTAAAGCAAAACATCTAAACAACATGCCTTTCTGAAAACAAAACCATCACATCTGCAGGAGAGCATGGACCTTTGTAAGCTCTCCTCTGCTTTTTGTGCAGGTGTATTTATCACTAAAGGAGATGTAGGAGTGGGGACAATCGTGGGTTCTGCTGTCTTCAACATCCTCTGCATCATTGGAGTGTGTGGGATCTTTGCTGGACAGGTACTCATTATTCTGCATGTAAACACATTCACAAACACTGCTAAATATATTTGTATGTGTGTGTATAAAATCCCTATGGCCAGTAACACATTTTTTTAAATGTAAATGTGAATTGTATTGTGCAAACATTATGAGTTCTCAGCATCTGTAAGAGAGTGTCTTAAATATGCATGAGATAGACGCACCCCCCTCTACACCTCTGCCCTTAATAAAGCCATTACTGAGCGCACACTGACAGTGAGAAGTGGGCAGACTGCTCTCAGGGGTCAACAAGAGTAGTTGATGAGGTCAGCTGTGGTGCTCTTTTTTCATCCTCTTTGCTTTCCACTTCATTCAATCATTCACACTTTGTTGGTTTGACATTCGGAGACTCATGTTAAAGCAAAGATGATATGAGGAGGTTTTACCTTGGCACAGGGATGGGGAACTGCTTTATAGTTGTTTTTTCCTCCAGTTACCATCTGTCAGTGGAACAGAGGAATTCTGGGTAGTCTGATAGTCTTGCGTAGTGTCACATATAGTAAACATATAAACCATAGAAGCTATTTTAGTGAGTACCTCTCATAGACACTGTGGCTTCTTACTAAGATAAATATTTTACTATACTTTACATACAGCTGTTTAACAAACCTGTTGACATGATTAGATTTAAACCAAAGTATGATGAAAGTGTCGAGTATGATTTTGACCCATTTCATTTTATATTTGGTAAAGCCAAACTAAGTATAGCCAAATCTTCACACACAGATGCACACACCTTTAACTGAATGCTTTTCTTCAGACTAATGTTTGTGATGTGCTAAGGTTCAATGTCATTGTGAAAATAACTGATACACACACTTGTGACTGCTAATTAGTTCTATATTAATGTGCTTAATCTACAAGTAATAGTCATGCTAATAAGCAATATTCATTTGCAGAAGAATTGTGTACTGTAATTATTGCTAGTACTAAATTACTAGTCATAGTTATTTTTGTAATATTGAGGTCTTTATGATGTATACTGTCTTGACTTATTACTTAATCTGAGTATCTGGATGTTTTAATTGTATTTTAGTTTGCTAAATTTATTTAAAATACTGTATCAGTGATGTCAGTAAATAATTCTCAAAATGGCACAAGGCCATGAGACACTAACACACTTACACACAGAGTATCAGAGCGAAGGGAAAACACATCTGCAACAATGGAGCTTCTGGTTGCCATGGCAACAGAAAAATGGAGGGTGTTACCTGTGGTGTAGGTTAAGCTGTGCTGCCATGAGCAATTGTGTGTTGCTTCCGATGCTCTGACGTAGGTCTGCTTTTTATGGCAGGATCACGCTGCACACTGACACGCATCTAATACGAATTACCTCATACAGTTCAATCAGCGGGATCTGGCACAGGAAGTCATGTCCGTATATGGTGTCCAATTAATTCATTTCCTTTATACACTGTTGGTGCATGCCCTCTGTTTCACACACTTAAATTTGTCATTTTAAAGTTTGTAAACCAAGACAGGCAACTCCTCACAGAAATCTCAAAACACACATAGATTTCAGATTATGGATTATGTAAGGCATAAGTACATTTTAAAATCCTTTAGCACAATCAGATTGGAGAAGATTTATTTATACCTGTGCAGAGAAGGGGGCTGATTTTACTGTTGATGCTAAACTGCATGAGTTGTTTTTCGTGGGACCTGTCACAAGTAGGGTCTTCTTTATAAGAAGTATTTACAATACTGTATTTTGACATGATTTCACATATTTTCTAAGGTAAATTAGAGATAAAAGCTTTTACAGGAGTTGGTAGCTCAAAATATCTTAAGTGGTGGGAAGAGGCCCTTAGGAGTTATTTGTAGGAAATTTCAGGAGTGAGTTTCTTTATATTAAAATAAGGCAGGGTGTATTAGAGGGGTTTTTTACATTTACAGTTGCACATAGCCTCACTCTATACACACACACTGCTTTTTGTAGGGCCTGTCTTTTTTGCAGGCCCACCATTTATGTATGTCTCAGTAAGTTAGACTGGTCAAAGATGTGTCTAGATGGTTTAAGATGGTTTAATTATAAAAAGCACATATGGATCATACTGAATGTATGGGAAAAATATGTTTTGGTTGTCATCTTTGTTTTCCATGGGACTAAAGCCCTTTGAGTTGGGCTGATGATGTTGTTAGGTGAAGCATTTTCAGTCTGAAGCAAATAATCTGTGGATTGGTGTGATTCATTTATATTGACCAAATTAAAACACAAATGAATGATTGTGTTGTTACCGTTAATAATCATGCAACTTAATTGTTTCTTATGACAACTGTTAATATTGAATTAAAAGAAACGTTGTTTTTGGAATTCACTTTTTTTAGATTGCATACGAAATTGACTTGCCTTGTATTATCATTGGCTGATATCCTCTATTTGTCATTAAACTTTAGGTCTGTATGATTTCTGTCTCCACAAATACATCTAGTTCATCAAAGCAGGATGATGGATCATTTAAAGTATTTTAATGCTCTTACACTGGCTTTACACCACTTCACACCTTCCCCTAATTGCTTTAGTGTGCGTTTTGGTGTGCATGTTGTTTCTTCATTGCTTATGTGTTTTATTTGCTTTCTCTTCCCTGACAATGTAGGCAGTACGACTCTCGTGCTGGACACTAATGAGAGACTCTGTGTACTACACTATCTCAGTGACCACTCTGATCGTGGTGAGTAGAACTCTGAGTGGCTTCTCTTACTCCTCTAAAGCCTGTGGACCTTCTCGTGCAGCAGGAGAGAAGCAAGTGGGTCTCCCATGGGGCCCATGGCCTGCAGCACAGGCCTCTTACTTGCCCACATACTGCATGTGTTCCCAGCACAGAGCAACAACAAACATGGAGTAATAGTACCCAAGACCCTGAAAAACAGAGATGAACTTTATTAAAAATCTGATTAACAGACATAACATATTGTACAGTAACACTCTCTAATTAAAACAGAACAGCATCTGATTTGCATTGAAGCCTAAACAAGCTTAGTTCTTGAAGTATGTGAAAGCCTCTTCAGGCATAAATATGTATGAATATGATACTAGTAAGCTCTTTTTCATCTCTCCCGATTACCTACATGGTTGTATTTGTGTTCTGCAGCATTTACAGTTCATAAGTTTGCATAACCCATGTTTATTTTTGAAAAGATGTATCATGAAAATTACATTTAGTTTTTTTTCCCCGTGGTAGTGCTCTGATTAAGCTATTACACATAACAAATATTGCATATATATATATATATATCACACTGTACAGTTGAATCCAAAAGTCCATATTGACCACTAATTCAAACAATTACAATTTTTTACACAAAATGATGAAGAAATTCTTGGCATTCTCCAGTTTTAAGGGCACAAATATAATAAAACTAACTGGTTAACTCCTGTGTTAGTATGTTAACTCCTTTGTTCTTGCTTGGATCAAGTGGATAATCAGGTTTTGCACAAACTTGCATAGTCCATATTCAGCTAAAGTGTATTCTTTCATTCAGCAGCATACCAACAACTAAACAATTCTGGAATTCATGTTTAATTTTCAGTTTCTGTAATGAATCTGTTTTAAATTGCAAAAGAGAAGCTGTACTTATGGTCTGAGATTTTTGGGTCCCACTGTATATACATACTCGTTCATTTATTGATCCACACTCATTGTTTGTAAATATAAGATCCTCAGCCTTTTTGATTGAATGCCTTTGATTGTCTTAAGTCAGGGCTCACATCGCCCTCTGGTGGTGAGTTGGAGACAGTAGAGTTGTAGCAGTTCAGAAATATTTGTAAGAATTTTTTTGTTCTGTTTTCTTTCAAGTTCATATATGACGAGAAGGTGACATGGTAAGTAATTCTTACACCAGAACACCATCTTTTTATATCACTGTTTTATCACATTCAGTCATATACTCTAACTTTACTGTATCTTACTGTAACTACTTTTTCTCAGGTGGGAATCTCTCATCCTAATATTGATGTATCTAGTTTACATTTTAATAATGAAGTAAGTGCTGCTTCATACTGGAAAATTACGTTCCATACATTACAACTATTGATCACCCATATCTACGTCAGCTACTATCATCTCTGTTTATACTGTTAAATGTGATACACAGATGTAACTCACGGTTGGTGCATTACTTCGAACGGCGGAAAAAGAACTCCGGAAATCTTGGTAACGGCACCACAAGTACTACAGATATTGATGACGGGTGTGATGCCACTGTCGTGTTACTTAAGAAAGGTAAATAAAATGTGTGACTTTGCACCAAGCATGTATTTTTTTTAATAAAAAATACATATTACCAGACAGAATGCACATACTGTTAGTATTTACATTGGGATGTTCAAGCATCTGCCACTGTTTACACTGGGTGTAAATAACCTGTGCTTGTGACATTTAATGTGGACATGTGGTTGGTCTTTCATCTTAATATCTATTGTTTTTCTGCCACTGTTAGCTAATTTCCACAGGAAACCATCAGTGTTGATGGTGGATGAACTCCTGTCTGCATACCCTCATCAGCTGACCTTCTCTGAGGCCGGAATGAGAATCATGATCACCAGCCACTTCTCTCCCCGCACACGTCTCACAATGGCCTCACGAATGCTCATTATGGAGGTCAGTCGTACACACACCTGTACACACGTACCTTTACCCTTACTGGATGCAATACTGGATGCACAAGTAGATTTACAGTAGGTGTTGCATTAAAGCTGCATTACAAAATGAATTGTCTTGTGATTGAATGTTTTGTGTTTGTGACTGCAGAGGCAGCGTCTGATAAACAGTCGCTTTAGTAACGGGGACTCAGATGTGACAGTGAAGATACCAGGAAAACGTGGGGTGGAGAATGGTCTGGCAGGAACGGACCGGGGCCTGAATGGACGAAAGGGTGGTCACCATGACGACAACAGGGGAGGGGCTGAAGCCGGCACTGACACAGAAAATGAAAACGAGGACAATGAGAACAATGAGAATGATGAGGAGGAAGAGGAAGATGAGAACGAGGGGCCCTACATTCCATTCCGCTGCCCAGGTATATTTATTACTGATCATTAATACTGCTGTAGTCATGTAATAGTATTTGAAATATACGCAGAACTGTTTCTCCCCAGCATACAGCCTAGAAACCTAAAGAGTGTTCATTTACAAAATGTCTTTTGCTTAAAGGGACAATCCAAAAATTCATTTCCCATCCCAATGTTGTACCAAACCCATTTAACTCGATATATTTTTAGAATAAAATCAGATTTGGAGAATAAAGTTGTAGCATTATGATAATAAAGATTAAAAAGGTTTGGAAATGTTTAATATTGTGTAACAGGTGGGGGGTGTAATAAGCTAAAGTGGCTGCTGGCCTGGCCACTGAGTCTGCTGCTGTTCTTCACTGTGCCCAACTGTGCCACACCCCGCTGGGAGCGCTGGTACATGGTCACATTCATCTCATCCACGCTCTGGATTGCTTTCTTCTCCTACATCATGGTGTGGATGGTAAGTGGATCATGTGGGTTTCCACACAAATACTGACCAATGATTCTGAATAGTATATTGTATTTTCAATAATGATTATTATTATTGGCTTAATAACACTCTTGTGACAGGTCACAGTGATTGGTTACACTATGGGCATCCCTGATGTCATTATGGGAATCACTTTCTTGGCTGCTGGCACCAGCGTTCCTGACTGTTTGGCCAGTCTTATTGTGGCACGGCAAGGTACGAACAACCTAATTTGAAACAGTTTCTGTTTTTTCTGGTCAGGGGTCTTATGACAAAGTATTTTAAAGCTGTTTCAAGCCATTTAGTTTATACATGCATGCACAATAAAATAAAAGCTTTAGTATTAGATTATTCTGTTGTCCATTCCTCAGTATTCATGACGGTTCTCAACTTTCATATTTCCCAACTCATCATTTCTCATCTAAATCTTTTTCAGGGATGGGTGACATGGCAGTGTCCAACTCCATTGGCAGTAATGTGTTTGATATCCTGATTGGTCTTGGTCTGCCCTGGGCCCTCCAGACTTTAGCCATTAGCTATGGCTCAACAGTAAGTTTATAATTTATCCTTTCATGTTTAATGATAAAAATTAGCAAATGCTTACTAATGAGTCAATTACTGACATAATGAATAATCTTCTTTAACGTTTGCAGCTGATAATATATGTTACATGTAATTATAAGTTTTGTGTAAGAGAAAGCAGACTGAAGTGGAAAAAACATTTTTTTTCACAGAGACAATTAATCTCGATCTAAGCTTTGTCTACATGTTTGTTTACCTCTGGCCTAAATTGATCACATATGTCGTGTGCTTAGAGCATGGGGAAAAGGTTTCAGTCTCAGCAAGATAAACACAGGGCTTTGTTTGAAATTATTTGTTAGAACATATGTTCTAACATTCTTTTAGAAAATTTCGAATAACAATAAATACTCTTTGATTTAGAATGACAATGACAATAACGCTACTCTTTAATTTAGTTAATTTAGAATGACAATAAAGCTACTCTGACTCACTTTTCTGCCCAGATTCACCTGAACAGTAAAGGCCTAATTTTCTCGGTTGGACTGCTGTTGGCATCTGTGTTTCTTACGGTATGTGTAAAGCAAATCTCTTAAACGATGCTGGTTTTGTGTTTACGAAAAGCAAGGAAGTCATTTGTACTCTTCATGGACTTTTTCTTTCCTCCCAGGTTCTCTGTGTACACCTGAATAAATGGAAACTTGACAGACGGTTGGGTTTCTTTTGTTTGCTGATGTACGCCGTCTTCCTGTGTTTTTCCATCCTCATCGAGTTCAACATATTCACCTTTGTCAACCTGCCCACCTGCCGTGAGGAGTGAGATCATTACTGTTCTCAGCACTTCTTCTTTGACCTTGCGAGGACAATGGCACAAGTCCTCGGATCAGAGGCAGACCGGCTCTCATTATGAAGGAATATTTATTTATTGATCTAGTTATTCTTTTTTCCTTTACAGTGGGTACAATATTGATGGAGTCTCTCTGCATCTATGGTATTATAGGACAGAGAGGAGAAAAAAGCATTTGTGTTTTGAAGAATGGTCCTGTTGACCAGTATTGACTTTTCTGACAGGAAAGAAATATGCTAAAAGATGACTACTGCCTGGATTGATGTGAATACTTTATTTCTTCAGATATTTTGCATATTACATATTTAAAGAATATGATCTAAATGTATTTTATGACACACAATTTATTAGCTGCTAATGGACTGAAAAAGGCTGGACTTTTAATTAATATGGTCAAATAATAGATTCATGAGTATTCATTAGGAAATTATTATGCTGAAAGGTACTGGTGACCTATTGCGAGTACTTATGAACAGTGCTGAAGTGGTGAATGGAGAATCCTGTTGTTTCATTTGGGCATTACCCAAGTCACTACTTTTAACCTTTGTCACAGTTTGAAGGATCTGGGCTCATTGGTATATTCCCATTTTTCCAGTGAGAATATGTTTACTTTGCAGGGAGGGAATAAAGCAGAAAATAATCATATCAGATAAATTTCAGTCAAAAACGGACCACTTGCACCACTTTTTAGGGAAACAGCAGGCGTTTGTTTGCATCTGTGTGGAAACCAATTTGCTTTAATTGAGAAGATATTCTTGTGTGAAGGGGTTTCTATAGATGTGTTTATGTTTATGACATTTGTGTTTAACTCTGTATATACCGAAACAGAGAAATGTTTATTTATTAATTTATTGAAAACTATTTATGCACATTACTTTCCTATGACATACTGAAACAAAACCAACCCACAGCTGTCCCAAAGAACAGACTGTTCTGGAGTTTTAGCCAGTCTACGCTGTTTAGTTCTTCAGATCTTGTGTGTGAGCCTTTTCTACTGGATTTCTTCTCCATCTCTAAATATTATGCACCCTTTTAGATGCACCTTTGACTCAATATGTAAAACGGTTTCTACTGTTTGATATATACATGACGTGACATGAGAGGTTACTGTAGAGGTAATTTTTTGAACACTCCAAACTTTGGCAGGCAATTAAAAAACATATAAATATATACATATATATTTTATACTTAACAGTTTTGAGATGTAAAAAATGGCCCATTTCCTGTTACGAGTGAATGGCCTGAGTGAGGCACATACTTAAGCAGCTGATTAGCAGGAAACATGTCCTGGTAAAATGAAGCTAACGTCTGTGTTATTTTGATGAGACTGTTTCAACAGTCTGTTTTAAGTAGGATGTACATTTTTAGGTGTAAATCAAAAGAGCCTATGAAATTTGCTGTTAGCATGCCACACTTTTAGAGTTTATTAAGAAATTTTTCAATAAATCCTCTCAGCTGAACAGAGATCGAAAAGTTATTTCCAAGGATTCAGGTAACAACATTGATTTGTTGTATTTTTTCGGAAGCTTGTATGTCCGTAAGTCACAGAGCTCAGTTCTTGGACTTTCAAAAGGGCAATTTAAATACCTTGTTTTGAAGTTTGCCTCTGGCTCTGGGGCAATCAAATAACCACCACAAATGCATCACAGCTGTAAGCTTCTAACTGCGGCACAATATGTGTGGACTTTCAAGTTTCTGTTTGTTCTCTTTTCTTATAGAGGGTTTTATTAAGCTGACAAAGTAGCAGACTGTTGTAGTCTAGTTAGCAACTTCATGCAGATTTCTTAGATTGAGAGCACATTACAGGGACATTTGTGTTTTATGCACTGGGTGTAACTGGTTGTTTTGTCTGTCATAATTTAAAAATAGAATTTAAATGAAATAGAAACATATCTGGAAGAGTATTGCGGCAAAGTATTTTTATCACAAAGCAACTTTGTATTTTGTATTGCAAAATGTTTAGAATTGTTTTCTGCTTTAAAGGTCTTTAGCGTGTGCTTCAAGTGAATCAACATAGTTTTATGAGCTAAAGAATAAATAACTAATTATCAATTTATCAGCTTACTGTCAGTATCTACCATGTTTTAAAATCCAAAGCCACAGTTTAAGATATTCTAGGGCATTCTGTTTAACACTGATGAAAATAGAGCTCATAAAAGACTGAGGCCTAGTATACTTCCCAAAAAATTCACAGCAGGTCTAAGGTTTAAGCAATGTGCTGTTCCTGTTACAAATAAACTAGGTGTAATCTAACTAATGTGTGCTTTCTGGAGCTGTCTTTGGGTGCTGAAGATTGTTGGTTAATTATTTTCTTCTTGGTAAAGCAGGGTATTATAAGAACAATGTCAGGAAGGCAGGGTTTATTCAATTAAAAAACGCAATATTTAGATTAATTAATTACTGTGTTTATACATTTCTTGTAAATCCTAAACATGACACAACGTTCTTTGAGTCTAACTCTTTCAGTAAGTTTTGGTCAAGTTTGGCCATTCTGTGCTTTAAATTAAAAATAGTAAAAAGTGAGGCAACAGAATGAAATTTCACTGCTTCTTTGTAACGCTTTATAATCAATAGAAGACCACTGCTACCTGCAGGTTTTGAGAGATTCTAAAACATTGATGCCTGTTTATATAGTTGCTGTACCAGCCATATATTAAAGGCTAAAATACTAGTCTATAAAGTCAATTATTACCTACTGATCAATGCTATTTGGTCATCACTTTTGGAAATGAAAGTGCTGCTGTTTGTTTGTACGCACAACTAAATAATATAATAATAAAGACAATAATAATAGTTTGAGGGCATGCACAACCAATTAGCCCACAATTAAAAGTTTTACTCATATTTCCTTTTCTGTCTGCTGATATTCCTTCATGGATTCAGGCATATTTCAAACAAAAATGTGACTTTAACAGATTGATGCATTATTGATGTTCAGTTCAAGTTCAAGTTCAAGTGGGGTTTTTTTCATTCCCCCTTTTTTTGGGAGAAACAGAGGGCGAAAAGGTGGCCCCCCCCCACCCCCCCCCCCCCATAAAAAAAAAAAAACAACAACCACAAAAAAAAAAAAAAAAAAAAAAAAAAAAAAAAAAAAAAAAAAATTTTAAAAAAAAAAAAAAAAAAAAAAAAAAATAAAAAAAAAAAAAAAAAAAAAAAAAAAAAAAAAAAAAATTAAAAAAAAAAAAAAAAACCCCCCCTTCGCGCCCAAAAAAAAAAAAAAAAATTTTTTTTTTTTTGTTTTTTTAAAAAAAATTTTTTTTTTTTTTTTTTTTTTTTTTTTCTCATTTTTATTTTTTTTTTTTTTTGAAAGGAGGGGGTTTTTTTTTTTTTTTTTGGGCCCCCCCCCCCCCCCTTCTTCCCCCCCAAAACCCCCAAAAAAAAAAAAAAAAAAAAAAAAAAAAAATTATTAAAAATTTTTTTTTTTTTTTTTTTTTTTTGTGGGGGTGGGTGGGGGTTTCTCCCCCCCCCCCCAAGAGGGGGGAAGAATGTTTTGGGGGGGTGGTTGGCGGCCCCGTCCCTTTTTTCTCCCCCGGCCCGGGGCGGGGGGGGGGGGGGGGGGGGGGGGGGGGGGGGGGGGGGGGGGGGGTTTTTTTTTTTACATAAATATACATACATGAAAATGTCTTCATTTTTTGTTCGCCTGTATATCTGTTGACTATATTTTCATAGATACTGTACAGTGTTTGGGTTCTATATTTGTTTATTTTTAATGTTGTTGTGTTGAGGGTTTATACCCTTTGGTTTGCTAAATTGCATGGGACATTTAAATATAATAAATTATTTATGTTTATTACTATTACGCATTGTTGAGCACTGGACATACAGCTGTGGAATTAGACCATTTAGATGATTGCATGTTTTTTTAAGGGAATTCTGATGGGCTTCTTCAATGACAGCATAAAGTAGATTTTTATTCAGAGTAACTGATGTCTTCTGGATTTCAGGAATTATGAAAAAGAATCATGGTGGTTGGCTTTATGTACTTAACTGTTTCGTTCAGGTGTTTCAGTTGTATAACAGAGAACATTTTTGCTACTTAATTAAAATGATCTTTGCTGAGTGTGTGTTGCCCTGGTATTCACTATGTTATGGGGACCAAATGTCTAGCTGTGTATATGAACAATAGAAGTTTATGGAATGTCCTCATTTAGATAAATAAATGTGTGCGCACATGGGTTTAGCTACACATTTTACAAAATATCCTAAAATATATAGTGAAACATTGAAAAACGAAATGGACTCATATTTTGGCCAGACCACGCTTTGCATCCAGTCTCATTATTTTAAAATGCTATTATTTTAAAAAGGTGTAGTAATTATAGTTATTATACATTCATCAATGTTTAGTATGGAAACCACTGTGTGGTTATACTTGATTATACTTAATTTTTCTCACAATTTGTACAGTAGGAATAGTACACAGAAACACGTCAACAGCCAGCTTGTGGGAAAATTTTAGGTGACCCTCACTAGTTAAAAATGTTCACTGGATAAAGTAAAGGCTCCTAAACTCTAAAACATTTGCTTTAAATTTACCGTCTTCAAATCTATTTTAGGTCTGTGTGTGTGAAAAGGGGACAGCTTTTCTGTAACTGTATAATGCCTGATCAGATGAATTCTGACTTTCTGCGCTGTTTTTCTAATATTTTAGGCTTACATTTACTGTATAACGGAATAGCACAACTATTGTCTAAATGCACGCCTGGAATCTATATCTGGTGACGTCACGGCTCGCCGCGCTTGTGGAATTTGTAGTCCATTTCACAATCCCAATGTTCCGCCAACGTTGCTGTGACGTTTTGGTAACGTGGTACTAGCGTTAGCTGGGAACCGTTTGATAACCATTTCCGCATATTTCGCGTACATATCGCCGTGTTTATCAAGAAGAGCATTTTCAGGGATCAAATCTGGCGTAAAGTGTTGTTCGTACATTTCATATAAAAACGTGCTCGTATAAATGGATCCAAGCAATATCAGTCGCACAAACTGGCCTATAAACCGACGGATGGAGGGCTTCGTGATCAAACACGCTGAAAACATGGCACTGGGGACAGTTCAGAGATGTTCCTCAGCTGTATCTGAGGAAATGCAACCCCTGCCAAACGACAAAAGCTCAGAGGACATCCCGGGGCGGGCCGAGGTGAACTACAACGCGAATGCGGGGTCCTTTGCTCCCGCAGCAATGGCGGTTAAATGTATGCACGAGGATGCATCTTCATTATCAGGTAGCCTTTAAATATGATCGCATCTTAAAACTTTATTCAGTTTCCTTCCAGTCTTAATAAAATTATGCTTTACAGTATGTGCACCCAAATCTCCCCAAATGTGCACAAATGTGTAAATTATGCAACGTACTTCAGACTCCGTAGAAAAAGCACTGATTTTGTAACGTGATTAACAACTTTTGTAAAGCACTTCGTACATGTAAACAAACAGGCTTCTTGAGCTTTGGAGATAAAATGACCCAGAATTTAGGTAGAAAACCAGCATGTGAAATGAAAAATCGTGAAGTGAATGTAATGTGAAGTCCTTTAACGTTTAACATCAAGTTTAACATCAAAATTTGTCTGCATTTGCATGCAGAACACTCACAACCACCCTAACATTTATCTTGCAAATGTAGTGTAAAGTTCTTCTTCCTACTAAAACGTGAATTTCCAAATATGTTATGTCATAAGCTTAATATTATGTTGTCCTCTTCCCAAATCATATACCCTAATTCTGATATTCTAAAAGAGCTTTAAAAGGAGGATTTTTCAGTTCATATGGCACATAGACTATTATAATATTGCTGATGGAGCTACAAATACTGCTGCTGAATTTTAACCATTTTTTATTACTTTGTTTTGTCTTTTACAACTGCAGAGACAGCAGCTCATAGGCAAATCATATCCCTCCTTATTGAGATTAAGGAGGAACAAAAGAGGCAGTGGGCAGTGCTGAAGGACCTGCAGGCCAGGGTTTATGGACAGGAGTGTGAAGAAGAGGTGGAGGTGCTCGAAACAGAGTTACCACTAGTGACAATGGATCAGCTCGATGATTTGGAGCGGCATTTAGAAGATAGTGAGGCACAGAGGAGAATGGTACCATTTTGAGATTTTAATAATTGCTTTAATAACACATTATTTTCAGGTATGCTGCTTTGTAAACATGATCTTGGACAGTTTTAATTTTATGAAGGTAGCTGTCCACCTGAATTTCAGATAACTGAGAATAGTTTATAACAGTCTTGTTAGCGTTTCAATTTAAATAATGTGTTTTGTAAGGTCTACAGGTTTAAGCATTTCGAAAGACTATTTTGTTTTGATACCATCAGTACTTCTGATACCATCGTTTAATCACACAAAGTGTCCTATCTGTTATGAGCGTTTATTGATGTTTGATTTTCCATAGGTATCACACCTCGCTCGAATGGGCGGAGCCACGGTGGATGATGCAGTCCGGCGTCTTATGCATGCTGTTTTTACTTACAGTTTGGGCTCAGAGCTCAACTGGGTTGGCAGGGGACAGAAAAGAAGCTTCAGAAACACCAGACTGCAGGAAATTTTATTCCGTAAGTAATCTTTAATATTCTAATGTCAACGTCTGCACTTCTTCAATCACCTTTCTTTCTAAGACACAATTTTGAAGGGTCACTGTCATATTTTGTAGCTGTAAAGTCAGTACTCTAGCATGGTCAAATAAGTTTCAAGTGTTTCAACTGTCTATGTAACTTACTATGTATAAGCCTTTAGACTGTGTCTATAATGTTTATAAGACATAAGAAAAATATTTTAAAATTGTTCCCAACAGGTGCTTTAAAGAGAACTCCTGTAGGAAAGGAGGCAACACACCATCAGTTTGCAGATGTGGTAAAGAAATGGTTGCGGTTTGCCCCTTTCAGACAGAAAGGAAGTGGACGAGGACAGCATTGGAAACATGTTGATTTCATGTGTCCCAAGTATCATAGTGCTGTGGGGGACTGTAACCAGCTGAACGTGGATTCCGGCGAGGCCCAGGGTTCAATGTAGTAGCATTACAAAACAGCCCATTTTATATGTGAAGGTGGACTTAGTAAATCCAAAAAAATGACAAGAGCGTGAAGGATTGGCTATTGTCATAAGTTAATGATTTTGGTCCTGTTACGTAGTGTGTTACGTAGTGTTATGTAGTCTCAGTCTCAGTATTGACTACAGCCTGTGTAATAAAATATCTATCTTTTTTGCTTTCTTTACATTAAAATACACTGTTATTACTGTTTGTGTGGGTGGGTGGGTGGGTGGGTTTATGGAGGGAGGGTATGAGTGCATAGATCTTAGTAATGTACAATGTAGAAGTTCTAATGTGTTTTAATTATTGATTTCCAGTCTGAAATGGTTTTGTAATCAGAAAATGATTAAGAATGCTTTCTTGCATGATTTAACGTCATAATGCTTGACAATATATATTAAAACAAGCATTTATTAAGCACTACAGCACAGGTAGTGTCAGATGTATCAGTTGTCTTTTTCACATTAATTACCTTGATTAATAAAATATCAAAAATGTGTTTTTGAAGTTGTATTTCTTCACGTAGTGTAATGTTGGAGAAGTCATTTAAATGGGTCTTTAAACAGTAATGCAGTAATCATATTTAAAAATTCATAAAATAAAGTCAATAGTAATAAAACAATAGGTCCTTCCGGTCCTTTCATGTTCCTTTGGTTAACATCAGTAGTTGGTTGGTCTAACAAAGACTTTTCCCTTTCCAAAGACATTCCCAGCAGGAACACGTGATGTGAAACTCAATGCACATTAACTTTTGTTCTCCTGGAGTTTGTTTTTGCCGGGAGAGGTCGCATGCTTTAACACGGCGATGTAATGAGTCTGGCCAAGCAGGAGGAAACAGCCTCGAACAGACATGTAGCAACATCTTTTAAAACTTTTGTTAACAGCAAATGAGCCTTTTGGAGAAACATCATTGATGCTGTAATAAATGCCTAAATGCGGTTTTGCTAACGGGAGTCCTAGTTTCGACCCGTTGAGGTAAGCCCCTTAAAAGCCTGTTTGTAGTTGTGAAGTTTCGTCGGGTGTTTTGTTTTCGCTCGCAGCTTTTCTGGCTATCCATGTTGTGCTTGTGTGGGTCGAGGTCAGCTTGTTTTCTTTGCCCATATGAGTGCAAATTTGCCGGACAAAACGGTTTTTCTTTCTTTTTTAATCATGCGATGTATTTATTTGCTTGAAGGTGTTAACGCTGGTAAGCACCAGTATAGTTGTGATGTCTAGCGTCAACACCTGCTGTGTTTACTTCAGTTAAACTCTTGTTATGGTTGACAGTCGGTAATTGTATGAGAAGAGTTGGAGAAAGATACGAATGTAATAGAAGGAAATATTTTTGACACAGTTAAGTGGCTCTATACCTGTTTCTCTATTTATCATGGGCTGTTCGTAAATGCTGCTTTTGCAAAACTGCATGTTTGCATTATTAGAATATGAATTTGCATTAGAAAGTTCTTGTACAAGATCATATGTTTAAATAAGCAAACTGCAGACTTCCCCTCTATTACTGTATGTCTCCTTGTGAACTCTTTTGAATAAAAGGGAAGTTAACTCAGTGTAGGGGCCCAAGTAGCTCTCTCAATGATTAAGAGTTAATTTCATCAGAGTTATGGATGGTTGTTTTAAAATGTTTGCCAGATTGTGGCATTCCTTAAAACCAGTGTTTGTGCATGTGGATGTTTTTGAGTAAATTCATTGCTAACTTATTTCTAACATTTATCCTATCAAAATTCCCCATCAGTGGCTCTAAAAGCTGTTAAGAGGATTAGTTTTAGGCAAAGGGAAGTTAACTGTGAGTTTGCAGACAATATGCGTCACTTAAGAATTTAAGACTAGTGCAATAACTGGCACTGGATGCGTTAGGTAAGAGTTGATGCATTTCATTGCTCAAACGTCTTGTGGAAATTCTTGCCATACATACTGGTCACATTTGCTTTATTTAAGCTGCAGTTTACGAAGATTGCTTATGCAAACACTGAGCATTACTCAGATGCAGAGGTGTCAGCCATAACTAGGGTGTCTTCATTATGGTATTTCCATGTATTCTGTACCTTTTTTCTTGGAAATATCGAACAGATTAATTGTGCATCACATAGACTTGTGATACTCATGTGATATATATAAATAGGTGTTTAGTTATGGTCTTCCTTTTAACTGGAATAAATGTTCACATCTCAGAGTTTATTGCTGCTGGTGGATGATTTGATGTGTCTGGAATCCAGCTGTAGCCTTAAAACCTGTTTGGTTTCTTCAGACACGTTGACAGACAGCTTTGAGCTCTTTCCTTTTTTCTTTAGTGTTTTCAAAACTCTTAAAGCATGCCGGATTTGTTGTGTTACTTGTTTGGAGGTCAGGTTTTGTGAAAATCAAAGCGTTGGCTTGTGCTTTAGCATGTAATTGAGTGTTAGACGGATGAGGTTTGTTTTAAAAACCTTCTTAAACACTTTTGTTATCATGATTACCTGCTTGAGACCTCTTCTGAAGAAAATGAGAAGGATAGCAGTTCGATGTGCTGAGACACGTTGTGCTAATTGTTTTCCACTGCAGCTGATCATTCAGAATCCAGTTCAAGACTCCAGAAATGATATCAGCTCTTTGCAGTCAGGAAGCTGCAAGTCTCCGGTGACTCTGCCAAAAGCCTTTCCCATGGAATCACCTCACGTTTTCCCGCTGCAGCGTCTGAATGAGAGGCTTCTTTGTGTCTGACGCACAGAAACTTAACACTAGAGATGGAGAAACTGAGTAAGTGAAGAGAAAGGGCAACTTCTGATGAGACGGAAGCATTTAAGTAGATCAAAATGTGAATCAGGAGCCAGATTTAGGGAAGTGGAGGAAAACCAGATGAAACTACACAGAAAAGTGGTGCACAAAGCACTTAAGTGCAAAAACAGCATGATGTGTAAGTGTGGAATTTCTCAGCACATGTATAAATTGTTGTCTGACCTTCATTTTGTCTGGTTATAGCTGTGGGACTGGTTATGTGGGGTGGAGCTGGCCACATCCTGTAGAGAACTGGCCTCTGTGATTCTGGGTGTTTTTGTGGTTCTCCTGCCTGTATGCTTGTGGATTTGTGACTCGCACACCCACTCTGTGTTGTGCGAAACCAACACTACCAGTCAAAAGTTTGGAAACTCTTGACTGAAATGTTTCTTATCTTAAAAATATTTTAATCTGAAGACATTTGATTAAATGTTAAAAATGTAAACATATAATTGTGCCAACATATTAATTTCAATTTATTTTTTGTTATTAGAAAACTACAATTTAAACTACTATAACTTTCTTTAGTCACAACATGATTCCTAAAGTTACATTTGTGTTATTTCATAGTTTTGATAAGTTTACTATTATCATAAATTAAAAAAAAATATGAACAAAGAAAAAGTAAGTGTTTCCAAGCTTTAGACTGGTAGTGTACATAATGCCTAGATATTGCAAAGACAAAACTTAAGAAGTAAAGAAGGGATAGCTCTCTCAAATACTGATGATGGAGTTTTTATTTTAGACTAACTATTCCTTTAAAGCATATATGGAATGTCAGATTACACCTTTCAGTCTTTACTTGCAAAGTCCAACCAGTGACACTCACATGGTTTGGGTTTGTTGGTCTCTTCTGCAGACTGTGGCAATGAGAGGCTGTTTTAAGCATGTTTTCTCAATACCTCTCCCTGCTTTTGCAGCTGTGTCTGTTAATGTCATTTTTCTGAGCCTTTCCGAAGTCACTCTGCAGTCTTTTCAGACACAGCAGCAAAAGCAGGAGACCAAGCTTAAAACAAAAACGTTCACCGAAACTGTCAGTCAGATGGCAGGTCTGATAAAAGCTTTTTTTTGTGGAAATCTAAGTTTGTGCATTACATTGATATTGTTTCTAACGCAGTGATGTCTGTAGTTTAAGAAGTATTCCCACCTAACAGGGAACACTCTCAGAATGTTGGCTAACGTCTTAGTTATTAAAAAGGTTATTTTTAGTTGTTATAGGAACGTTTTAAAAATGTTTGAATAACATTCTTATAAACAAGCAATAATGTTAATATAACAAAAACAGTCTAAAACCTGAATGTTTTGAACTATCTTACAATTTTCAAAATAATGTTTTAGCGTTTTTGTAACTAAATGGAAAAGTTAGGGAAACTTTCTTACAACCCAAAATTATTAGCTGGGTTTTAGCTGTCTCTGTCCCTTATCAATGATCTGTGTAAGGTTCCCATTCCCTTCAGCCGAGTCAAGCTCTCTGCAGGCTCTTCGTGGAGCTGGAACTTATCCAGCTGTGTTTTTGTGAGGTGCGGGGCCATATAGCAGCAGGGACTTAACACAGTGCCAAATGACTTCATTAACCAATAGAAACACAGACTCTGTTCCCTCTCCCTCCTGTTTTCACATGCTCTCTAACCACTAGATCTGATTCGCAGGGAGATTTATTTGCATAATGCTTTGAATGTGTGTGTGCATGTAATTGTCATATTTACTGTCTCTCCACAATATATTGTTTAATATGCTAACAATTTTGCTGGCTCCAAAAATTCCCTCCTAAGAGGGCAGTGCACCCAAGAGGAAATTAAATCACATAATTATGAAAAAATCATTTTTGTGTATGATTTGAATATTTTCTGACACTCATCTGCACTGCATAAAAACACAATTTGTTTTTATTTTTTGTTTTTTTATGATTTGTTTTTAGGATTTTGTTAAAACCTGCATTTGTTTGTTGTTTAATACTCACAGCATAAATTTTCTGCAATGCAACCCACATAAGCTATGCAAACTGCATGTCTGGTTTCATTAGCTATGCTTTCAGTGAATCACACTTGGAGTCTAAACCAACACATTTCCAGTCCAACAGGACTGGAAAAGCTACGTCATCCAGAAACTGTGCTGTGACTTCCTCTGTCAGTTACAGTACAGGGAGTAGGGCCAAAGAAAAGCAAATCAATTGCAAGAATCTTCAAGTGTAGCTTGGTAATCTTGTGTTAAAATTTTAGGCTATAGGTTATATTATAAAATTTGATCATGATTTGAATTGATCATAAAATGTATGTTGCCCTATCTTGCATTCAAAGCCATATAAAAGATAGGGTTAGCATGTTTATGGTTCCAAAAACCTTGCCAAACATTAGAAGAGTGAAATATTTTATAAGGGAAAAAGATATTGATATAGTTTAGGGTGTGATGACCTATTGTTCATTTTATTTCATCTGTGTTTCTAAGTTCACAAAGTTCAACAAACTTTCTAAAATGACAATCATTTTAGAATCCTGCTTTCAATTTAGAAATATGTTTCGAACGCAGACACATTTCTCCTCAGCATATTTCTTGTTGCATTGGCTAACAACAGAGGAAACAGTTAAGATGTCACCTTGTATTTAAAAGATCTGATACAGATTTGGCCCTTTTTTTAGCATGTGCATCATGTTTTTGTGCATATTGTCTAGAAGTGTTTGTGCCAGCCTGGCAGTCATTACACACTTGCATAATCATGCACGTTTCTAATCACTGAGAAACAAAAGCCATTTACACTGCCAAGCTTTAAAACCCACCACAAAAGTCCATATAACTCTTCAGAAATCAAACTGTGGAGGAACAGACAAAAAGTTAACCTAATTATGTTCAACTTATTATACGTTATTCAAAATTGTCGCATTTACAACCTGTCACTTGAAATGAGTACCACTACCAGACACATCTATCTAACATCTCATTTTGTGTGTCATAGAAGAAAGAAAATAATACAGGGTCAGAACAACATGGGCTGAGTGAATGATTGCAACATTTTGTTTTTGGGCAATGTGTGGAAGAATGTTTGCATGTGTTGCAGGCTGCTTCATTGTTTTCTTTTTTGAGATGAATCCATTGTTGTGCTAATGCATTTTCCAAAGCTTCCAATGAAATCTGTTTGGCGAGGTTTTTTGGAATGCAGAGCTTTATTGACCTAACTGTGGTGTATCATAGTAAACTGTTGAATACCCCACTGTTATGCTTTTATTAACTTGTGCTGTGTGCTATGTTGTTGTTTTTCTCATCATCAGCTCATTAAGAATACCACAAGTAGTGAGACTGTGTCTAACATTCTCGCTTTGTTTGTAACTCAGCCCCTCTAATTGCTTGCAAGCTTCATTTCCTGTAAAACTGTGCCAGGTCTCGCAAGACCATAGAAAATCCTCTCTCTGTTTCCAGGCACCTGTTATGTGTGTGTGTTTGAATGTGTTGAAGGAGAGCGACAGGACACAGAGACGCTCTGTGCCTCTAAGTTCAGATGTGCCTTTGTGTGGGTCATATTAGCCCAGCTGAACTGTCTACTACATACACACACACACACACACACACACACACATACATATATATATATATATATAAACAAACACACAAACCAGAGAACATTGGGTACAATGGAGACGACTTTTGCGTTTGCCTCCAGTGTAGTGTTATTTGCTGTTGTTGACATTTTAGATTTTATTGTTGGCAATAACAAAGTCTTTTCCTTTCATCTGTAATTTTCCATGTATCACAATGCCGTGACATCCCTATTGAGATGAAATCAAGAGTGATAAATGACCAACTGAATGAGACTGCATGTCTGTACTCCTCAGTGGCCAGTTAATAACTTTTCCTGTGTTTACTCTGTCTCTTCTGGCAGTCAGAGGGCTTTCCTGTTTACCCACCAAGCTCTATGTGTGTTTCATTGAGTCTTTTAAGAAGACACAAACACAGAAACTAGATGTGAAGGTTAATAACAGCTCACATCCTGTGTATAAAAGAAAAGATGAATGTGTGTTGTGATAACTCATTACAGTGACAATACGAGGTAAAGCCGCTTTATAGAGAGGAATAAATGAACATGTCAGACATAATTCATATCTGTCAGCACAGGAGAGACGCTTTTATAGGAAATACCTTGAGGAAATATCTCTGAATTTAGACTTCTAGACCCCAAACTCCACCTTCATCTCCAGCTATTTCCTGAAAAACCACCACCACAACAACACAGAAATGTTGACCTTGCTTTTCATTGCCATATTTTTTTCCAAGCACCTGGATTATTGGTTTTAACAGCCATGTCCTTTGGACTGAACTATGGACTGAGATGTCTAGTCAGGAGAGTGTAGTGAAAGATAAGGGTGGGATTCACAAGAGCTAGAGACAGAAGAAAGTAAATGTTTGGGAGGAGCTGTTGGTTCTTTTCAAAGCTTCTGATGTTCACATCAAAGGTTCTATGAATCAGGCTCCACGTTTTGCTGAGGTACAATGTCAACACCTAGACAGTAATTGTGTTGTAGCTCCAGTGAGGAGATAGGAAGAAAAAGGCTTTGTGTTTTCCGTTGTCAAATCAGGTTGACATTGTGTGAGTGAGACAGCTGTCTGTGGAAGAATGAAAAAAGCTTTTTCAGGGCTGTTGCACATAACTTGGGCAGCTGTGCTGGATCACAACTTTCTGGTTGTTGGGGATCTGCTGCATCTGGAAGTAGGTCAGATCTGGATGATTAAGATGATGAAGAACCACGGATGATAAAGAACTCTGTCGTTGTGAGCAAAGTGGCCTGCAGAGGCACCATGTGAAGACAACGTGCTGTTGTTGTTTATAATGGCAGTATTTGTTTTATCATATTTTGATTGGAAGGACATTTTTATGCAATTTACTTTTCCATTGAAACAACACAGGTGAATGCCTCATGAAGATGCTTAAGATAATGCCAGCAGTTTGGACAAAGGGTGACTACTTTAAAGCAGCTAAAATGTAAGAGAGTTTTTACTTGTCTGACATATTTTGGTCATTGAATGGAATATAATGATCATACTTTCATTTGTGTTCCGATGTTTTGATTACTTTACTGTTATTCTAAAATGTAGAAGAGAGTAATAATAAACAGGGTGGTGACTGGTAGTGTATATATCAACAGTTTTTTTCAACTTGTGCTATGTGGAGGTTTGCCAGTCATAACAGAGGTAATCTGCATCTAAAAGTCTTGAAGGTGCGGTAGCAGAAACAGTCTGTTTAATTCTAAGGGAAAATGGTCAAAAACAAATTTTAAAAAGATCTAAATCTTCACAAAAAGTGAAGAATGTGTTCCTTTTAAGTGCGCTCCATGAATAGACTGGTTCCAGACTTTGCAGAACATATGTTTACTATCTGAAGAGTCATTTTGGTGGGTATTCACTACATTCCAGGGCTTGCATTCTTCCTTTATCATCAAGCTGGTTTTGATTCCTACCTGAGCTAAACCGTCCAATCACAGATGATAAAGTGCATCACAATGCTTTATGCATCTCTTCAAGCCCCACTTTCACAATGTGTTCTCACAGTTTGACCTTTGACCTAGTTTTGTCCACATCAGTGTTCCACCCTTCCTGTGTCATGTCTGAAGCTGTTTGAAAACACTTTAGTAAAGAGATAGATGGGATATTTTGTTCAGTTTCTTGTGTACTGGTTCTTTCTTCCTATCACACCCATCTATGATAGTGTGTTAGACAGGTGTGTGTGTGTGTGTGTGTGTGTGTGTGTAAAGGCTGGAGGTGTAGGAGAACAGGGTTTTATATGAACTTTTATTTGGAGTGTGCATTTAGGTGCGTTCATGGCAGGCTCCTGCCCTGAAAGACTGAGGATACTTGTAAGATACTTGTTACGTTGACCTATCAATGTAGAATGGGTTGATATTTCTTCTGTCTGGGCTTCAAATAAAGTATGTCTTTGATCCACAGAGCCCAACAGCCTAACACAACCAGCCCAACACAAAAGAGCTTCATAGACCCAGCCATGTCTGCTAAGTTAGTGACGCAGTCCTGCCTCATGGACCGGAGCAGCAGCTTTTTTAAGGTGAGTCTTTGCCCTGTATGTTTGTGTGTCTGTATCTCTGTTCTAGATTTGGAAAAACAGTTATTTAGCAAGTACCTGACAGTTCAGTGTTCAAAACAGTCTTCTTTACTTCTCCTTTATGATTCACAGTGGTAAGTTTATCATGACGATTTATAATTTGAGCTGTTGGCTCTGATTTGTACTGAAATGCCAGTTAAATGCCAGACTTAAAACAACATATATAATGAAAACGTAAAGTAAAGTAAAAAGTATAATGTAAAGTAACCTGCAGTTTTTTGTTTCAAGCAGAGATGGCGGTAGAGAGGCAAAAGTTACAAATTGCAGCTTTAAATTGTCATTTCCACCACAGAATTAAACAAAGTTGAGGTGTGGTGGATTTGATGTGTATCCGTGGTGGGTTATTATTAGTATACACATTAAATAACTTCTTAGGGTGTAAAAAGTGTGTTTTTAGAGCGCTTAAGCACATACCTAAAGAAACGTCTTATTGCAAAGCTGCTTGTCATTATTTAGTGTTGAAGTATCGAATGCATGACATCCAATAGCTTAAATAATCACAAATAATCATTTTAACCAACAATAGTGAAAGCCCTAAAACAAATCACCACCGAATGGGTTTGCCGAATGGGTTTTGTTCAATAAACATCCTACTTACAGAGCCAGACAGAATGCAGGTTACTCAAGGCCCTGGTCCTCTGGAGAATCTGTGGAATGCTGCTCTGTCCATTTGCTCTTCCAGCCACAGAACCAGCACTCAGCTGCAGGTTTTAGAGGCTGAAGATGATAGATCCAGTAATCTGTGTGAGCTGTTCTTCCAACAAAGATGAAGTTTATATTATATTTCAGGAAAAGTGTACTGCTCCCTCCAGCTTGTGTTATGATAATTATTTCATGCAGTGAGGTACAGGAGGATGTTGTAGTTGTCTTTGTATGCTTTTGTTTTGTAGAAACAGGTTTTGTAGATGCAGCAAATAAATCTGCCTTGTGCTTCGCTGCTAAAAGACTGTGATAAACGCATGATAAGATTATGAACGTCAGTGAACAAAAATTTATATTCCTCCTTGTTTCCTTAACAGAATAACAGAATACTCCTGTAGCCATCTCACCCCTGTCATCAATTTACATGATCCTTCAGTGGAATGTGGTGAGAGATTGAATTTTACTTTCGTTGTTTATTAAAGGAACAGAACACCAAAATGAAAAAGCTGTTGTTATTTATTCACCCACAAATCCTTATGACTTTTTTCTATGGGACATAATAAATACATTTTTGACTGGCTGTTATAATAATGAAATTGACTGGGGACTGCAGCTGTCAACCTCTGCAATGTCAAAAAGCACCATAAACTTACAATACATGTCTATATGTCTTCTGAAACCATACTATACATTTAAGGAACTGACCAAAATTTAAGCTGCTACGCTATATGGATGTTATTTTGAATGTTCTAGCCAATATTCAGGTTTTTAGACAATGTATTAATGTTGTTTATATTGGTTTTAAGAATGCATTTGATAACTTTAAGAGAACTGTTGGAGAGCGTTAAGCCAACGTTATGAGAACGTTTACTGTTAACTGGGTGTCCTTGTTCACTTTTCTTAAATGGAAAAGAGTGTCCAGGATATTTCAAGTTTTACCTTATGTTTTCCATGGAGAAAGAAACTTGGGATTTGGAACAGCATGAGTGGGAGTAAATATGACTTAATTTTTTGGGTTTGAGTGAACTATTCCTTTAATTAAATAACTTCTGTGTCCAGGCTGTGTTTGGCTGAACCAGCAATGCTAGTAAAATGACAACGTCTAGTTTCCTACAGTTTTGGCTGCTTTGTATGCAATGAATGATTTTACCTCACCACTGCTTAAAGACAGGCGCAGATGACTGCTGCATTTGGAAGAGCTCTTCTTTTAACCAGTCTCTAGAAGTAAGCAAGCAGCAAGCATCTCACATGCATCAGAGTTTCCTAACAAATGTCCAGACAGGCAAAACCACACCTTTGTCTGCTTCATCACCTCTTTTAATGGCTCATATTGACAGCTCAGGCAAAACATTATGTGCATCTCAATGTTTTAGACATTAGAGTTCTTTCTTGCAAGCTTGAGTCTGTTTGCTCTATTAAATGTAAATGATAGGCGGTCCTATTCTCTTCCCTCTGACATTAGCTTAGAAGAATTTGCTGTGTTCTTGTAAAAGTAAATCTGTTGAAAGTGCATCTTCCAGTTGGTATATATAGTTTTTTAAAGCACAAAGCTCTTGGTGCTGTTCATTACATTACACAGTTTAATTAATGGACATTTGGAAATACCTCTGCAGAGGAATATGTTGGTGGTGATAGATTTTGGAAATTCAAAAAACTTTAGTGCACCCACCCCCAACATCCCCCAACAAATTTGATCATCTATTAATATTGATGGCGTGTAAAAATGTATGATTATAATAAAGATGTGTGTCATTAACATTTGTTAATTTAACCAACAATATAAGTCATGTTAACATAAGTCATAACAACAAACAAAGTCATGTTAAAAGTTTTTTGGAAAACATTACTTTTTCTTTTAGGTTTATGCCACTTTTCTCCCGAAAGCAGATGATAAGAGCTGACCTTTTAGCAATATCTCCATATCTCCCATAGGGGGCGTACCTCACATTATCAGAACTGACTTAGATGATAAGATTAAAATTATTTTGAGGTGTTTCTTGTCTGCGCACATGCAGCTGGTTTGGTTTATGTTTGTTTGGTAATTCTTGACCTTTAAAGCTTGTAGCTCATTTAGCAATAAATCTTTGGCCATTAAACACTGTGGTGTGACTGAAGCCCTTTTAGGCCTTTTACAGAGTGCTTTTCTTGGCTGTGAGCAGGAATTATAAAAAGCCAAGAGTTGGTGTGCAATTGTGGTTTGCTGACTAGGTTTCAGACAGGGTAAGAGAAATACCTCATGAGTATAAGTGGAAAATGCTGGCTCAGATAATAAAGAAATGCAGCAGAAAGAGTGGACGTGTCTTTACTTGTTTGCTGCATTATCGAGGTTTCGATTATATCTGGCATGGCTGCTTGCGTGTATAAACGGTTGTGCCTTACTGGAATATTGGAATCTTTAGGGTTGTGCTCTTCTCAATATTCCGAAATTCATTTACTCAACGTTGAAGTATCAAACAGGATGCAGAACTGTCATTTGAATTTAAGTAGAAAGAAAATGAAGTACAGTTTTGGAAAAGTAGTTGATGCTAGTTATTGAAATCATGCATAGAAGAAAAACTCTTGACAGAAAAAAATTTATATATTTAATTTTATAACTTACAGTAACATTCATTCTATGAGGCATGGTGGAAGAACACATTTCCATCAAGACTCTAAGCATATTTTAATGTGAATATTTATTTGCTAAAGTTTATCTAGAACTGTCTGTATCAATTGCAAATTGCTTGCAAAGAAGTATAGCTTGAAAGCACTGTAAATCACTTTAAAGCATACACTGTAAAAAAAAAACTTTGCTGCCTTAAATATTTAAGTTTAATCAGTTTGGTTTCATAAGTCATTTCGATTTACTCTTTGTAATCTTGGCTGGTGTGGAGTTGAGGTAACTTATAAGAAATAGTTGGAAAATTGCTTAACCTGTTTTAAGTTATACCAGTCAGGATTTAAAACATTAAGTTGAAATGACTTATATAGTCAAGTATATATATATATATATATATATATATATATATATATATATATATATATAGTCTATATATATATTAGTCTAGACAAAGCTGTTTTCTCAAGTGTTTTCACCTAAAACCTAACCAAAATTAGTGAGCGTGGCTGATCTTAGTAGTACTCTTTGCTAAATAACATCCTGCTCTACAAAAACTAGAAGAATGCTTATTTTTCTTTCAAGATTGTATCCGTTACAGTGGCTAGAAGTATGATTATATTGCTGTGTTTCTATGTTTCTATTGCAAATGGGATACACAGGGATAATAGTAAGTGTGTGTGCACATTTCCTGCCATATGTACATTTCTGTGGTAATCTCTGACTGTTTGTTTTCCTTATGCATGTTTGAGCATGTGATTCTGTTGTTGCATCGGTGTTTGAGCGTAATAATTAGGTCATGAGAGGTTCAAGAGTACTGGCTAATAAACCCTAAATCTTTGCGCTTCACAAAGTTCAGTTCATCAGATCAGAAACTCAGGGGAATAATCAGTCTCATGTAAGAATAATCAGAGGAAACATGTGGTGACAATGTGGATGGACGTAGTATTTCTGTCTTTGTTATTCTTACTGTTAGTTGTTAAAGGGAAGAAGACACTGTCACTAGTTTAATTGGAATCAAACCACGATGACTAATGCCGGGTTCAGCCACTTCCCATTAACAGAAAACATCCATAACACGCGAGCACACAATCACAGTGTGTTTGGATTCCATGCTGTTCACACTTGTATTTGTTATGCTCTGTTTTTCTCTGACTGCAGCTGATCGACACCTTCTCCTCTGAGATCTCAGAGTTAAAGCAGGAGATGGTCCAGCCAGCCAGAGAGCCAGAGACTGAGATCTTACAAGGGTGAGTATATGCTTCATCACTTCCAGCCTTTTCCTCCTTACTGCTCATAAATTATATTATGTATTGATTCTTTTCTGTTTGGACAATATTTATTGTTTGCTTTTTAGAAAGTGTTATGGCTCAAAATAGCAAAACTTAACACTGAAAGCTGAAAAAGTTTCTGTGTAAACCAGAAATTTCAAATCAGTTTGTAAAACTGTCCTTAAACTGTCGGATTCATGCATTCACGAAGTAAGTGTTTTGGAAACCTGTTTGGGATGACTATAGCTGATACTTCCACTAGCTATTGCTTATGCTTTGGACTATTTGGGTTAATTCTCATTTTTTTGTTTTTGTACTTCTTCATCTGTTCCAGTAGGTGGAACCATTCTTATTTCTGAGTAACAAGATATTCAGGGATTTAGCAATACCTCAATTCCATGAAATGAACAGGAAGTACAAGGAACAGTAAATTCAGGTGTTTCACAACCAGTTGAAGTTCTCATGTTTGGAAGACAACTAGAGTACAAATCATGCACCTAACCAAAACAAACATGAATCTCTCTATATATTTTTTCATTTATGACGTATGGCTCCATTAATGTTGAGTAAGGATCCAGTTCACATCCCTGAACATTATGTACTGCATTTATTGATCAACTTTTGTAACAACTTTTAGCCATTAGTCACCATGGTGTAATAAAATGGTAGACCTGTAATTTAGGTGCAGTAGTTTTGGTTTTTAATAGAACTATTGTTCGCTGTGGGTTTGTAAAGTGGGTGGAGGTAGTTTGGTTCCTTTATTCCACGACAAAGTCTTGTTTTGATCTTGTGTTCTTTTGAAGTAGGGGATTATATGTTTTTCCTTGTGTGTATCTGCAGGCTGGAAGGGGAGGTCAGCGGCCTTTTCCTGCAGTCTTCTGCCTGCTCTGGTGCACCTGGAGTGAGGGATTCTGGGTATGACTCTCTGCGCAGACGCATGAGCATCCTGGACAGACTGATGCAGACGCACTCTGTATGGTTGCTTCTGTCACTCAGTGATGAAGAAGCCAGACACATTCTGCAGCCACAGCCAACAGGGGTAAAAACACTGTCTGCTCAGATGCTGCAGTTAGGGCTGTTGTGTCTACCCTGCTGGGTGTATGAGAGGTCCACTCTCATAATATTTTTTCTGGCTCCTTTAATTCTATGGCCCTGGTTGCAGTCGACACTATTTGCTAAAATACTCAAGATTAGACACTTGTTTAGCAACTATAGGTTCTAGTAATAGTTATGTATTTCAGTATTAATCTTAATTGTTTATTTCTGTGTGTCTTTGTTGTATTTAGAGTTTTGTGGTAAGAAGGTGTTCTAAACTACAGAAAAAGGTGATTTCCCTGCGTATGGATAGTGACACACAGACTGTTCAGGACTTCTCAGTTAAAGAGAGCCAATATAGTAAGATACCTGGTTCCCATCAGTGAATACACTGCTACTAGCGTGTGTGCCTGTGTGCTTCTCATTCTTTTCTGTTTTTTACTTCCTCTTGCCTCATTCTTGTTTTACCTGTCTAGTTCTGATTTCATTATGTCAAATACATATCACTTAGTCACCCCTACACCTCACCACAGCTGTATGATGACATGTTTTGTGTCCTAGTCTTGTTTTGTGTTCTGTATTTTGATCATTACTTTTAATTATTTAGTCTAGCAAGGTAGATATCCATCCATTCTCTAAACCCGCCTGTCCTCTTTAGGGTCAAGGGTAATATGTCTAAAGTAAAATACTAGTACAGTAGGTACACTACTGTACCGTAACCAAAAGATTTCAGCCTATGGGCACATCATGTCTGGCACATCATGCCTGATGTGATCAGACCCACCATTGTTGTTGTGCAGTTTTAGATCTTAGTGAGATTTAAGTTATTTTGTAGTTATTTAAGCTCAAATCTTATTGTACTTTCCACTCAAAAGAGATCACATCCTTCTCTCTCTCTCTTTCTTTCTTGCTGTCACTGTCGCTGTCTGAACATAAGTGGGTCAGATCCTGTGGGTTACATTGTTTACATTGGATGTCAGTTAAGCAAGTTTCAGTGTTTAAATTTGGCTTTATTTTCTTTCCATTCAAGAGAGACTGTTAGGTCATTCCAGTTGTTCCAACTGCATTTCCTGTGGTGTGTAACCAACTGTGGTGTGCTTGTATATTACAGCCTTTTCCCTGGAGGGCTCAGGGATCAGCTTTGCAGACCTCTTTCGACTGGTGGCTTTCTGCTGTATCAGCAGGTAAGATGATCCCCCTACGAAAGCAACAAGAACTACCACTAAAACAGCTTAATCACCAGGTAAATTTGCACATTGGCCAAAAATCCTGTTTGTTGAAAAGTACTGGTCTGTTTCATACTTAAGACAAAGATCAGTGTTAAGTGCTGTTGTTTTGTACATTAATGAATCATTTCTAAGGAATCTTAAAAACATGCTCAGTAAAGCCTAACAGGTTTAGACTAGAGGTGGTAATAATTACCCAAGCATATTTCCTAGTGTTTTATGGGGTATTAGTGTGTTTGCTGCGATAGGCATTTGTTAAAAAAGGAGGCACAAAGTCTCTTAAAGCTCTGAGAGTAAACCAGAAGGTTTGTGGCAGAGTAAAGCCAGATGACACTAATTCAGTCGCATTCCAGTGCTGAAGAGCCGCAGATCAACACACAGTAAACATGCAAAGAAACAGGAAGTGTCAAAGCATTAACTCTTTGCTAGATTAGAAAATTCATTTAAGTCTTGAAGTGTGTATGTGGTTGTGGCGGACTGACCCCTGCCGACTGACTCCTGTAATGATAGTGGCTGCCAGACACGCAACCCATGCCAGATTTTGCCTGTGCCAGTGCCACGTCATGTCCACTTACAAAGTCAGTGCAAATGCTCTCTGTCTGCCAAACTCACTCAGATTCTTGAAATACAAGGCTAAACATGCCCCTCAACTTTATTTACCATCAGTTTTAAAACTAAAGCAACATTTTACTTTAAAAGTAGTCAGAGTTTAATATTATTTGAAACAAATAATTTATACAATGTTTTTGCATTTGACAATGACCCATACTGAAGGAAAATAAATTTTGCACCACAACGCAGCTGAATATCTGTAAATATATTTAACAGAATAATTCAGAATACTTCCCTATTAGGAATCAGTTAGCTGGTAGGCACCAGCTATTTTACGTTTTAGCATGATAAAGCAGAAAACTGCGATAGCTTCATTACGTATGTAAACATAGGTTGAATAGTCTACTAAAGCTTGTCTCTAGTGTTTCTTGTTCCTCTCACATGTACATTCTCTCTCCAGGGATGTTCTGCCCTTCACCCTAAAGCTCCCAGAGGCCATCAGTGCTGCAAAGACCCCCACAGATCTAGAGGAGGTGGCTCAGTTAGGAAGAGGTGAGGTTCTGCTCTCAGGAATGTTTGCTTTTTATAACCTGTTTACTGAACTTAAATGCTGACCGTTGAGTTTCAGCATTAGTGCTCCTCTTATGACCCTCAACTTCATGTATTTATTATATATCTGTGTGACTGGTTTTACAGTGTGTGTACAGAAAACCTAATGCCGATGTTGTCTAAAGTCCATCTTTATTTCAGGTTGCATTTTTAAAGGCATTCAGTGATCAGAGGTCTGGATAATTTTTGTGTCAGTAATCAGTTTCTTCATGCTTACAGCACTTTAGCAAACAGCACTATACAGCACTTATGCTGAAGAGACAGGATATAAAAAAATTTGTAGGCATTTAAAGGCATATTAAGAATTTTTTCCCAGAAACTTTTTTGTTGTGCTGGTTGGAATCTCTTCACATCTTGATAGCAATAACTAAGTAAAGTGTTGTAAATATATATGTTCTGTAAAAGGTGCAGAACTATAAAATGTTCGTTCAATCATTGCATTCAGCCCAGATGCAATGATAGGATGTCCTACTTGCCTGTCAGACTATGCATTTGCATACCAATGTGCACTGTGTTCATGTGTTTTGGAGAAGACATGGCTTTGGAGAGCTCTCTGAAGGGTGGGTGGGGTATTATACTTTCAAAACTAGCTGTCTATTGCTAACCTCTCCCCAAAAGTGCCTACGCTACCTTTAATTAGGTCATTTAAAATATGCCATAAGTCTTTCCATATACTGAACATATTGCTTTTAAGTCTTAAGTTTTATGCTTGAAGGCTGGATAACACAACACAATGTGCCTTGATTTACAGTCAGGGCGAGTTGGCAGTAGTTACCATGAGCTGGAGCCAGTCAGCAGGTTTTGGCGAAGTGAAGTTGACAGATTTTGTTCAGAAGTTTATTATTGTCATTCAACCATATATAGCAGGTTCAGTATATAGTGGAATGAAACAACGTTCCTTCAGAACCATGGTGCCACATTAAACATAGACTACACTAAACATGTACTTGTATGATATATGATGGGTGTATGTTGCCTAGTGTTATATGTAATCTAGTGTTATGTTTATATTTTCATGGGTTATTCTTAAACCTCACAGGCTTTATTCCTTGCATTATGAGAGACATGCTGATATCTGATTCTGTAGTAATGTGCTAACATCTGCCTTAAAGTGCTGCTTCCATTGAGTTATGTGAAGAGTTAGATATGTCCTGGAGCATTGACAGTACAGGTGTTACTGTGCTAGTGAACACACGTAAATATCCAGACATGTGGCATTTAAAACAAAGCTTGTGTGGCTGACATTCTGACTGTGTCAGACTGTGGCTAGGTGACATTGACCGCAGATGTTTTTGATGCTTGTTAATGTCTCTGTCATACAGAGATCTGCTTTGTATCTGCAACAGGCTGAATGCTGAAACCTTGCACCTTACAGATGCATGTGATGTACATTCCTATAGTGAGATATAAAAAATCTTAAAAACAAAAAGTCTGGTTTTGTTTTTCAGTTAGTCAATTTTAAAAGGAAATTAACCTGTAGCTTTGTTTTTATAGCAATTATCTTGATGAATAAACAGGGTTGAATAGAAAGTAATGCTTATAAAAATACTGAACTGTAATCTGGCGTTCAGAAGCTGTTTACATTGTAACCTAATTATTATATATTATAAATTATATATGTAACCTGTTTCATAAGAGAGAAAGAGAAAGAGATGAAATGGTCATGCAGAGTAAAGCTGGGAGAAGGGATGGGTGTGGTACTTCCATGCCAGGATCACTTCCAAAGAAAACTTCACCAAGAGTTCTAACTGCAGAAGAAGAGTTCAGAATGAGAGCAAATGGCAGAAGAGGCAAACACAATTTAATGTAGCATTTTATACCTATTACATGTCTCTGTTTAAACATTACAGAGAGTGAGGCAAAATTGAAAGAACAAAAAAATGGAAAGATGAAAGAACTATATACATTTCCAGAAACTCAGTATTTATGATCCGGTAACCTCACTTCTGTACAGGCGTGTCACTTCTGAAGAAGTGCTCAAAATGATGTCATTTGTTCTTGCTCATGTCTGATAACCTGATACCAAAAGAATTTTCCCGTCACTAACGTATTTTTCGAAAAAAGGTATGTTGTATTTCATGTTGCTAATATTTTGAAATTTGTATGTTCTTTTATTAAGATAAATTAATATTCTTAATTTCTAGGCCAGTTGGTTAAAAAGTCTGCTAACTGTATATGTGTAAATATTTTTTATATAAACAAAGTCAGTGTGCATGTGAATGTTAGAATAATGTTAGAATAGAACGTAATAGTCACAAATTCTGCATGCAGCTATGAAGTTCTCTACTACTGTGTGACAGTAGCTCATAGTTAGTGTAGATATCCATTTTTACACGTTTAATTTTACTCTTGACCATAGATTAAACCAAACCTAACTTGCACATTTATTAAATAATTTATTTAATGTATATTTATGAAATATGTATTTAATCAATACAACAAATTATTGAGATTGACTGTATTTAATATTATTATGATTCAGTGTTGTATGAATTTGCATTCCAAACATCTTTATTAATTATCATGACTTCATTGAAGTCAACTGGTGTTGATATCTGTTCCATTTCTTTCCCTTTTTTTATGATTTTTATAACACTCGGTACACAAGTAACCCCAAAGGTAAACAAACATGATTATAAAGTTAGTGCTGCATTAGCAAATTTTTGGATTTTCTTCTGTATATGTGATAATACGATATAATCCTGGAAATGTTAAAGTCATGCCTAAATGTTGCAATATATCAGTATATATATGAAAGCGAAAAGAGTCATTTTCCTAAAAATGAAAACGATCACATAACTGAAACAAAGAAAAGTCAGACTCTTGTATTGCATCAATGGAAAACATTTGAAGGGGCGGCCTTTAGAATGAGCGAGTGTGCCATAAGAGAGAGAAAACAGAGAATTAGAGCTTATGTGCTCCTCCTACCCTCTCATCAACATGCATGACTCACACCATTCACTGTGTGTGTGTGTGTATCAGCACTACCGCTCGTAACTCAGACAGCAGAGTCGCTGCACAGAGTGTAGACGTGTAACTTTTTTAGCTGGAACTATTAAAACACAGCCTAAAGACTATCAATAGATGAATGTAAGTTTCATTGCCTTTATACTGTATAATTATTTCTGGTTTTGGTCTTTGTCAGAAGTTGATCATTCACAGAGTTGAATTTGTTTTCGTTTGTCATTGAAAAGTTTTGCAGTTTTGTATTTCTGTCTACTCGATTGTCATTGTGTGCAGTATGCCAGTGCTTGTTCTTTTGGAAACATTTTTAAAACATATCAACTATTTACTATTTTTCTGAAGTTGTTTTATGTAGGAATTCTCTGAAATTACTTCCCCTTTAATTTTTTTGTTCTGTATTTTATCCCCCTCCTTATGCGTTCGCTCTTGTCTTGTGTTGATTCACACCATATGACTCGGTTGTATTAATTGTTCAGTACATTCTGTGTTCATCAAAATCAGGAATTATTTTTAATGTTTTAAAATCCAGATTTCTTGGCTAATATTTTAACAATTAAAATAGTGCCTCATCGTTGTGCTGTCTTTCTGTAGGTTTCTGGGACTCTGAGCTATGCAGTAAGAGCAAGTGTTCGGTTACTGGAGAGCCTGTTTATAACAGTTCACAACAGAGATCAAAACAGTGGGGCTGCAAATTTTCCCCAAGTGACAGTGTTCCAGTGATCCCACTCACTCGCACTCCATCCCAGCTTGAATGCAGTCAACCCAACGGAGCATTGTGCTTCATCAATCCCCTCTTCCTTCAGACACACCAGCCCAAGAATCCAGAAACATCAACATCCCCAGGCAACAAGGAGCCCCAGCAGAACAAGGAGAGCAGCGTTTTCTGTCATGCCAGCGGCACACAAAACAATTCCAGTGTGAGTAGATCCAAGAGTGCATCACGCTCCCCACCACCCCGGCCCCCGCCTCCCCGCTTTGGCTCCAGCAGATCAGGCATCCTTCGTAAACAGAAGACCATGCCTGAGACAGTCTGTTGGATCAAAACGCCTCAAGAAAAGAGCAGCCTGCTGGGAAGACTGGGTTCCTCCCTGGGTTCCTCCTTATCCCCATCATCCTCTCCACCCAAAAGGTTCAGTAAACCCATCATGGTGCCCTCATCCCGTAACAAGAATTCTTCCACCCTGCTTGATGCAGATGGTCTCCGCTGCCACATGGCCTTGGAGGATCAGACCATTGAGGAAGCCGTGTCTTGGAGCTTGGCCAAGCTGTCAATGCGCAACTCCAGCGCCTTGGAGAACGGCAGTCCCGCGGAGGAGCACAGTTCTACTGGACGAGAGAGGCTGAGTGACATCAGTATCTCCACCTCGTCCTCAGACTCTCTTGACTTCACTCACAGCTTCTTGCTGCCCATGGAAGCCAGTTGCTCCAGAACCGAACAGCCCACAGGCGACAGCAGCCTGGAAGAAGAAGAAGAGGACGACGGCATCAACTTGGAGAGTGACCAGGAGGCTCCACCACCATTCAAGTCGAAAAAGCCAAACAATGCTGGCACATTCATGCTGCCACGTGCACTGAGAGGACGTTTGCGTAAGATGAGCGGTGTTTTCAATTCATTGATGACACCTGAGAAGAGAGCCATTCGGAAGATTGTGGAACAGTCCAGGGATAAAGGAACTTACTTCGGCTGCCTAGTGCAGGATTATGTGAGCTTCCTGCAGGAAAACTGTGGCTGCCACACGTCAGGCTTGGACCTTCTGCAGACTGTCAGGCAGTTCATGACGCAGATGAAGTCCTACCTGCTGCAGAGCTCTGAGCTTGATCCACCTATTGAGTCTCTGATTCCTGAAGACCAGATTGGTAAGGCTGCCTTTCCCTTTAATACATTTCATACAAAGAAATGAATATTGAGTTACTGATCAATCTGTTGTCATTATTATGCACAGAATGTGTAGTGTGCCAAAGAACTTGAAAGGCCTAACTTTTAAAATGTACAGGCTGGATCAAGTCCCAGTGAGCACTGATGTGATTACGTCTTGCTGCATTACATCAGTTTTGCTATGACATCACATGAAATACAGCATAGCAGTATTTGCCCATAATATGGAGTGCATTATACATCAGTCATTTGTTACATGGTAAACAAGTCTAAAATGTCTCACACGTTTGTGTATGATGTTATTGCATCCAAGTTGAGTTCAGCAAATTTGTGATGTTTTACCTTTACGGCTATCATCTGGGGGCAGTTGCATAAACTTAGCCAATACGTTTCGACTGTGTCTTAAGAACTAGTCTGACCAACTACCAGTTAGTTAGGGCTAATCAGACTTAATTTTTAAATTCAAATTAGATCAATCTACCTTTGTTGTAACTCTTAAAGTTATGACAAGCCTTAACGAACAAAATTTGATTACTAACTTGTAAGACTAGTCTACTCAGTTAATGCAATTGGCAACAAAACATTACACATTGTAATTAAATGTAATTTTATAAAATATAATTTGGGAGCAATAAATAACCAGTGTGCAGACTTTTGCAACAAATAAAATATATAGTGGCTGATATGCAACAATTATAATTACTAAAGACATATCAGCATATTGGTTTGCTATCATATTGTGAATGTGTGGAACATATGCATCTATCCATATGTATAATGTATCCATATCATAATGTTGCCTGTTGATGGGTGGCTGTAGGATATTAAAGTGACATTGTGAAGGATTCAAGGTTGATTTATTGTTCTGGGCTTGTTTCTAATCTCAGTCTCTTCCCTGTAAACAGGAACCACCCTGCCTCCAAAAACATTGATTTACAACTTTTTGTCCTGTCGTCAGTTACAACAAATGTGATTTATGAGTTTGGAACACCATAACATTGCAATAGCATTAGATAGATAGAATGCAGAGGGACATGAAATTAAATCCATTAATTGTAAGAATGTTTCCCTAACTCTTCCATTAAGTATTTAAAATGTTAAAAACGTTTTTTGAAAGTTCTAGGAATGTTCCATTTTCTAGTAATGTAAAAAAATGTTTCCTAATATTACTGCAGGAACTTTTTGGTAACTTTTAGAGAACATTAGCCAATGTCTTGAGAACGTTCCCTGTTAGCTGGGCTGCAGCTGGGAGAAAAGCATGTGCTTGGACAGCGTCTCAGTAGGTCTAGTGGTGTGTTTAATGGTGTCGGGTTACATGTGCATAAACCTGGAAGTGTGCACGAGACAAGAACCTCACGCGTTCTTCTCAGCCTGGAAACATTTTAAAAAGCATGAGCGACACAGAACACATTGAGCTAAGAAATAGATCAGCATATTCATGTGTGGACAGAGAACCATTAGTATCTCTTTTGTATCACTGGACACACGCCTTTAACTGTCAACGACCAGCAATTATATTCTCTGTATAATGACACACAGTTAAAGGTCTATAGACTTTAAGCTGTTTAATCATAAAGATTTGTATTTTACACTGTCAATAGAAACTGGGTCAGGAGGGATTTGATTATTGAGTTGCGTTTTGTAGTGTGAGAGGCACTTTCTAGCTCATCTGGCTTTTGTTTTGGTTCTTCAGGAACTTTGCGTGATCTGTCATCCATATACTCATTTTCTCTCTCTCTCGAGGACTATAAACAATGCGTTGCTGTACTATGTGTTTTGGGGATTAGATTAATTTCCAGATGTTTCTAGAATGGATCTCAGCCAAGAGGGCCAGTGTCTCCAGTACAGCTCTCCTACAATCCGATGTAACCCCTCCTGCTTGTTGATTCAGGCTCGCGAGTATGTGGGTGTCAGAGAAGAGGGCACTTGTTCAGAACTGCCAACCTGATTGGGCTGCTTGTGTTGACTGGCAGGTTTTGTTGTGTAGTGTTGAAACAAGCCCAGAACAATAAAGGCAATTGCTATGAGTTACTATGAGATTTATGCAGTCAGGAAGATTAATCTTTTCTATGACTTTGAAAAAAATAACAAGCAAAATAAAGACAGGATTGATCTCATTGAAAGTTAACCTCATCCTGACAATAACATATTTTCTTGTAGAGCTATTTTTAAATAGTGAGATAAGTCTTGACTGGCGTTTGAGTCACAACAGTGTTAAGACACTCTGTTTTGTTGAGATATCTCTGGAAAAAAATGTGTTCCTACTTTAGGCATGTTTTAGGCATCATCCCTGAGAAAAGTTTAAAGTTATCATACATTTTCCGGAAAGAGTTCATGTATTTGGATGGGTCAAACGTCTGTAAGGGGAATTTCATATGTTCTGTTTGTCTGGTCAAGTTTGTTTGTGTCTTTGTTAACACATATTGTGGCAGTGTCACAGAACATGCATTTGTATAGGAAGCATAAGTGGATTCACTTCTGCTGTCACTCTAGCTTCATGTTCCAAACTGTGGTGCAGTGTGGACAAGGAGAGAGAGAGTGAGAGAGATTGTTTTGAAGGGATATTAACAAACCTTGAAAGTTTGCCTTTCATGCAGAGACTTGATGTTTCTAATCTGAGCTACATTCCTGCACACTGAGGCCTCACCATGTCCCCCTCACTGCTAATTCCTGTTGTCCGGCCAGTCACATCCTTGCCAGAAATTAAAGTAGCCATGTAATAAGTGATATAATGTGCAATCACCGATCATTAGCATATAATAAACCCTGATGGCATCACCGTCTTGCAAATTATACACCCTCCAAATTCATTGGCTCCCACTGTAATTGTGTAACTATTTCACCTTCGTTAGCATTAGGTGAGAGGGTCTCAACTTGAATAACAAGCTCTCATCTCCCCAGAGGCAAATAACCATACAAACATATTTGCAATGCTGCAGCAGTTTTGTAAGAGCGCAGGTCTCTGCAAGTGTTTCATTTAGTTTAATGTCAGAGCTAGTGAGGCCTCTAAATGACTCAGGAGGATGTGAGTTTTTATTAGCCGTGATTACTGTATATAATCTTGAACGGAGTGGGAGTATCAGTGGCCTTGGCTGGTTAAAAATAGAAAACGACACTTCCACATGCTGATTGTCGTGGACACTTGTTGATAACATTTGACCCCATCACAACCACTGCCAACAATCAGACTATCTTTATTTCTTGCAAATATTTAGGTTTTGTTATCTCTATTTTCCACACAGGTTTTTCAGGTTCTTGCAATAGGAAGCGATTGATTCATCCTGCTGTAGACTAACACTTACAGGGAAATGAGTAGTAGCATTTTAAGTTGTGATTTGAAACAAAGCAGTCTTTTATACATAAAATGTGTGGTGTATTCCTAGAAAACCACCTGCCTACAAATTATATTAATATTATGGTATTCATAATTAAAAACATATTCCTATAATATTGTTTTTGTTCCATATAATTAATCTAGATTTGTAATAAAGCCAAACTTAAATGAAATAAAAGGTTATTGACACAGAAATTACATTACAAAGCAGTACACAACATGCTGCCAAAGCATTGTCATTAGACCACATATGACAGTGTTGCTTCCCTCATTGGTCCTGTGAGTGTGCTGACAGAAGCAGCCTCGTCTCCAGAGTCAGCAGTCTGAAAACCTGAATAAACATTCTGCTGTTGAGATCAGATAGTTTTAATTACACATATACTCCCTCTGTTTTATAGACAGCTTTAGAGTTTAGGTATGACCTTCAAGCCCTGCTTAGACAATCAAAATTACAAGACAAAACGTGTTATTGACTCATATATGAGAGCATAGCAGAGACTGTTGTGCTGTTCTGAAACATTTTGTACTTGTTAAAGAGGCAGGTATAAAAATAATGAGAGTATTTCCCTTCCTCGAAGGAAATAGAACTATGAGCCATGTCGGAGATCCCGGTCAAATATAAATGGTCACAATCACAAATAGAATCGTCTACAGCCAATTTGTTTATTTAAGGGATTTCAGAGCTGACACATGGTGTACTAACACTATCAGTCTGTTATTTTGCTATTACTGTAAATATAAAATTGCAGGGTAACTTGCAGAGTTAGCATGGAAGACAAGTTTAAATCCTAAACAGCTGCTGTAAGAACAAGCTACAAGTGCTGCACCATCTATATAGTAGTTGGTTGTTCTTCTTTCTGTTTGTAAATCATTTTTATAAACTTACCATTGTGAATTATCTAATGTTAGAAGATCACTGATCTGTTATATATTTGCTTAATAACTGATTTTTGTTCATTTTTATCCAAAAAAGTTATGGATTGCAGCTTTAAATACAGCGCTTACCTAAAGATTCTGTCTTGTTATCTTAGTTTTCAAATTTGACTATTTATTAAGTTTTCTTAATAACCATTGTAATGTAACACTGTATCTAATATACTCATTATTATAATGTCTTCTACCTCCATAGATCATGTGATGGAGAAAGCCATGCACAAGTGTGTGCTGAAGCCCCTGAAGCCTGTGATAGAGGCTGCTCTGCAGGACTTCCAGGTGAGCAGTGGGACCTGGCAGCAGCTGAAGGAGAATCTGGTTTTGGCCAAAGCCAAGCAGCCTCAAGAGATGGGCGTGGACGGGGCCTCTCCCCCTGACCCTGTGGCTATAGAGAAGATTCGTCAAAAGTTCCACAACATGTGCAAGATGTACTCGCCAGAAAAGAAGGTGTCTATGCTTCTCAGTGTTTGCAAACTTATCTACACCATAATGGAGAACAACTCAGGTATGCATGATGTGCTTTGTTTGTGTTCAGTGATGTATAGAAAGATCAGAAATTTATAGAAAGATCGAAATGCTCCTGCATGGACTTGATTGTAATTTGAATCTGTTGTAATAATTATAGGGAGGATGTATGGGGCAGATGACTTCCTGCCCATGTTGACATATGTGATGGCCCAGTGTGACATGCCACAACTAGATGCTGAAATTGATTATATGATGGAACTGCTGGATCCATCACTACTTAATGGAGAAGGTACCTTAGACCCCAGTGTATTCCACTGTATGGTTACCCTGTCCATACCATGCTGTGATCAAATGTGTCAAATGTTGGCCTATTGCAATACTGACTGAAGATATCAAATTTACATAATACTATACTATAGTTCCTATATTCTTTTGTGTAGGTGGCTATTACCTGACCAGTGCTTATGGAGCAATGTCTCTCATCAAGAACTTTCAGGAGGACCAGGCAGCTCGTGTGCTGAGCTCTGAAACCCGTAACACACTGCACCAGTGGCACCGCAGACGCACAGCCCAGCGTACCACACCATCTGTGGATGATTTTCAGGTAAATTTGTCATAAACACAGAAGTTTTTGGGACTGTACCCTGCTGAAGAGCACCACCATATGTTGTGTTTTGGATGCTGGACCACAGTATGGAATTCTGGTGTATTGTTTTGCACTCCAGAATTCTGGTCCCAACAGGCTTCTCAACTAGGTTAACTAGCAAGACATTTTGGTGAACCAGCATCACAAGCTTCACACATCAAGTTTTGCTGAGTTTTGCTTAATCAGCACCAGACCAGTACTAAAAACCAGGTCAGCATGAAAATTCTTGCTGGTCTTTTCAGCAGTGGGTTTAGGTCACTCACTGTATGGATGTAGACAGTTCACTTTTGCTATATATTGGGATTGACACCTAGATTTCTCCTTGTCTCTATTAAGAACTATTTGCGGGTGGCACTGCAAAATGGAAGTAACGGCTGCACAGCCAAAACCCTTCAGGTACAACCCTATGCCACGACGGAAGATGTGTGCCAGATATGTGCAGACAAGTTTAAAGTTTCGGATCCGGAGAACTACGCTCTGTTCCTCTTGACAGACGAAACTACTCAACAGTTGGCCCCGGACACTCACCCACAGAGGATCAAGGCTGAACTTCACAGCCGGCCACAGCCACAGCCATTTTATTTTGTTTACCGTCAGATCCAAAACCTCAGCTTTACTGACCCCTCAGACCAGCTCAATGGTAACACTGTGTCCAACTGAGAAAGAGCAAGCTTGGTTTCTACAGGTGCCTTCCAAGGTCCTTCTCAGCCTCATTATTCATCTCCTTCCATAGCAACACTGCTAACGTCTGCAATCGAAACCGTGCATGTTGGAGGAAAGCGGAAAATGTGTTTAAAGGAAAATAAGGAAGGAAGGATATGTCTGACAGATGCAGCAGTTCTTCTCTGCTCTGTCTTTGCTATTTCAAAATGTTTTGGGAAGTGGCACACGACCATCATGAGAAAATAGCTGTACCCAAACTTCAAATGCTAAAATAGAGGACTATTTTGTGCTTGTTTATTTGCTTAAAGAATGCACACAATCACACACATTCAGGTTACCAGAGGATCATCAGCATTGGCGTTTATGGTGTTTTTTAAAGCTTTGCACAGTCTGCAAGATGCCAGATCATTTTCCTCTCCCCAAAGCCCTGTGTATCTCGCTTGTCTCTTTAGTTGTGCTATGGTGAGATACTGTGGCATTGTTGACTATGCCATGATTTATTTGCAAAGTATAAAGCACTGCTAAATGCTTTAACTAGACACATTATTGCACAAAGTCAAGAATTTTAGGAAGTTCTTCCATTGGCATTTTTGCAGAACTTTTCATTAATGTGGACATCTCGGTCCCCAAGGACATTGTGGACATCCTTTTATAAATTGTTTAGTTTTTTAATGTAAACCTGATCCATGTTTTTTTGCAGTTGCTGGTAAACTGCATTTTTATATATATATGATTTGTTATAGTATTGCATGTATCGCTATGGTGATAAACCAATTTAAGAACCAGGCATTATTGCCAGTGAATTATGTGTATTTCTATGAATTATGATCAATCAGCCCTAACAGTCATTAGTCTGTAAACTGTTTTGTGAAAGTCAATGTGCATAATGGAGATGGTGAGACTGACTTAGTTTTAAAATACTGTACTACTGACAAGCTAATGTTTGGGCTTGTGGTAATCTGGATATCTGTTGTACTGATTTGTGTTCTGGCTTGCAGGGTTTCAAAACCATAAAAGGCTTTGGCAAGTTGGGCACACTGAAAGATTAATGTAAAGTAAGAAAAAATAAGAAAAACACTTTACAATAAAGTTCAGGTTAACGTAGTTAATGCAGTCAGTATCACAAACTAACAATTTACAACAAATTTTTACAACATTTATTCATCTAGGTGGATTTATAAATGTACTATTGTTTATTATTCATTTGTTCTTTCACAACAAAATAACTAACATACAACTTAAAATGTGAAAAATGTAGGAAGATGTAATGTAATATTTCCAAAAATTATTGTCCATTGTTGCTTCATGCTAGTTGTTGCGTTAACTATTGTTAACAGATTGAAGCTTATTGTAAAGTGTTACCAGAAAAAGATAAAAGACAGAAAAGAAACAAGTGCAGGTTAAGAGACAGCGGTAGAGTATCAACAAACAGAAATACTTTTGTGTCACTGTAAAGTGCTGCAAAGCGCTATCAGAGAGTTCCAGTAAGTTACATGGAGGAAAATACTTTCATAATTATACCCATAACCTCATAACTGCAATAACTTACCAAGTATTTGATTTTCTACTAATGTACTTTGTTTGCATGTTTGGTGTAAACTCTGGGCATTTTTAAGAGACTGAGCTGGAATGCTTTGACTATGTAACATTAATATAAAAACACTAGTTACACCTAAAACACAAACTATGTTTCAAGTTTTGAAATGTATTTTAAAAATTATTGATTTTAACAAGATATTTTAAACCTGACAAATGTACACATATTTATATGTAATCTGTGCAGGAATTTTTCACAGATATTAAAGCTCGTGGCTCAAATATATTGTGTATTCATCTGCTAGAAGAGCTCGTTTTTTGTCAGTTCTTCCTATTTGCCTTTTTCTGTACAGTTGCGCACAATAAATTGTCAAATATTAATTGTCTCTCTCATCCATTATTGCAATCTAGTCTTTTCCATGTAAATGGATAGTTAGTTGCACGCTGCACCCTGTCAGTTCCTTTCTCGAGTATAGGTAAATACTTTCTGCTTCAGATCCATAAGGGCATTTGTGTTTCTAAATTAACAGGAACCATTAGATGAAACAGCATAATCCTTTGTGGTTTTTTCGCTTCAAGACTTTTGAATATCCTTATTTCGAAACTGTTAAAAGACTTGCTCCTCTTAGTGGTTAGTTATTGCAATGCGACTAAATGCAAACTACATAAAACCAGGGGCTTAACTGGACTTTGGAAACATTAGGATCTTGAGCCCATGTTTTTTTTCTTACTTTTTGCTATATCGCTATGTTGTTGTACATATAAGTTGTAGGATAATGTGTATAAAAGTCATTCCCAATTATTAACCATTATGCATTGTGCAAATAACTTCCAAATTGAATTAGGGAGTATTAGTAAAATTGACAAGAAAAACAGTGATTTGTTGTAGGCTTTGTATACTTTAAGCTTTATTAAGGCATCTAAAAACCCAGCATCAACACACAGAATGCAGCTCATTTTAATCACAGACCCCTAAAGAAAATGAAGTGTGTAGTTCTGGTTTCACCTGCCCTACTGTAGACCAGTTTAAGACAACATTTGCTTTGTTATATGGTGTTTTATTTACATTCACTTTTTATCACTTTGGAGTGTTGTTTGTCTTTAGATAACCAATGATAATCAATGTAAAGAAGCAAGACTTTTATTTTATACATTTTTTTAATTCAAATGTACAAATATACAAACAACAATGTACTACAGCACAGACATTTATTAATGAAAGTACACTCCAATAGATTCGCTCACAATAAATAAAAAATAATGAAATGTGGAAACGTTTAATATTTGTGTATTTTTGGTATACTTTATTCCCCTTTTCTTCTTTCGTACATATTTTCCCCTGGCTTTTATGCATTCTTTCATGTAAATGAAAATGCATTCTTTGACTAACAAATGAGTGTAAGATTCTAATTAATTGTGTTTGGATCATCAGTTTCCTTCAATACCAGAACAACTGGATGCTGGGTGAAGGTCCCTTCAGCAGGGCTCTGGGAGGGAGAGACAGACACTATAGTGTGTTGTGTTGCTGAATCAAGCTCGTTTATTTCCTCAACAGAAGCAGATTATATAGAACAGAACAGGATGCGCCTAAAACTGTCTCAAGCCATCAAACAGCTGGATTATACTTCATTGCCATGTATGGGTAGAAACAACAGCTGCAGGATGTATTCTAGACTTCCCTATGCAATACAGTATATGGTATTCAAAAGGATATCTCAAAACTCATTAACCCTTGTCTTGTCTATGTTCATTAGCGCGGGGAACTAAATAATCTAACACATGTGAAATCAACTAATATTATCCCATCTGCTCTTCCAAACCGTGATCGTCATAATAGCATCTTTCAGTTGCCATAGAAACAGCCATCGGCTGCTGGTTGATGTCGTGAAACGTGTCGTAAACAAAGTTTATGATACTCGCTGAGTGAGCGGACTTGGCTGCACAGGTTCTTTCTTGCGGCCCATCCGCCTCGACGTGCTGTGCGCTCCGATATGTTTTTCCGGGCGCCACAATTGTACCGAGTAGTTATCTCAGTTATCGCAGCCTTTCTATCAGCTTGAACCAGTCTGGCTATTCTCCGTTGACCCCGTTCATCGACAAGACATTTCCGTCCGCATAGCTGCCTGTCGCTGGATGTCTTTTGTTTTTGGCACCATTCTGCGTAAACTCTAGAAACTGTTGTGCGTGCAAATCCCAAAAGTTGAGCAGTTACGGAAATACTTAAACCAGCTCGCCTGGCACCGACAATCATGCCACGGTCGAAAGGACTGAGATCACAGTTTTTCCCCATGGCCCGCGCAGATGGTGGATGTAAACATTGAACTGCAGCTGTTGCTGCTGCTTCTGTCGTTTACTGTCCATTGGCAAACGATTTAAGATGCAAATACCGCCATCTGCTGGACTACTGTATGGAGCTTTAATGTAATGGTCATTTGCACAATATATATATATATATATATCTATAAATGCTAAGTAAATGCTTTACTGTGATGCTGAATGTATCCCTTCGGACTTTTGTTGTCTTTATCATATGTCATGCATTGTAACAGCACTTGTTCTGCCATCACACTCTGCAAACCTAATCCAGTAAAATGCTTTTGATCTCATTCCTATTCCCATTCAGCCCTGCATGGCCTGTTCAAATTATGCATAAGGTGCACACTCTTTCACATTTGTTTTATTAACTCATACATAAAACCACGATTCACACTCCAAAACAGTTCTTTTTTTTTTTTTTTTACTTTAAGTAATAACGCAAAATCCAATAAACGTCATTTACAAAATATAGTATTATCGACGCCGCAGGACTTTTATTTTGGTGTGTTTTTCTGCTGACGGTGAATACCGGGTTCCGCGTTCGGAGTGTTTTGCTCTTCGTCTGGTCAGTCAGGCGACCAGACAGAAAGAAGCAACTTAATATGGAGCATTCAGCATCAGATTCTGAAAGTGAAGATCATGTCAAGCCTTTACTTCACCGGAGAGACACCGGCGACATTCAGAAAGGTAACTAAAGGTTATTAAGCATGCATGCATTTAGGCGTTTACAGTTTTATTAAGTATTCCATCGTTGCACGTGTTATATCATATGCAAAACAATAGTACTTAGATACACTGCACATCCAAAACTGACTTATTCCGAGTTTAGTTCATTGTCGTTTCATTGTAAACGACTGAAGCATTTGATGCAGTCAGCATTAATAATGCAGCAGCACGTCACGTGATTATTAGGTGCAAGCATAGCAGGTAACATCCCTTACAGTAAACAAATTTACTGTAGCGTCCGCCAGAAAACAACATGCCTCAGTTATTGCATGTACTGTTGAACTATAACAATTTGGGATCACCTTTAATCAGTGCAAGAAGCTCTTTTCTTGCCCTTTTGCAAGTTCATTTTATTGATCACAGCAGCAGTAATTTTTGGTATATGTGTCCATAAGTTAGAGACTTAATATACAGATCATAATAATAATAAACTTACACACATTCATATAATTATCTGAAATGTTAATTCATAGTTGCCTAGTTTTGCTGCGGTCTGTTGCGTAGACTGGTGTACTTAAGGTGTGTCTTCATTTCACATGGGAATTAGTTTGTTTTTGTGTTAGGTAACGGTTTCTGTTTGTACTTTCAGCTCCTGCCTGCTGCTCCTCACGTTACGGGCTGGCTTTATTATCGTGTTATGGCTTCTTTGTGGCATATGCTCTCAGGGTGAACCTTAGCGTGGCAATGGTGGACATGCTGAAAAACAGCTCCAGTGGCAGCAACAGTTCATCTGTCTGTCCTCGACACAGCAGCCCTGTACCTAAACACAATCACACTGTAAGAGCATGTGACTACTTTATGGTCCTGCATATTTCATAAGCAAACCTTATTTCTTTTATTATTATGACTTAGAAAAGAAGTAATGATTGAAAGCCACTCACCATCCAAAAGCTTTGTTTTCATGTTGTTTACTCACTGTAAAAGCACACTTTAAACTATATTTTAAGTTCATGCTTTACAGCGAAAAGAGAAGTCTCAGGCAAGATTTAAGTAATTATATTTCAATTATGTTTAATATTAATATTAGATATGTTTGTCTCAACAGGCTAGAGTCTATGACTGGGATTCAGAGACGCAGGGCTGGATCCTGGGCTCTTTTTTCTATGGCTATATCCTTACTCAGGTACCAGGTGGCTACTTGGCACGTAAGTATGGTGCCAAGTGGCTTTTGGGTATTGGCATTCTTTGCACTGTGATCTTCACTCTGCTGACTCCAGTGGCTGCTGATCTGGGGGCTGGTTACCTCATAGCTGTCAGGGTGCTGGAAGGTATTGGAGAGGTAAGCTGAAAACTCATTAACCAATTTTATTGGTTATATAAATTACATATATGGTTATATAAATTACAATATATATATATATATATATATATAATTTATATAACCAATAAAATTGGTTCTTGTATTTAGTATGTTTTTTCATTCACATGTATGCATTTAGCAGACTACCTATATCCAAAGCGACTTACAGTCCTTTCAAGGTATACATTTTATCAGTATGTGTGTTCCCTAGAAAAATAGAACCCACAACCTTTGTGCCACAACACAATGTTCTACCAGCTGAGCTACAGGAACACTTGTTTCTAGAAATAGAAACAAGTGTTTTTATTTCTATCCTAGAAATAGAAACAGTACTTTATTTTGGAATATCAAAGATAGCCTGGTTGGTTGATGATGTCATGCTTGGGCTCATAGGGAGTGTCGTATCCTGCTATGCATGCAATGTGGGCATCGTGGGCCCCACCTCTAGAGAGAAGTCGGCTGCTCACAATCTCTTACACAGGTACCATAGAACATGCATTATTTGCACATCAATGTACTTATGTTCTGGAATGTTAATACTATTATTTAGTTTTCTTTTCCCCTTTTAAGGTGCTCAGCTGGGAACTGTAGTGGCCCTCCCCCTGTCTGGCCAGATATGCTTTTACTTAGACTGGACATATGTCTTTTATGTATTTGGTAGGTTTCATTATACTACACATTTAAAGTTAAAGTGTGTGTTAGCCTGGCTGTTTGAAAAGGTACATTTATAAATATTAAAGAACAGGCACTGTGGTGTCATTAACATATGATAATGTAATGCTTTTCTCTTTAGTCTGTAACTACATTATGTAGCCTCCCTAATGCACACAATATCTGATTTGTGTTTCTCTGTTTTGTAGGTGCTGTTGGTCTTCTCTGGTTTGTTCTTTGGACTTTCTTTGTCAGTAACAGTCCCAGCTCGCACAAAAGAATAACAGAGATTGAAAGGACCTATATAACATCATCTTTAAAAAATGAAGTAGGCAAAGTTAATAAGTACATTGATAAGTGTCAGTGTGTCTTTAATTAGAAATGAATGTATAGATATTATTCTTTAATTGATTTTGTGTAAGAAGTGTTCTTCTGCTGCAGCTGTCCCCAACTACAGACTATATCCCATGGGCATCAATCTTCAAGTCTTTGCCCTTATGGGCTATAGTTGTGGCTCACTTCTCTTACAACTGGACATTTTACACTTTGTTGACACTCTTACCCACTTACATGAATGATATTCTGGGATTCAGTATCCAGCAGGTGAGCACTTGTATATTTCATTATATTTATAGGGCTATTATAGGGCTCATATATTATTGTTTTATACACACACACACACACACACACACACACACACACACACACACACACACACACACACACATATATATATATATATATTATATGAGGGTATTATCAGAAGTATTTGTATTATAAAATGTATTTTAGTGCTTGTGAATACTTTTTATGTTCATGTAAAATAATATTGTACATCCATGGCTTTTACTTACATGCTATGAGAGCAAGTGACAAACATTTGCAGTCTGAAAACATTTAATATAAAGAAATAGGTCACTTGAGGAGGAGAGTGATTATAGGCTCTATTAAAAAACCCATGTGATGTCTAGTCAGTGTTTTCTCATTATGTAATTGTAAGAATGGAATGCTGTCTGCGCTACCCTACCTTGGATGTTGGTGTCTGGCTCTGCTGGGTGGGCAGCTAGCAGACCTTCTGAGAGAGAGATATCTCATCCGCACTGTAATTGTGCGTAAAGCTTTCACTATAGTAGGTAAGGCATAAGACACACAAAATGGCATTATGTGAAACTGCACATTTTGGAGTAATTTCAATGTGAAAGGGGTAATGTAAAGTCTGTTAAATAATCAGTCTTTTTTGTGTGTGTGGCTATACTGATGAGAGAGCATTTTTGAAAATGTCTTCTCAAAACATGTTTAAAATGACTCGAGGTCTTCAGAAGCCATTGCATTATTGTCCTCACTTGTATAGTGGTACTAATATGTGTGTGTGTATTTCTTGTGTGTTCAGGAATGATGGGGCCAGCTGTCTTTCTGGTAGCTGCTGCTTATACCAATTGTGACTACTTCTTAGCAATTGCCTTCCTCACCATCTCCTCGTCTCTAGGGGGCATTTCAGCCTCTGGATTTAACATTAATCATCTGGACATTGCTCCCTCGTAAGACGTCTTCTTATTGGCAGTCTTGCATCTCATTAGATCATTTTAGTTGCAGCATGTATTTGGTTGGCCAAGAACTTTGACTTTAATTACTTTAAATCTTATCCTTCACAGCTATGCTGGGATACTGCTTGGGATTACCAACACATTCGCCACTATACCCGGCATGGTGGGACCTGTAATAGCAAGATCACTGACCAAATCTGTAAGTGCCATTTTTCTATAAACGTAATCTTTCTTTAAAGGATCATATAAAGTCCACTATAATGTTAGTCAAGGTTTCTTGCACCATAAACATTTTATGGTGCAAGTAATTTAGCAGTTGTGAATTCACAGCTGTTCCCACACTCTCTTTAACTCTTTAGTAAGCCATTTTTTTGCCCCGTGCCTTGAAAACTTCCAGATTTTGCATGCGAAATGGGTAACAATGCTTGTGGATTGTAGGTTTGCTGTCAGGTGTAGTAGACCGCCCATCCTATAATAACAGCCTCTGTGCAAAGACTACAGTGTGACAGGTTTACAAAACAATTTCTGCTGAGTTACGCTGCACAAAGTGTTAAGGTCAGACTGGGAAGTAACACTGGGAAAAACTATATTTTTTCGATCTAGTAATGTAATAAACAATAACAATATTACGAATTTTTGCCACGAACATCAGATGATTAGTGGATGACCTGTAGCAGCAGCATCTAGTGTTAAGGAATGCATCTCACTGTGATTGGTTGGGTCATGTTATTCAACACTAACTAGAAGTTAATGCATTAATGCATCCGTTTGATAAAGTAACATATGCAAAAAGCATTCTTACAGATTTTTGTATTTTTCACATACTTTGCATCACTATTCAGCTTCTACAGTATGTATTGATAATTTTGATTTTATCAATGTATGACAATAAAATAACAAATGCTTAAATGTTTTGCTTTAATCTAGAACACCATTGCAGAGTGGAGAATTGTCTTCTACATCTCAGCGGGAATCAATATATTTGGAGCCATTTTCTTCACATTGTTTGGGAAAGGCACAGTCCAGCCTTGGGCTGTCCAGGGAACACACCGCCAATAGAACATTTCTACCATAAGCCATTTCCAAAAGGCCATAGGGACAAAATTACACAGAGAAAATGTCTTATGGATAATTCCATGTGGGCTGCACACTACTCGTGAATATTGCACAATGTTTTCTCATTATTGTTTTAATATACGATGAGATACCTGACTTTGGGTAAAGGGTTTTTTTTGTAATATTTGAACTGTCCCAGTTTCTTAATTGCCATTTTGTTTTTTAAACAGATTTTTAGTCCTTTTTTTAAATTAACTTGAAACGAAAACTAAACTAAAAAAAGATGAAGGAAAGAATATAGTTGCGTATCTGTTTGGAACATCCAGGCATTACAAAGATATAAAACGAGGATAAATAGCTTGAAACTGTTTTCTCTTGTTTTAATGCCTTACTGTATCTTTAGCACAATATGCCTTTGGTTGTACAACTCGGTGCACAATCAACAAATTGTAAGGGATTTTTTTTAATCGTTACTGATTTATGTTTACATTTTTATTCTTTTATGGTGCAATGTATATAAACCATGTAATTACTGTATACCGCATAATACATGGATTGTAAACGCTATATTAATGAGTCGTCGCCTGTCAAAATGTATGAAAAATAAAATGATCGCCCTTATTTTGATTGACGTAAATATATATGATTGGTATTGTGCATTATGACGTTTAAGAATAATATGGGTTACCAGTTGCAGCGTCGCAATACCTTATCCGTGCCGTGTTAGCGTAACGCAAACAAACAAACGCTTAAAATATTAAATATCTAGCTCACAAAATAAGAATATTAATTCCACATTATTTTAATCTGCTTTGCAACAGCAGTCTGATTGCAAGCATGACTTTCTTACACTCTGTAACCGATGCAGGCAGCAATGTTGCGCACATCTGCGCATGCCCAGTCGCTTCCCCCGAGTCTTCATTATAACGCGCTCAGTGCAGCCGCTCAGCCTCTTCAGCACCTCTCCAGTATCCCGAGTACGCACGCAGGTACAGTATCACATTCACACGCATCTTCATCTGCACGGTTAAAACCAAAGCCATCAAACGCGTCTGTTTTTCTCATTGAAGCTCTGCTGACAATACTGCTATTTAAATATGTGTCTCTTGTAATGCACCTTACTGATGACTGTATTTGACATTGCGCTAGATTCAGACAGGCGAACATGGCGGCAGCTGCAGGGGAAGGATTGCGCTGTTAAATCCCCTAGACATCTCAATGAGCTCTGTTGCCTGCCATTTGCAGACGACAAAATGTTGTTTTTTGCGCACATTAACGTTGAAATAGAGGGCGTTTCAGATTTGTTTAGCCGACCGATTCGGGTATGTTATGGCAGGAATAATGAACACTCGTTTTACAGAATGCGTCTGTTAGGTAACCAGCAAGAATAGCCCTTCTGTTAACCTTTCAAGTTAAGCTGGGAATTAACCTCCCAACACTGCTGGCAGTTCGTCTTTTCTCTTGAATATCTTGCAATTTGGATTCATTTCAGCTCATATGTTATGAAATGGTGACGCAATAATCATATCTATGTTGAATGCATGATCTAATGCACTGTCTTAGAAAACACTATGAATTGACGCTCCAGTGCGTAACCCTGTTGGATATTTAAAACTGTCTCACAAATGGCTGCCAGTCTTTTTTAACCAGTAAGAGAATCTTTACAAAATGGAGGTCTGCAGGACAAAGATGTACCAAGCAGGATGAAAGGCATACCAGCACCATTTCCTAAACAGAGAGACAAATGATCAACTTCGAGCAGGTCTGACGCTTGAAATGAGAGGATAGAACAGCGAATACCATATTTGTTAACCAAATTTTTTCGCCTGCATTCCTTCTGTGTTGTAAAATTCAATATAAAGACAAATTGTAAAAACACAATGACTCAAAAGTTGCGTTATGACAAGACAGTTTTATACAGTGGTACATCTTTGATCCAGAGATTCATTAACATTCTACACCCTAGAGTTAGTGTAGTTAAACATGGACAAAAGTCATCCACAAGTGAATAACTGGAAAAGGAACAGGCGTTTAATAGTCTTTATCTGTAATATAAGCTTGTACACTGATTGTTTTGTTGGCTTCTGTGTAAAGCTTTACAGGTTCACTTGTCACTTTAAAAAAACAATCAGCTATGGGAAAGGAGAAGCTCCATATCAACATTGTTGTCATTGGCCATGTGGACTCTGGGAAGTCCACTACCACTGGCCACCTCATCTACAAGTGTGGTGGGATTGACAAACGAACAATTGAGAAGTTTGAGAAGGAGGCAGCAGAGGTAAGGTGTAGATACTAGATAGCACATTTATACAAATCAATGGTTTAACATGCTGTGCATGCTGTTAATGTGTGTGTCACCTCCTAGATGGGAAAGGGCTCTTTTAAGTACGCCTGGGTGCTGGACAAACTCAAGGCAGAGCGAGAGAGAGGAATCACCATTGACATTTCCCTGTGGAAGTTTGAGACCAGCAAGTACTATGTCACCATCATTGATGCTCCAGGACACAGGGACTTCATCAAAAACATGATCACTGGGACCTCCCAGGTCAATTAAGGCATACTTTTAATCCTTTGTAAATGTTCATATTGAATACATAGAAACAACTATTCTTACAAAAAAGCAGTAATTCATTGAGTATTTTCTCTGACCCTTAAGGCGGACTGTGCCGTGCTGATTGTAGCGGCAGGTGTGGGGGAATTTGAAGCTGGTATCTCAAAGAATGGTCAGACCAGAGAACATGCTCTTCTAGCCTACACTCTGGGTGTAAAGCAGCTGATTGTGGGTGTCAACAAGATGGATTCCACCGAACCCAGTTACAGCCAGAAACGTTATGAGGAAATTGTGAAGGAAGTCAGCACCTACATTAAGAAGATTGGCTATAATCCTGATACAGTGGCATTCGTGCCAATCTCTGGCTGGAATGGAGATAACATGCTTGAAGCCAGTCCCAATGTATGACAGTGTAGAGTACTTTTAACATGTCAATATAGAGCATTACAGACTTCTTACAAATTGCATATTTATGACAAATGATAGCAGATCACCGCCAGTCAATGTCTTCAACTATAACTTATTTGTGCTTCCTTTAGATGACATGGTTCAAGGGTTGGAAGATCACCAGGAAAGAAGGGAATGCATCTGGAACTACTCTTTTGGAGGCTCTGGATGCTATCCAGCCTCCAACACGTCCGACTGACAAACCCCTCCGTCTGCCCCTTCAGGATGTTTATAAGATTGGGGGTTAGTATTTCTGCAAGCAAACTTTATTACTTATTATTAGTTAAATGATATTCCATTCCTGTTTTTTGGGGTGAATACAGATATTTTTGCTTTGCTGTATGGATAAGTATTTTGCTAATATCAAACAAATAAAAGGTCAGTTTTTCAATAGGTATTGGAACTGTTCCTGTGGGCCGCGTGGAGACTGGTGTTTTGAAGCCAGGTATGGTGGTGACCTTTGCCCCTGTCAACGTGACAACTGAGGTCAAGTCTGTGGAGATGCATCATGAAGCTCTTTCAGAGGCCTTGCCTGGGGACAATGTTGGCTTCAATGTGAAGAACGTTTCCGTCAAGGACATCCGTCGTGGCAATGTTGCTGGAGACAGCAAAAATGACCCACCCCAGGAGGCGGCCTCCTTCACTGCTCAAGTGAGCTCTATATACATAAACTCACTACTATGTTCAAGAAAACCGAGTAGCCATTAAAAAGTTTATTCTCTTCCATCAGGTGATCATTTTGAACCATCCAGGGCAGATCAGTGCTGGATATGCCCCCGTGCTGGATTGCCACACTGCACATATCGCCTGCAAGTTTGCAGAGCTCAAGGAGAAGATCGACCGTCGCTCTGGAAAGAAGCTTGAGGACAACCCCAAAAGTCTCAAGTCAGGTGATGCAGCCATTGTTGACATGATTCCTGGGAAGCCCATGTGTGTGGAGAGCTTTTCTGAGTATCCTCCTCTGGGTAAGTTCTATCTCAGCATCCCATTCAAAGTCCCATATGATTGCTCATTTTAATTGGTATGTGGAAGTGTATATGTAAAATTTGTTTGCATTCATCAATTCAGATGTTTGAAAGGTCTTTTGATGATTTAACAGTAATAATAATTTAATGTCATTGTTAATGTTGTTTAATGACGGTATCCTGTGAAGCAAAATGTCAAGAAAAATCAATACAACTTCTTGTTTGACTCATCCAAGAGATTTCATCAGTTGTACGATTAGGTAAAAAAAAAATTCACCTGTTTTGCAGGTCGTTTTGCTGTGCGTGACATGCGTCAGACGGTTGCGGTGGGAGTGATTAAGGGGGTGGAGAAGAAAACCCCGACGAGCGGAAAGATCACCAAGTCTGCTCAGAAAGCCCAGAAAGCCAAATGAATGTTGTGTTTGACTGCCAACTCCAGAGACACATATGGAAAAGCAGCGGTCATCCAACTCTTTTATCCTATTGGCTGTTTAGGTCCCATAGTCAGAGACTGCTTAATTGTTCCAATGCATCGCAAAAGTATCAGAAGGAAAAAAGCAGTCCTTTAAATAACTCGTAATATGTTAACTCATAAAAATGTAGTGTTGTTTTTTAATTTGTGCTTTTCTCTGATGATGGCTGTTAAACCATATGTGATTTTAAAATTGTGGGAGCGCTGACTTCTCATGCTCTGGAGTGCAGTTTTAGCCTGGTTCTCACAATGTTGTCTTCGCTTGTTTTAGTGGTTGTTTGCAAAATTCCATGCGTTCAGTATCCACTAGCGGTAAGTTACTTAAAAAACATATTTCGTAGACTTTGATAACCTGTATGTTTAGCTTTGCAGAACAATGTTAAACAAAATGAATCGTTCTAAATTAGCCCACATCTGGGCCAATGCAATTTTTGTGCACTGACAGCTTTATGTTTAGCACTTTGACTGGCGTAGGCTAACCCTGCACAAGCACTTGTTAACTTTAATTGGCATTAGCTGTTGCACCTTATTATAAAGATTAAAAGCTTTCTTGTCATATTAAAGTTGTCTTAACCATAATGGAGTTTAATTGTTTATTCTTTGACAGGCCGCTCAGCAGCAGATAACTGTAACAAAAACAAATGAAGAGTTACTTATTGAAACTTCCCTGTATCTCATAATGAGTTTGAACCAAAAATGTTCTAACATTGTTGATTCCACACACATAACAGTATTGTAAACAAATCCACCTACACCCTGAACAAACAACAACAACAACAGCAAGCGCATGTAACTGTAAAAGCTGCAATCCTGGAAGAATTACTTTTGAGCAAAAGAGCCGTTTCCAAACCATTTAGCCAAACTTTGATGATTGATTATATATTGATTATTGGTTATACTACTATCAGCAGTAGTAGCAAAATTACTGTTACTTCTGTTATCATGTTATAATATTATTCACAATCTCTAAACAGGTAGATTTAACAAGGGTTATATTATCAGTCGTTTCATTGTAACGTTTAAAAACTACATTTTACTCCTATATTATGCTGTAGGCAATGCAATGCCTGTCCGACATTAAAGATAAAGTGCGTTTTCTGTTTTGCCCTGCAAAGTAAATATTTAAGTAGTGAAGTATACATCAAATGTAGATAATTTCGTGATTTTCCACTCTTGTGTACTGAGGACTGTATTGCACATATGTGACTGGCACGTAAAACGCATCATTTCAACAGGAAGTGAGATTTTACAAAACGAAACTTAAAAACGCAGAAACATGCCATGCTCATGTCGTAATAAAAGCAATATTCAGTCACAACCGTTCGCGTCCTCCGCAGCACTCCTGCCATCATGAGCAAACCGAGAACAAGCAAAAAAAGTCCTGATCAGCCCAAAGCCAACGCTCGACCAAAGGCCAATGAAAAGAGTCAAGAACAGAGAGATCCTCCTAACAGTGACGGAAAACGCAAACCAGCGAAGTGTGCCAAGAACAGCGGCGATGAAAGCGCACCAACAGGAGGGAGCGGCAAGCGACGGAGCAGAAAGCGGACAGATAAGCGCGTAAGTGAAGACAAACCTGCCACAAGCAAGTGCGATGAAAAGCCCGCACCAAAACCAGCAAACGGCAATCGGCAGCGTAAAAAGCAGAAAGATCTTTCCAACCTTGACAAAGAAGATGAACCTCCACAGACCTCCGAAAGCGAGTCCGCAAAAAAGCGCGCACCAAGAGCACGTAAATCTGCTACTAATGATGAAATGAATATTGAAGAGACGCGGGGGCCAAATGACGCCCAAGAAAGTGCCAAGCAGACAGAAAGTCAAGACGAACCTCAGATCGCCAAAAGTAGATGTCAAAAGAAACCTGCCACAAGCAAGTGCGATGAAAAGCCCGCACCGAAACCAGCAAACGGCAATCGACAAAAACGAAAAGATCATTCCAGAGAGGACGAATCTCCGGAGCTCTCCAGAAGCAAAGCTATGAGAAAACGGAGACCAAAACCCAAGAAAAAGCAAAGCGCACAGACAGACAGCGCCGGTGAACGCCAAATATTAGACCACGTCAGACCGCACGTCATTGATGAACTAAAAAAAGTACTCCTGAACACCATTAAAAAACTGAGGATAAAAACAGACGAGCGGTCAGAGGCATCCAAATGTGTTAATGACATAACGGAGGCTGTCATTTCACATCTGAGAAAAAGCATGACCTGGTGTGCAAATATCGAGCGCTTAACAACAGGAAGTTATTACGAAAACGTTAAAGTAAGTACAATTTACTGATTGAGAAGACTCGAGAAGCAAGACTCTAGTGCATTGCTGTAACCATCATACCTAGATCATAACTTTTGGCACCAATGCTGTTAAATTAAAAATATGAAATACATTTTGTTGACATGCAAGTACACAGATAGTTTAACAGATTATATGGTGCTTACATTTTTATCATTGGAATTAAAGGCAAAATTAGAGCTCATAAAAAGGGGTTTACAAAAAAACCAACAGAAATAAATTAATCTCATCACATTTTAGATTTCTGAACCTGATGAATTTGACGTTATGCTGACTATTCCTGTGGAAAGAGTGGATATTCAGAATTTCCCTGACAAAGCAGCATTTTACAGTGTTGCAATGAAACGACATCCAATGAAACATTTTCTGGACAAATTTCTAAATGAAGACAAAACAATTAGGGCCAGTGAAATGCTGAATGAATTCAGAGATGGCGTTAAGGCGGCTGTGAATTTACTTCCAGTAAATTGTAGGTCAAGCTTTTATAAACATTTGACTTATTCTTGCATTGCATTTATTCTTGAGTAATAGGACAAAAACTATCACTAACTTTCTTTTTTGCATCACCTAGACAACATTGTGGTACAACGCAAGAAGCAAGGGTGCCCTGCAGTGACTCTGCAAGTAATTGAAAATGGAAAGGAAATTTCCCTTGACTTCGTTCTTGGACTGAAGATCCGCGGAAGTTGGCCGCGCAATACAAAAAATGGTTTTAAAATAGAACACTGGCTTAGTGCTAAAGTGAAAACTGATCTGAAGCGTCAGCCATACTACCTGGTACCCAAATATGAGGGAAGAGGAAACGCAGAACATGGAGTCGTTTCAAAGAGTATGTTTATTCATCAGTCTCTATATTCCAATAACAAAAATAGATATGCAAGAGTTTAATACATTTTCTCTGCACAGATGCCTGGCGCATCTCTTTTTCACATGTAGAAAAAGACATTCTGAAAAGACACGGCAACTCCAAAACCTGCTGCGAATCCAAAGGACAGAAATGCTGCAGGTAACTATTCTAAGTCTTTGGGACTCTTGTGGTATTGTGTAGCAATGTAACAGACCTTTATTTTTAGCTTTGGCTATCATAATGGTGCTTGTTTTGCTTGCACAAAATTTCTGGTATGCCAAATTCTGGTCTAGAAGTCCAGAATCAAAGAACTATTAAAGCACTGAAAAGACTCATCTGTTGTGGATTTTTACAGGAAGGAATGTCTAAAGCTTCTGAAGTATCTTCTTAGTCAGCTCAAAGAGATGCATTCAGAGAAAATGTCCAAGTTCTGCTCTTACCATGCAAAGACCACTCTGCTTCATGCTTGTGTTAAAAGGGTAGACGACAGACAGTGGGCATACAGTCAACTGGCTGACTGCTTCCAGCAGCTTTTAGAAGACTTTGTCGGATTCCTAAAAACACAAGATCTCCCAAACTTTTTTGTCCCATCCCATAATCTCATAAATCCAAATTATGTGCCTAAGAGCAGCTGTGTCTTTCTGGCAAAGCAAATTGAATTCCAGCGAAACAACAATTTTCCTATATTTCAGTAAATTTACATTTTGTACCAAGTATGTTTTGATCACCCCTTTTACCTTGAGATTCATCTGAATATAGAAAATAAAATTAAATAACACCTTTCAAATGGTTTTACAGTCCTTTATTTTATATTCGTTTAACTGAACCAGATATACAGCATTATCTACAGTTAGAGGCATGTACCTCACATCAGCCCCTAGTTAGACATGTAAAAATGATATATGTAACTGAACAAGGAGGGGGAAAAAATAAATTTGCATTAAAAGAAATCCATACTTAACACAATTAACAAAACTTAAAGGTTTCTTGGAACTTAACAGGCCTCTCTATAACAATTTAAAATCCAAGAAATGCAATTCCAGGGGGTACAGTAAGATTAATCTAAGAGATAAAAAAAAACAGAATGGCACAGATATGATGTTAAATCAAAACTGAAAAAAATCCTATTAAAATTTGAATTAAATTCTGAAATGTAACATATAAAATTTCCTTTATATTGCTGTATCTGAGAAAGAAAGAGATAAATATTACTTCTCGTGAGATCAGAAGCGTCGGTCTGAACCTCCTCTGGCAGTATCTCTCCGGCCTCCTCCTCTGCCGCCTCTGGGGGCAAAGATTTCCTTCTCCCTCTGATGTTTCTCATAGCGCTCAGCCATCAGTACCAGCTCCTTTGGTACATCCTAAAGAAAAAAAACATGCTTCTACATCAAAATGTATAGATAGCGTTGTCAGGTTTTTGTAAATGAGAAACTTTAATTTTACTTCAGTATGGCCGATTTATTGAATATTGACAGTATACTTGCTGTTTATATGAAAATCAACAAAATCATAAACATCACAAACCCAAACTAATCTCACAAATCTTCATGCCTTGGCAACTCTTGCAAATATGAGGTCATTAAATATAAAACCCTTACTCAACCTCCTACCTTATTAACCTGGACATTTCAAAAATTTGTTTATACTTGTGCAATACTTAAAATACTGTGTGAAGTACCTTGTATGCAATACACTATATGCACTGGACTCTCTTAACTTACAACGTTAAACACGATACCCCTCCTTGCTGCCACTCAAGCACTGTAAGAAATTTTTACACTCACACTGCACTAGATACTGTAACTTCTTGTCTGCTACAAAGTTGCTGCCACAAACTCAGAAAAAAATAAGTTTACTTCTATGCTGTTGTCTTAACACGCATGTTAAAAGATCAGTTACATTTTCTTAAGCTTATAGTTTAGGCTGTTATACTATCAGTTTAAAAGTATTTACACAAGACATAAATACAGTTAGATTACTTAAATGTGTGTAAATTTATATGTTAAATGTGTAGCACTGTGGCCCAGTGATGCACAACATTTTATTCTATTGTATGTCCACATAGAGCGGAATGCATGTCAATAAAGCTGATTTGAACTAAATGCTTAACCTGAACATCTGACAGCAATACAGATTTTAGTCTAACAGCACTTAGTTTTAAATCACATGCTATACATCAATATACTGACTACAAAATTTCAGGTGATGAGGTTTTCTAATGGGACTGAAGTACAGATTTGCCTTTTTATTTACATAGCCAAAGGTATTAAAGCATAAGTCTGCAGGTGTGCTTACCTGACCAGACCTCTCCAGAATTGTGATCAGTTCAGAAGCTACTTTCCAGTCCTCTCTTGTTACCAGGGTTACAGATGCACCAGACCTCCTGAGGTGAGAAATAAGCTTATTTACACAGTCTGCATTGTTTCTGATTTCTCATTTGTTGCAGTCACTCCCTCCCGATTCACCTACCCCGCACGTCCTGTTCTTCCAACTCTGTGCACATACTCTTCGATGTTGCGAGGAAAGTCATAGTTGAATACATGTGTGATATCATGAACGTCCAGCCCACGAGAGGCTAAATCAGTGGCCACCAGAATACGCACACGACCTTAAACGGGTCGCAGGCGGGTAAATGGCAATCCCATATAAAATTATTGGCAGACTGAATGCAAATTGCATCGTAAAACCTAAACATCCATTTCTTAATCAAAATCAAAGCAGATCAAAATAATCCTGTTTTATATTTCAGCACAAAGTAAAGCACAATTTAGGTAGCTTATCAGACTTTAGTCCATTCATTCTCATTGTGAGGGACACAACAACCTCTCTCTTGCTGGGCTTCATCCCATTTCATTTACTTTTATTCTAGCATTACCATCTTTAAAGTCCTGTAGTGCCTCTTCTCGGTCGCTTTGCTCTCGGTCTCCATGCAGAGATTGTACTGCTACACCATGCAGACACAAGTCACTGGAGAGATCATCGGCTCTACATAGCAGCAAGAGTGGACAGAGACATCAGTTAGACTGCATGACCTCTCATGACCTTTGTAAAAGCTCAGGCCCTGGCATTGAAGATTAGCCATGGTGTTAACCATGTATTTGCTTACAGTGTAGATAACAGGATATATAACAGGAATGTTAATAGTCTACAGTGTTTCAATAGTAGTAACATTCCAAAAAAAAAATTCTACATAAAATAAATGCAGAATTCATACCACGAAATGCATGTCAATAGGGTTATATACTAAAATCCCATTAGATCTAGTAAGATCCAATTTCAGAGGTACTGGATTCTAGCTTGCCTGGGTTTTATATGCATTAAATGCTATGAATTAGGCTTTGTAAATAATTATAACAGGAAATTACTTGCCAGGTTTAAGGTTTTCCCATTAAGTAACCTGCTTGATTATACAAATACTGAATCACTTCATTTGCTCTCAAAGAGACCTCAAAACCTGACTGTGTATAGAGGTATACAGAGGTATGCTCCTTATAGGAAGAACAACTCAATGGTTTTAAAGAAAATGAAAAGTTAAACAAAACAGGATATTAGACTGCTATTCCTTTTGACAGGGTAAGTTTCATTTTTAGTGAAACTAAGCATTTCCCTGCTGCCTTTTCCAGTCATACCTTCCCAGAACAGACACAAACTTTACGATCAGCCTCCGCCCTTCCTGTGATTTTAAACCATCCCAGAGCATGTGCAAAGTTACATCATTTCAACCCCATTTCTGTTGAACTTGCAGAAAATCAGCCCATATCCTCTTCTGTGGAATCAAACCAGGGTTACTACTCACATTTAAGTTTTACGCTATTGCACAACTCACTTTATTTTTTTCCCAACAAATATAAGTACTTTGTCCTGAGGTTCCATCCGGTGGATAAAATCAAACACATAAGCTTTCTTTTCTTCCTCCTGTACAAAAAGCACCATCTGTTCAACAGTGTTCACAGCCTGAGGGAGAAATACAGAGAAATTAACTGGGGACTCTTACTAATTGGCCCCAGCAGAAAAAGACCATTTGTATTTATTTACAAAACATCATACCTACAGTTCAATATGAACAACTCTAACAGTTTCTAAAACTTTAACAGAAATGTACTGCCTATGATCAAAAGCAATGGCAAGATGCTTAACCATATATTTCAAGATATTTATTCAAATGCACTTCACCCATTGCTGCTTGCAGCTATATTTGACACTGTCCATTTTAATATCCAAAATAAACAGTGCTCTCTGTACAATTTAATTCTGCTCTGCACTTATGGTTTACTCACCGCTAGATCCAAGGTGCCCACATAAACCATCATGGGGTCTTTCAGGTAGGATTTGGCCAGCCGCCTGACACCCGGTGGCCAGGTGGCACTGTAACAACAATTAAAAAACTGATGCAGTAAAAAAGAAATCATTTAAGCCATTATCTATATCACAACATTCAAAAGAAAAAAAAAAATTCTAAAAATTGCCTCATTTGACCAAATCACCTGGTCATAACAGTTTGTCTGTCAGGCCGAATATCTAGAATAATTTTCATGATTTGAGGTTCAAAGCCCATATCCAACATTCTATCAGCCTCATCCAAAACCTGGAGAAAAAAAAAGGTACAAATGAATATTAACTGAATAAAATGAAATTCTTCTTCCAATATGTTCTGTGGTGTACTGCACCACAGAAATAACCACATTCTCCCCAGCATGCACTTCACTTACCAGATACGTGATGGAGCGCAAGCTGATGAGATCATTCATCTGCAGATCATTTAATCGTCCTGGCGTGGCAATGACTATATCAACACCACTGGTCACTATTTTAATCTGAGCCTGTCTGTCACCTCCTCCATAGATACAGATGCTGTACAATAAAGAAAAGCTTTTTGAACAAAAGGTTTCACAATAGATGAATTCTTGAATTTGCAAAATAACTTGATTGATATAGAATTTGTATGCACACGGCACCTTTTAAAACCTTTGTAGCTGTATTTGTTGCACTCTGCTTCAATCTGAAGGGCCAGTTCACGAGTGGGAGTCAAAACCAACATGCCGGGACCATTTCGTTTATCCCTGGGCCTAAAATAAATGCATGTGAATTGACAGAATGAGGACTGTGGCATGTACAATGAGATGTTATTGAACAAAGGTGAAGGGGAAGGCTCTGCTTGACTCTGGTTCAGACTTACATAGGTTGCTCATCCATATGGATAAAGCCAGGAAGAAGGTAGGCCAGCGTTTTGCCTGTCCCTGTTTGGGCTATTCCAATCAGGTCTATTCCTTTCAGGATTACTGGCCAGGCCTGAGACTACACCATGAGATAAATCACACACACAACATTTATCCCCACACGTCAGACTTATCCCATCAAGCAAAGAAAGGATTAAACATATATTACGATTACAAATGTATATTTTTACAAATGACAGCCCTGAGAAGACAATACAGAATAATTAACACATTAAATAGTTACATTACTGTATTTGCCTGTGCTACTCAATACCTGAATGGGAGTTGGCTTTTGAAATCCAACTCTGATGATGTTTTCCATAATTCCTGGATAGTGCACAAAAGCCTCCTCAAAAGAGATCACTGGATTGGGAATGGTTCTTTTCTCCCCCTCTATCAAATCATCCACAATGATGTTGTTATTCTCTTTTCTGTTTGTCAAGAGTGGACATAAGAATAATGTAAAGATAACCTTGTATTTACATTTACATACAGCAACACAAACACTGTATACAGTATCAGCACTATAATATAGCCGCCAAGCCACAAAAACCTTTATATTATAATTATAGCTTGTATATGTTACAATACATTAATCTCAGAGAATTCTTATGTTCGGTTATTAACAAGTATATGGCGCCCTCTACAGGACAATGTAAATAAGGGGTCGGTAGGGTTTTACAGTACCTCCAGATCTTGACATCATCTGCAATACGAGCAGCCACTGATTCTGCCTCAATATAGAAATCCTTCTTCAAAGCAGGAAGACCTGTAGGATCCAAAAGTGTTGTTCAATCAGGTGCAGCACTTCTGAAAATAACAACCTTATTCTCTAGAGAATCACCTTGCCATTTCATTGCTTCATATTTGCCACGGTTTTCTCGGAGCGCAGTCCAGTCGATAGGCACAGGAGCAGGGGCAGCTGCAGCCACAGCCTGGACTGCAGACGCTGGCCAGCATGAATCCCTCTGACGGCCTGCATTGCCATTTCCTGGAGATAAGAGTCAAACGCCTAAAGTATCAGTAAATTGTACTAAAAACACAAATGAAGATGACATTCTCTTAATTACAGTAGCCTTGTGATCTCTACACTTTTACCATTGTGGCGTCCAGGCACTTTAAAAGAGTTTTCATTAACCAGCTCTTCAATCATTTCTTTGGCACCGAGCTGAACATCACCGGTTCCAAAGATGAGCACCTCAGCTTCATGGGCACCTCGATTTATCTGACAATCAAATAAAAAAAATTAAATTTTCAAAAATGCGTGTTTTACAGACCCAATCCCCTTTTCCTTTAAACACTAGAATAGGGACGCAGTTTTTAGAGAAAAATAACTTGAAATACGGATTTGCAGAACAGAATGTAAACTCTCATCAACTACGCCAAGTGTGTTATTTCTTGCCCGAGTATTATAAAGGCGGTATGACGAGCTGAAACTCGTGTCAACAAAAACATTCCTCTAAACTTTTTAACAAATACTGCTGATGAGTCGCATTGCGTTTCACTTGCCTTTATGGACGCTCCGCTGCTTTCTTCCAGTTCCCGGATTTTCGCACCGCCTCGACCTGGCCGGACAGACAGGCAGACAGGCAGACAGACAGGCAGACAGGCAGACAGACAGACAGACAGGCAGGCAGACAGGCAGACAGGCAGGCAGGCAGGCAGACAGACAGGCAGGCAGGCAGGCAGACAGACAGGCGGTGAGACAGACTACTGACAGCATGCCAAACAGTTCCCAAATAAGCTTCCATCTTACCAATGATCTTCCCGACCAGAGAGTTTTCCACGTGAATTGTTATCGGTGATGACCTGTCTCCATAACATCGACCTCCACCACGTCCAGCCCTTAAACGAGCGGAACTGTTGTTTTTATCGATGCCGCCCTCGCTTACTTTTGAGTCTCGGTCCCTCCAATTTCTCCATTGCCCGCCATCCACGTCCACTTTAACACATGGCGGATTGCCACCAAACTTTGCGGTTCCTCTGGTCCGAGAGCTTCTAGGAGACGGAGGCCTCCATGACTTCACCTGCACAGGCTGAGCAGGCAGCGGTTGTGAAATCGCCACACCATCAGAGTCGTACTCATCCTCCCAGTCCGACATTTAAAACAATCGTACAAGAACAAGCTATTTTTCAATGCGACTTTCCCGCACGAATTAAAGAGGCCAACGTCATCAATATCCGGTCACGTGCTGCCTCACAAATTTACCATGACGACGGTAATTTCCGGAACAGCATAATTACTACGACAAAATTAAAATGAATATGGGATTTACTAATATCTGATTTTAATGGTTGCAAATTTGGTTGCAAGCTGGTATTCTGGTTGGGCAGTAAAGTAAGTGATTAAAATTGCAATCCGTAACTTTTTTTGCTTAAAAAATGAACAAAATAAGTTACTGAACAAGCACATGAAGCAAAGTGTTCAAAACTGTCTCTTTACCATACTCCAATTCTCAATGGCAAATTTATATAATGATTTAAAATTCGTGGGAAATGTCAGGTTAGCTTCATTTGACTTCACCCGTACATAGTAACTTGCAATTTTAAATTTCAAACAGAGGTGGCGGTAGAGAGGCTAAAGTTACGGATTACGTTTACGCGTTTGGCAGACGGATAAAAGTGACTTACAATTTATCACTGCATGCATCAAACCCACAACCTTAGCTTTACTAATTGAGCCACAGAAACACATAATTATAGCTTAGAAATACTAAATTATTGTACACAAAACGTTACATACAGATGTGTAATACCATTTTTGATGACACATTGTTATTGAACATTTCACATATAATATTTAGCTTTAGTAATATATTTAGTATTTACAGGGACTTACAATAATTACTGATGCGATACCTCTGTGATGCACTGAGCAGCGGGTCCCACAGGTTAACAGTCACCGTTATAGAAATGACTTGTACAAGATACAGTCATGTGAAAAAATTAGGACACTGTGAAAGCATGTGTATCTTGTAACATTTTTTAATATATGGTTATTTAGTCTCAATTTTAACAATACAGAGAGATTAAAGTAATATAACTAAACAATTAGAACTGAAGTCTTTTCAAGATCTTCTGTAAATGTAATTCTACAAAAATGCCTTTTTTAACTGAGGAAAAAGATAGGACACCCTAGCCCCTAATAGCTAGTGTTACCTCCTTTGGCTGAAATAACTGCAGTGAGACGCTTCTTGTAGCCATCTACCAGTCTCTGACATCGGTCTGAGGAAATTTTACCCCACTCCTCAATGCAGAATTTCTTCAGCTGTGAGATGTTTGAGGGGTTTCTTGCATGTACAGCCCTTTTCAAGTCACCCCACAGCATCTCAATGGGATTCAGATCTAGACTTTGACTCGGCCATTCCAGGACTCAGCCAGTCTTTGGTTGATTTACTAGTATGTTTTGGGTCATTGTCATGTTGCATGGTCCAGTTCCGCTTCAGCTTTAATTTTCTAACAGATGGTCTCACATGTTCTTCAAGCACCTTCTGATACACAGCAGAATTCATGGTGGATTCTATGATGGTGAGCTGACCAGGTCCTGCTGCAGCAAAGCAGCCCCAAACCATGACACTTTCACCTCCATGCTTCACAGTTGGTATGAGGTTCTTTTCCTGTAATGCTGTCTTTGGTTTACGCCAAACATGTCCTCTGCTCTGGTGTCCAAATAATTCAGTTTTGGACTCATCTGTCCAAAGAACATTATTCCAGAAGTCCTGGTCTTTGTCAACATTCTCTCTGGCAAATGTCAGTCTGGCCTTGATGTTTCTCTCAGAGAGCAAAGGTTTCCTCCTTGCACACCTCCCATGCAAGTTAAACTTGTGCAGTCTCTTTCTGATTGTAGAGGCATGCACTTTTACATCAACAGTAGCCAGAGCCTGCTGTAGGTCCCGAGGTGACATTTTAGGGTTTTTGGAGACCTCTTTAAGCATCTTGCGGTCTGCTCTTGGGGTGAACTTGCTGGGGCGACCAGACCTGGGCAGTTGTTTTGAAAGCCGTCCACTTGTAGACGATCTTCCGGACAGTGGAATGGCTGATTACAAAATCTTTGGAGATCTTTTTAAATCCCTTACCAGACTCACAGGACGCTACAGTGTTTTTCTGAAGGCCTCTGACAGCTCTTTTGCTCTCACCATGGTGCTCAGTCTCACTTCAACAGTCAGGAGCACACCAAACTAAATGTCTGAGGTTTAGATAGGGCAAGCCTCATTCAAAATGCTGAGTAACGATCTACTATTATGTGAACCTGGTGTGATACACCTGTGTGTGATTTGAGCCATTTTATGAGGGAATACATGTGTGGGTGTCCTAACTTTTGTCTTAGTTAGAATTTGTATTTTGTGGAATTACATTTTACAGAAAATCCTCTTCAGTTTTAATTGCTTAGTTATATTACTTTAATCTCTCTGTATTGTTAAAATTGAGATTAAATATCCATATATCCAAAATGTTGCAAAAATGTTACAAAAATACACAGACTTTCATAGGGTGTCCTAATTTTTTCACATGACTGTATGTGAAAGTAATCTACAGTGTTTTGGACTACTTCTTTGTTGTTCCTTCCGAAAACTAAATACAAGCTGATTGTTTACTTTGACTTTACATACATTATCCACATATAGGCTGCATCACTTGTACCTTTAAAAACAGTAAAAGTGAAAGGGGCCAATACTTCCATGTGAAGAAGGCAAACACAGTTAACATCAAACACACTGAGCTGAGTTTCAAGTCTTTTGTTTATTTAGGTATTATGATGATCATAAATTTTCATTTTGCATTTTTTTAATCCCAGAGCATCGACTCTGTTCTGTGCACAATGATGAAATAAATTATTCTGAATGACAGAGAACGCAAACATTATCAAGCATGTACATTAAGGCCAGTTTCTGTGTAATAAATTATTTGATCTAGTGATAAAACAAAGAAATGTTACTTAAACTGACAGACGTTCTAAGTTCACAGCCAAACAGAGAATGTGCAATAATCAAAGTTAAAGATAAGAGTGCTGTTATGAATACAGTTTTATGAATGTTAAAATGCAAAAAGGCACCGAAAAACATTCAATTACAAATGAAAGAAACTTGTCAGAAAAGTAATAATAACAATATTAATATTATATGTTAAAAGATAAAAATGTCTGTACAACCTTTTTCTGCACTTCAAGCATGAATTAGTTCCACAGCTCCTAACATTTTCTCAGTTCGGTTTTCTTATTTACCTCAGCTCTAAAATAAAATAAGCATCTCATCTATGTCGGGATTATAAATCATATTTAAAGCATATTCATGTTAAAACAGTTCATCACATTTGCAGGTTTCCTCTACACAGCTGAACAGTTGTGCTTCCAATTGTACAGTGCCAAAAACATCCTTAATATACACCTCAGATGCTTTTAACCAAAATGAAAAATAATGAGCTAATCATGTTTAATATTCTACATACACATAATGATATACAAGTTACATTCTAATTATACAGACTGGACTGTAGTGAAAGCACTTATTGTACTGTTCAGAAACATGGAGTAAAAAACATAGAACAGAGGTTAGCAGAGGTTTAATGTATAAGACGTGGTTCAGGTATAAGACGTTTAGCTATGGTTGCTACATAATTTTAAAGCCAATATAAAATAAAACGGACATTAGATATTGCCGCAGTTCCAATAAAAATAATTTTCTGTGACTTTCTGCTTGACAGCCAAATCATTTCTGCTTAAACGGATGCAGGTCACAAACCAAATAAAAAACTAATTACAACTGTTAGTTATCATATTGCAACTGTTTTATTGTTGTGATGAAAGATTTGATTACTTCCTCATATTTCACATGTTAGCAGCCCAATGTCAATGGCTATTTGAAAACTCTGCTGTTAGAAAATTCTGAAATCTTTGTCTTTCTCTTACCAGATTGTAACAAAAACCATCCCATACTAATAGCATTCAGCTGTCCTTAGATGCTAAACTCGATTTAGCACACAGAGTTAAATTAAGAAAATACACTCTGTGTAGGCGACAGTGTGAAAATGCATTTGGTTTGGGTTCTTTTAACTAAAACTCATTGCAAACCCTGCTGATAGGCTGAGTGGCTGACTATCATGACTTGACATGGTGTGGAAAATACCATCTGTTTTTCTGCTATTTCTCCCATAATTCTTAACACATGCAAATGAGTGGACTGCAAAACATTCAAAAGGAAGTAAAAAACGATGCTGAGCAAGATCTTATTACTATAGGTGCATACACAGATCGAAACCTATTTGGGGTTGGGTTTTTAACATGCCGTTCCCATGCAAGTGTGAAAGAAGAGCTCATTCAGTACCATAATCTTTAACTGAACTAATGCTTCTTTTCCAACATTGTTCTGCTGATATAAATTCTCTTACTCTTTTAATTGACAAATTGTCCATGCATTGATATGTAGGTATCACAGAAAATTCATTATGTATGTGAAAATTAGAAAAGTGTATTGGACACTCCATTTCCTTTGGAAAAAAGCACACAGGGGACATGAGGTTGAGTTTGTTCTCACAGTAAGGTCCCTGTGCTCTGGATGTTATTCTAAGCATACGTGAGGCAGGTTATTGGACTCTGGGCTATCTCTGGCTTCAGTCTGGCCCACTGGCTCCTGTCCGTAGCAGCTCAGAAGAGAAGGTTATATCTGTGTTTTGTTGATGATGGAGGAGGTAGTGGTCACCCTCCATAGTGTCCAGCTCTTTATCATTAATGAACAGCTCTGAGTCGCCCCAGTTGGCCAGTAGCTCTCGGTCACTGGACTCATTGTTACTGCTGCCACTACTGCGGGTGGATAAGCTAGGATGGCAGTCCGTAGCAGATGGTAGCATGAGGTTCTGAGCCGAGAGAGACTTACCGAGCCCATGTTCAACTTGCAGTGAGGCGGTTCCTGTGGAAGACATGAGCCTCAGTGGATCAATGTCAAGGCTTAAGTGTCTTCTCCAGGACCCCTCTTCCTTGGAGCTGTGCTCTGGTTTGTTCCTCAGCTGTACCATGCTTTCGATATTCTCTGCCTCTCTGTCCAACTGAACTTCAGTTTGGGGACTTAACAAGCAAGAGTTCAGGCACTCCGCCCTGCTCTCCTGTAATGTTTCTGGGATAAGGCTGGTGGGTCGGCCCTGAGGCGCTGGTACCATAGGTGGGAGCTGAAGAGTTGAGGTTGAATGGACAGTCGGTACAGGCCTAGTCAGCTCAGCAAACCTCTGGTGACTTCTAGAAAGATTGTTGGGCGTGAGGATTGGAGGTGGAGAAGCTGGGTAGAAACAGTCAGGACTGGATGGTTGATTGTTGAGCAGAGGGGAAGGTGAGAAGGAGGAGGCTGAAGGTGTGTAACCAGTGCCCAGATTGAGATCACTGGGGGCCAGGGCAAGATGCAGGCCACGGTGCAGGTTACTGCTGCCAGAGCGGGACATGCCGTTAGTAAGCTGAGAAGAGGAGGATAAGTCTTTACTATGGATGGAGCTTTGGTAGTCAGAGGTCTGATCCAGCTCGAAGAGGGGCAAGGCAGATAGACCCAGCACTGAGGAGGACCCTTTCTGCAACACCTGTCGGTATATATCCAGCAATGAGTCGAGTTTTGACTCAATTGACTGCACCTACATTAAGAATAAAAAAAACACATAGGAAATCAAATTCAGTTTAGCGCTAATGCGGAAAAAGTGACTTCAAAAGTGAAGTGTGTAGTATGTTACATTTGACCATCACATTTATATAACCAACAGACGTACTTGTCTCTCGACTTTGCAGACACGGCCCAGCATGCTCACGTCATGATCCAGAGACTCGCCTTCTGGGAGGATTTTCTCTCTGCCTTTCCTGTCTACAGAAATCTGGCCTTTTCCCAGGATCTGATCCACCCTATGACACAAAATAAGTGATTTTAAGTACAAATGAGAGTGTACATTTACACTGTTGTTCCTTTAGCTCCAGCATGGCACAGCACAGCAGGACAAAACCTGATTCTGGTTAGTGAATAAGAAATTTAGTTAGTATAAGACCATCATCCACTTTCTCTGTTACTGCACAAAGAAAGCAGGAAAAGTAGCCAGTGTACTTCTGTAAATGGTGTAAGTAAATTCAAAACAATTTTGAACTAATAAATGCTTTACATTGCAAATGGTACTTGCTCTACTGATTTAATATACTGTATTTACCAGTGCTAGATTGTTAAAATGTCACATTTAATATGCTAGAAAGTGCTCCAGCGAATCATGTTATGCATCTATTTGAGTAGAATACAGTTTAAATATTCACTCAGATATACTGTATGATGATCCAATGCTGGTACTGTTAAAAAAAGCTTTCTTTTTTGTGTTATGTCTAAAAGGGTTGTTCTTGTTAAGTTTAGCCTTTAGTTTAAAATCAGAATCTGGGAAAAACCCTGGCTATATTGTGCTTCCTGTATATACAGACATTACCAAGAAAAGAAAGACTATGTTTAAATATGTTGCTTCACATATATTGTGTACATCTGCTAAAAACTTTTTGTCAGCTTTTAGGAGTTCACCAGCATACAGCTTCGAAGTTCAATAGCTATTAAAGCCATTAATTGCATTTCATGGAGACTTTAAACTTAAATTTATCAGGTGTTAAAAGATGTATATTAATGGCACTTGCCTCTCCAGATCTGTCATGCAAGAGCAGTTTGTCAAATCAGTAGTAATCACAGAAATCTACTGCAATCAGTGGAACCAGTCAGTGAGCGTTTTCTATAATTTGCTTTGTTGAAAACATTGCTAAGATGTATTAATCAGTGAGGAGTCCAATGATGAGGATTATGTGGTGCTCTAAAATACAAAGAGGTCTGCACAACAAAAAGCATTTTGATTATTTGGGGATACTTCATTTTGTATTTTGTTTATTAAGAAAACAAATGTGTTAGCAGCTAACATATTGCAAATGAACCCCAAAGATTAGTTTGCTATAAAACTGTACATAACATCACTGGACTCCAAGCACTGTATCAAATGATTCAAGTAAGTACAGCTCCAAGACAAGTGCCCTGCCTTCTACAGGCCTCTGACCCAGAGTGCTTCTTTCTGCTTTGGTTGTAATACAAGTGCAGAGAGGGAGAGGAAAGGTTCCTGGCTTTGGTGCTGAGTGTTTGATGTGGACCCACGGCTGTAGCAAGCCTGGATGAAGAAACACATTGAAGTCAGATATATTTTTATGGTTGTGCTGTTAAGGAAGGGGAGAAAAATGAATGAAAACTCTGATATCATTTACTCTTATGTCATTCCAAGCCTGCAAGAATTTTTTTTGCTCTGAAATTCTGTGCTTAAGACATAGATTATAGAGCATAAATTGCATGGACCACTTCTGTAGTACTTTACTTGGTTTTGCATATTTTTTTAAAGCTTCCCTCCCTATTTATTGTAATTGGATGCAAAACAGTGAGCAGCACAAACTTCAGATATCTTCAGATTCTTTTGCGTTCCGTGGAAGTAGGTCATTTCTTACACTTTGAATGACAAGATGATGAGTAAATGATTTTTAAATGATTTTCAGTCCTGTGAGCTTTAGTCAACATCTTAAGTATTTTTTTAAAGTCACTCTTTAGATTTTAAAGGCCAACTGTAGATTACAGATTATTAAAATCAGAGCAAGCAAACAACAGCTAATTACACTTTTATTGTACTTCACTAGTCTATTCTATACCCAACAAAATGTTTACAAACTGCATGACAACATTAAGCTTAAAGGAAGACAATTTCAGAGACGCTAGCAAAAGCGTAAGATCCCTCCCTCAGTTCAAAGCAATCTCCAAAGCCATGCCTCCTCCAATACTGTATAGAGTAATGCTAATACATAGTTTGACAGACAAGACATCATGTCCATTTGTTCATTGTTGAATTTGGACCGAATACAATGAACGGCTGAACATTTTATGGTCCTGCACCTTCCACAGTAGATATATATTTATATAAATATATTTAGACAACTATACTTAGTGATTGCTAACAATATGTGAAGAAACATTCAACTAGCATAACAAAAATGGAACAAATCGCCTACCCTGCCTTTCCTATTAAGATTTGGGACAAAAGTCCAAACACTAGGGAAAGCTACAGGGAATCAATGTAAAAGTTAGTCCTATAATTTGGATTCAATCTAACACCATGCGCTGCATCACAGGTATGTTGGCTTTGCATTTACTGACCTTGTTAAACAGTTAGAGTTCTGTATAATGAAAAGCACAGGAATCAGTGATTTATTGGACAGAGTCAACAGCCTGAGGCTCTGGGTCTATCACACATCAAGCACCTATTGTCCAGTCTGAAGTTCTTTAAATGATCTTTAAAAACTGAAAACGTTTAATCTAATCTCTAATATCAGAGAGTAATGATCATTGGGGAAGAGAGACACACAGCCTCAGCAGCTGACTCATGTCTGGATGTTTTAGAGTTTAAAGAGTTGGGGATTGTGGGCCATCTGACCCTGAGGCAGAGTGTTTCCTCTTGGCCTGGCTGTAATACAAGTGCAGGGAGGGAGAAGAAAAGGTCTTGGCTTTGCTGCTCAGGGTCTGTGGACCCACAATGGTGTCCAACCTGAATGGGAGAGCACAAACACAATATACACATATGTGTACATATAAAATCAGATGTTGAATTATTTTCTGCACTGTGTAGTTCACTCAGTAGCTTTCTATGAATATGCATTTGGGTTAAATCCACTTTTAGCGTGCATTGCTTGTAGACTATAAATTATATATTTATTATATCTTTGAGATACCTCCAGTAACATGTCAAAGTCATAAATTAATTTGTAACATGTTTTCAGAATTAAAAGGGTTTCTCAGTAAAAGTCAGTTCTCACCTTGTCTGGAGACTCTTGATACGACACAACATATCCAGGTGACCGGCAGAGTATTGCTCAATCACATCTTTCACATCATATGGCCGCAGTGTCTCCTTAAATTTCTTCTTGGCAACGTGGAATTTCATTATCCTATCAAAAGTGAAAGAGAGTTAGGAAATTGAATTAGAAAGGAAATTTGATTAGAAATTAGATCACAGCTTTACACTGTATAGTAAATACATGTACACAATACAATACATACACAAATAGTAAATACATCAGGTCAGGACTAAAGTGCAAATATTTAAAGGGATAGTTCACCAATGATATGATATTGATGCAAGCAGGGATGCAAGACTGGGAACTGTTTGTTCAATCAGATGGGGAGATCATTGTTTTTCATTATTTCAATCAAATACATTTGGCACACTCACTTTAGCCTTAAACAAAACTTTGAGTGGTGCCTGTTTGCCCATAACCACTAGAGGGCAGTAACAAGTCACACATAATAACAGCACAGTTCAGCATTCAGACAAAATTTATTATCAGATTTACCTTTGTTTAAAAACCAGTTAATAAAAATATTACTCTAGTAAGTCTCATCCTTAAGTGAAGCCATGTGTGGTGGAAGGCATTAACTGTGTAAACAGAAGTATTAGCACAGGCAGGATGACCACACTGAAACTCAAAACATTATATGATTGATGTTTTTCAAAATGAACGCAAAAGTGCAAATATTGACACAGTGGTAAACAAATCTCTGTGATGACGTTTTACAGATTCAGACCCCTGTAAGTTTTCGTATTCCCTCAGGTACACACAACGTCAGATGAGCTGGTGTGAAAGCAGAACTGGCTGTGAGCATTTTCATCCGACACCCTGGGAAAGAGAAGCGGAAAAATTCTCAGCCCCCCGGGAGGGGAGACCCTAATGGTTAGAGCAGTGGAAGTGAACGGAGCCACCTGAAGCAACAATCAGTGGCTTCTCCCAGCAGGAGAGAGAGTGATGACGGTCAAAACTAAATGTGATACAATGTGCCTCAACCAACAGAGCAGGGTGAACAAAGTATGTGTTTAACCCCTGTGACCACAGTGTGAATTCCTCCACTGAAGGGGTCTAAAATAATTTTCCAATCGAGTGATTTATGACAAGCATGCAATTTTGCAAGACATCACAAAAACACTGCCAATCAGAACATATTTATCCCTCTAATGCACTGTGCCTACTAGAAAGTTAAATCTTTAAAGTTGCAATCCGTACCTTTTTTGGGTTAAAAATAAACAAAAATCAGTTATTGACCAAAACATAACAGATTTATATTAATGATTTATAATTTGAGCTGTCAGGTCCACTTTTCCAGGAAATGCCGGTTTGGCTTCATTTGATTTCAACATATGGGCAATGAAAACTATGTAAAGTAACCTGTAATGTTATGCTTCAAACAGAGATGGCAGTAGAGAAGCATAAGTTATGTGTTGCAGCTTTAAATACACTTTTCATGGTGTGAAGTTACTGCTTTATAATTTTTTTATTTGATTCAAAAATATGATTTATAATTTATGCATCAGAGGTATACGTTTAATATTCAGTCACAAGGAGCAGGATTGTGCACCAATGAGGTTTCACTATGATCTGAGGTTCCTATCAGAACACCATTTCAAAGCATTTTGTGCACCAGAAAAAAGATCTGATCTCTCAGCATGGTTCTGAGGAACTCTGGGAAGATACACTCACCTGATGGCCCTGATGACTGCCTTCAGTGGAGCAGATAGATCTTCTACAGTCACATCACAATGGCATCCTTTCTCATCGAAAGCATCATCTGCTCCAAGACTGGTGTCAACTATAAGAAAAATTATTTTTAATCACATTAAGCAGAAACAGTTTTACAGTGGATTCATACTGAAAACAAAACTAGGCTAAAGGGAAGAGGAAGCCAGCGATCAATAGAGCCACAGTATGAACAAAACACAGCATTTAAAATCTTTTCCTTGACCCCATCACCTACACCACAGGCCACTCTGGCAAACTCTACAGCACACACACTGAAAGCAAAGAGGCAGCAAAAAACCTTTTTTTCATCAAAAACCTTTTATTCCTTTATCTTTTAAGCACAGCTTTTTAGATGATTCTATTCAATATCAGTATATTATAACAAAAGATAAACTTAAGGCCTTTAGTGTGAATCAGAAAGAGAAAGATTTGTACCTGATACCTTTAGGACTGATTGAATTCCTCCATCTAAACCATGTGCAAACCTCATACCAGCAGAAACAGCAGGTGATCTTCAGCCTCACCCAGAATAAATGGCATGCCACAGATAATTGGCAGAGACAGAAAGTGCAATCGAAATGTGAAACATTTTCTCCCCTTTAACAGTGACTTATAGGCTATATCTTCTCCAGTGGATTGATGCTGTGTTATTTAGAAGGGCATGAAACCTGTTTGGTAGCACAGTTGGATTGCGAACCATCATTTCAGGCTGATGGGCCTCATACAGGACTGAAGTCTGCATATCACTACCAATCACTTAGAAGTTTCTTGATACCTTTGCAAAATCTGCTGAACAGAGTTGCTTGTGCAAATACATGTATTTAATGGGAAATGTTTGATTCCAAATACAATAAATCTCCTAGTACAATAAATACTAGGAGCTGCTATATCACTTTTTCAGTTTCTGGTGTTCCTGTAGCTCAGCTGGTAGAGCATTGCGTTGTGGGTTGAGCATTGCGTTGTGGGTTCAATTCCCAGGAAACACAGGTACTGATAAAACATATACCTGGAATGCATTGCAAGTTGCTTTGGATAAAAAATGTGTCTGCTTTAATTATAATTGCCATGTAATGATGGCCATTTCATATGTTCTGTATGTTCTCAGACCAAGCATCATGCCTGTTTGACTTGCCACTTCTAAACACGACACCAAAACTTAAACATTATTTTCTCAGAAAAAACACGTAGTATACAACAAGGAACACGTGGCACTTTATCACAGGGAAAATTGTCACACCTGCTGTAACAAGAACCATAAACATGCTTTGACAACCTAAATGCTTTGCCTAAACTTGTCAAAAATGTAAAGCAAAAATTTGTTTTCTGGGTAATAGGCCTTAAACTCTTGATTATAACCAATATTCCAAACTCTGTCAGGACAAATGGACAAACCATTTCTGCACTGTTGAACAACTTGAATGTTGGATTTAAATGTTAGAGTTCTGTTAGATTTACCAAACTGTCTCATTGTATTTTCTTATGGGACAATGGCCCTGTCAGTTCTTCCTGTCTAATGTGCAGGATTCTGTCAATACAGATTATCCTCTTACACACAATGTTTTTTTCTCCGCTTTACTCTACTGCCTTGAGGGGAAATCTGATAATAGGAGCATGAGAGGGGTTAGTTAGGGCAAACATAGGGTCCTCTCAGGAGACCACCTCTCCTGCTGCAGCTCATAGTGTTTATAAATCCTGCCTTCAGGAATAAGTCTAAAAAATACCAATTATGATAAGCAGTAAAGAAGACTGACCTCACCATAATTGCTGTTTATACAGGGTCACCTGATGCAAACATCAGTGTTATCAGAATAACAATTTTTTTTTTGCAAATGTACTGTCACAATTTTTTATTCATGGTAAAGTAGGTCCTACCAATCCAGCTCGAAGTTGTAACCATGTTGTGGAACATAGTAGCTGGTTACTATCAGGTCCAAGCTGGTCATTAACAATCAGCTGGTGTTAAGGTGGTCAAGCTAGTCAAGCTGATGGCTGGTTAACCAGCCGGTGATCTGCTAATAACCAACTTCCAAACACAGCTAAAGAAAATATGAATCTTTTGCTGTAATTACAGGAAAGATGGCCATTAATGATTTGATTATGTAAACCTTTTACCTTCAGCTGTTGTGCGTGATTGGCTCTTCAGTCTGAGGGAGGGGCGGAAGCGAGTTCGGTCATTGAAGCTCCAGCTCTTCTGGACCTTGGCGGGACTGCTGCCCTCTGCACCCATCTCTGTGGCAGGAGACCGTCGGTCATTCACTGACATCTGCCTGCTCTTTACACTCTGACCGCGAGGACTGGCCATGCGCACACGCTCACGAAAACTTAGCTTTTGGCTGCAGGAGGGGAAAGAGGAGTGGAGAAAATGGAAGGGGACATGCGAGGGGTAATGGAAGAGATAGAGAAGATAAAGAAATAGATTAGGAATGGGGAGTTGGAAGGGACAATAAAAACAGAGTACAAATAACAATTAAACCTGTAATTGATAGAAAGAGGTATTTAACTAAAGGTTGGTTTAATGAGAACTGTGTGGAAACTTCTTGTTCTTCATCAGTCTTTACCAGATTCCTCCAATAAAGAATACATTTTTATATCATGCTTTTAAGGCATGACTTTGAACCACCTCTTACGTAATCTTTGCCAAAGCCACAAATACTATCCCAAACAAAGACCCCATCAACAGAATATCATGCAACACAACTGCCATTCCAAGGCTGCCACCAATCAGCAAGCAGCATTTTAAAGACCACCCTCTGGCCACCCCACTTCCACCGCTACCTTATGTGGAAAAGCTTGACAACATCCCATCTCCATGAGCTGTCTTCCAGGCCTGATGCAAAGGCCCAGAGAGGTTTATTTTATGTACAGAATAATCCAGCTAACAAGGAATGTTCTCAGATTGTTGGCTACCATTCTCTAAAGGTTCTCTCAAAAAATTTCTTGCAGTAACATTAGTAGAGCATTTTTAACATTATATCAAAAATGTTCTTGCGTTTCTTAAGTTGTTAGTGGAACATTTTAAAAACATTACAAAATTAAAAAAATGTTTGAATAATGTTACTATAACCAAGCAACAATGATAATACAACTATACCCATCTATAAAATTAGACATTTTGAACGTTCCTAGAACATTCAAAATAACATTTTAACATTTTTGATAATTAATGGAAATGTTAGGGAAATGTTCTTACAATTTAAAATTGTTAGTTGGCAAATAAAACAAATTATCAACCTTGCAAATATCCGTTCCAAGATAACTTCCAATATTTACTGTGCTGTTAGCTCATGCTTGAGAGTTTGAGTGTATGTTTCAGAAAAATTACATATAACAGGACATTGGGTTTTAATGCGGCCTAACACAAAATTCTAAAGATTAATTATAAGCATAAAAAAACAGGTTTCATGCACATGCAACATGCAGGTTCACATATGCATATACAAATTGATATGCACATTTGCCATCATATATCAATGTATTAAATTAAATTATTCAATTTCAATATTTTATGAGAAAACTCCCCAAATTAATACATTAAAAAAACTACACAATTGAAGCAGGTAAAAGCATTGAACAGACATTACAAATAGGTAAATTGTTTTGTTTGAATTAGTAATTTAACATCAGTCTATCACTGGCCTACAGTCCACAGCAATTAATTTTGCAAATTAACTGGGCAAACTGTATGAAACAGACTTGGCCTAGTCACACAGGATATGTTCTAGCATTCAGTTTTTATTTTATTGTTAGTCTATGTACATTACTGACTGACATTTTAAACTGACCTATCATGCTTTTTTGATTTTCAGATTGTGCTTTGATAAAAATGGATAAAATTAAATGTTAAAAAAGTTAAATGTTAAAAGTGTGCTATAAGGATCCTTATATATTGCTCAATTCTGTTGCACTCTGTCCAGCAATTTTTGAACACAAGAATGCACCCTGTGTGAAGGACTCATACTTTCTAGTCTGCTTGTTCTCTGTAAATGTATCTGGTGAAGTGCATTGCCTGTATAGCAGCTGAGACTGTACCAACTTCACTAAAGCATAAAGTTGGCTTTTCAAACTCAAATTGCTACAATGGCACAGAAATTCCATACAAGACTGGGGACATGATTTATTTTATCACAGCATAGTACAGTCATAGAAACACCCCTTATAACTGAACTCAACCTTTAAAACTGCTTAATTAAATCCTTCAGGCAACAGGCATAGAAGAAGTAAGCAGACCTTTATATTTAGCCTCTTTGTGGCGTTTGTGAGGGGGCGGGGTTATCTGAAGTGACCACCACCAGTCATGCATGAGGTTAGTTAGCATTCACATTGGTCATATTGCTGGAGCAGTGGGGGATGCTGGGTACCTATATTTCCGTGTGGTATACCTCCTGAAGAGCTTCTGTCTATTACTATGACCCTTACTAAGGAAATGAGGGAGACAGATGGCAGATGAGTTAGTCAGACTGTGAGGAGAAACAAGTTCCTTAAGTGGAAGAATTATATGGATGGTACATAACAGAAGCAGAAAAATTACTTGCCATAAAATGGAGCAAAACAAATAAATCTGTGCAACCAAACATGGCACAATTGAGTTAATTAGTTTTGTCTCGTTCAAAACCACACACATAAACACAGTCGCACAAGAACCATATTCAAATAAACACTGCACAAAACCTGTCTAACAGCAGACTCTGCTGTGACTTGGATTTGGATTTACCAGTCAATTATGAATTTGCTTTCTCCAAACATTCAATTCCTTCACTCAAATCAGTAAAAATGTATAAACAGTGCAGACTGCTTAGTGTTTTCTGTGTTCACATACAAAGCTCCATAAGCTATGAAAAAGTCTTCACAGCAAAGCTGTTTATTTTAATGGCTTTTGTGATTTCAAGGTTAATTTTCCAACACATTTAATGACACATTTGCCGCACACTGGGGGGCTTTACCAATTGCAAATTACTTCACCTAAATCTGCACTGGTGTTCTGCCTTTCAAATATTTAACGTGAATGATGCGAACATCCAATTACAATGTTAACTAAAAGCACAGGGGTACAAAAAAGGTGCAACCATTATTTACAACGCTTAAGCAACAAGCTCCTCTGCAGCTGAAATTATATAGATAAACAAAAAACGCCTGGCAACAAACATCTACCTAAACATCTGACTGCACAGTCTTACAAATGTGATATGGTCTGTAATGCATCTAAACACAGTCCAATTCTGTGAACAGACATCCAGAGTTATGGATGTATACAGCTAATTCTGGAACTATGGCACTATTTTCTTCATGGGGTCATTTATTACATGCATTTATTTGAGCTTTCTCTGGCTGTAGTAGTATGCAACTACAATATAAACAATCAATTTCATACAAACAATCTCCAAATGAAAAAAGGGCTTTAGATTTGTACTTGTAGGTGGGCAAATGGGTCCAAAATGCTCCAGAGGTTAGGATATTAGGTTAGGTCTTGGCACTGATGGCCTAAATGTACATCTGACTGCTGTTAATGACAATATACTTTTGTGGCTTTCATGTCTCTCGAATCACTCTGCAACCTCTTTCTTTTTTCATACCACGAAAGTTAAAACAGCTAATTGGCAACACAAAACAGAGAAAAATTGGCCTTGGATGGCTTAATTCAAAATTTTAATATATATATATATATATATATATATATATATATATATATATATAAAGACATTTGCTTCAGATATACCTGACAACATCTCTGAACAATAAAGCACTTGTACATTACAGCAAACATAACACTATATGATATAAGATTACCCTATCAGTGGCTCTTTTGGATTAAAACTCCTTTAGCAGTCAAATGGCAAACAATAGACAATCGGTAGGAATGCATGGTGAAGCAAATGTGACATGCCAGGACAAGTGAATGATGTGTATACTTAATTCTGCTCTCTGTTTTCTGCTCTGTTGAAGTCATTGAAACTACAGTAACACACAATCAATACTAAAACATTCCAGACACTAGGGTGATGTAGATACAAGAGCTACAAACCTGCTGATGGTTTCTCCTTGGTCTTTCCTACAGGTGTTAGTTAAAAACATAGAGAGAAAAGAGGCAGGATATTAATACTTCACATGAATGACAGAAACTAATAAGGAAACTACCCAAAATGAAAAATATACTGAGTGATTCATTGTGAAAATGGCCCATCAGTATATTTCTCTCTGGTCACACACAATATAGTTTAAATGTTTTAAAAAGAAAAGCGAACACACAGTATAAAGTATAGTATAAACAAGCAGTACACATCAAGCAGACATGCAAGCTATGAGCAATGCACAGTCAAGCTGACTAAGATGAGCACTAGCTGGTGGGGGGGGGGTAATTTTGTAATGAGGGGGTGTAATTACAGCAGAACTGGTGAATGGCCTGAATATAACAGTACATCCACTTTTTCAGAGCATTATTTATGTGTCTTCAGGTGTCTGTCCACAAACTCTCTTGGCTTCTGTTTGGGGTGATTTATCTGTTCTGGGCAACATGAAGGAAATTCAGTTACCCACAGTATACACAAGGAAGCAGGTGTGGGTCTTTGGCTCTCATCCAAACTGAAATTTGGATGAGGTCCAAAAAAGCTTGAGTTAGGGAAGGCTTGTGCTTACTCTGAAAAACTGAACTTTGCTGTAAGCAGGGGTGTAAAGTACTGAAGTACTAAAGAACCTCATTATTATACTTAAGTTTGGGGAAATTTTTACTTTGAGTACTATCGAAACTAGATACTGAATCACTTAAACTACATAATTTACTAAATATCAAAAACGTTTAGTTCCTAAAATATAATTTAGACTGTTAACGTCATGTTGACTTTTTAAACCTTTTTGTGAGCTAACAAGCCAATCAAATTGCACTCATGTGTACTAACCTTCACCTAAAGCAATACTTTTTAATTCTAACCATCATTGAGAATGGATGAACTTGATTGAGTGTGAAAACAATTGATGAACTTGATCTGAGTGTGAAAACAAACAACTATACTTAAGTGACAAACAATAAAAAAGCAGTCACTGCTGAAAATGTGTTAATTTCAGATGACAATTACAGTACAGGTATCAAAATATTGATTGTAGTTTACCAGCAAGTGTGTGACAGCTTTACTTAGTGATAACTTAACAGGATTCATTTGTGTACTTCACTGAAAATTAGAGCATTTAGAAAGCTGTGATTAAACAGACTGATTTACAAAGTTTACAGATTTTGTGCATCATTGAACACATTTTTATAATTTATAAAAACTTAAAAAGTGTACGCTTTACTGTGTACTCAACTACACTGACATTTTTTTAGTTTCACTCAAATACTTTGCATTTTAAGTAGAAATTTAACACAGTTCCCATACTTGAGTATAATTCCTCTTTACTTTGGGCTGTATAGGTGTGCTCAGTGAACCAATGTGACTCTTTATAGACTTTAAACAAGCATAGATACATAAAAACAACAGTAAGGTATGGTGAAGATGATTATGCTTGGAAAGAGAGATTAAAGTTCATTTGCTGAGGGAAGTTGGAAAATGAGAGCTACAGAAGCACTGACACCAAAGACGACACCAGCTGCCACAGTTGTACCTACTTTGCAGGGCTGCAGGTATGCAACGCCTTCAAATGAGGCTTCCAGGTTGCAATGGAAACCGAGTTCTCATCAGCCGCATAGCTACGCCACACACACTACGTGCAGAGTATACAAAACCAGGAAAACAGGGAGGGAAATGAAAACAGTGGAAAATAAAAGAGAAATACACAAGGCCAGGAGAAAAGCAGGGATTGGAAAAAAGGAACAACAAAAAGAAAAGAAAAAGATTAGTAACAACCGGTTCAGGTAAGTGTCCTTCCATCAGTTCACTGCATTGATACATGCCTTTGAGGAGGGAGAACACTTTTATAGAACAGCCATGTGGCACTCAGGTATGTTCTGGAGAGGTCTGTGGAGTAGAGACGCCAGGCAGCCTGGTGCAGGAGACACACACACACACACACACACACACACACATACACACCAACAAACACACAGGGATATGGGTGGAGAAAGACAATAGCATGGTGAGGGAACAGGCAGTGAATCAGTGATTTTTTAGGGATCGAGACATTTGTTCAACTGCTTATGTTAATTCTGAAACTGAGTTGCTAACTATGCACAATTTAGATGTATTAAAAATATCACATGTTGGGACACACGTCTGAGACCACTAGTAAAAATACTTCTATTTTGTATTTTAATGAATACATATTTTTTTCTGTGACTAATTATATTATTGGCAATGAAAAGCTGAAAATTATTTTCAGAATTTATATTGGTATTTGATTTGTCCCCTTTTTGCTTTAACGACAGCATGCACTTGAGTTGGCATAGGCTCCACAAGTTATAAAACCTGATGGTCCATGTTATCCCCAGCATGGGTTGAGAATGTTCCAAAAAGCTTCTTGTGAGCTTTAATGAAAGCAATGAAATCTGACCCACTTGGGAAATTGTGACTTTTGTCAATGCTGCTAAAGTCAACATCAAAATAGTTGCTGTTACAAATTTGCTCATTTGAATAGCGACCTAGAAACCTAGAATCTTTCGTTTTACATCATAACCTTTTTTTGTTTTACACTGATTAAAATTCCAAAACTTCCTGTTTATTTCCAGGTTATACTTAGATTTAAATCCCAGATTTTCAAAGTGGTCTCAGACTTTCAACCCTATTGTAAATAATTCAAAAAGGTTTGCGTGCAAAAACATTAAAGTGTTTTTATGCCAATATTCCATCTCCAAATATGTGAGTGGAAACAGTGTTGGATAAATGTCTTGATGCCTGGGTGGCACACGCAACATCAAAACAGCCAAAGGACTTAAAAGTGATGTGGGTAAGGAAAAGAGGCACATATTTATCCAGTGAAAAGGACATGTGTTTACATAGCACATACACATGTACAAAAAAAAGTAGAAAAAACAATGTCATACAAAAAATGATGAAAGTCAATTTATTATTTTTTTTAACAGTGAGAAAACATTGGCTTGTAGCCTATATAAATTTATATAGGTTACAGGCCTGTAAACATAACATTATTTTACTTTTTGTATAATTTACCAATATTGACCCACACAGATCTTTGACAAATGCTATATAAAATTTAAGAATAGAACGCTGTAATGTAATAATAAAATGAGACTTATGTATTAATTCATGAATTACTGCTATTAAAGGCATGAAGGATGTATTGTGAGGACAAAAACATCACAACAGTGAAAGACTGAAGATTGAGCTTTAAAATTTGATGATGATACAGCAGTGAGGAGGGAGGGCATATTTTCCATAATTTCTTACTAATCATCAGCAAAGAGAAAAGGCCAATCGTAACATGCAGAAAAGAATCTGAACCCAGACATAGCTCAGAGTCATACTCCACAGATCATAACAGATATATATTTCTTTGTCATATAAAGGCGGAAGAGATTTAAAGGAGACAGTTCAATGCAGTTCCTGAAACATTAAACATTTAAGGCATAGTTCACCCAAATGTAAAAATTCAGTCATAATTTACTTACCCTTATGCCATTTATAAACACAAAATGTTTATTTATAAATGCAAAATGTTTATTTAGCTTTTTTCCATACAATGAAAGTGAATAGGGACAGGAGACAGCTGTGGTCAAAATTCATTGTATGGACCAGAGCAGCTTAACAATTCATGGCATTTGTGACCCAAACAAGGAAAGTTTAGAATGACAGTAGGGTGTGTAAATGATGACAGAAATGTTATTTTTTGGGTTACTATCCCTTTAAAAAACATCATGGTCAAAACACACGATTACTGACAACAGTAATTGGGGCTGGATGGTTGGCTGCCCATCGAAAGGCCTTTGGAAAAAGAAAATTGAAAACAGCCTTACAGACAGAGCAGAAGGAAAATGAAAATAAACACAAAGACAGATGAAATATAAGAGATCTTCTCTGTCTGAAATATCAGACAACAACCTGGAGAAAGAAAAGACTTCAGGTCATGGTGGTTAAAATGCTTGTGAAATTGCTTGTGGGTTTCCAACAGCAGCAAAAAGGAAGTAACTCATTTCTATAATATTACAGCACCTCAACATTTGGTAGATGTGTGTGTGCTCATTTTCCTGGAGTAAATCTGTTTCTCCTGCTAGAAGAGAAAGATGCACTGTCCATTAGAAAGAGCTATTGTCCTCAGGGAGACTCCTGCTCAAAATTCCTTCCGTGGAAACGCATCATAAATATCTGCAAGTGATTCCTTTGGCTCTTACAGAAGATAATAGTCCGCAGTGTAATCAATGCCCACGTTATTGTTTGTTTTCTCTTCTTTCATATAAAAATGAACTTGGATTTCATGGCGTAATTAACTAAGTTGTACTAATTAGCTAATTATTCAGCTTAAGCTGACACTATCGGGGCCAATAACCTTTAAAAATTAACAGGTGTGAGACAAACATGAACTTGAAATTAATGTGGAACCAGGCATAAATGGGCATAAATGACAAATTGCAAATAAGGATGAAATATATTCGTCTAGTTCCTTCAAAGCCTGCCATTATAAAACTGAAAAGGAGTGCAATCTAAAATGTTTTGGTAAACTTATTCTGTTATCATTTCTGTTGGACAAACAAATGGCGTGTAGCTTTTATCTTGAATGTTTGATTGGTCAAGCGTGTGTCAGACAGGGTGAGATTACCTGTATCAGACTGGCTGCAGGGTTTCTCCTCTTTTCAAAGTGCTTCTGTCTATGCTGCTCTTGCACCTTCAGAGCAAAGCCAGAGCCAAGAATACCCTACACCCACATCCAGCCACAGAAAGACACAAATGTCTACAATTACAGCTGTTCAATCCACTGATTTGTACTAAGAGAGACTGAGTATGCAGCATGCGTTTGTGAGCAGAGAGCTGCAGGACACTTGATGAAAGTGAGTTAGCCACGCATATAAATTCTCAAACACATCATACAAATCATCACAGTCTCCCGAGCTGGGCTAACTAAAACAGATGAAGTGATTTTAAGTTTTTTCTTAGAAGAGCATAAATCAGCCATCTGTCGTAAGCGAGAGCTCATAAATAGAAAGAGTGAGAGGTCTGGTGAAGACAACAAATTGCTTACAATTTAAAAAATACACTCCATTCAACTCCATTCAACTCCATTCAACTCCATTCAACTCCATTCGCTCACTCATTCAATGCAATCTTTCAGTCTGCACTGATGCCAGAAAACATCATGCTGTATACAATGTTCCGGTTACTCACAGCAGGCAAAGCAAAGAAGGAGATGCCCAGCAACGCAAACCCTGCAGAAAGAAGTCTCCCTGTCCAGGTCTGTGGAGTCTTATCCCCATATCCTATGGTGGTGAGGGTGATCTATAGAAAGGCATGAGAATGTAAAGGGTTAACCTTTCAAAACACACACACTTAAAAACACAAGTGTAATATTGCTTACTATAAAACAGTTCTGGTCCTCAGACAGATAATCACAGGCTTACTTGCACTTTCTGTCACTCTTTCTCAGGCATGTCCTGTCTCCTTGTTACCCCAGTAACTTACCAGAAACAACAAACAACCCGAGCCATCATAATTTTGATGGGACATTTTCGAATTAGAGACTTGGACACGTCTTTTGAACTAGCGACTAACCTTCCTTTACATCATGGCCAAACACAGGGAATAAATCGAATTCTGGCCTCAACACATTGTGAGCTGTCTCAGTCTATCTGCACCAATTCTTCAACTCAAAGGCCATCGAACAGGATATTCCTCAGTAAAAGCCAAGTCAAGCCCCACTTCTATTAATCTCTGTCCATTATGCCATTTTAAACACCCATAAACACCAAAGCTGAACTGAGCTGTACTCTAAAGTTACGGCCACACAGACACACAGTGTTTGATCCATCTTTCAGCATGAGAAATACTTTGGTATTTCTGACATCTCACACTTCTTTCCACACTCATAAGTGAGCGTTTTGGATCCTTGCAGGCAGGGGATACTTAAACAAAGCCCCGGCCAAAGCAAATTCAACACATCCAGTAAAAGTGAGTGATTTGTCAAATGCAAAGAGCACTGCGGCCTTTCACAGTGCATTGAGGCAAAGCTGACACACAAAGCCAGATTTCTGTTCTTCTATTTTCCTCCTCTGAGGACTGCCTGTCAGCGCTAGACGCTGGCTTGGGCTCAAACCAGTATAAATTCTGTGGCAGCATAAGATTGGCCCACTGGTCTGTCTACATCTGAGCTGAACAGCAGGAGACAATACCCTCATCTGACCTCACATCTACTTTAAACACCTTCTCTGTGCTTGGTGGAAGCGGGAATTTAGATGCATTGATTTGTTAAGTCATCTAGTGAGGAAGCATGACCAGTCATGTTGTGTGTACAACAACTAAACAATGTCAAGACTTATTCAGTGGAATACTGATTACACATTTAAGGCTTGCAAGATTATTCATTTTTTTAGTTGACTACGTGATCACTTTATATTTGTTAATCTTGTTAATTTACTTTAGTTGTTACCTGCTTGGTTGTAGTTAAAATGTTATTCTAAAATTCTTACTGGAATGTTTTAAAAATGTCAAGAAAACATAATTAAGAAACTGTTCTAAATGTTCTTTTAACCAAGCAATACACATAAAATTAAAAAATGCACATAAATTAATGCAACATTTTAGACTTTTAACTTTTAACATTTTTTTTTAGACTGGCCATTTTGAATATTCCTAGGACTTTTATAATAACATTTTTTAAATTTTTTGTTACTTGTAAACGTTATGGAAACATTCTTACAACGTAATATAATGCTGGGGTTCTTCTACAGACTTACCGTACCCCACCAAAGAGCATCTGCGTAGGTGGCAAACTGTTTGTTATCTTCTTTCTCCACCAAGTAGACCAGGAATGAAGAGAAGATCAGCACCAGGAAGCCGATGTACCAAGCAGTCACAAGCTCCTGAACACAAACATCAAAACATGAAGCCAGTTATCATATTTCAAGTCATATTTGCAGAGATTTGGGACATGTCAGGAAAATGTTATGCTTAAGCCTGAGAGGAGATAGAATCAAATAACTCGGCTATTATATAGACCACAGTCATTTAATGCGGAGACCTCTAATCTCTCCACTAAATGACAGTAACTGAGGGCAGAGGAAGCGTGTGGCTTGGCTTCAGCCCATGGCTGGAGTTTCAGTCCAAGCAGTGCTGGAGAAATAGGTTGATTGTGGGGTCACATATCTGACTCCACATAAAAACTGACACGCAATGGTATGACCTGAGAAGGGTCTTCTCTGCTTAACTCATTTTAATCTTAACGCTAGCATTTTTTCCCATTCTAGGATTTCTAATTTGTGATGAGCTTTGGATATATAATAATGTCACATTGATATTTCTGACATTATGTTGCATAATGCAAAGACATTCAAACCTTTAAAAGGGTGGTTTTATTTCCCCATTACTTTTTGGGTTTTACAGCTAAACCTGTATTGTTCTGCTCCAATTGCATTAATATAAACAGCATTCATCAGTAAGATCTACAACATATCCCATCATACCTTGCTGTGAGCATAGACGACAGATCCCAGCAGTTTCCAGGTACCGCCTCGCCTGTCCATACGCACCATGCGCAGGATCTGTAAAAAACGCAGACTGCGAAGTGCAGACGTGGCAAAAATATTGCCCTGGCTACCAGCTGAAACCACGCCGATGGATGCAATGAGCACAATAATGTCTGTAACACAGGAGACAGCAATAGTTCAGACACTGTTTCTATTATTTTACTCCCACAGAACAATATAAACACTTTCTTTTCCATTTTCCTTTAATGCATTTGGCAGGCACTTTCATCCAAAGCGACTTACAGTGTATTCAAGCTGTACGTTTGATGAGTATTCTCCAGGAGTCGAACCCACAAGCTTTGTACTGCTAACACAGTGCTCTACCAACTGAGCTACAGGAAAACTTAATGCTGTTTTAATAAGTAGCCCGATTTCAATAATTAGGCCGATTGAGTTGTCTATTATGTCTTTCTCCTGAAGATCAGAGACAGACAGAGGGGCCAAGAGAGAATAAAAAAGCCACAACCGTACAGAACAGCATATCTAATCCTCCTCCAGCTTCCAACACATCTTAACCAGAGATAATATTGTTCTTTACTCAAATCACCTCCGTCATATTTTCCTGCTCAACGTTACACTTGAGGTTTAAAATAATGTTCTTTTTAGTCAAACATGTCCAAGGTGGCCTCCAAAGAGTTTGTTATTTGAAATTTGAAACTCAGGATTCTTAAAGGTTGCTACAAGGTGAAAGTGTAACATTGAGGAACATGAGCAGATGGGAACGAATGGAGCAGATTTATGCTGCTTGTGAACAAAAGCCGAACTAAAATGTGGAAATCCAAAATCATAAAAGCTGCACGGAGCTCCAACGGAGCAGCTGCACTTTCTGATTTGTTGCTGGCAATTCTCATTCTGACAGTGCTAAGCACAATGGACGGGTAATGCTTTTCAGAAGGGTGATGTAAGGGTGGAAATGTGCTTGTTAATCGATTAGAAGAGGGGCAGATATAAATGTGGTCCTGTTCGGCTCAGCTCTTTTAGCCAAGCTGATACTCTTCTGCCTGCCTGTTATTTCTTTATTGGAAGTCTTCCGAATCCTGTGGATTGAGACCATGTTTCCCGTGTTCAAATGTGATGAGGTCACTTCTTTAGTAAGAAGCAGCTGAAATGATCTGAAGTTTAAGAAATGTTTTATACACATTTATGTTACACAGCATTAAAATAACTTGGAGTGATCACATGGAGTTGTACAGAATATTTCTGTTTCACTCTACCATTTTTTGTATTTAATCTAATTAGTGGGAGAATGAGGAGGTCTATACTACCTGGATAGAGCTACTTACTAGTATTCTTATTCATCTTTGCTCATGAAACCACAGACCTTTTTTTGAACCAATCACCTAGCAGTAAATGTCATGTGACTAATAAAGCTGATAGCACAACATAAACATATGTAACATAGCATTACATAAATTCTTATTTATACTTGTATTTTTCATTAAAATAAATAGCTTTTGGACTTCACTATTTCCCTTGCTCCATAAACTAATCATGTGCCATGTTGCAAATATGAACAAAAAAAATCTACATAAAGTTTGAGATTACCTCATCTGCTTCTAGCAGATGAGGTAATAAATGATGTGCTGTATTATTACATCAGTGTGCTTTATTAGGGGTCTAAGGTGTATGCTAAGATCTTTGTAACATTTCCTGCGAGGCATTCTGAATACATGTCTGGAGTAGAGAGAGGAAATTGTGCTTTAACTCGAGTTAGTCACTGTGTTGATGGGTCTCTGTTTCCTAATAAACGGAGATGAGGTTCAGTGCATGATGGACAACTCACAATGATATATTCACATTGAAGAATCAAATTACTCATACGACACAATACCAAACCTCATGGGGTATGTGCCTGAGTGTATATAATAAATATAAACAGCATTGGCTAAACCTCAGTATGGCTTTATTTACTGAGGAGGAAATTAAACGAGAGCACATAAAGCTCATTCTCCACCAATCACTATGTGTGTTTGGGTCAGTCATCGATCTGGGGCTGAGGTGCTCTCATTACACACTTAGCATCTATCATCATTGAGACCACCACAGCAGATCCATCAACCTGTACAAACACACACATACTCAGCAGCAAGCACACAGATTGAGCAGTTATCAGCTTACCGATGACACAGAAGGGTTTTCTTGAGAAGCGCAGTCGACCCTGCCATCCCCTGTAGCGACAGCAGCATCCTGCCGACCAGATGCGAATGATGTACTCCAGCCCAAACACAACAATCATCACAAACTCCTGCACATCACAAACACACACAAACACCACCACATAAGTACAATAACTACCACCAAGTAAAAAAATCACCACTCATTACGCATCATGTATTTTATACATTTTATGTTTATATACTGTGCAAAACAAAACAAGATTGTTAAAAATATAAAAAAAAATATATTTTTTTTTATTAACTGAAATATTTGGAATACTGTTTAAATTTTGAAAACAGAAAGTTATTTTAACAAACAAAGACATGAACACATACCATACGCTTTAATACGAGAACATATGAATGTCAATATACAGTTAGTTCTATATTTTCATTACCTTATTCTCCAAATAAACATTTTAAAAAAATTATGCTTTATTAATTATGCTATAAACAGAACATGATAGCCAATGGTACCATCTGTTGTGTTCTTGTTGTCTTTATTTTATACAAATTCATGGCCCGGTTGCCTTTGTTCTGATATATACTACTGCTTATTACATTGCCTAAACTTAGAGACAGCATACTATATGTATTGCCCAAGAAACAAAATTAATTCACCTCATTGTGTAAATAAACATAAATTCTGCAGAGAGAGTGAAATATACAGTATGAAAGTTCCCAATCTCCCCAACACCCAAAAATTCCCAAAGAATATCCAAAAGATGAGCCTCATTGTAAATGCACAGTATGGCTGCACAGCCTCTATAGCCATCCACACGCTGGTTCACCACAGGAAGCTGCGGTCATGTCTAGTTAACATAATTAACCTCTCAGCTAATCCATCATTGCAACATTCTTGGTCTCTGCTAATTGCACTGTTAGATAAACCCCAGCTGAGTTCACCAACAGCTTCACCTGATTAAAACATTTGTCTGCATAAAGAGTTTAAAATGCTGATTCCTTCCTATCAAGACTCAGCCAATAACTCAACGCCATGTATTTCATACCATGCATGTATGCTCACTGATGCTATGTGTGCTTAGAATTAGGTGAGGAATCAGGAAGAAAATAAAACCTAAGGGTGAACTGTATAGTTTGGACAGTCTCAGCCAGTCCCAACTATCCCAACTGTCCCAGCGGTCCCAATTGTTCCATGCTTCTAGCTAACAATTTTAGGTTGTATGAATGTTTCCCTATCATTTCCATTATGTAACAAACACGATAAATATGATATTTTGAATTCTAATAGATTGTGATCACCTGGATATCGTATGCATCTGAAATGACAACTCAATGAAAGATCTATTATAAAAGGTACTATTGATGAAAAAATAAACATATAGCTTGTAACAGGATACACTGGGGCAGGGTGATGCACTATGTCCTGACGCACTATGACAGCTGAGCGGGGCTTCCTACAGCTTGCCACAACACTGCTTGTGTATCCTGAGGACTATCTAATTATGCATGCAGCGCCTCCCTACTGTTTTCTCACCAGCAGGGAGGCGCCATCCTCTTTCGCCCTCAGATCAGTTTGTACTACCTGATGCAAGCATCAGTACAGCCCTTTAACTCATACAGGTATACTAGGCCAGGATTCCAGTGGGACGGCGGTATTATATCATGAAAAGCACCATGCTGCTTTGTGCTGTAACCTGAGATGATCCCATCAGCCTGCAAAACATCTAAGTGCAAAGATGAAACCAGCTTAGCATAACACATGTATCAAATGACCTAATCTGAGTGGTTATCTTTTAACATAAGCTGGGGCCGATGTCTTTGAAGGGATCTTGGAACTCCAGATCAGAGAACACTACTGACATTTGATATGTTGTTTTGTGAATTCACTTAACGCAATCCCTGCTAATAATTTAAGGTTGTAAGAACGATTCCCTGTTTCCATGAAGTAACAAAAACATTAAAACATTTATTTTGAAAGTTCTAGGAACGTTCAAAATGTGTATTTTTTATACATTGTATTAATGTTATTGCTTGGCTTTAAGAACGTTTTTTCAAACTTTTTTAATTCTGTAACGTTGTTAAAATTTTTCAATAACAACTTTTTTCATATATTATATAGAATGCTGAAAATGTTCTACTAACATTTATAATTTTCAGAGAACATTTATAGAATGTTAGCCAATCTTCTGAGAAAATTCCCTGTTATCTGGGATGTTGCAGTAAGATGTTGCAGTACAATATAACAGAGGATGTGTGCTTGTGCGTCTTACCAGTATGAAGAGACAGTGATTGGAGAGTTCCATATGAGCAGGGATGGTGGAGAACACAGACAGAACCAGACAGCCAAACACCAAAGTGAACCTGCCAATAAATAAACAAACAAAAAGAACAATAACACATTTGTTTCATTCAGACAGTGTTATACAGATGGAGTAACTGTATCCTGTCACTTCACCTGCAGGGACCTACAGACTGAAACTAAAGTTTCTTTGTTCTGATTTAAAAACACCTTAGAACACCCTCAGGAAGGACCCCATTAGAGAATCTCTACAGAATCAGAGAGCTTTCAGAGTGCCATTAGATCACAATCGAAGCCGGTGGTGCTTTTATACAGCTCTCTTAGCTACCAGCCATAATTGCTGGTACTTCATGTACAGGAGAACCTGAAGGCCATCCTCAGAGGCAAAACATTACTTATGTTATTAAAACTGCTCAATTTCACCAATGAAGGAACACTGTCTCACTGCACACTGTCTGCTACTGTCCATTTACAAGCTGTGGAAACATGCATACTCTGGTGCAATATGTTGTATTTACACTGTTTCCTGTCTTTGTCTTTCCCTTCTGTTTTTACCCTGTATTAACAGGCCGTTAACAACATTGGCCTAGTAATTGTGTGAGGCATACAGCTGTATGTGGTTGTCTGAATGAACTAGCAGACATCACACTTAACACACAAGTCAGTCTTTCAGTGACTGATGTTTTTATAATATTGTATTGGGGAGTCTCGTAATTCAAACTTTTCTTCTTTATTTCACCCTTCATTCCATCTATCCATCCATCCTCTATATTACTTAACCCCAACTGGGGTCACAATTCAGTCTTTTATGCAGTATTTTAATTTGACAGACGTGTAGCAGGTTGTTGAAAACACCCTCAAACATATAATGCAATACTTCTAAAGCCTGAAAAATGAGGCATAAAAAAGTAAAATAAAAAGGTGTTCAATAAAAGACATATCTGCTGGATACATTTTATCACACAGTTACATTTTACTTTGATCAGATCTACAAACAGCTGTTTTCCATTCTTTTGAGTTACTTACTAACTTCATTTATTCAAATCACAAATTAAAAAGACAATTGTTATCAGAATGACTTTATTTCTACTTGCATACCTTTACACAATCCTGCATACCTGCATATGTGGTTACGCTATATTTGCAACTGCAGTGTAAATGAACAACTCAACCAGAATTTCAAAACTAATAAAACAAAACCTAATCTTTTGGAAATAGGTTGTTTTAACCCCGCACACAACATCCTAAACCTGACACCAGACACTTTCAAAATGATTTCACTAAAGATGAAGTGTGAACAATATAAGTTTAAAGTGTTTATTTAGTAGCCGTGTTTCTGCGCATGCTTGATTGATTACAGACTAGTTGCGGCATTTATGTGTAACTGTGTTAACAGCTGTTATCACGATTGCGCTGACAGCCCTCACCTATTTCTCTGTCCTGCCTTTCTCTTTTAGTCACTGAGACGCAGTCTGTCTGACCTGCTCTTCACCTTTCAGAGCTTGGCTGACACACGAACACCCACATACAGCTCCGACTCTTTCAGCTAGCATGAGGGCTTCTGTGAATCTCATAACACTCCAATACCATAACAGTCTCAGAGTCTGGATAGTGACATTTTATGAGCCATTGCAGGATATAGCATTTTCCATATCCTGGTGGTACAGCATACCACAACTGTTATACTCAAACTGATGTCGTGCTGTTCGGCTAGAACATGTTTATTGCATTTAACATGCATACGAACAAAAGCACGCACACAAATGCTCTGTTCCAAAATACAGTTTACTGTTAGCATGTTTCTATGTGCTTTAGTACAGAAATATATGAGATATAATGAAATATATGAAGGACATACAAATTGATTTATAATTAACATTTCTCTCATACATTCACCATCTGATACTTGCTTTTTCACCAAACTAACAGCATACTGTAATAAATGTCTATGTTTTGGAACAACTTCTGCTACAGTCATTACTGTAAATCTACCAGACCCCCAAACGGTAGCAGCAACATGCACACACATACGTGCACCCAGACACATCTGTCAGTCGTCCAGCACTCATAGGTGCAGGCAATGAAAATATTAGAACAGGAAGAAATGGCTTTTTTAAACAAACAGCCACAGGTATCAGCACTCTGCTCTGTGCTCAGGCCAGACAATGTGTCTTTCAGCATTCAGAGTTGTGTGGTCAAACTGCCAGGTTCCCACAGACTTAGACATCTGAGCTTCTAAAGCTTTGAACCCAGGGGACCTCCTTCCACTAGCAAGACACAACACAGCACCACCTACCAATTCACATGCTGTCTGTGCATGTGAATGCGAGGGAGCGTTTGCATGCAAATGTTAGCTTGCAGCTGTGTGCATATATAATGCAATAGTGCATCTAATATTGCTTTGGCACAGAAACGACATAAGAGAGAAAGTAGATTACAGTAGATAATGAACTACACACTTGATTTTGTGTGAATGTCTGAGATTTGGGTGTTTTGGAAGCAGACTTTAAGGAGTTGGAGAAGCATTCAGATTGACAATGATGACATGCTCAAAGCTGGAATCTCACTTATTTTTCTGAGACAGGCCACCTGCAGTGTGTACTATATGAGCAAACATGACACACCAGAGGGCAATGTTGCTGCCTACCAGGCCAAACACATGGAGTAAGTTAATACAAGGTCTAAAAGCAACTCCACTAAACCTGCCAACGACAAATGCATTTAGAAAATATGTGCTTATATAGACAGCTGATGAAACACAAAGGAAAAACAAAGATGAGTCAGGAGGAGAGAAGAGTGATAGGCTGGTTCTGTGTGTCAAGCAGTTTGCTGGCTTGGTCAGTCTTACGTTCCTGACAAGATTATTACAATAATTCATTTTCCATTGGATTATTATAAAATACAATGTGAGTAATCTACAATGCACAGCACAATACAGTCAGAGTTATATTAGCTGCGTTGTGAATTATTGAATGGCTTGTACAAATAGCCTGTGGACATCTGGCTCTGATTTGGCTTGAGCCCCTAATGGCTCTGCTCTGTCTGAGCAGGAAGGTCTGGACACTGGCTGCTGTTTCCACTGCATCTGGAACAGACTTCATAACACAAGTCAGATTTCTAAAAAGATCTTCACACAGGCATTACGGTTAATGACACATTAATAACAGAAAATAATTAGGTGGGACTGAGTGTCTCTGCTCAGTCTTGACATTATGAAAGCAACTGGCTTGTGAGTGAGTTCTGATGGCAGAGCAGTAAGAACGATGTTTTGTACTGCATGTTCACACAATCGAATAGGTTTTCACTGCATTGTGAAGTTACACACAACTGGTCAGCAATATGAAATGAAGATCAGTGACTTTCTTTAGATACATATTATGGTCATATGATGAAGGATGTTTTGCCTTTTAACTTTTCCGGAGAGTCCAAACAGATTCAGATAACAGAACCAACACAACATTGTAGGAACAGCTTAAATCAACACAGAACATAAGCTTTTCTAAAGGGAGTTTCACAGAACAGCAGAAGCAGCAGTAAGCAGCATTCAGCAATGTGAAGTGAAGACACTCAAAGTTTTCTCACGTTCTCCAATTCTCACTCTCCTAAGTAAATATTGTATGAGTTGTCTTACCAGCTACCTTCTTTCTTTTCATTTTTTCTACACAGGAGAGTTGAGTCTCCTGTGTAGAGCACAATTTGAGTTGCCCATGTCGAGCCTTCCAAATAAGTCACTTACGAGGTTAGCTTATCATGATAGTTAGATAATTAGAATGCTGCCTTAAAAGGCAGTTGCCTATGTAGACAGTAGGGCAGTAAGGTAGCTCACTTTTGCAGGTTTCAGAACAGAGCTAAAAATGAGAAATTACTGATAAATGGGAGGCATACTATGGACAGATTTAGAAGAGCTGAAGGGAACATGGTTTTCTCACATATACACTACAAATACTGAGTGCATTTATGTTTCTGTCTTCTATCATCAACAATTATAAGCATTCTTGTATTAGTTAGGTCTCTTCTGCCTGCTGCAGACCTAGGGATTCCTCTGTCTGGCTGAACACAGGCCTGTCATAAACAATCTGGACTGTCATCTAATACTGTACTCTGTGGTTCCAGGTTTAACAAGAACAAAAACTTGCCATGAAGCCCAGACGAGATAGCTTTTCAAAACTGACTATTATTGCATCATGTGAAATCACACAGTTCACAAAACACCATAATTTTGTCATTTTACACCCGTACCCCCCCGCACATGACTTTCTGTCACTGGTACGCCACTGCAAGACATCAACACAGTCACTGTGTCTAACACAGCTGCAGTATACTTTACAGTTAAAATATAAGGGTTAAATATATGTAAAACTAAACACAATAAAGTGTTGCAGTATGCAAATATTCCAATCATGTCTTGTCATACCTTTTGAATGTTGAACAATCTATCAACATAAGTCAGTGGGTGACTGTCGAACTTTAATCTCATTTTAAAGTACTGAATTCTTTTAAAGTACTGAAGTCTACAAATACCAGAATTGATAACTCTAAAGGCTGATCCACAATGTTTAAAACCAGCAGCAATATTTCAAAAATGATTATGTTTGTTGGGGCTGTGTTGCTGTTTCCCCAACTTTTTAAATCTAAGAGCAAACCCAAACGTGGTTAGTACACTGATCAATCAAAACCCAACAAGCACTGCACTTTGGTTATTTAAGAGGCACTGTGAACTAACCCTTAAAGCTGAAATTATCTACAAACCAAAATCTAAATGAAGTCTGTATGACAAATGCTTCAAGCTAAATTAAATGCAGAATTTGAATACTTAGGGATGGGTGGTTAAAACAACATAAAATCAGAATGTTTGAGGAAAATCAGTAAAGCTTTGCATGCACTGTATAAGCCAGCATGTTTAAAGCTGGAAGGAAAAGAGTCTGTTGGAGTTTAATTGTTTGCAAATTGCTCTGGGGATTTTTAATTAACTTTAAGCGAACAGACTACACAGCTATATGAGGAGAGCTAAAAATATCTTAGCTAGACTTGGGAGAGAAGTCTTGCAAGAGCAGTCGCTGCTACATGCGTGCAAGCTCCAAGTGTTTTATATATACATTAGTGTAAACACACACCTACCACTAAGAATCAGAATGCACAACCTTCTATATTCGCATACATCCATTGTGATACAATCTTCATGAATGAAAGGCTTTGACTACTGTAGTTTCCACCGGCAACTGCAGAGCACAACTGAAACTTGGTCATGTGAAAAATGATGGCCTTTTATAACATGAGGTTTAGTCTAATCAGTGACGGTGCTGTCCAGGGTCCTGAAGCTGATCACATAACACCACTGCTGCATCAATGTGATTTCATTGCTATAGTGGATGAAGTCTGAAACAGGTTTGTAACCTTCTGTTCAGATGGCTACCTGATACTAATAAAGACCAAAATATGCCTAACATCCCATTAACATTATAATGTAGTCTGTTTGCACTTTGATTTATAGACTGTCCAAATGGCAGATTAAAAGTCTATAAAGGTACCAAATATTCTTGAGGTTCTAACATAGCTCACGCTCAGGAACTCCATTCCATGATGCATAATCCCACTCCTACTATTACAGCAGCACTATTACAGAAGGAGGCGGTTCCCTAAGCTCTTCCTTACAGCCAAATAAAACACAATGTAAGCCCATAAACTTTACACAGCCCCTTCGTAAATGAAGCCTCCCAGACACCACAGCAGTTGGGTTTTCTATTGAGAGACGCTTCAATTTGGCTTACAGGAAAGGAGGTGAGGAGGGGGAGGATGAGCTATGTCGTGTCGCTCCACCTCCAGTAGTTTGTCTTGGTTGGGGTAGACAGGGAGCAGAAACAGACAGGATGTACCCCTGCCAAGTGTCTATTAACTAATCCTGCTGTTTACAGAATCTACTTAAGTATCTTACAAGACTGATCGGCTAGATGAAACACACTATTTGATTTCCAAGCAACTACTTAACAAAACACAATGCAGCCGAAGGCGTGCAAAGCCCTCAGAGCATCAAGCCAAAATTCAATGAAGTAAATGCAAACAGTTGTGAAGTTTGTTGGCATCAACAATCATTTATTGGGATTATGATGGTCATTGTATGAAAACTATATGTCATTATTAAATGGTGCTTTCATGTTGTAGATATATTGTTGCTACAGATGTAATATGATGCGTCTACCTCTTTATGTTTTGAATATTATCGTTTGTTTACTCATGCACATTAAAAAAATGCACAATTTGAAGTCCCCAAACTCTCAATTAAATAAAATTCACTCTCAAAAGAAAACAAAAAATAATCTGTTTGGCACTGCTTAGTTCACCTTATTTATTGTACAAGAGAGAATTTAATGCTGCAAATTCAAGGCCTCATTAAGGTAGTTTTTATTTTATTTTATTTAGAGTTTTCTTTCATACATTTTCTGTATATATAAATCGGTACAAAAGATCTAGGTTAGATAATAATAAAAACAATAAACAAGATGCTTAGAATATTTGTAGTCATGCTAAACTATCCTATAATGTTTCTTATGAAGCGAGATGTTGAAATGAAAAAGTACACAAAGGAGAGTTAGTGCTGTAATGATTCTTATGTGTAGTCAACATCACCCACATGGCTCAGGGATCAGGGCCAAATTTCCATGATGCAGCATAGCTTAGCTTTGAAGGTGTGGGCCAGGAGACATTTTGCTCACCCTCTTTCTCTCCCTCCCTCAATCTTTTCCTTTCCCTTCCCTTTTGAGTACCATTAGGAAGAGTGGGAGGAATCGGCACAAGCTCTTTTCCATGTGATGAGCACAAATCCTGTACTAACAGGATCCAGACCTGGGGAAGCTGGTGAGCTCTAGCAGCTGACAGAGTTCATAAACGCTTCTGGCATACAGGGAAATGGCAGCAGGTTTTCATCAAGCACCATGCGGCCTCCTCTTTACTCCCTTACGTGCTCTATCTTTCTCTCTTTTCTCATTCTGTCTTTTTTTCTCTCTCCACAGTCTTTGGTGTTAACCAAATGTCAACTTGTGTCCTACAGTGGGAACTGTCACAATGAGGGCACAGACAGAAACAAAAATATAAGACAGAGGGACAAGGAGATGGTGTGAAAAAGGAAGCTAGAGACAAAAAACAGCACTTTTGAGTAGAAATCCAGAGATGGAGTATATAAGCTTACATAGTGTCCTTCAAAAATGTTTGCACAATAATGTTTCTTACAAATGTCTAAATATACTTGTTTCAGATAATGAATAAGAAAAGTTAGGTGAATCTGCAGACAAATTAAGCTAAAATGTTCCTTAAAACTAACTTAATTTTTCTAGGCCATGCTGGTCTCAATGTGATTTTTACTGGATGTTAGTGGATGTTCTATCAGACATGTCCCACTATCTATTATTTTAATTCAAACCTACCATGTTTTATTATTTCAAATCTAGCTTACAAACTTCTTTTTGTCAAATATGTTGCTCAAAAACACAATTGTGTTTCTTTAAAATCTTTTTTTAAAGTCAAGGCCAAAACAAATATTTAATGGTCGAAATGCTTTTTGTAATGCATTGTAAAAAATGCACAAAATGAAATTCCAGATTCTTGCTATAACAGCATCACGAGCAGATAGCTGTTTGCCTGTTACTGTGCTGTGGAGACAGACAAAAGAAAAAGAAAGAAAAGAGACAAAAAACAGCCTTGCATGCTGTCCACTGCACTTTCAGTCAGAACCCTGAGAGGAACTTAGCAGGCACCTGAGCCCCTCAAATAAAACAGAACTTATTGAGACATACTCCACACCTCTAACTTTCTCTCTTTTCATCATCCATCTCTCTCTCTCCCTTCCATGTCAGGGCTGCAGATAGGAAGTTTGGGTCCTGTGACAGTATATTGCTGTGGGCCCCTTAGCTTTTTAAAAGTATCACAGAAAGGAATCCAGCCATCTTTGTTACTGAAGTTGAAATTTAAAGAGCTATTATCATCTCTCTCTTAATGCTCATATATTCACAAGAATCATGTTGATTCCTAAAGTCTGAATATAAAAATAATTTAGCAAAGATACAAAAGGAATGTTAGAAATGAAGAGCTGCTAACAAAGACCCCAGAGAGATGGAAATCTTTTTCAGGTATTTCTCTTATATATATTGTATGTATGCATTTTACTTTGTGTTGTGTGGATTTCATGGTACTATTGCATATCCCTTATACCCCTGTCCCATAAGATGATCTTTTTAAATGCCATCTCCGTGTTAGCTGGAACGGCATATCTTGCTTAATGATTTTGTAATTTTATCGGGTTTTTTTTATACCTACTATAAACCTAGTATGCCTAATTAGTCTTAATATACATCTCACAAATTATTTCCAATCATACCATGTATTCTTTGCTGAACATGACTGACATTTGTTCTGTTTTTTATTATAATTCTTTTTATTATATGTAAAGCTGCTTTGAAGCAATGTAACATTGTAAAAAGTGCTTTACAAATGAAATTGAATTGAATTGAACAAACACTGAACTCATTCACCCCAAGACAATTTCTGCTCTTACAACTGGACCATTAAATTTCACACTCACTGCAGCTGGCAGGACTGTGGTCCACTAGTTCCATTAAACACACATGCACAAACCCACTCAAACACAGATATCACACTGTACACTTGGACAAGCACAGGAAAGACTGTCACGGCTGGTTGTACCATGTCGACTGACTTCCTCCAGTTGGCACAGATAAATTACAAGGATAGGCAAGCAGTAACCCAGAAAGAACTTCATCCTTAATGGAGGGATACAAGGGGTGAGAGAAAGACTCTTTATAGGTTAAAGCAAGCAGATGTTTAAGGAGAAACTATGAATAAAAGATTCTCTCTGTTTCTCCATACTCTCTGTGATATACTTAAGCAAAAAGGCACAATAATAGTTTGTCCCATAGTTGTTACTTCACAAAATCACAATAAAAGATTAACAGGTTAACAGTGTAAAACTGACTTAAGACTAAAACTAGGTTATGGAGAGACAACTGGTCAGCAATCCCATCCTTCAGGAAAAAAACATTTGAAGAGAAAATGCAGATCTACAGTAGCTGAAAATGCAAAAGAGTAAAATAATTTAGCTCTGAAAACAGCTCTTGGGATTTCATCATGCTTGTTATATTCTGTCTGGCTGAGATACTTTTGAATCACTCTGACACTTCTGCAATTCCTTGAAATATAAATCATGAAGAGAGTCGACGTAAATACTCTTCAATCCATTTAAGACCTGTGAAAACCACTATCCTTTTCGCAATTTTGATGTGGGTATTGCATAAAATAATACAGGCAAAGAAAGGAATAAAAAAGTAGTTCCACTAAATTCATCCGCCGTCCTCCATACACACACTAACTGAACACACACACATCCAGAAAGCTGAGCACGCACTTCCAACAAATTGGACTTTCTAATCTGTTTGATAGTTTTAATACTGTCTTATAAATCACAGTCTATGCCTCTCTTTCTGGGTTTTCAAAATGTCTCTGGTGGGCCCTCACACTTTACCAACACATGTGGTCACTAAGGAACCCACCAAAGTGTTTTCCTCAGCTTGTTTTAATTGGACTGTTTACAAGCAGTGTGCCGACACTATATTGTAGACTTGGGGTTAATTTTCACCCTGGCTGCCGCAGTAAATTCGTTACATCAGAGGTGGCTTTTCACCGCTGGAGAAACCACAAGCATCATATAAGCATATGAAAATCTGATTGGCTAACAGCAAAACATATTAACACAAAGTTGTATTAAAGTTGGAAGATTATGACCGAATTGTCTAAAACTGAAACATCTGATGAGGTTTTTCCCAGTATTATCAAGACATAAAAGAGTTTCCACTCAGTAGGAAAGAGATGGAACACACACACTCAATTCTAGACACGTCTATACAAGTGCTTACATCTTTGCTTATACCTCTGGCTTTTTATGGCATTAATGAAATTTTGAGAAAAAGCAGATGGGCCAGATCTGTCAAGCTTGTATTGACATTGGCCATGTAAGGGTACAGTAGCCAGCGAACTGTCTTGCTCTCCTTCAAAGCACACACACTCTCTCTCTTTTACGAACATGTAAAGGGTATTATTCTAAAAGTGTTATCACCCTTCCCCCAGCTTTGCAGTTTACATAGTAATACGGATAATATGTTGTTAAATGGACTGTGGCTTGTGAGTCAGTAATGGTGTGACAATGCAGATTACTGTTTTTTTTTATGTGCGTATATGTGCACGATTTTATAAGGGTTTTAAGTCCCATAGTCACATCTCTGTTTGATACATAAAATTGCAGGTTACTCTACATATTTTTGTGAGTTGGGGTAAGGTAAGGAGACCTTTCTGAACACTGAATCTGTCACACACTTGCTTGTTTTTTGTTTTTTATAACCCTAAAAGGTTATAGACTGCATCTTTACTCTAAATGTGTTTATCACAACCCACACACATAATTTTCCTATTCCTGACAGTTGAGACGCAGAAAAACAGCTGGAAAATCCAGAGCGCTGCATGGGCATCTAGTGCTGTAGTATAAAGGATCCAGCAATTCAAAAAGCATTATCATGGTGTGGGTGGGTGTCTCTGATACTCTGAAACTAATCTTTGAAAGATCTTTACCTCTGTTTAAAAGCCTTACTGAGATGTGAGGTGAACGGTTTGGAAAATGAGAACAATACAAACATTTATTTCATATTAAGGGTAAACGAAAGGCAAAAACACTGTCTTTCTCCTGGATAGTGTTATCCACCAGTAGCTCTGACATAGATTGATTTGTGTCATTTCCCGAGTGAGGGAGCCATTGATCCAGCACTGACCTGTTCACCGTAGCATCTGCTTTCATTAGCAGTGTAAGGGCTGTGTGGAGACTCACCCAGACATGAGCACACCTCCTAAACATGGCCATCTATCACACTCATTTATCCTGCCCAACAGACACGCACTGATCAATACTGGAACCAGCACACCTACCCCCTGTCTCTCCCACACATGCATGCACACACACAGTCCTCTGGATTTACTTAACCTCAGAGTAACACAGCTAATAACACATTTACAAGCATAAAGAAATCTGTTTTCTAACTCGAGGAGTAATTAATTGCTGTATAAAATTCCTACGAAGGTGGGACAGACATTTTGCAAAAATGTTTTCTCTAATTGGTCATTTTGTCTTGTTTTTCAATGAAAATATACTAAACATTAATAGCTACAACAACAAACAGTACAATTACTTAATAAGCAAAACTGTTTGAGATAATTGTTGACAGAAGTTTTTTATATGGTTTGCAAATTGTTTTCTTTTTGTGCTAAAAGTTTAGTAAAAGTTTTTATTGCCTAAAGCATAAACCTCAATAAAAATGTTAAATGTTGTTGGATGATGAAAACAAGAAACACTAATGGGGTGAAAAAAAACCTAATACAATGTATTCTCTGGAAACAAGATTCAATTTTGCATCAGTAAATTTATCTGTAGGACTGTCAATTAATAGATGCACAGTAGCTTGCACAAGGACGATAACACACATTTGTGTTATTTTTAAAACAAAAAGTAATTTATAAAGTAATGTTTTTTTGGGAGGAAAAGACTCTTATGAGACGTAATCTCATATGATGTATGAGTTTCATATTTTGGTAAGATTTTCCAAGAAAAAGTCAACAAAGTAAATATTTTCATTCGGTTTAAATCAATTTAACTTTTATTCTCATTCAGTTCTACTAAACTGGCTACGCTATCCATCTGAATTGTATGGCTATATTGTGACTGTATTGTCAACAATTGTCTTATTGTATTGTTATTTATCCTAGGGCATTTTAGAAGAAACATATAAGACACAGTTTATCCATTATGAAACATATCAAAGAACTCAAATAATTGTCTTGAGCAATTAAACAGCAACTTTAAAGCTATAAAATTACCCTCTGGTGAAAGAAACTGAAATCAGAAGCTGAGCAGGTGGGTTTTATGCAACTGCTTTGATTGCTGGTGGTTTAGCCATCGGAGGCACCAGCAGAAACAGCAAACAGTATATTGAATAAGAAACAGGTTATGCAACATGCTAGTCTTGCTTTGTGGACTCTGAGAGATAACAGATAATGTTATGCAATGTTTGTTTACAGAGGAGACTAGACGAGGAATGATGCCCTCAGGCAGGAAAGACAAAATAGCTGTATAGAAATGAGATGAGAGACAGAACGCTTTCTCAGAGAGTGATGAGCAAAACAATGTTCAGAAACAAGGTTTAGTGAACAGGGTGTGCTTTACAGGTGCTGTAAATGGAATAACACAAGCCTCAAGGGGTAAGGAAAAAGACGGAAGACAATGAAAGAGAGGAAGCGGAAGGGGAAATTAGACATCCTCCGCTAAATGGGTAGATCACTGCAGTACGCTATAATCTACCTGCTGGGCCTGGAAGTAGAGAGAGAGATAGAGTGGCTTTCTCTTTTTCTTTCCTCTGTTTCTCATTCTCTCTCTCAGTACTAATATTACAATAGCACAGCTCTATTGCTGCAGGATTAATAGGGTTCTGTCTTTCTGAGACCAGACCATAGCTTTCTACACTGTCTGGGGCTTTACTGCCCCAAAGGAAACTACGGAGATCCACTTCACAGAGGCATTGCATTTGCCCCTAAGCGCTGACTGTCTTAAAGACAAAACTCTCTACAAAAAAAAGCATGGAACAGCCAACATTTTTAATAGAATGTAGAAGAAAACGCTACCGAAAAACAAAACCATTATCTCTCATTTACGCACCCTCATTTAATTCCAAAACTTTTGATTTTCTGTGGAACGCACACACTTCTTATTTCCATACAGTTTACAGTGACAGCTTACATATTTCAATAACCTACTTTTAATATGTAAAAGAGCTGTGTAGCAATTCTTTAAAATTAGGGCATATGGATTTAGAATGACTATTGTGACATAATCTATATCTGTGAGTCATTTGGTTCTTTAAAAACTGTGCAGCTATGCTACTTTTTCCACATTATTATTACAGTTAATACATTTACAGTCAGATTTTTCCCAGCAGATTGCAATACAATAGCACAGCAGTTCCAGCTTTCCCTATTTAAAAGCAAAACTATGTGTGGATTGTTCTGAAATTACAAGTAATAACAGTTCTGGAGTCCTCTGGGTTTAGTCATTAGTGTGACTATGGCTCCATCCATCCCACCAAGTTTCTCGCTAACCTCCTGCAAAACACAATGAACTCAATGTTCATTCAAGAGAAAGGAATTCATTTAATGGAACATATTTATAACAGGGCCCATATTAGCAGCAATGTCCCTAGACACAGGATAATGCAATTAGCAGAGATGAGGGAGGCACAGGATAATATCAGTGAGATCCTTACATTATGCTGACTCCAGTTTGCTTCTCTCTATACATTATTTGTGAGGAAAGGCATAATGCGTAGGCGTGGTGGGAGAGGGAAGATATAGCATGTCTGTTCTCTATGCCTGCCGTAAAGGTAACATCCCTTCATATTTCTGTGCACTTTATTGGCAAGACAGTAAAATAGTGTCAGACCAGTGCTGACTGGATCTTTTATATGCTGATCTCTACACAGGCAATCCCCCATCAGCCCCCAAAATAGCAGCAGGATCATCCATCACCCAGAGAAGAGGAAACTCTATCTTTATCCTGCACAGTTTCGAAGAGATGAAGAAACAGCACAAGCTTAACAATCCATACAGTGGTGTTGTGGATATGTAGAACATCTCCCACAATATTTGAATATTCTGAGGGAATTGTGAGTGGTGCTGGGCTGTGCCTCTTGCCGCTGTGGCGCTGAGGTGTCATAGGTGGGTGGAAAGCAGGTGCAGAGTGTACCAAATTTCACTTGCTGCCCTATGCGAAGTAAGACTAGCCTAAAACAAGTTTTCAATCTAAATGTTAAAATAACATACAATATGTTAGTTCAGGGGTACAGTTTTTCTTTACCATGTGGAGTGCCCAGGTTTCAACCCCAACCTATCTGTTTTTTCAAAGCCAACTAAACTTACCAGCTAGTATACCTTTATGTTAAGAAAATAACTTTAACATTTAACTACTACAGCAACATGAGGGTGTTAGGATCACTAAGTACAAGCAATTTAAATTAGTAATAGCAAAGCTTCATTTAGCAATTACGCTAAAATATATTCTTTATTAGGACATTCTGTTGCAAAGCAGACTGAAATAAAAGGTTCATTAAATACAGCATACTCTGTCTGCAGAGGTCTGGAGTGCATGCGCAGGTTGGAGCTGTATATATGCGTGGGCAGTCTGTGGGTGTGGGTGTCTTTTCTGTAAGTGTCTCCAGGGCCAACGCGTTCAAACGAAAGGTTCAGGCTGAATAGCGCTCTGACTCCACAGCTGAAGCTGGAAATGTGGGCAGTTCCTGACTAATAAGAGACTTTATACAGTGTTTTTTTCCAGGAGTGAAATGTGTGAAGAGTGCCACTTTCATTTTCCATGTGGGAGATGATACTTAAACTTCAACTGACAGAGAAGAAAAACCAGTGATGGCCTGCGAGATGAGCAGGACAGAGTGATTGGCCCTAAAGCCACCAGACAAAACACAGATAGACAATATCCAGAGCTTCTTGTCCAGCATTTAAAAATAATAAGGCACAAAACTAGACATTTTAAAAGAAACAGTCACAAGTGCTTTCCTACTGTATCAACAAATAGCCAGCTCTGAGAGATAGTCTGCTCTGTTTGTTTAGCCAATGAAATGAGGCCAAAGCCATTTCTGCTAAATTCAATGTAATCTAGGAGCTATTGTTACTGACAGAAATATAATACTGAGCTGCACCTAGAACAGCTAAGACAAAAATGCCATCAAAAATGACACGCTTTCACATACATGCTTTGAAATACCAAGACACAGTAGTGCCATATACTGTCTGATATCTCGGTTCAAATTCAGAACTTCATCTAACTGATGAAATGCTGCACAATCTGGAGAGAGTAGCAGACATCCATTGTTCTTCTCACCAGCTGCCAACACAACCTCACATCTCGAGTCCTGACCGCACTCTGATCTCTGGCACCTGGTGAGGCGGCAACAGTAAAATGTAAAGAATCTAGTGATCAGAGGGCCTCATTGAGAGAGATTAGAGAATGGAGGGGAAAAAAACAACAACCACTTGTCATGGCACTTAAAAGAAAATCAAATTAAAGGTGCCGGGGGAAATAAATCTTCTCTTTGTTTTCCAGCAGTTCCATTACAGCTAGATAAGAAGCTGGCAAATTAACACCAAGGGGATGTGGCCATCTGATCAGTGTTAGTGATGGTGAGAAAGATATTTTTATATGGCTGCACAAATCGGCTCTTAAGATTGTATAGCCAGGTGGATGTGAGTGAATGTAAGTGTGTGTCTTTAAGTAGCTCTGTGGGTTGTTGGAGTAAAGGGGAGGAGAGATCAGGGCCTTGATCAAACACATTTTTTTTGCTCGAGTTGCCTTTGAAGCCTAACACTGCTTAAAAAACCTGCCGTCAGGTATCAAAGCAAAAACATTATTCTAGCCGATTAAACATTGATTTAGATCTTTATTACTCATGTTGCACCAATTACCAGCAATGGGGGTCAGCACAACACAAATTCCTGTAATGTTTACATTACTGTTCAGGAAAAATCATCTGGTAAAAAAACAAAATTGAATACAAGGTATGAATGTATTCCTCTATATATTGTGTGGGTATGAATGTATTCCTCTAACCATGTCCTGATATATTATAGGAGGCACTGCCCAAAAGGGACCTCTCATTAATTATTCCTGTAGGAAATACATATGCAGTCTGCAGTTGCTGAATAATCTCTGTTTAATCAAGGAAGGACATAATGTAACAGAACACCTACATAAGTGATATACTACTGTGTCTTTGAAGAAGTGATGATAAGGTTAAGGCAAGAGGCACAAAACAGATGATTTGTAGCTGTCATCAAAAGTAACATATGGCACATTCAGACATTTCAGACAGAGATGGTGGTAGAGAGGTGAATGTTACAGATTGCAGCTTTAAGATATAAAAATAAGCTAAACTGAACAGTGTATATACTGTAAAAAGATGTAACAGTGATAATTCTGTAATGCACAGCATTAGGAAGCAGGCAGTGTGTCTGCAGACAGAGGCAGAATTCTTTGCTTGGCTCCAGCTATGGTAATGAGAGCACCTAATGGGGGAGCTGTGCACCATAGCAACTCATCTATCAATAGAGTCAAGACCTGCTACATTGTAGCATATTTTTTCCAGTAATTCCGCTAATTAAATGGACTCTTATGAAAGAACCTTTATTGCAGACCGAACAAAAAACCTATTACATTTCTGATCCACAAAAATGTATGAGATTGTTATGCAAATGCTATCTAGAATGTTAGAAATCTCCTAAATGCAATTTCTAATTAAATGAGAACAGTCAGAAGAGGTTGAATTCAAAATAAGACAGATGCCACAGAAATTAAAGGTGCGCTCATAGTAGACTTTAAGTTGTATACACATGTGAATGCAGGGACACAAGGAAATTTGTAGTAGTTTAGTTCATCTACCAGTGCTCATATCTGACCTGTGAACCTGTATAACAAAAGATTAAATTGACCAAGAATCTGAAGTCACAGATTGAGATGTGAAAATGTTAGATTAGATTAAGTAACAAAATGTTAAAAATGTTATTTTGAAAGTTCTAGGAACACTCAAAACATCCAGTTTTTTAGACGTTCTATTAATGCCATCGCTTAGTTATAAGTACATATTGTTTTGTAATTCTGTAACGTTTTTAAAATGTTACACTTACTACTTAACAATAGCATTTTTGATATATACCCTTAAAGTTCCACAAACATTACTGCAAGAATGTTTTTGACAGCTGAGAGAATGTTTAGAGAATGGCAGTCAATGTTCTGAAAACGTTCCCTGTTAGCTGGGAGTATACACAATTAAAAACTAACTTGTTTGCAGGAAAGTGGCCTAGGTTGTATTGGTTATTGTTATTTAAAATGTATGTGTAGAATATGACATAATATCCTGTTGTCCATATTAAGTGTAAATTAAGGAACATCATAAGGAACAGATAACAGAAGGAACATAAAGAACACAATAACATCTGAGCTTTATGTTTTATGTTTTGTAATGTGATATCTGATGATACTAGCATCAATACATTTCTTCCTCGAGAACAAGGAAAAAATCAAAACAAGTCAAAGCTTTTGCGATATGCTGACAGTGGATAGAGTGCTGAGAGGGGAAAATAATAATCTCGATAACAACGAATTCAGAGGAAATTAAAAAATAATAAAAGCATTTAATTTAATGATTTCAGCTTGAACTATTTCTCATGGGCAGGGAACAAACAATTTTGAGATATTCATAGGCATTTCTAAGCAATAAAAATACAACAACAAAACTAAATTCAGGAGAGCTGAAAAAATAAGAAGAGAGATGATAACATCCAGGATGATTTCAAACGTGAAACAAATGAGCTACAATTTACTTTAATCAGCAGTTTATAGAAAGTCAAATAAACAACTCCACCCGTTCCCTCAAACCGTGACCTAACAGCGACAGGTGCTTAAGCAGCAGGCTAGGGTCTGTTTACATCCGGACTAAAAGCAGCCTGGCAATAGAGTCTAACGGCTGGATTTCATTAGGACTCATCTGTGTGGAGAGCTGTTATAAAAGGGAATAGACATAAATTTACTCTATATGCCGGCCATGCTGAAAATTCACGAAATCTTCAAACCTATGCAGAATGCCACACTTACTACAAATGCATTTTTACTGCTACATTAATGCACTTCGCCGCAGGAGCTGGCTTCCGTGCACAATGGCTAAGCCCCCTGAGCGCTGTTCTTGCTCTTACAGCTTCCAGTCTTGACTAAAAAGAAGCTCACTGGGACTGTGCACTTTACGCTTTCCCTGATTCAGGTTTTTCACCATCTGTTGGAATGGTAATGGCAGCCTTGCTGAACACTACTGTGTGCTGCAGTTGAGTCTGAATTCTTCAGAGAAGCTTGTCATTAGCTACACTAGGGCATCATTAGCTGAAATATCGGGTCTCCGCAGATACAAGTTTAAAAGGGCCTCAGCGTGTGTGATTTTTAATTCATGTACAGGTCTATAAATAACTTGCTGGTGAGGCAAAGCCATTCACCTGAGAGCCACAGATCAAACTGCTGAGAGAACAACTTCTCTCTCTCTTGCCCTCTTTCAATCTCTGTTTCTTATTTTCTATTTCCACTCTGTTTCTCTATATATAAATATGTGTATTTGGCAAAGCAACGTACAGCATTCAAGTTATACATTTGATCAGTATGTATATTCCCTGGGAATCAAACCCACAAGCCTTGCGTGGCTAACACAATGTTCTACTAACTGAGCTACAGGAACACCATTTCAGCTACAGGAACACCAACTGAGATACAGGAACACCACGTAGGAAGAATATAACAATTACAGTTACAATCTAGTCCTCTAATTTGATTGGACAAGGTGTTCCACGAGTGCTGATATTTAGTATGAAAACACTGGAACATTTCACTGTTTTTATCAGTCTGCTTGTCTGTGTTCATGGTATTCCAGAACATAGTATGTACAATTTTAGGATTATAGTGTAGAAATTTAATTGTATAGCTTAACTAAATACCATTTAAATGAATTATTTGCACATCTGTAACCCTTGCGATGTTAACTTCAGTTAAAACAAGTCATACTTGCAGCTTAAGTAGATTTAAAGCATAACTGTCTTTTGAGCAGTGACAGAGGCCAAGGAAAGCAAGTGGAAAAAGAGCCCATCTCTGGAACTACTGAGTGTGTGGAGATATTTTCCATCCATTAGTTGAGTGTTAGGCCATGAAATACACACACACAGACTCATGCGCAAACACCCAGGCAAACATATAATTCAGTTTCTATATTTACACTTAAGTAATCACTTCACATCAAGATCAATGTCATTGTTTGTCACACTGAGCTTTAAAATCAAGCACGAGAGAAATGCAATCCTTGCTCTTAGTGATGCAAGTCACACCAAAATGTAACACTCTGAATTAACTAACAGTGTGAATTGGGATTTTAGTCACAGAAACTTAGATTGCAGGATGACTCAAAACATCAGGCTACCATTTGCAAATGTAATGCAGTGCACAATGTCTAGACAATTTAGAAAACAAAACATGCAAGTCAGTTGTTTTGGTATCATTTTGTAACCATTGTTTAGACCTGAACTTACAGTGCATGTTCACTCAAAAGCAGAGGAACAGATTGCAAGAAAACTATATATCTAACGTATTTTAAAGATATTTTTTAAGATATATTTATGGCAAAAATTAAAAAGGGGCAAAAACACACTTTTAATTATTATTCAATGCAATCGAAAGATTTTGAACACAATTAAAAAGGAAAAAAAAATATCCACTGGTAAAAATGTCTCTGTTGCTCTATTCCACAGTTGAACTGCTCTGTATAATCTAAGAGTCTTTGCAGGTGTAGACCTTGTGTTTTGGCCCTAGTCTAGAGCTGAGATATAGTGCAGGGAGTCTGATCTCTGGCTGTGTATACACACTGGAGTGAGGGGGCTCAGGTTTGTTTAAGTGTGTGGAGGCTGCAGCCTCTTGTGTTGTTGTGCTGAGAGACACATGCACTACGTAATGGAATCTCTGTAGTCTCGTGTCTGGCTCTCGTAGAGGCCTCCCATCCATCCTAATACAAGCGTCTGGACGCCTGGACATGATCACACTTCTCCTCAGCTCTGGGCTTCTTACACTGACACAGGAGCTGAGAAAACCAAAGCCTGCTACTACTTACAAGCACATAAGCATGCATGCACACACACAAAGATTGATCTTCAGGCTGACATACATCAATGCAATGAAACAGTTGTTAGCAAAAGGGCTTTTTGCAAAGGCCTTGGTTTTGTTTCAAATGTTTGTTTTTTAACCACATGAGAGCAAAAGACACAACTTACTTGCAGAGTATATGCATTTACAGTCTTCAAAGCACATAATTTAGGCTTACTACCGGAAATCTACATGCTTACAATAAAATTATTGAATTTATTAATAAATAAACTAATGAATGGGAAAACACGGTACTCAAATGTTGTGTATGTCCTTGAAAGTGTGATCTTTAATATCCATTTTGGAGCTTGAAAACAAAGAGCTTGCATGGAAAATTAAAGCATGTGCATTCTTCAAAACTTCTTTACACCGTGGAAAAACAGTGCACAGGTTTAGAAAAACATGAATGTGAGCAAATAATGAAAATTTTTCATCTCTAATAAATCATGTTGTATCCTAAAAGCTGACAGTACTGTGTTGTTCTGCACAGTAAAGCTTTCAGCATAGTAATGAGACAAGCTCAAATGAAAGACAAAAGCTTTTAACATGAAAACCTACTAAGAGAAAACAGGACAAGAAGAGAAAGAGGCAAAGTCAGAGAAAAATAAGAAGAACAAACAACAAATTAGATGAGCAAACAGCAAATGATACCCCACAGAGAGAGGAAACAAGAAGCAGAGAGTTACTGTAATGTCAGCAGATGATGTGTGAACATGGAGGAAGTGTGTGACATCTGCGTTTAGAGCAGAAGATCGTAAGCAGTGTTAAAAAATGCAGTTCAGCAAGAACCATGCATGTATGTTGATGTATCACTGTCACATCCAGGTCTCATGGGAACTTTGTGAAGTGACTGAGGAGGCAAAACTGCCCTCATTTCCTCCACCTCAGTATAGTCCCAAGACAATGCATGACAGAAATTGATCAGGCACTTCACTGGAACATGAGAAAGTGATAGAGAGGGTGAGGATGCAGTGACATGACTGAGATGCTGACTGGTATAGAGGAGTAAACAGCAGTGAATTGGAGCTGAGCTGAGCTAGCAAATCAAGCTGCTGTGTGAAATTCATGAAAATTTTTAAGTGAAAACTGCATGGACTGTTTAACTTCTGTTTAACTGTTTCAGAATTGTCTTATTAAAGCAAATAGCATTCTTAATCTTCTTGTCTTTTGGTAAAAAAAATACATTAAACATCTTTAAAACAAGACAAAAAACTGTAAGATTATAAGACAGAGAACATGGTTATATCTTGGAGTAATTCTTTTTCTTAGATCTTTGGAAATTGTTTCTTTTTCATTATAAGCATAAATGTTCGATTTGTCTGTGGGGTTGGAAAAATAAACTTAATTATAAACACTATAAACACAAGATATGTTCTGAAAATATATTTTAATATCTTTACCTCTTAATCATTTTTTTGTTTGATTTAATGAGGTTTGGATATTTTTACAGGAAAAAAGACAAAAACACTGTGTTTGAAAACAATGCCTCAGAATCCAGCTGGATTATTGTCATCTTTCTCCAAAGAATAGAGATGAAATACAGTATTTCTACAATGCATGTTAAAGTGAAGGAGCTTTGGATACTACGTATAGTACAGTACTGTATATTCAGTATTGTAAGAGGATTGGTTGTAAAGCAGGCCCTCAGTCTCATTGAGATTGCTGTCACAGTTTGGACACAGTCAAGTCTCTAATGCAGCCATAACAGCTTATTTTATGTCAGTCTCTTGTACAGTATTTGTGTGTGGTTGGGTGTAGAGGGAGAGGAGAAATACAACAGAAGTGTGAACATTTACTCTCTATAACATGAGACTTTGGGTATCACAAATGTAAGTAGTTAGCATCACCATTACACTGAACAAATAACCATGTCAGGTTCCAAAACTATAACATTTCCAACAGCTTACTGCCTCTCTCTCTCTCTCTCTCTCTCTCTCTCTCTCTCTCTGACTCTCTCTCTCTCTGACTCTCTCTCTCTCTCTGACTCTCTCTCTCTCTCTGACTCTCTCTCTCTCTCTCTGACTCTCTCTCTCTCTCTCTCTGACTCTCTCTCTCTCTCTCTCTCTGACTCTCTCTCTCTCTCTCTCTGACTCTCTCTCTCTCTCTGACTCTCTCTCTCTCTGACTCTCTCTCTCTCTCTGACTCTCTCTCTCTCTCTCTCTCTCTCTCTCTCTCTGACTCTCTCTCTCTCTGACTCTCTCTCTCTGACTCTCTCTCTCTGACTCTCTCTCTCTGACTCTCTCTCTCTGACTCTCTCTCTCTGACTCTCTCTCTCACTCTCTTCTTGAAGCTCAGATGAATGTTCAGGAAAAGCTTTCCTCATATTCTTTGAATTCTGAATGTTAGGATCAGAATCAAATGCTAAATAATTCCATTGTCCTAATGACAATAATGTAATAAAATAATACTTCACATTTTTTTGTCTGGCAAGGAATATTTGTGGCTTGTAATTTTTTGGAATGCAGCAACACTCTCTTGGGGGTACGTATTAAAAATCTTCATTGTTATTTAAATGCCAAAATCTGACCCCAACCAATAACCTCCCTCCTGCCACCTGAGATTGACCTCTCCTGCCAAGCAGCTTTATGAGTTATGGGCGGTGGGTGGTTGACCTCTGCCCCTGATTTAGTTTCCATCTCCTGTTAGTAAGGCCACACTGTTTGCCTGAGTCTTTTAAGACCCACTACATCTGGAAAACATTTCACCAGTAAGCTGCTATTCCATTACCCGGCCCTGCGATCACCTATACCACTTGAACACATGCATGCTTTAACAGGTAACAAACTCACTCCAAGCCCTTTTCAAACAGCCAGCAGTCCACTTTGAGTGCTTTTACACCAGGCCAGTGAAAGGGCTAATAAAATGCCCATCAGAAACCTGAGCCTGTGGAGCTCAAAGGACCATCCGGGTGAGGAGCAGGTCAATCGGCCTCTCATCCAGCTGCCCCTCATCCAGCTGTGTGGACCGGACGAGATGTGAAATGTGCAGGGGCACAGGGAATGTGGACCTTCTCTGAACAACGCTGATGAAAAATGTAAAAGTACAAGACAGTGATATCTGTTTAAGTTCTCATGTAGCCCAGTGGTAGCGCATTGCGTTAGCAGCGCAAGAGGTCGTGGGTTCGATTCCCAGGGAGTACATGTGCTAAGAAAATGTATAACTTCAATTCACTGTAAGTTGCTTTGAATAAAAGCGTCTGCCAAATGTGAATGAATATAAGTGTGCTATTGCTTTTTTTAAATATAGACTTACATCTATAAAGACTTATTCTGTGCAACCACCTAGACACCTTAGACTTAGAACACCTTGGCAATCACACAGCAACATCCTGGCAACCACCCTTGCATCATGGCTACAAGTTGGCTACCATTCTGAGAATGTTGGCTGATGTTCTGATAATACTGGCTAACATTCTCTAAAAGTTCTTCAAAAGTTCTCCAAAAGATGTCAAAAAGATTTTTGAGGTAACAATAGTATAACTTTTTTAACATTACATAACATATATATCAGCTGGGAAGTACCACACATTTTCATTGAATGTAACAAAAGTCAAGGCAGTATTATTAGCGGCTATGGTGAGGTACATATTAAGGCTTTTGGAATGGGGTGTTTTGAATGGCAGCAGTTGGCTGGAATGTGACATGCAGACATGACATAGTGTGAGTTAGTAACAGCTGTCAGACAGAGACCTGCTGGGAGAGAGGCCGCATATCACAGCCAGCCAAACCAATGACTCTGGGCCAGAAACAGCAGCACAGGCCAGACTGCCACATGGAACAGGGTAAGGACATACCACCACTTAACACAGAATCTGTGTTCTGTGGGAAAAAGACATATGAGCTGGATTAAGACAGCACCATATGGGCACAACATGAAGGCAGCAATATTTCTTCACAAACTTCACTGCTGCTATTTGTGATGAAAGCGGTACATTAAATTGCACAAACAAAAGCAAAAAAACGTGTACACGTTCAAAAACATACAATACAGTAAGAAAAATGAAACCACTAGGTTACCACTCACCACTGATTTTGTAAACACATAAAACCCTTTATTTAACAAACAAAGGAAATTGTGATGCATTTCAGTTTTTGACCCCTTTAACAACAAATGCTCTGAGGTGATTTGCGTAATTTTTAAAATGCTTTATGCCATCCAGGCTTAATATTCAGAGATGGCTATAAGAGAATCATTGGTAGGTTACATTCCCAAACAAGTGTAAACAATGTGGCTCTCAGTGAGGTGCTATGAAAACATTACTAGGGCATTTTACAGTTGTTAAGGCTTTTAAACAAACACCTCACTGACATGTAACTTGTTTTGTTTGTTCTATGGGCATGATAGACACCGAAAATCATGTGGCTTGATGAAAAAATAAGTGCTATTATGTTTAAAGCAATTTATTTCACCTGATTTTGTTTTTATTTATCATTATATCCGAACAATTTGTATATTCCGTTTCTGGGTGTAACCTGATAATTTTTTTACTTTACAGCTACTGACAAACACATAATCTGATTGCCCGAAAAACAAAAAGAAAGACGTGCTTCATGGAAAAAGCTAAACAAAGTGTTTTTCCCCTTCTTAAACTAATCCAGAAGACAATGATGTGAAGGTTAAAGAATTCCTTGTGACACTGTGTGTCTATGCACCATCAGCGAAACATCTGCTCCATTACGGCAGAGTCTGTCAGTAGAAGCCGAGTCCTCAATTATATTACTTTTCCATTTTGTCTTCCACACTTTCCACCTGTCCTGCTTTCACCCATTCCATGTCTTCCTTCTTTATTCCAACCCAAAACCTGCACTGACCTGTCTCACTGCCATGATTTACAGGTGCCACAGTGACTGTGACTGTTTTAATGTATATTTATGAATGTGTGTGTGCAGGTATGTGTTTGTATCTGGTGGTTAAGCAAATCTCTCAGGGATTCAAGAAAATAATCAAATAGATTGTATTCTGACAGACCCAGTGACCTCAGCACAATGTTTTGCATGTTATTTTGCATTGTAGTTCTGACAACATTTAGAGCCCTGGTTAACCTTCCAAGCAAGAGTCAGTTCGGGACATTTAATCCCCCACCTAACTCTGACACTATAGGTGGGGGATTTCACACCCCACTATTTCCCTCACTCTGTCATCATACTGATTGAGAGATAAGTAGTAAAAACTGTGCTGGGATACAGATGGGGATGGTGGTAAGCCCTGTCCATATAGGACATATAATGACCTGTCTGCTGCCCACTATGATCTATTTTAACCACATGGCTTCCATTTAAAGCCATTTAATATTCTATAGCCAACAACCCACAAGAGCAGTTCAGTTCCTGATGATCTGTTCAGCGTTTCATGCATTATGCATACACATACTGAAATTGTGCAGCCCAACAAATAAAGACAGGTGTCAATCTTTAAACAAATAAATTAAATATTTCAGGATAAAATGCAAAACCCAGGACCATTTCAGAAGACATCTATCACAAACCTCAGCAGGTCTGAGAACAGGATCATTTAATAAGCTGTAAATCACAATAATATAATTAGCTACTAAGAATGTTAATGATGGGTAACAATTTACAGCTCTGTATTTTCTCCCGTCTTCATCATTTGCTTGTTTCAGGGCCCACAATGCATAACTTTCTACTTTTTGATTATGACGAGTTCTCTAACCCAACAGCTGCTAAGAGACCTCAGCGCTCTGCAGGCCTCTAACCAGCTCACGTCAGCCGCTGGAAGCAACATTTAGCAATGCATATGAATGCTGACAAACTCCTCATGTTTTTGCAGAACTGCTTCAGTGTGAGAGCAAAGACAAAGGTCAGCTTAAGACAGTATATAATCGTTGCTTTAAATATTGAATCACTCTAATTAAACCAGCAAGTTTCTTCAGTTCATGAAGAGAACGTTATATTTCATATGGTTTAGCACAAACTACATTTACAGCAGTAAATGTAAACAATGTAATACTATTAGAGATGTATATTTCAAGCACTGAATGTAGCCCTTAAACATGTGTAGAATGAAAGGGTGAAAGAACAAGGCCATCTGAAAGTTTACACATCGAGGTAAAGCCCTGTGTGTTTAAAAACAGAATTTATACCTTTGTACACAGGAGCATGCCACAAGATGAAAAACGATTATGAATTGACTCTGCACTTCTTGTAAGTCACTAATCGTATGTGACAAATGTATAACAATGATCATGTTAACTCCACTGTACAGAAGGTCACATTTCCTTGCTTCTATTAAGAATATGGGATGCACTTGCATACAGGAATACAGAAAATCACGCTATTATAACATGGATCATCAGATTTTAGACAAAGCTGTAAAATTGATGCCAGCTAGAATGCATGCTGTCATTAGTCCTCACATTGTTATATCAACAATATAACAAAATAATAATTTGAAAAAAACAAAATATAAGCATTTTATTAACTAGTGGTCTCACCTCTGGATGCTACTGTACTGAAGGGCTTACTCATACTAAGTACTTTGGCCAAGGAGCGTAATGCAGGATAGAGGCAGCATTTTAATTTATATTGAAATGCTGGTGTTGCCAAGGTACGCAGTGTAATTATTCTGTGTTACCACTGTATGCACAGACACACACATCACACAGCAGCAGCAAAACAAGCGCACTCAACCATCTTCCAGCGATGTTAGTCTGGCATGTTGTTTACTCAAGCCTAACAATGCATCTACCCATCAACAACTGACAGGTGCTCTTAAACAGAGCTTTGTGTCTAGAAACCCTATTCTTTACCTTAACAGCCATCCCATTAAGGAATCCCTACCTCTATCCAAATGGAATGGTCCCACAGTGCCCTGAGCAAACCACAGGGACTAAATCAACCAGGAAGACTGAAAGACAATGAAAACAGCCCTGTAATGTACAGTCTACTCAACATTTTTCATGATGAAGGGGAAAAGTAAGGACAGAGGGGTGAAAAACTGGGAATATCATGTGAAATTACTTCAGTCTGCAGATGATTTCCTTTTTTGCTCGGCCACATTAATCATCGTGTTAATTGGCTAATTAATCACCCACTGCAGTAACCTTTCCACTAGGTGCTCCCTGCACTCATGAGATGGAATTCCCCATCGCCAGTAAATGAGGTTAATGCTCATACATCCACACCCACACTGTCTGATTGGCTTGGTTGGTTTGTGTTTGCGTTGTGCTGTGTGTGTATCTATTGGTACTGCTCCAATTACACAAACACAAAATAACCCTGAAGCCCTCTCTCTTCCAATATCACAACATTTATAGTAGAAACATCATCTAATAAATTATGGTATCCCACTCAATAGTAATGATGAAAAACAATAAATAGACACTCTTTATGATGTGTGAAATATCTCCACAACCATGTTAAATGACCTACACAATAACAGAGCATGCAGAGAGTATTTAACAATAATTGTAGTGCTTAAATGTTTTTTCCATGTTTACTGGAGATGGCTGTCATATTCAACTGATATTAATATTCAATTGAATTTCATTTATATATATTTGTAAAACATAGTTCTGCTGAACCTCAAATGGCTAAAAAACAAAACAATTTAAAATGTTGCATTTTGGAAAACAGAACTCATAGTAAACTCTAGCCTACCTAAACTTCTTGCTATATTGCAATCCAATTAGCTCACTTACTGTATTACATAACTCTTATTTAAACTTTGCACAAATACAGACTTTAGAGCTTCAAGTCGTTTGCGTTTCTCATAGATAATTTGCACTGGCGGTATGTGACATGCTTTGTGTTGTAGCAATAAATTGGATTAGACTACTAAAGACTTGAGCTACAGCACTAGGGCAGGCCAACATCGATGAATTCCCCCCTTTTCAGCACATGTAATCCTGTCTGGGAGACACACAGATCACTGAATCCCATACAATACAACTCTATTAAACAGGCATATAACCACCCCAAACCACAGGACAATGTATCAGAGCTCTGGACTAAACAGACGGTAGGAGTTTAGACAGGTTCATTTGTAAATGCACTGAGAGCTGTGCTAACTGCCCTCTGTGTTGTCTCAGTGGTGGGTCAGTTTATGCGATCAGTTCAGTGGTCTACAATTACCTTTAGTCTCTGAGTTCTCTTTTTCTAGTCCTGTAATTTCTGTTATTTTCTGTCTTGCTTTTCTCTCATACCTTATACTACACCAACATTTACCTACAATTACCTTTTAATTTTGTTCTCTGCCTGAACAAAACATCTTCAGTTCTCTTTCATATGCATATTTCAGTTCTCTTGCAATTTACCTATTTTCCATTTTTCACATCATTCACTGTTTTTTTCCATTTAGGTAAGGGGTGCCCAGCTAACAGGGAATCTTTTTTAGATGTATACAATGTCTTAAAACCTGGCTTTTTTTATAATATTTTGAATGTTCTTAGTACTTTCAAAATAACATTTTTAAGTTTGTGTTACTTAATGCAAACATTAGGGAAATGTTCTTACAACCTAAAATTGTTAGCTGGATAAGCTCTAATCAACATGTCTCCCAGCTGTGATTCTGTTGTGTCTTGTTGTGTCTAAGGACAAAAAAATTGCTTGTCACTGCAATCTTGTAGCATCGTTTCTAATTAGAACACAGTGTTACAGAACAGTGATACAGTCACAGCTTGTGATTATAGCCAATTTGGATGTGAGCTTAAATGTCTGTCCTTTTGAGACTGTGTGTGTATTTGTGTAAGAGAGGGAAAGTATGTGTTTTGCCATATCCATGCTTGTCTCTGTGTGTTACCAGTGCAGTGTGACTGAAAGAGGATTATCATCATTACAGATGTTTATTGAACAAGAAGGCAAACAGTTTGTGAAGCAGGTAGAGCATTGTGTGCTTAAATCCTGAATAAACAATTCTCATTAAACCAAACAGTGCTGTTTATTGGTTCTATCTCGGCTCTGTCATGCAGGGTGTATCACTAGTGCTGTAACAGACCTCACCCCAGGGCCGCCCTAATCTATTCTGCCCACATTGTTTAAAGTCTCACAGCAGGCTGACTGACCTCTGCAATCTTAAAGAGAGGCTTCATTCAAGTATTGAAGTATTCACCAGAAAAACCTGCAATTTAATTACTACACCCACAATCCAGTTTAAGCAGGTGCTAAATGTGATGGTATAGAGTATTTGAGTACATACGGTACATTAAATCACTGTCATTTTTATAGGGCACACACACCTCTATTCTATGTAAATTTGGCTTATTAAAGGACGCTTACCTTATTTAGAATTGGATGTTTGTGTGTATTTTCTGTTGATCATGGCAGTAATTTATCAAATAATGGAAAACACACCATAATGATACATATCCAGTCTTATAGATGAGCATTTTAAAATGGCGATTCAGCTGCTCACCATGGTGGACCATAGCTAAACAGAATGCTTAATTGCAGCATTCTGCTAAATCCAACACAACCTAGCACTAAAAGAAGATCAAACCTGCAAGATGAAGCTGCAACATACCAAGTTTTCTGGGCATGTTTGTGCCATTACCTGATTTGCATAATTCCTCCTGTTTGTGTACAAGAGTGAATTAGTTTGCAGGTGTTTGTGTGTGTATATTTTCTACTGCTCACAAAAGTACACCAGATTTTACAAATTCAAACTAATCTGTGAAGGAGAAGAGCAAAGAGCAGAGAAGATCTTTTGAGTTGGAGTAATCAGTTCAACATGGAAAGCACAGCATACAGAGAGCGTTGAAGGAAGTCTTGGAATTTCCGTCGTTGCACACTTGTCTGTAGTCACAGCTTTAAGGTTTCTATGTGGGTCTTGTGTCAGTCAAAGCCTGAGTGTGTTTCAGCATTAATGCGTCACAGGTGTTCAGTGTGGTGGACTTTAGGTGAACAATTTCTAGACAGACTCTAAGAAAAAAACTTGCCTCTAAAACACATGTACTGTCCTCTGTGTGTGGACCAAAACCTTAATTCATGCACAGACAAATCACAAATCCCTTCACTAATGGCTCTCCTCTGTCAACCTGGAATAGCTGCATACAGATTGTTCTGCCTCTGAGTATTACATTTAATTACAAAACAGCATGAAGGAGATAGTTTGTGGGTGGTGGATTTTGATAGTTGGGGTATACAGAGTAACTGAAACTATACAAGCTGAACAGTCTTTGCCATTTGCCTCTGATGGAACTGATAAAGCAGATACATCACACATAGCACACATAAACACTTCTCTGGCCTAAATTCATTTGACCTTTGCTTTAAAACAATCCAGCTATCAGTTGCAAAATTACTCAAAATCAATATATTTTTAAGATTATACTGGATTCTGTAAAGCGCAGCATATATACTGTATATCACATACTGAACGTGGAGTGTAATTTTCTCTAGGGGTAAAAGGCCCCACTGCTAAATCACCAGAGAGGAATCCACAAGTGAATGTGGCTAAGAGCAGGAAATGACCACTAGGTTATCATCACCATTTTGACTGACCGACTCATTCTCCTCCACATGCACCCCCCAACCCCTCCAAAACCAATTACTGGAAGTGTATTTACAATATGAAATATTCTACTGTGGTTTTGTAAGCAGCAATAATATGAATTGTTATACAGTGGGAGTAGTCAGTAAAGTAGTTGTCAAGTAGCTAAACAAGTATACAAGTAGGAAATATCGTAAAATAGTTTGGCAACCACAACAATTAATCTTTGCATAATATACCTAAAATTTTTGGTCCAATGAGATTTTGTTGTGGGCGGAGCTTCTCAAAGAGACACTACAGACATAAAAATCAAGAGACTGACAAAATGTTGCTTTGAGTTTGTTTTTGTCACAAATGTAACTGCAAAAAATAAAGTTAATACAAGCTCTACATATAAACAGCATTTTTCAAGCCTAACATAGAAACATTGACTAGGCTGTGTTGGGGGGTGGTCATACTGAGAGTTGAGGAGAATAATTGCAGACGACTCACCTGTCATAACAGAAGTTGAACGGAGCAGGCAGCTATTCCACCGACTAATACCCCCATTAATGAGCAGCCATTACAGCAGCTGAAAATAGCTCCGGAGGGGCAGCAAGACTTAAAATGTGCTCTTTTAAACATAATACTTAGATTAAAAGCAAATCAACATACAGGTACACAAAAGCCCCTGTAAAGGAAATGAACGCTGCACCTTTCAACTGTGCTAAAGACCAACTTCCACCGCTGTTAGAATTGTTATTGCAGTAACAAAAAAAGCTGCAGCAATTTATTTAATTTTCTCTCATTGACCAAGAACTGCATGCATGCAAACATAATTATCTTGTTTCTTTCCAATGATTGCTCTTATGCTGAAATGAATCTAGTGCTTGTCAAAGCAGCAGGAATGTTAATGCTGTGTTTGGCTGGCTGTGAGAGTATTCTGTGCTAGGGAGAGAGACCAGTGTGCTTTTCCACAATCAAACAGAGCGAGTTCGGTCCAGTGGGCTGTAAAAGTGAAACCCAGAGTGTTGGTGAGTGGTTATACCGTTTTAGACTCGCTGGCTAAACTCAAACCCAGCTAACTCTATAATAAGGAAATGATAAGGAAAGCAAACACTCCTCTCTTTCTATACTACATGGCGAAATGCATGTGGACAACCCCTTCTACTGTAATAAACAGATTTGTCTGGGCCACTTACAGTGAAGATAAATCTAAATGGCTAATGGCTTTCAACTTTGTGAAAATAGTTTTGGGAACTTGCTCTTCTGCTCTGATGTGACAGGGCCCCTGTGCACAAAGCGAGGTTCATAAAGAACTGGTGATGTGAAAGAACTGACCTCCAAAAATCCCAGTCCTCAGAGGCAAGCCAGGAAAATGATAGGGGTATGGCAGATAATAAAAACTAGATTAGAACTTACAACGCTCATATAAGCACCACAGCCCAACATGTAACTGTAAGGCTGCATTTTCAGACTTTCATAAAATACAGCTAGGGTCCAACTAAACAAACCAATACATTTAACCATACAAAGCAAGTTTATTTTTAGCAGCACATGATCTTCATTTTCAATGCTGATGACATTGTGTGCTCACAAGGGAAATCAAATATCAAACATTTAATGGTAAATAATCTATTGAGAAGATGTGATTTGCATTTCAACCACAACTCTAAATAAGAACCCTGTTTACTTAATGCTTAATAATTATGTAAATGCTTTATTCCCTACAATGTGTTGGCTAAGAATCTACTAGCTCCCACTGAGGTGTAGCCCTGCCTCAGACCACAGACCAATTGAGACACAAGTTTACTTACAAATACACATCATTTAAAACATCAACTGTCTTATGAACAACCATACACTGTTGTCAGTTGTATAACTGAATTCTGCAGTAAAGTGCCATATTGTTACATTGCTTGGTGACCGTAAACAACATACAGTTAGAGTAAATACTTATATCACAGAGTTAATTACAGAGTTAGGACTGTGATTGTTTCATAGGAATGTGGATCTAGTAACAAGTCCTACTTGGTTAAATAACGTTATACTCGTGTACACTCACATATCCCTATCACTACCTGAACATCCTTCATCACCATGGCAACAGCGTAACTACAGCCAAAGTTTCTCAAGCTCACTGTTGCTTACAGACCTAAAGACACTGCAAGATGGAACAACAATTCAGCTTGCAGGCACAGTGAAAATAATCACTGTGGTATTTAAAGATTCATAAGTCATGACATATAAATAATTTAGCTCCTTTACTGTCCATTTGTGAATCCCTTGGCTTTTTAAATTGGTAGCCTGCAGAGAAATGTAGGCTAGAGGAATACTGACTAAAAATATGAATCAGAAATGTATGTAATAGATCCCATTAAATACCTTTACACTAGCTACAGTTAAAATGTGTGACTGTCTTTATATACATTATATAAGTATCAAACCAAATGGCATTTATGTTAAATAAAAATACCACATTCCTTTCAACATTTGCTAAGAGGACATTCATTAGGTTTCAAATAAAAAATAATAGATATATTAGGACATAGCTGTTTGGATTCTTCTGGCTGTAAAACATGTCCATATTAATGTGATGAATTACATCTGTAGTTGCTTTGCTAGGTCATACATTAATGTGAAACCAGTTAAAAGTTACTGCAAAAATGGCGTACAAAAAATAATTTAGAGAAATGAACATCAAAACTAGCTCAGTGTGCCACTTGACTTGACTTTCTATCATCTAATACAATGAAATTACTTTTAAAAGTAAAAGATTGTAATAATAATGTTTGGATCCACTGTATAACAGCACTGAATTAAAGGCAGGTGGAAAACAACTTTATGAACTGCACTGAAAATATGGAGTTCTTCTGGAGTTTGTGTGTTTCTGTCCTCATTAAATTGTATGTTGTCATCAGGTTGTCTGAAAGCTTGATGTGAACTGGCAAAGAACCTCTGTTAGGAGAGTGTGAAACCATTGCCATGTTATCCCAGCCTGTTTTTAGAACTCTGTCTGAAAATCAATATGGATCCTCTCTCACTCTCTCTCTCTCTCTCTCTCTCTCATTCTGTGTGTGTGTCAAGATTTCTAAGTTCCTAAACACTAAATTTTATTTTTGGCCCATGTATCAATCAATCCAATGTTAAAATATTAACACACGAGAGATGAGAAAGGAGTTGTTATGAAATATGTAAAAACCTACAGACCTACATACAACTGTCCATTTAATCAGAGTGGAGCAGAAGAGGAGTGGAGATCAGTGATATTTCATCTGCTCTGAAGCTGAATATTCCAGATCGGTGACAGAGCAAGCCCATGGCCGAGAGGCTCTTCATCTCTAAATAATTACTAATTTTTTGTCTGTCCTCATCAGCAGTGGGAGGGAAAAAGTAAAGAAATCAATATTACAAAGTATTGTTTTTTTACTTTACAATAATGTACGAATGTTGTAAAGCCAAGAATCTGCATTCTGTTACTTTTTCACATTGCAATTGCAAAATAACATCAAGAAACTTTAAATTATTTCTATTCGACTCAAAAGGCAAACTCAGAACAAGCTAAGAAGAATATAACGTATATAACTACTGTACATCAAGTATGTTCAGATAGAAATTTCTTTGTTACTGACAGTGACATGGCTATGCTCTACACAATTTCTCATGCAATATGTATCACACATTTGAACAGCTAAATATGCAGAACTACCCTTGGTAGTTCTACCTTATAGCTGCTCTACTTTTAATCAATCTTAATTTCTTATCAATCTTTACTTCCTATCCCAGCTAACAGGGAATGTTCTCAGAACGCTGGCTAATGTTCTGTAAAAGTTCTGTCAAAGTTATTAAAACCATTCTTGTTCAACATTAGTTCAACATTGTTTAACATAATATATACATAATTTATTAGTGAAACATTTTTTAAATGTTACAGAATTAAAAAAAGTTTGAATGATGTTCTTATAACAAAGCAATGATATTAATACAACATCAAAAAAACTGGACTTTTTTTACATGTATTACTTAGGAAAATGTTAGAAAATGAGAAAACGTGTAAGAAACGTTAGGAAAATGATCAAAATTCTCTAAAATTATTAGCTGTGATTTTCTCAGAACTCTGCCAGGCCATGCCTGGGAGCGTCACCCGGTCATCACCATGTCAATGCACCACAGAAGGTCAGAGAAAATATAAATGAATGGAGAGAAAGTGAGAAAAGAGAGTGACTTTTATTGGGCTCGGCAGCACACCAGGAGTCTTAGTATTTCCAGATGTGTCTGCAGTCCCATGAGTGTGGCTGCCCTGCTGTCCGTCCACATTAGAACGGAGCAGCACTCTTAAAGTGTTCACAAAGAACAGACACTGTCTCAGCTGCCGCCACAATACTATTCCTGGAAAAGGAGTTGACATCATTCATTTTTCCTACTGAGTGGGCAGCACGAGTAAGTGTTTCATTTCGTTAGGTGTTCCAGCTCTGTGACTGGATGCGTTTCAAAATGAAAGCCATATCATCTAGAGAAGAAAAGGCCTCCATCACTACACTTTTGGAAGCTGAGCGAAAACAGTCCTAAGTCCTTGACCGAGATGTAAATAGTAAGTATTGAGAGTAGTAAATAAACAGTGGATAAAGGTTTTCAGTAGGTCATTATGGTTGGATAGTTAGCAAGACATTCAGACTAACAAACAAACTCAGAACTTCTCTTACAGTGGTAAACATGCAGACATTGTCTTTAGGTTCAGTTCCATTCTCTTGTACCCTGCTCGGTTTTGTAAACACATCTATGTGAATGCCGTATATGAAAGTCTAATTATACAGGCTTCATTAAAACTGATTAGGTATTAATCTTTATTTTTAATTTGTGATGTTCCACATTCTTAGTATCAAGTTATTATTATTATTAAAAACATTATCCCAATTGTTGGAATCTTCTTAGGTCTGGTCATGTCACACTGTTTAATCTGACATTTCCTCAATCATAAAGTATATTTACAATTTAGGCCTACAAGTAAAATTCCCAGACATCACTTATCTCTTAAAATAAATTAATCAACCTGAAAACCACCAAATCCATTTCAAGTATCTTCTGTTCACTTTACTACTGTACAACAATTCCACAGGGAAAGAATATTACCTAATCTCAATTTCTCATTCATTCTGGCTTTCTGTCACATTTCCCTCTCTCTCTCTGTAATAAGCATACCACCCTAAGCCAAGTGAGAACGGAGGGAAAGCTCCCAGGGTTCTCCGGGTCAAGCGTGTGTTTTCCTACTTAGCAGTAAGATGTTTAACCACTGTTTAACCACATTTTTGATTAGTCCTCAGACAAACGCCACCAATGACATTTTCTGGGAAGGAATCGGAATGGCTGGTGGGAAAACAAAGAATGAGAGCAGGTCTCACAGTGTGAGAAAGCAATATGAAAACTTTCTGAAGACATCCTGAAAGTTTTCTGAAGACATCCAGCCAGCTCTGTTTTGATTCTGAACGGCATGGATATATTGGTCCCCAGCTAAACCAAAACTAGGCTGGGCTAGCATGAAAATTATGCTGGGCTAGAATGTTTTGGTCAGCAGGCATGGCAAAACAATGTATGGCTGTTTCATGTAAGAAGGCCTATAAGGTATATGAGACAGTACGGATGGTATGGCCAGAAGAACCAGAATGTTCCAACTGAATGTCTTGACAGGCTGCTGGAAGTAATTATCAGAGGCTTCCTTTCATACTTTCAGCTGCGGTCAGGGAAAGTTATGACAAAAACAGCTTTAAATAACCCACATAACACACTAAAAATCACACATAAGATAATGATTTAATTTCACCCTACCCCATATACAAACCTGCTGATATTATCAGCTTTAGACAACAAAAAATATTTTATCAAAAAAAGAAAGACAGAAAGACAGAGAGAAAGAAAGAAAGAAAGAAAGAAAGAAAAAATAATTAAAACAATTTTTATTTATGAATGGTTTTTCCAACTGCGCACATCTCAAAGATCGACCCACACACACATACATACACACACACACCAAGAGATCTTTGCATAGATGCAAGCACAGATGGGAACTTGCAGGGAAAGAGTGTGTTCTTATGTTCACATAAACGGAATGATGACGTCATCACAGACCACATAACTAGTGTTGTGTGACACTTCAGCACATATTGTACAGTATAAAGTCACAACCACATCTTCTGTATAAAGAGACAGTAACCACAAAGGGTTAAATAACCAAACATTCCTTTCATCACATTTAATATGCTGTAGTGTAACACCACAGTCACAGTTTAGAAACACACACACATTTATTACCAGGCTTATCATTAAACATATGCCAAACAAGCCTCATTTTAACACAGCATTAGAGGACCCTAAGCTGACCATTCATTTATGAAAGGTAAACACAATGTTCAAGCCCTTGGAAAAATGCTGATAATTACATAGATGGGTATTAATGATGGGCTGCTCGTTTATTCACACTGAATATTTGCTTTAGAGTGCTTCACTTAACTGTTTACACTGCATACAGTGCTCATAGATTAATGGAAGCTTATTTCAGGAAGACCTGAAACAGTCAGCAGGTTTATGTTCAGTCAAATTGAATGACTCGTGTTCTCTGAGTAATGTCTTCAGCAGAGAAAAGAGACGATAACTGCTAAAACAATTAGCAGAAATCAGGATTTGTGTGATTTTTTTGGATGACAAAACAGCAATTGAATTGAGCAAGCACAAACATTGGAAGAATTCCCGTCTACATTTAAAGGCCTTAAAACCCAATTCTGTCTGACAATGGGACATAAGACAAAGTCAACCAACCCATGCCTTATTTATTTATTTAAACTTGAATTCCCAGAGCCTGTGTCAAAATAAGGCTGGATCACACCCTGCAAATACTTATAAAGCCCTTTCCAACTGTGAGTCAATTGGATTAAAAATTAAAATGTTTTATGTTGATTTTCTGCATGCTTTATTATAGTTAGCCAAAACTTGAGCCAAACCTGTGCACACACGCACAAACACTGACTGCAAATTTAAACCAAATCTAAGGACATAAGAAGGAAGGAAGGAAGGATTGAAGGAAGGAAGGAAAAGAAAGAAAGAAAGAAAGAAAGAAAGAAAGAAAGAAAGAAAGACACTTTTTTTAATTGGCCACAGTCCCCAAACACTTAGCCATGTAAAGACAGGCTTAGTTGGGCCCCCTCATCATCAGACCTGGGATGTTCAGTCAAGAGCAGGTGTTTTAGCCTAACCAGATGAGTAAAAGTGGGCGTACAATTCTAGATCCAGCCAAAATATTTAGGGAGTTTTTGCCTTGAGGAAGTCTGTACCAGGACAGTCAGTCCCCAAATACAAGCACATGCTGCCTCCTCTTTGACTCCATACATCTCCAAAGAAATTTTAAACAAAGAACTCCCTCCCTGCTTTACAACACTGCATATTCCAAATGAATTTGCCTCCTCACTTCAGAGGGAGTCTCCTAAACCAGGGTGATTGATCTTCCCCTCACCCTTTTAAAGGTCACTTCTCTCATAGAAAAAGCTGCTGGGGTGATGAAGGATGGAAATGTGAAGGTTGACATTCTGTTGGCCGATTAACTTAAATGTGCAGATTTGTTCAGGAAATTAAGGTGACACAGCAATGCAGCGGTTTGTAGTTTCATTTTAACAGTAGTAAAAGTCATAAGAGCATGATATTTCTTTCTTTCATCATCATATTTCACACTACTACTACAGCTACTATCTGAATTCAATTCACATATATTCAATAATTTGATTGCCATGGTATTTTAGGGAAGTATCCCTGGCATTATCTAACATGTCAAATCACTAAAGGAAAGAACAATTCCAACATTTTAATCACCTTTATAAAGGAAGCTGAGGGTGGCAATGCTGTAGAAGCATTATCCACAGACTCCCTTTAGCTCTCACTGTGTGTCCATTAGTTTCAAGGCACTGCTGATTCTCTGCAGACAGCCACCCAAAGTGGTGCACATTACAAAAAATACATCATATTCAAGTGTACACCAAAGCTACAGGTAATATTTACACTATGGGTCTACAGTTACAGTATTGTTTATACCCAAATCTCTGGAAAAGGTAAGAATTGTATCAGTTCAGCCATCCCCAGTGCTACTTGCACTGTCTCAATGTCTCATTCCCTGGTAACCTACTTTATACTGGAAATTCTTGATCCCTGCAAGATGAGCAAGAAATGAAAGCCATTTATCATTCTGCGCAAATGTCAAAACTGCAGACTCTTTTCTGGAGTCATTTATCAGATTGTGTGGTGAGCAGATGCATCAGCTTCAGTGCTTTTATCCACAGTTATAGGTGATCATCAAAGAAAAAACATTAATGACTGAAGTGAGTGAGAGACTGAGTTTGGAGGGAAGAAATCAAATCACAAACAAGATCTCACAGCTCCAGAGCACAAGAGAAGGCTTTAAACACCATGCTACACACCAGACTTTAAAGAAAAATGTCCACTACCATGGTCGTCAGATTATTTACTGACAACATAAATACATATTTATGTTTATTCACCACGCTCTATAAAATTAAACTGAATTTATTAAAGGAATTAAGCAGCATTTTTCATTCAATTCAATGTACAAAGATTTCTTATACAAAAATACAATATCCTACTAGATGCAATTATGTGAGACAGAGCAATTGCTATAATGCTTGCAGCCTGTAGTTGACCCAAAAGTGCAATAAATTGGTATAGCACAGAATATCTTTACAAAACAGTACTGTGGCAGACTAAAGTGCAATGTATTTGTGGAATGTACCATAAACTGTAGACTGAACTGAGCACATCTTATCAACAATTGAGTGGAGAGACACAAGCAAAGAGAAAACATTCACACTGGAACAACATGCGCCAGACACACACGCTCTAGAATAACGTTTACATAAACTGAAATAGCATACGATAGACACACAGACACTAGAATAACATGTCTGACATTTACACTCACTGCAATGACATACTGCATGTCATACTGTACATGCTGGGATAAAAGCATGCAAATCATTTTTTTAGTTAAGTATTTTAGTAGCAGGAACTTAGATCATTGAGTAAATATACAGAAATCACACCTCAACAGCTGTGTCAAAACAAAGAAATTCTCTGACATAAGAACTGTCAACCATTCATGAAATAAAATGACCAAGCCTCATAGTCTGCCCACTGCTCTAAAACCCTTGGAATCTTCTGGAACCTGAGATCAGGGCCAGTTGCCGAGTGGCACAGAGGAGTAAACAACACAACACACATTGGCCTTCAGAGTCAACAGTATCTCATGTCACACCCCATCCCATCAGTGCCTCATTGAAAACACACACTCATGTCATGTAACAAGTCACCAGCTTTAGCTTTGAGCCCCTCACTGGCACCAGTTCTTACAAAATAGACCTAAATAGTGTTTACTTACTGTATAAACCAGTCTTTCTCCAAATTAGTAGTGTGAATAAGAAAGAAGAAACATTCTGTTAAAGAGAGCTGTGCCATGATTTTCCAGGTGGATGCATGAAGCCACTTGCTTGTGGGACAAGATTTTCACATTTTCTGTGCTGATTTAAATGGTAAATATGAAAAAATATGGAGAAATGTATTAAAATGTGTTAACCTTGAAGTATTATACTGCTTTTGGTTACTAAAAGCATAATCTAATTAGGAAGCAAGGGATTTATAGAACTTTAACACAGATACTATTATCCTGTGGTAAGCTGCAGACTTATGCAGACGGGTGGGCCTGCATGGTCAACACTTCCTTTCCTAAAAGCATAGTTAAGCAATTTTTATTAGATTTTCTGTCCTCCAATCATTTAAGCTCCGTTCACTAAGCATCGAGCCCATGACAGTGATGTTGTTAACAACTTTATTTACCAGTTAAGCTACAGGATCCCACCCGCAAGAGTCACACAATCACAGCTACCTTCTTTCTTATAAATCCATTATAAATTCTCTTATAAATCCACATAATTCATTTCATACAGTATGTGACTGAAATGTTCACAGCAATAGCCTGTGCTGAGAACCAGACGCAGGTGATATAAAGCAATGGTGCTACACATGCAGTTATACAGTAATAACTTGACATGCACAAACAGAGCTACAGATTAAAAAATTATCTGTCCTCTCCAAGAGTCTCTGGAACTAAAAAGCCATCTGCAGGGTTCCCACTCTTATAAATTCCGTGTGAACTGGAAGTTGCAACCAACTTCAGTGTTCTGACATAATTCAAAATGAAATGGAAAAATGGAGAGCGGGCTTGTTATTTTTCCACTGGGAATTGATTGGCTCCAGAAAGTAGGCATTTCAAAGCTTGCAGCAGACTACCATTGGAGGGGAGTGGTTAAGGTCTTTGGTTCTGCCCAAACCACCACACTGATGTCATCAAAGAAGGTCTGCCATTTGCAAGGATAAATAATTTGTAATAAATATTGCAAAATTCCACAAAATAAGAACAGTATATTCTAATCTCATGGTGACTTTAAGAATAACAGATTCAAGAAGTTTTAAAGACTTTTTGATGCACCTTTTAATTGATATCAAGCAATGTACCAAAAAACTGCACTAGTCTAACAAAAATTGTGTTTAAGTCAAGCATTTTCAAGGATGTCCAAAATTTAAAAAGTTTAAAAAGTACCTACAAAAATCTAAAACAATGTCACACATACCATCAGACACATACTGGAAAAAACATAGAGCACAGTCATTTTTAGAGTTTATTACAGCACAAGTTATGACCTAGATTGATTAGCCATCTAATTTTAAACACCCTAACCCAAGTGTAAGAATGCATGTGTTTTCACAGAAGCTATAAATCAGAGGGACTGTACAGAAGAAAATGTCTCCATTGCAATGACACTTTATTATAATACCAGCAGGGCTTTTTGTTTACAAGACTCAGCAGTGAGGTATTTAAAGAAATATTTTATCTATATATCATTTTAACCAGCCAGCGAGCTGCTGAAATAATTAATACATGCCTCAAATCAGGTTATTAATCATCTCTACGAATTCATCCTTTACTCAGAACTGCTGTGGGGTCTCTGTTAAGAGACTACACAACCTCTCTAAGTCAGCACTTTTTAAGCTTTGCAGTGATTAAGTATAACAATTAACTCATGGTAGGGAAATACTGGTACCAGTCTTATTAAATAAAATTCTGCTAAAGGAGCAAAGTTGCCAATAAAAATCTTGGTAACAAGTTCATATGTCTGAGGAAAATTAAAAATCCTTTTCTGAAAGCCATTTGATCAGTTAGGAACGAGCAAGATTGCTTTAATGACTGTCAACATATTGTGTTATCAGGCAAAAGTAGGAAACACTTATGTATGGAACGGAAGCAGTGTGCATGCTTGCAAAGTGATGTTATGGCAGTCTTCAACAACTGGCATTTTAAAAGTTGTCAGATGTGCATCCATCACTTTACAAACATGTGAGTAAATAAAACGTTTCAGCAAGAACATTGTGCTGGTCTACATATAAGAGGGGAGAGCAAGTGACCACTTTAAACACCAACAAGAGCTGTGGTACGCTGCTTCAGAGCTTTTCAGAACACCACAGCAGCTAAACAAGTAGGGCTGCTTTCATAGCGTTGGTCACAGGTTACAGAATCCATCCTACACAAAACACATGATCTTCAGTATTCAGAAAAGCTGCTGTTTTTACCTTCAAAAGATTTGAAGGCACTATAAATTATGTACAGCAAACAACTTGTGTGCAGTTAGACTGTCTAAATAATCATCAGTTGATTACCACACACAAAAATCAGTTGATTACCCACACACAACAGATCAGCATATTTCCACAAAAAAATCACTGTAGAATTAAAAGTGTTTTCATTTTGAATTGCTTTTATTGACTTTGCTTTTATTGATGTTGTTGGATTGCCAACTTATATAAAGCAAATAAAAGTAGAGATCTAGGGCTCTTAAGGTCCATCATATACACAGTACTAAAGTGATTTTTTGTTGTTGATTTCATAATTGCTTTAAATGGAATAATAGATTTTATATTTCAAATCAGGAACAAGAATGTAGTAGGGTACAGATCCAAAACACCTGCGAACTGTGTTGCTAAATGAATTTATTGTGCTGCTTAATTAATTTAACTTAATTTATTAATTATAATAGCATTAAATAGAGGTCTTCATATTTTAAATGAATTACATTTTACAGGCGACTAAGGAATCTACAACAATGCATAGAAAAATGTTATGAATGGAAAACGTTGACTCAACAGGAGTAAGCATAAACAGAATGCTGTAATCCACATTTTTATGATTAGTTAATTGCAGCAGCCACACTCGTAATCTTGATTGTTTATTCGATTACTTGTGCAGCTCTACTACAGAAAATGCTGACAAGGTTTGATGCTGCCATGCGGAGATCATGATAAAGCCAACAGTGTATCAGTTATTGATCTAGCAGCACTGATGTAACATGCATGAATGGCAGCACAGCAATATGCACCAGAAGAACCACTGCTGTCATTATGGGACCAGAACAAAAAAAATTCACAAACACAAACACAAACAATAGGATCTAGATACGAGAGTGTAAATATTGAAACTGATTAAAAACATTAAAACTCACAAAACATTACAATTTTTAAAAGCCCCTCTGAGTGGACTAAGTGTGGACTGAGTGGACTAAGCCCCTCTAAGTGTTTACAAAGGCAATCAAATGAAAGATCTTATTATTATATTTTACACCATCGAGAATATGTTGGGTAGATTCAGAAATCCCCTTTATTGAACTGACACCTTTCCGTCTGTGGCTGTGCTACAGATAGATGTGACAGGATCTGTTTCCATGGACACACCCAGTAATGTGCGCTCCATTTGGCTGTGTGTGTTGGAGTCAGCAGGTGCGATGTGAGCCTGGGTGGGGCGTATCAGATAGAGCTACTGTAATATAGGAGTGGAACCTCAGGGTTCAAAGCCTGTCTGTTTATCTTATCAGAAGGTACGATGATGGATCCATGTTGTTGCCTGATGTTGGGTTGTTTTCCCTGCACTGATCAGGCAGCAGGCAGAGAATTAATTTCACTCCAAACACATTGAAAAATGTGTTTGTAGTCAGTCATTTCATTACATCATGTAAGCATGAGGGTGCTGGCATGTATTCACGGAAATAGGGAACTGCTTTATTACTCATCTAGACTTTAATATCTTGTTTCCAAGACAACCATGACAGTGAATGTTCATGCCTTCGATCAAGGACAAAATTGTAGCGTGTATAGGAGAGTGGCCACAGAGCACTCTGATCTGTATTCCATTCTTTGAAAAATAACACTGCAGTACATCAATGGCCTTGAATCGAAACACTTCAATGCACAGCAAGTCCAATTAGGCCCTTATGGAGGGTGTTCTCCAGCAAATCAACAAAAGACATTATCCAACCAAATGAGTTTACCTCTTCAGTTTGTCAAAAAGCTTGGTGCCTTGCTGCAGCACCTGTCTGAAGTCAAACGTGCAAACATTCTTCCCTTTACCAATGGTTAGCCAATTTTACTGGGTTGGGATTTTCAAACAAACAGAACAATAATGAACAGAACAACAGTTGTGTCTTTTACTTCTGTGGGCTGTTATGAAGATGTTAATGAGGGTTTCTCGTGTATTTAGCTGCATATTGAATCATAGCAACAGATATTTCCTAATGTGTCTAGACATCAGCTGTCCTTTATTAATCCAGCATGACAATATATTTTGTACAGTTAAGCAGAGCTGCACATAAAACTTTATCTGCTTTAAAGGGAGGTTTAATGCCAAAATGTCTATCTACTCCAGACTGCACATAATTTTTAACATTTAAGAGAAGCAATGCTAAAACCAGGCCTGTGGCTCTGATTCACTCCTATGACAGTGTTAAAGGCAATGGTAATAATGACAAGACAAAGTGCAGAGAAGGCTGCTTTCAATGGGGGAAGATTTTAATCTCATTCTGTAATTGAATTTCAATTACAGAGAGGATTATAAGACAGCTGTGCTAAAGGCAATGTGTTTACTTTATACTATTAGCTCGTGCCCTTTTCTTAATTATGAAAATAAAAGAAGTGATTTATAAATGGAAAGAGAATGAGAACATGACACAGTTATTCTCTGGCTGCCAGAGAGAGAGGGGATAAAAGCATTGCAGCTTTACGGCCTGGCCACCACACACAAAATCCAGCAATTACTTCAAGATGGAAAAAAAACTTGTGACTTCATTTTCTTTAATGCTGTCATACATTTGTCATTGTTTGAGACCTACAAAACAGAAAGTGATATAAATTTAATGAAGATGAAAACACCACAAAAAAGAGGCAACAAATCTGTGCTCTACACTATAACATGGTAACTAGCATATGGAAAAGCTGAAAGCATATAACAATATCTGTTTATCTTAAACCTAGTTACATTCTGCCAATAAAGTAACATAAGCATTAGACTCCACAATTGTGCAACATTTCAATCTAGCACAATGAAATGTTGTTGTAAAAAAAAACATTTTGGGCCCTTGATCTATAAATATAATAAAAAATAACGTTATACGAAAAGCAAATGACACAACCCAATGCTAATATTCTTCAACGGAAACATTACGTTCCAGGCAAGTACACAAAAACATAAAAATGTATTAAATATTTAAAACCCTAAAAAGTTCTACAAAATTCTACAAAAACAGAAAAGAAAAGGAGAAAAAAACTTCAAATCAGCTTTTAAAGGAACCAAAGTTCAACTGCTCAGGGTTCACAAGTTCTCTAATGACATGACTAATTGTGAAAGCTTGTTAGTTGATTGAGTCTAAATGAGGGTGTGTTCATAAGGGGTTTAACAAGCTTATATCTCCAATCCAGATGGCAGAATAATATATGCTGGCTACAAAACACCACATATGGACCAGAAACACCCACAAACATGAAGAGGGAAGAAAAAAGATAGCGAGAACATACTAAGGGGGGGAGAACAGGAGATTTGAAAGGTGTAAAGAAAAATGAGAGGAAAAAAGCCATTGGGTAACTGTGAGCTATTAATCAGATGGCATTGTAAGATTTTTATTTTAATTGGTTAAGATTAAACAGGGTCAAATATCTGGCTGCCCAGTTAGAACCAGGGTGAAGTGTCTGACTGACATATGTCAAACGCATGGCTTCTGGATAAGTTTGTCACCTGACAATGTACTTTTGACAATTTGTGATCTGATTCTCAAGAAACTGATCATGTATCAAAGTAATCTTAAATGGTGACATACTGTATCACTAACACCCTCAATGAACCCTTGTCTTGTGGATCATTTACTAGGCCTTAAAACAAGATATAATATAATATACTTTGGAGGGTATAATAAATTTTCTCCTCACATCCAACATCTTCCATTGCAGTATGTATCAGATTTCACTTCATTAAAAAATGAGAATCAATACACTGGTGATGTTTTTTAAGAATTGAACTTTCCATGATCCTTCCGACGACACATCTGAGGAGCATAGGCAGTTTGTGCTTGTGTTTTGTGATACACCACAGATGCAATAGCTATGCATTGGATAAAAGCCCCTGACTTATTACTTATCCTGACTTATCCAACAAGACTTATGTCATACATTACTAAAGAGGGATACAAATTCAAACATACTGGGCCAGTTTATATTTCTATTATAGGAAGTGAATAATGTTACTATGTCACTTGGTCAGAACCCAGGCATGGGACTCAACTTTACTCATACTGTCAAATAAGGAAAACAACAAAGCAGTTATAAAAACACTGATACATAAAGGAAGCAAAACACAAACTGTTAGCCTCAGCCAAAAGTTGCCTTTGGTCTGTCAGAATGGCAGAAGGCAGTAATGCCCATTTATTTTCCAAATGTAACTATTAATGTGGCATGGCCTAAGAACTACAGAAAAGGAGAGAGAGACAGAGAAAAAGAGAGAAATAGAGGGAGAGAATATACAAGCACAGACATAAATGTACAAAGTTTTATGCACATACATAAAACATCTATATCTGTAAGTTGCTTATAGCCAAGCGTACACAGTACTGGTGCAAATAACAGTCAATTACGAAAACGTAAATATAAAGGTACAGACATTTTGTGATGATGCAGTAATACACAACACCAGACATCAGACTGGCATGCGCATGTTCACAAATATTAGAATAACATATCGTGAACAGTGAAGAGTTTGTTTGTACCATTGAGGGAGGCTGATCAAACAAACCTGAGAGGCTGAGCTCGATATGGCAGGTGTCTAATAACATCAACCCAGCTGCCACTCCAGAAATTACCCAGCAACTAAACAGTTTATTTTACTGAGACTTACAGAATGGACCGCAAAACATACCTGCCCTCCTTAGTGCTAAATTTCCTGCTTCACAGCTTATTGAAGTGCTCTGTGTAGCTGTAAGAATAATCATTCAAATAAAGCTCTCATACTCGTGAAGTGAGGTGTCATAACAAGTGCAGAGAACAGGAGACCTTCTCTGCCAGAGCTAATACAGCCCTAATGGCTTGGCTTTGATGTGCGGCGGCACCAGCGAATGTTTTGAAAGAATACAGTGTCACTGTTCTGTGTACTTATGCCACAGGCACTGATTTGGTTTAGTAGAGAGTAGGCATAAACTAAAACGTTACTTAACTTTTATATAAAAAGTTAAATATTAACATAAATATGACCAGATTAAATTAATTAGTAACTCCTCAAGTAAACAATAATAAATGTCAGTTTTTAGAAAGCTGTTTAAAAAGAGGTTTTATTTGTCAATATTGTTGTATGTTGTTTGCTTAATTTTAATAACATAACAGACAGCTGCAGGTATATTATGTTGCATTTACACAGCAAAGCCTAAAGCATGAAACATTTTGACACATTTCCAGTTTATCGTGCCACGTTTGTTTAGATTTTCTTGAGACATAATCAATTTCTACAGAAAGACCATGATTACTTTTTTATTTTATAGTTGACTTTACCTGAAATCTTGAAAATGGTAAAAATTACGTAAATTGATGTAAAATGCACTAGTTCATGGCAAAATCACTACACTTTGACAGATATATGGAACAATATGCATACTAACAGATACCTTCCAGTTGTACTCTCATGGCATCACTGTAAAATCTGTTAAGTAAATATTTCTATACAGCAGCATGAGTGCTGTCTCACAGGAGTAAAGAAAGACTTACTGTAGCCTCAGCTTTGACACTTCTTCAATAGACAAATGTGGATTTTAGACAAATGTGGATTTCTTGCCCAAGTCAAAGGAGCAAATCATGTTCACCTTACAAAACAACAAATAACACCACATTCAGTTCCATGATTAAAAAACATTATATAAAAATTCTGTCATTTATTCACACTCATGGTGTTCTAAACCTATATACCTATAACATGAAAAATATAAAAATATGTTTTTTCTCTGTGCCAACATTCTCAACCCTTCCAGAAAATAGCAAGTTAAATGACAATTTCTTTCAGGGTTTAGAAAAACATGAGGGTGAGAAAATAATGACAGAACTGATATTTTGGGGTGAACTATTGCTTTAAGGCATAGCTCTGGAAAACACATTCTTCACTGGGCTGAACCTAACATTTGGTATGGTGAAAGAGTGCAGCATCTTACACAGTCACAGTGTGCTGTGACATGTAGCCAAAGTTGCCATTGCTTCAGAGTGTCTCTTTGCTTCCTGTTGGCCTGCAGGGGTAGCATCTGGGAGGATGACGACATGTGCTGCATCTGGTCAGTGCCAGTGACAAGTCATGCTCTAAAATGTACATCCTCTTGCTTAGCCCCAAACACCCCCATGTCCTGCTGGCACTTTGGCTTTTATCTGATCTGTACATCCATTAATGACTTTGTTTCTTTTATCCCTTTATGCCACATGCTTAAATTTTCTTTTCAGCGTGCTTCCCACAGATTTAAGTATACAATGTTCCTTTAATAATAAGATAGACGTCAGATCTCATCAAGGACAGAATTGTCAGGAAAGAATGGTTCATTGTTTTTCCTGCATGTCAAAGACACTTCACTGTAGCCTTGAAGCTTTCCCAGCTTGTAAGAATGTTTCCCTAACGTTTCCATTAAATAACAAAAACATTCATGTTATTTTAAATGTTCTAGGAATGTTCAAATGTTCCCTTTTTTAGACATTGTATTAATGATATTGCTTGATTGTAAGAACATTATTCAAACTTTAATTTTAAATGTTTTTAAAACGTTCCACTAACAACCTAATAACATTTTTGATATATACGATAACATTTTAAAAAAGTTCTACTAACGCTACTGCAAGAACGCTTTTTAATAATTTCAAGAGAAATTTTAGAGAACGTTAGATAACATTCTAAGAACGTACTGTGTTAGCTGGGTTGTCATTTCACGTTTAAATGAGTTTGTAGTCCTTTGGATTCAGAGTGTTTTTTTGTAAATCTAAACTGTGTTTCTGTAATGGAAACTCATTTCTTTGCACCAGGAACTGGATCCAGGCCTGGGGTCATGACTGTGTCCTCACCCGAAGACTTGGTTGGTGGACTGGGTGGTCTGTCAGTCAGATTGGGAGCCACAAATAAGGATTTGAGTGCATGGCAAGCTTCTCTCAGGACCTAACACTATCCCAACACAAACAGATGGAGGAATGCAAAGTTCTTCTGGTACAATGAGAGTACCCAGGCCCAGCAAGATGTAGAAAGCAGATATGATGTTCCTCATATTGTAAGGATTATGAGTAAATTAAAGTTACATATATAAACCTCTTGTGAAGAATAACTTTAAAAAAATTTAATAAACGTATCACGATGCTCAGTTTTCCATTTTCTTCAAGCTGCCAAGAACAATAATTTTATTTCACAATCCACATCAGAGCCAAACAAACATAATTTATTCAAACAAATCCAAATTTCCAAAATCTAATTTTGTCTGTATCCAAACCCATGTGGCTGAGAAAGTGCAAAGAATAAACTTGAGCTAGAAAAGCCAAGACACAAAGCATCACAGAGGGCATTACACTGATAAGACTGGAGTGCAACTGGGAGCTAAATGATTAAAAATATCCCCTGGCGTTATGGTGTAGTAATGTAAGATACTGAACTGGTCTGATATTTAACAGCTTTTGCCTCATGAGGCCAGCAAACAACATTTACACACCTACTGTATGCACAAGAGGGCACTTTGTCATTGCAACAAACAGCTGTTGTGTTTCGTCAGAACTGCCTGTCCTTTAGTCTTAGTCCTTTTAGTCTAGATGAGGTTCTCCCTGAGAAAGCAGTCATTCAGACTTCATTAATAAACTATCATAGGGTTTTCTTTGACCATATAATGAAGACAGCTCTTCTTTTGACTGTCTTGTTAAAAAGCAATCTAGTTTAAAAGCCTTACCTGTTATATGATTTGATATCAGGTAAAGGTCAAGAACCTCTCAGCTGCTCAATTTAGATTGTAAAGCAAACAAGGAACATTGTGTTTATATAATGGCATGCTTTGATGTCAGTGTTACACGCAAGACATCTTAGCGAACAATTTAGCTTGCACTGTTCATAGTGTAACAAATGCATGTCAATGTATTCCTGTTTAGGCAAGGTAAACAGAAGGTAGTTGCCTCTTGGCTAAGCATTTTGATTGCTTTTACAAAGGCTGCATGTTTAATCCCCATGTTAGGTAGCCAAGCTTCTTTTTAACTGTGCTTCTAACCTAAAGATTATTAATACAAATCATTGAGTGAGTGTTGGTGGCATACCTAAAAAGAATCCAATCTGCATACTCAACAAGGATTCAATCACTGCTGAGGTTAAACATGCAACAATGAATTAACATTACCAAAATGTAAAGTTGCACTGAGGTGTTGTTTGGTTCATCAATGTTGTCTGCTAACATGTGGTGTGTTGCTGTAGATGTGAGGCATCCTGGGTTATTTGGAGGATACTGGCATCAAGAAGTTTACAAAGGATCAAGCAAGCTTGAGGTCGGATGTCAAGAGAGCTGTGCCTTCCAGTGCTTCTCTGTTCCAAATGAACGTTAACACACACGTGCACACACACATGCAAGCGTACACACACAACACACAAACCCTTTCCTCTCTGGGGAACCACATTCACCGCAGTTAGAGTGAAATGTGTACAAATTGAGCCTGAAAAGAACAGCTTCATGTGTGTGTGTCAGTATGGGTCCAGTAAGGTTGTATATTTTGTGAAGAGCTCTAAACTGTTTGGCCTATAGATTATGACATTATCAGTTTCAGGAATTTCTGGTGTTAAAGTGAACAAGCTGTTAGCATGTTAATGTGGGAGTTCAAATGCAGATACTCCACTCACAGGGCCTGGAAAAATGTATTTCGGCCTGTGTATTTGTATATCTGCTCAAATCTGTGCACGTAGCCTTCCTTAAAGTCTGGTCCATTTGGTAGTTTATGTGGGCCAATAACTGTTCATTTAGCCTGGAAGAGGTCATCTGACAGTTTGGTTTGTTATTATGTAGTGTTTAGGGTTGAGCAAATCTGAAATTGATGATACAACAATAATAGACCAGTGCGGAAAAAAACAATAATCTGTCTAGGACTGAGACATGCAAGACCATAACTTACAAACTGGAAGTTTGTAACTTCCCCCAGAGTCTTGAGATCAGTTTTAAGGAGGCAGACATACAAGCATGTTTATTTAGTAAAAAACTTCCAATTGTTGGCCTTCAGGCTCGAAACACAGAATGCTGGTTACCATGGAAAATGACCCTCACAGGACTGTTTAACAACAGTGGACTGAACTAGTAACCTACCTACAAAGGTAGGTAGGTTGACCGACCTACAAAGTGTATCCAATTGCTTTTTTTTTGCCATTTGCATTTTAAGTGGTGACAAAAGGTATCAGGGCATGATAGAAGAACTCGATCTGCATCCACTTGAGCAAAGCAGCGATTAGTTGTCACAAGCAAAGGCACCTTTAGGCTGACGCAGGGCGACTTGAACTCATCCAGCTTCAGCTGCCTCATATTATCCAACAGCACTTCATCAGACATCTGAATGGATCTCCCACGAGAACAAATAAGCCGTCTCTCATGTGTCTAATGACAGATGGAAAAATTAGCATAGTTAAATTTATTTTCTTAGCCACTAACACATGTGCAAACATGCCAACACTTCAAAAAAGATACATGCAAAATTGCCACAACAAAAGCAGAATCTTTAAATTCCAATTAAAGGGGATTGCTGAGACTGCTTTTATATTCTTCCCAGCGTACTACAATAAGAGCCAAAAGATTTTGACTTTGATTTAATATAATTCCAGCAATAATTCCATTTCACAAACTCCAATAATCTAATTTGCTGAAAGCACATTATTATGACTATTATACTTCCTCACACAAAACAAATTAAATGCAGTGGTGGCTCTTAAACACTTATCAATACGCAGGGTATGTCTAAAGGCAAAATCCAATTACTGGCACAAAATGTAGTACAGTGTAGACATCCTTATTCATCCAAGTGAAACAGAGAGTTGAGGTCATTTGTGTCATTTCTAAGATGAATTGGGCAGCAGACCATACAACTTGTTCAACACAAGCATTAAGCGTGTAAACACATTTTTTCAGGAACTGTTCCTATTATAGGTAAATTTCCCTAATCTTTTTAATGATTGTTTACAGTCATCTAACTCTAAAGACGTGGATGCAAAAATAGAGAGGACATATTTTTTATGCTAATGAGCGTGGGAAGCAAATGTGAGAAATGATTCAGGAAACCATGTCAAACAGAATTCTCTGACTAATTGTTATAATCTATTTGTTTGTTGTAATCAGTAAAAAACAAACAGAGCATTCTCAAACCAGAACCAAACACGCAGACCTGTGTCCCCTACACCCTAACACTGCTTTATCAGGGGAATGCCGTCATGCTGACAAGCCAGATGAAAGAGAAAATGGTAAGGGATGGAGCACCCACACACATTTCCTGGCAAGGTGATTTACTCTTTGTATGTCTGTTTGCCTGGGCACTGCTGGGCAGGGAAGCCCCTTTGGGTTATGCCCAGCCACATAGACTACTTATGTTGCAGAGAGTGCTATTAAGAGAAGACGGCTGCCTCCATCAGTCATCCCCCTGTCAGCAAAGAGAACTAACATTAGAACACTTTCTAAAATTTTACTACCCGCACACAGTCAAAATTATCAAATCATCTCAATGGAATCACAAAGTCCTTGTGTTAACTGCAGTGAACGAGGCTATTGATTCACCATCCATATCATGAGAATCTATTACAGCCACAAAGCAGTAGTGTTGCTGTGAGAAATTGTTACTGGCTAATGGTCACCCTGTTATTAAATCCAATGCCAACAATAATTTGAATAAGAGTTTTAAATTCATTTACAGAAAAATTTCAATTTACACTGAATTGAAATTCAAAATGTAAAAAAAATATCTGCAATAATATTATCTTGACTTTAAGTACAGTGACAATTTAAGATACTTCAAAAACAAAATGTCTCCATTTTCAAAGGAAGCTAAAGTCTTCAATGATCAATCAGCCCGTCTGAAACAATGATACATAGTAGGACAGAGATGTCCAAATGCTTAGATCCATGTTCCACACTGCTACAAATCTCTCAACACAACTGGCAGCTCAACGTGTTCTGTGATGGCTGCAGCTCCTCCTTGAGGCCTGTCTTGTGTCAGAAGCCCCTGAGATGATCAAGCAGTGTCCTTTTCAGACACCTTTCCCCTCACCATTCCTATTCCTACTGGAACAGAGTCCTGACACCATGTTTATTGCCTCCTCTTTGCACTTTTTCAAGATCTGTAATCTGTTTGAATTTCTCTTAAACCATTTTCCGTTAAGTGAGAGCCAACTCTTTCCATATACCTTCTGACTGTGTGCAATAGCAGCTTCTGTTTTGACTATGACAATGATGGGAACTCCTCGGAATGAACGTGACTGGACCAGTGCCTATGGTTCTCAAAGTGTCCATGGTCCTCTGCATCAAACAGTGATGGAGCACTAAATGAAAGCACACTCTGAATTTAGTCATCCAGAGCCGCAATTGAAACTAAATATCGGTAAAATGCCCTTTACACAACATGATACAAAATATAGCACTTCAAGTAGACCTGGTTACAAAATCAAATGGTGTTTTAATCAAAACGAAAATGGCAATTAACGTCAATTCTGATTCTGTATATTCATACTACACTAAGCTTGAAAAACGAATGGAACCTCGAGATTGACAACTCCTGGTTTTTATCCAAGTTTAAAATACCTAATTCCTTTATGAGAATTCTGGTGTAATGTAATACAATTAAATCCAATCTGACATTTTAAGATGAAGTAAAAAGATCTCTAATGTTAGATCGCTGATTCTTGTGTATATCAATTCTGCCTGTCTAACTGGGTCAGCGGTATATTAAAGCACCTTCCTGATGCAAGGAGAACAAGAGGTCCTTTATTTCTGCCTGTTTCACAGCTGAGGCAGGAGATCATTACAGGTGGGAACTTTGAAATATTTTGTTACCATTTGAAAGCCCTTGGTACAGTGCTCAGTAAAAATCACCCTCAATAACTCAGCATTAAGTCAATCTAAGCCATCTAAGAGAGTATCTACTTTTCTAAACCATGAAATGGAACACAGTTAGGAAATGTGAAAAGCGAACTCTTAGAGCTACTATAGCTGATACCAGATGAATTGTCAGCTATTGTCAATTCCTACACCCCTTTATGGTGTATGACGTACCAATACAGATGATTATGGCAGGGCTCACCAACTGTACAATTTCCTTTTTCATTCTCAAAGAATGTATGTGATTTTTTTTGGAGGGGAGAAAGGAAAGGTAATGTGATGTAAATGCTTATGAGCACAGCAGGTTTCTTTTATTGAAACCACATACGTTATTGTATATGTTGATGACTTATATTTTAAATATAAATGAAATATTTTACATGATCCCTTATGTTTTGTTTAGGGTTTGGGAGATTAAATCGGATTAGGTCACATTAAAATATGTTAAAGGTAAAATAAGAAATAAAATGTAAAATGACTACTATTGTTTTTACACGTAATTGGGGTCTCTTGAACCCCAAATATAAGAATCAATCCAAGCACAAGTGTTAATGTACCCCACAAACACTTTGTTGAACTCTGTGAACTCTTCCATCACTCTGGTGATAAAAACATGTTGTTGATGCTGATACTGAGGCGTGGCACTGGGGCGGTGCATCAGGCTTTACCATCGGTGAAATGGTCTCACCTGCAGTTCTGTAGTCTGCTCATCACAAAGAGATAAATGAGTTTGCTTAGATGCACTGTTAAAACATTTGCTGGGATGAGCAGACAACTGTGAGTTATTGATATGGCCATTGAAAATCCTGTCCATTTAAAGAACCTATTGAACAGGAAATCATCCTAACAAAAGCATATTCCATTGTAGTCTCACATGTGACATATAGTATAGTACTATATTAGACATTAGAGTTGATAAGCATGTTTTGCACAAAACCATAGTTACTGCCTAATGTATCTGAAATTGATAATTCAACACACAAAGCTGCACGTTCTAACATGTTTCTAAGAGCATTTATGAGGGTATATTTCTATCCATCCTAATTCTTGGAGAGCATTTACTTTTTTCATGACTGGACAGTTATCCAACCAGTAATGAAGTGATCCAGTGTAAATACCCTCTGACTCTAAAGCATATACCTAAAGCATATACGGCACACAAAACAAAAAGAGCATTACTTCATTATTTGCCATTTAGTAGACTTTCTGCATTCTAAACAATTCAAATACAACATAGCTTTTGATGCTGCGCAGTCCAAATGTGCAGATTCTGTGATGTTCCTGCATGGGACAATGCTATAGTTGCAGATGTAACAACTTAACCTCCTCAACCTCAGCTGTCCTCTCAGCCCAAATAAAACAACAACATCCTGTCTCATGAGTGCAGCGCAACGCTCCAGTCTTACAGTCTGACAGCTTGGCTTCCTCCCTACACAAGCGCTTCTCACAAAATGTCAACAGATGCATTCTGAGCATAAAAAGTATGCCAGGATTAGTGCGTTTCCCTTTAAAATTGGGGTCATATAAAGAGCATCTCTTTATATGAGGGAGCTTACATAAAATTTCTATGATCTCTAAGCATAAACCTACAAGTAACTTAATAACAAATAAACAAATGGCAAGTTTATCAAAGCCTCTGCTGCATATTAAATCACTGACCAGACACCTCTGAATATTTTTTGGGAAAAGGCACTTCGGTCTAATGTACTATCCTGGCAGTGTTAATTAATAATTTAAAAAAGTCTTACAACGATCATTCATTTATTATGTATTATTACTGAATATGATTTCAAAGCATAAGTTATCGGTTTCAATTTGAATTCGGATCAGTGGGTTTCAATTTCTATCACTCATGTTTCACTGAGCATTCAGACATAAAAACGGTGAAACAAGCATTTTACACATCATTAGAAAAAAAATCACTGAATTAATTGGACAGATTTACCTATACATTTTCATTTTGCATGTATGGAAATCATATTTTAAATGCAATCTTAATAACTGAACACCGGTCATCCGCTGTTTAACCTGAAGTAACAGGTGAACTCCAGCCGCACATGTAATACTATTCATCATATTCACAGCATTATCAACAGTAGATGGAGTAAAAGCAGAACATTTTCACTTACACAAAGGCATGGTAAATGAATGCCCAGGCCCGCGGTCGCTCCAGGACATTGTAGAGGTAGTTCTGGAGCTTCCTGTAGCGCGCGTTTCTCCGGCCGCTTTGCGCACTGTAGGTGAGCGGTTTCCCGAGCAGGCTCAGCCGGGCGCCCTGCTTTCTTCTCAGGTTCTCTGGACCTCCTGCACCTGTTGTGCCGGGCGCCGACAGCAAACTGTCGACAGTCTTGGTCGCGTTGTTCATCGTCCCACGACCGGCTTCAACATCTTTCATTCCATAGTGCTGAGAGGTTTTCATCCAGAGACCAGTACCGCCCTCATCGCCGCTGTGGTTGCGGGGCATCGCATCACCAGCGCGGGCTGGAAACGCGCGTCTGGCACCAGCGGTGCGCACATATAAAGAAGCTATAACGCGCAACTCTCACATAACCAGCAGCATCAGTCTTCTGTGTAAAAGCATTGTTTTTGTTCTTCTTTTCTCTAATGCTTGTAAAGTATTTAACAACGCAATCTATGATGTGCTTAGCCTACTACTAACTACTACAGGCATCCGGCTCATTTGCAGATACAGGCTATTTGGTAAAGGATTTGGTAAAGTTATGAATCTTCAGATGGCTGAGTAATCTGCACCCACCGCCGGGAGACCGGAGTTTTGAAGGAGCGTCACTATCTCAGCGGAGAGTTGACGAGGGGAGGGCATCATTCGTCATTAATGTAATACTCCCTCTCCCTCCCTCTGTCCCTCACTGTAAACCATAAGCTACTGGATTTCAGTCCACACGTCCTGTCAATATCTTATGCAGGACTGAGAGAGGCTTCAATGCTGACATATAATGCTTTTATCTTCCTAAAACACTTGAATTTGTCCGCTAAAACGCGCAATAAATAAAGACCGTATTCCTAAATGTTTGGCATCGTCATACGCTCCCATTACGTTCATTGTTCTGCGCGTCCCCTTGGTTTAAGGCATCATACAGCTTATGTTTCTTGAAACGTACATGTCAAACGCCACAAAAACTAAAGGAAAGTTTGGAGAAATGTCTATCGTGAGTCCCCACAAAGATTTAACCATAAAGCCAATGTGCTCAGATCATCCCGAATCGACTTACAAGTAGCACCGAATGAGGGTGTACCGTAACACACGTGCGCGCACACACGTGTAGTTATATTCTCTACTCACTGTGGTGGCTGAACATACTTTCCTTTAAGACATCTTATACTGTAGAAACCACAACTGTCTTCTCTGTCTGTCTGTCTGTCTGTCTGTCTGTCTTTGTTCCTGAACTTGGTGCACCTGAAAAGGCTTTAGTCAGATCCGTCCGCGGATCTAGCGGAGCCGTATCGTGAGCGCACACACCACGTGATTCGAAACGGAATAAAACGCAAACCCCGGTAAACGGTGTAGCGCTTTATCATCTTGTGAACCATTAACAATTATGTAAATGTTATTTAGTCATATATCTGTATACCTATATAACTGTATATTTAACCTGTGTATTCTTAACTGGCATGTTCTTCCTGACTTAATGTTACAATATATTGCATTATCACTGTACATGAACATTTTTTCATTTTTCTTGCATTTGTACTGTGAGTGACCACCATTTATTTTTATCTAGCTTGCTTTTTAAATGTCATCCGTTTTATTCTTCTTCATTTACCCCAGCCTATACACAAATAAGTTCATTATACACGGTTAAGTTTCAAAAGCTTTAGCTATACAAATTGATATATTTGTCATCCAATAAAGCATGTTAAACTGAAAGCTTGAACAGACCAAGAGCTTGAAATTCTAATAAGTAAGTTCATGGGTGTCCAGTAGCTAGAATGCCGACCATAAGAGTAAAAAGTACAAGCAAGGACATTACATAAATTAAGATGCAATAAAGCAGCACTGTGAAATTATAAACAGTGTGTGTTGGCAGGGGGGATGCCAAATGCAGCTGTTCAGCTCTTTCCTGATTGTCTGGGTAATACAGGGAAATCTTCCAGCACTACCTCACCATTTAAAACCTGCCGTTTTAGTGTTATATACAATATTTTGCTTTCATAAATGCAAATGTATTACCACAACATTAAAAGAAACAATATCAGTAACTCACAACGGTTACAAATACAGTTACAGCAGTTACTGAAGTGAAAGCGAAGTGAAAGTGAAGTGAAACTGACTGTCATTGTATGGGATAATCAGGCTTTGACATACATTTACTAACTATTTGTTTTAGGTTTTTTTTTTCAAATTGTTTCAGAATGTTTTGTTTCACAAGCATGAGTAATAAGCTATATTTATTTATTTCTTCTTTAAACTTTAATTGTTGTAAAACAACAGGCTGACCCTTTCACATGTCTTTAAGTTTAAATTTAAGTTACCTCTATGTTAACACTAATGTTAACACTCAAAATAGTCTTACATGAAGAATAGTTATTCTTGTGTTTGAAACATCACCTTTGTGAGAGTTGTTTAACAAATTTCTGTTTTTGGAGCCGTGGTGAGCTGACTTCATCTTTTTCTGCAAGCTTTCATTAACGAAAGTGCCAAGAGAATGAAAGACATACAAGCAGGATAAGTAAACAAGAATACCTCATGTTTGTAACACAATTTTAAGTGTGTCGTTTTGATAAAAAAAAAATTTTTTTTAGCAAGGGGGGTTTTTTTGGGGGGTTTTTTTTTTGCAAAACTAAGTCTACAACATCTGTACATGGTAGACATTGCTTACGCAGGCGTGGGTTCGATTCCCAGGGAGTACATGTACTAAGAAAAATGTATAACTTGAATGCACTGTAAGTCGCTTTGGATAAAAGCGTCTGCCAAATGTAAGTCTTACATTTAATTACTGTATACGGCTGGTAAAAATGTCTGTAATGCACAAATCGTTATTGACGGGATATTCTTACCTGCATCTATTCATTCGATTCATAAGGGTACTCTTACACAATTCACAAGACTTTTATCAGGTTTGAACAGAAAGGATTTAGGATAAACTCACAGCTAACGACAACACACTCTAGTGGCGTGAGCCAGTTATTACCACATCACAGGGCCATTCATTTCCATGCTTACCTATGAAGCAGGCTAGTGATAGACCACAAAGCAGTCCAAAATACATCTAGCTAAACACCAGAAGAAAATACATTGCTAGACCAAATTCATTTACTAAATGAATATTAGTAAATAAAAAAGCACATAAAGAAAGCTATGTAAAACATATATATTAAGATTAAACTAAGACAAGAACATTGAATATAATCTCCAACAGAAGACAGACTGTGTTACTGCGCAACATATCAGCCAACTATTAATGATAAATGTTAACTAGATTGTGTTTCCTACCTGTCTAGCGTTCATACTTGGGTTGCAATACATGGTTTGTTTTTTCAAAACTTTGTTTTTTCTTATGACGTGTCATGACGTAAGTTAAAAGGGTTCAGAAAATGTGACGCCATTTCCGTAAGAAAACGTACAATGAACATCGACGCTTTTTTTGCAGATTTTTAGAAAATATGTTTCAGTCAACCATAACCATTTTGCCACGGAGACAGCCTTTAAAATGGCGGACTCACTGATCAGTGCCCTGAAAATGACACTTACTGATTGACAGCTTTTAACTTTTAGTTTGAAGTTGTAATAGACCGGGCATGAATAGTTAACCAAAAAAAGATAAGATGTTATCATTTACTCACCCTGTGCCGTTACAACCCAGTTTGTTTGGTGTATGAAACACGAAATGAGATTCAAGGCAGAACGTCCTCAGGTGGCTTTTCCATACAATTCATCTGGACAGTCCTTTAAATGTCAAGCTCAAAAACACAACAAGGTATTATAAAATAGTCCGTATGCCTGGTTAAACCATACAATAGCTTTGTGTAAGGAAAATACTTACGTTTAATGTGCCGTCAGTCGTGGTCTCAATCCATTTAAAAACGTCGCGTTTACGCGCGTCACGCAGCGGTCGACGCCGTTGGGTCTCACGCGTCGCGTAAACTGTTAAAAGATTTATTTCATTCGCGGTATAAAACATATTTCGCAGTGCTGATTATAATCAGTCATAATAAACATCAATTAATTGCACAAAATTTGAGGTTAGACTGCAGTGTTAATATAACGTTACTGAAATCTTGGACCATTGAAATCTCTGTGAATAACCTCTGAAGGTTTGGGCCTCCCTCACAGAGTCCACCAAGCTGAAACACATTTCTGCAGAATGTGAGTTTGCAATGGTGGTCAGAGATCTCCAATAACATAAAAATAAACGATAAGCATTACATGGCCATCGGGATCAAGACAAAGGGAAATGAGTAATGAGTCCTAAAATATTAGCAATCGATTAATTTGAAGAATGGCGCGCAAGATATGCTTTTTACATATTTCCAAGACTGGCCATAAATCAGCCCGTTTAAAAATAATGTTTGAATTCTTTTCACAGTCCTGGTTTCATTTCCCATGCAGTCTGAAACCAGACAAAAGCAGACTGTTGCAGACAATCTTTCCATTAACAGTTGACTGGCAATGCAACAGTCTTTTATGAGTGTGTTATGCCTGTTTCACAGTGCCTGTTGTGGACTGCTTACTTGCCCGACCAAAAACCCTTTACCAATGAGGCAGCATTGATACACCATTAGTAAACTACTTATTTATTTCAATGTTATCTTATGTTTAAGTATAAACCTATTTGACAAATAAAGGAAGGTTCTCGAAAGGTTTCTTTGTCACAGTATATGGTCTCAGGGTCTCTTACTAGACAAAAGTTTCTTTGTAGTTCACACTCTCACCTCAGGTTATACATAGTTACAAGTAAATTCATAATTAAGTTTCTTAAAAAATGAAATATATAAATTATTAAAAAATAAAACTGTGTTTTGAATGAAGCTGTTGAACTAATTAAAGACTCTAACTTATAGTTGTCAAAAACACTAACTGGTCGCCACCTACTGGTGTAAGTTTATTTTAGTTCCTATTTATAGAACACTCTTAGGTCCTGCTTTATGTGCTAACTATACATTAATGTTACCCAAATAAATATCTATCATTTAACAGTATTGATTTAGTTGTGTTGCACATATTGCGTAATGTGTTTTATTTTCTGTGTTAAACAGTGAAAATGCTTCATTCAGTGTAACCTGAAATGATCTGATCTTGAAAGATCCTCAGCATCCCAAATGATGTTACCCAATGCTTAACAATGCTGTAGCTTGCGGCAAGAAAATACAGCAAACTTTGAAGTACCAGAGAAGGTTCTTCGTGGCCGCAAGAAAAAAAACTATAAAGAAACATACACTGAAAGATTCTTTGAGGATCCAAAAAAAGATTTATGGCATCGACGCAAAAACACTTTTTGGTTCTTCCACTTTTTGGCACCTTTATTTTTAGTAGTGTGGGTGCGGTCTGGAAAAACATATTTCTGTTTACTCTTTTTAATGTCATTGTCTGTTTCTTATTATGAGTGTCAATTTAGGACTTAATGGAAAAAAACAACAATCTTTTATTAGAACCCATCAAACTGTCTTGCTGATGCAATGATTTCCTTGCCACTGATTTATACTGCTGCTAGAATGTATTTTCAGTGCTGATGAAGTATCTGTAACAGTATGCTTTAATAAGATGTCATTTTGGTTCCTGTTGTGCTGACCGGACATTGTAAAGTACACCAGCAGCAGTAGTGTGTGTATGCTGAATCAAAGGAACTTGAAGTGATGCCAAATCTGTTATTCATAATATTGAAAACAGAACAGCCTCTAAATCATTTAGTGCAGGGCACTAAAATTAAGAATCAGAGAAAACAGCTGCTATTCTTTAGAATGGCTACTTTTAAACCTAAGACCCGTTAGATTATCATTAGTTAAAGGTAGTAATTAAGCATCTAAACTATAGAAATGCAAGTAAATAATCAAATGGATTATACAGTGTAGTGCTATTTGTCTCCACGTGGTGGAGAGGTTGGATTACAATTAACTAACTGGGCCCATATTAATTTCAGGGCTTAGACAAACGTTTTAATAATTACAAATTTTAAAAGCTGGTATTAAGTATCTGAAAAAAAACAAAGGAGAAATATGTATTTTAAGACATTTTTGTAAACAAATGCATACAGTTTTCTTCCACATAGTCTTTTATTTGTAAATAATAAAAATGAACTCTTGAATATAAAACATACACATTATTTGAGCCACTTCTGCTGTACAAACAAGAAATGTTGCAGTGAATACTTTCAATGTTGTTTCAGTGGAACACATGAACTGTAAACAATCAGTATCTTGAATAATACTGACAAAGTAAATAAGTCTGCCATAACCGGCATATAAAGTAAACCTCTCATTGAAACCAGGATTCGTGAGCATTTGTGATAAAGCAACAGGTCAGTAGAGGTCCAGATTTCTCTTGTAAGTTTGGGCATAATTGACGGAATAAAAATAAAACTTTGGAGGCATCTCTTTTTCCGCTCAGCAGAACCAAGAGACAGATCACTGATCCTTTAAACTTGAATAGGGCCACTTTGTAAATATAAGTAAACTTTTTTGCAGACTCATATTTACAATATATGCATGTATGTAATTGATGTTTACTTGATACACTCTTTTTTCACGATATATCTCTAAGTCATTGTGATCTTTGTATAATCATAATTATATTCCATATACAGATAGCTCTAATTTTACACAGGTTATCTACCTTAGCTTTAGCCCCACGGTAGAACAGACTACAGTGAACATCAAAATCTTCAATAAAACAGGACCTTGTGTTTGCTCAGTACTACAGTACAGCACTTATTTATCCATTGGGTAAAAAATAAAACAATTTTAAAACTTCTCATAGACATTCAGCCCCAAAATAAGGCCTGCGTGTATGGCTGAACCTGGCCAAATGCCCACACATGGAATGAATGGCTTCATTTTATTTGATAATCTATTTATATCAAGTACAAGCAAGCTGTACAAGTGCATGCAACATACAAGCTGTCCTACAGTTTGTGGAACTAACACACACTTATTGTAGTCTCTTTTTTCTCATCTGTCTTGTTTTACAAAATGTGCATGCAACTTGGAACCATTTCAGATTCATGCTGTTCCCCTTATTGGTGATGAGTGGTGATCTTCTGAGACCACCTCTCACCCACTGTCACATTCATTTAAATGCTCAGGGGGATCTGTGAGATTCTTTTAATTAAAAACTAAACTCAAAAGCAAATGACAAACAGCTATAATAGGAAGCTTATGACAATTTGGCCTCTTCTGTTTTTCTCTGAAGCTTAAACATTTTTTTGTCATTGTTCAAAAACCAAGCAATTGTGCTTGAATTAAAATAATGTAAACTCTAGTTGGGTAGAAATTCTAATATTGGTATGTACAGGTCCTTTACCAAACAGAATAGAATAAAATGCTCTCAAATGCCAGTAATATATTATTTGTGATGGCAAGAACTCCAGGAAGTCAAAAGTGTTAGTGAGATAATGCAACAGCTGATCATTTACTGTTAGGGCTGAAAAGAGACTAAATGATAGTGGCAGCTTCTTACAGTTCCAGTGTTCAAATACAAATGGTTTTGTGTTTTCCATTAAGCTTGTATGACACAAATATCAGAAAACATGACTCATGTTTTCACATTCTACAAAGTGTGCCTATTTACCAACAGTAAAGTGAAAAGGCAAAGCAGTCAGTGGCGACTGCTGTAAACAGACTTAAAAGGTTTTCAGGCGTCCCTGCGTTCTTAGACACAAACACACACACTTTCACACACACTCACACAATCTGAGTTCATGCCAGATCGGCACAAGGTGGGTTCTCGGACGCAGCATCCATGATGTCGAGAGAAAACTCTCTAAGAAGACTAATTCTTGACCTTCGAACCTTGACCTTTTTTTTTTTTTAGAAGAGTGACTTCCTGTAAGTGCAATATAGAGGAGGGATAGCTGTCCCTGCAAAAAAAAGAAAACTAAACATCTTAAACCAGCTTAAGCTAGGTTTCCTGGCCTTAACTCTCCCAAACTTGTCAATCAGGTCTGTTGGCGATTTTAATAGGAGGTTTGGGCACCTTTGGGAGACCAGGCTGCGCAGCTAAACCAGAAAAGCACCAACTTGGCCTGGGTGAGAGACCATCTTACTTAAACCAGCTAAGACCAGCAAACCAACTTAGGCTGGTTCTAGCTGTTTTTTAAACAGGGGTTCTTCTCACCTATTCACTGTCACATCACTGCCTCACTGAAAAACCTCCACCCTGTACAAGGTTAAAAAACAAACCGACCAGAGCAATCTAGGCTACCAGCACCACTGTTGGCTCCACTCACTGTCATTTCAGATGCCTCTCCTTCCATTCTCTTTTATTAGAGTTGAATCATCACCAACATCTCAGCAACAAAACATGCAGTAAGGAGCAGAGTGGATCAAAGGAAATCTCTATAACCCAAAGATCAAAAGTAAAATAAGTGATTGTCAGGCTTCAGCAAAGCTTTGATCATGATTTCTATCCATCTGTCTCTTTATCTGCTGCTCTGGGTCTGATTGTTGCCTCGGGTCCTTGGTCCATTGGGTTGAGTTTTGTCTTTGCCCCCTTGTCTATTTACTAGGACCTGATGCCTGGCGGCGCTGAAGAGTCCAGCGATGTCTGGGAAGCGCGTCGAGTGAGAGGAGCTAATGTTGGGTCGACCAATGAAGAGGGGGGAAACAGTTTGTACCAACCAATCACTGTGCTAGAAAGATCCAGCTCTTCCAAAAGAATCTGTGCAACTCCCATGAAACATTTGTGGTCCATCCGCCCATAATCTCCCCAGACTATTACCTGGAGGCACATTCAAATTACGTTGCTTAGTTAATACTCACCCCTCAAAATACAACATTTGTATGTCAGATACAAATGAATAACCTGCTTCCTACCTGGAGGACTTTACCCTGCGGACTTTCCTCAAACAGCAGTGCTTGCTGATACAGAGGGTCGAGTGTTTTTCGGGCAATCTTAGTTTTCTTTTTAGCTTTGCACACTCCATGTTCCAGCAAATAGACCTTGACATATGGAGCTGTGAAGACCAGACACACAGCTCAGAAAGGCTACTTACAATGAAAGTTATAACTACAGTGGCCTCAGTTATATTTGGAAACATAACATTTGGTTTTCGACAACCAGAAACCAAATACTAAGATATATTGTTTTCGTGATATACGTATAATTATAAAAGACTTATATTTGCTTCATAATTTGAATCCTAACAAATGTTTTGCAGATGTATAATGCAATGACATTAAAGTGCGGCTTAACTGTCCAAATACGTTTTTGGGGCCCCTGCATATTTCAAAAGCAGTTACAATGCCTGGCTCTGCCAAATGCCATTATAGCCTACAATAACTGCAATGTATTAACCCATCAAATTTTTATTGTCCTCATAGTTACTCCAGAAGCACTGTACTAAAAATCACAATAAAAAAGCCAGATGACAAATACCTAAAGTTTGCATGACTCAGACTGACAAAATCACTAATAACAATGAGTGGGAGACTCATATTGAACTCCGGGTCCATATTTAACAAATAAAAGAGAAAAAGCTGACCCTTGGACACACTCTTACCCGGCAGCGATTTGGAACCTGGTTTGGATGTAAGACCACGAGCCCTGATAACCTCTACCTCCAGCTGTCCTTTTTTATTTATCAGTCCAATCTGAACATCTCCTAAAGGACATACAACAGAAAAGGCTGAAGACAGTGGCGTGTTCAAAGTAATCCTAATAATAAAATAAATACTGTACATAAAAACCATATACACTACATACAAGGTATTTCAATTCAGTGTTCTGAAGCAAATTCAACAATCCTAGATAAACTAGATAATACAGTCCATATTCACTAGGTTTACTTACCCATAGCAGGTGTGGCAAGTGTTTGCCTACCCACCAGCTGAGCAGGACCGAGACCATCTAGAAAGTCACTGAACTGACTGTCGGCTCCCAACCTCATCCCTGAGAAGATCAAACTGACACACACACACATTAAGTTTTTATGCTTTGTTGGGACTTTCCATAGACGTAATGGATTTTATACTGTACAAACTGTATATTCTTGTATATTTCCTAACCCTACCCCTAAACCATCACAGAAACATTTTCAATAAAGCATTTAGTATGTTTAATAATTTCCCTTGTGGGGACTGCTGGATGGTCCCCATAATGTAGGTGTGTGTGACTTTTACCATCTTTGAGGGACATTTTTTTGTTCAGAAAAACAAAAACACGTGTGCACACACACGTTATATTAGTAAACTACTGTAGAATGAGATACCCAAGTTGTTTTAATGAATATAAAACAATAGTTAAAAGCATGTGTACAAACGGCTGAACTGATTTAAATCCTTCAGGGATTAAACAACACTATATAGAAAAACTTATTTTCAATAAATCTACTAATGCAGCATAAATCTGTCCTCATATAGAGTTCATAAAGCTCTTAAAATGCATCCCATCTCCTCCATCAGTGGACTTATGTCGAGCACGGTATGTAAACCCCGTCCTGCATTAAGGCCCCTTTTAATACGCTCAATATTTCCTTTGAGGCCAGCACAATTTCCATGACCTAACTCCTGCAGGAATGTCTGAGCGACGTGCCAGCCCGTGTCATGCTACCATATGAACAGCCTAATGTGATTTCAGATGCTATTTAAAACACACTCAGGTGAAATAAGCTTTAAATCATTGAGTTGCCGTTATTCTGCTTTGCAGCATTCCGTGATGTGATGCGGTAGCTAGACCAACTGACTGTTACCCTGAAGCTGCAAAGGGAAGCACAGCTCTACCGTAAGACCCTGCCAAGACCCCTCTCTGCAGATGATGGATATTTTAATTATTACAGAGGAGAACTGTTTTCCATCTGGCTCCAAAAATGGAGCTGAGAAAGTAATGGACACAGCATTAACTGTTTCAATCGTGGTTTCTTAGCAGGTGGCTTTTTATTCGCTTATCTTTGTTTTTTCCAAATAAATCTACATGCGAGATGCTCATGTGTACATGACACACGGCCTGCTGAGAGTGCACTTATGTGTGAGTGATGAGATTGTAGCCGATGCGTGAAAATCGCCTGAGACAGGAAATTCTCAGGGGAGCGTGTGCTGGAAAGATGTGAGACGTATAAGCAAATCTTGCTGAAATAAAACCCAGCTTAACCAAGCTAGTTTGCTGAAAGAGGATGTATTTTAGGTTGTAAGAATGTTTCCCTTAAGTTTCCATTAAGTAACAAAAATGTTAAACATGTTATTTTAAAAGTTTGAATACTCAAAAATCCAGGTTTTAGATGTTGTATTAACCTCATTGCATGGTTATAAGAACATTATTGTAACATTTTTAAATTCTGTAGCATTTCTAAAATGTTTCACTAACTACTTAACATTTTCAATATATATGATACGTAACGTTAAAAAATGTTCTAACATTAACAGTACAGTTCCCCGCTAGCTAGTTCTGCAAGGTTGTGTGTGCACAAATAAGAGGGTTACATTATGCTGGATACTAACTTGCCCTCGGAGCTGTAACTGTTCATGCTGCCGTCGGTGGACTCTCGGCTAGCTTGGCGAGCCATGACGTTGCGGGGATACTCCACTGCCATACCCGTTTCCTGACTGCGCTGGATCTGACTGGATCCCTTTGCCTTCTTGTTGGCTGCTTCTGTGGATAGGAACCAAAGAGGTATTACCATGCTGAGGGCTGTCAAAGTCTTCTAATCCCTTTTAAAATAATTCACTATCCTAAATGTCACCTAACTGATTATTTCATTTTTGAAAGCCACTGCTCTGTGGTATAACTTATTCATTATGTCTGGGGGAAAATGGGGCTAACCCATTAAAAGGTTGTCTTGGGCCCTATAAATTTAAGCAACTACCTTAACTATACACTTTAGTTATGAATTACTAGTTCAGTACTGTGTAATAATATGAAAATACTGTACATATTTTCAATAATATATCAGACTATTTCATTAATTACTGATGGACTTATGAAATTTTCAACATACTACAGATAGATATTTCTGCTCTGAATCCTGTTTACATTCATTTGTGTGTACAGTGCATAAGTGTGCCCAAGTGTTTAAGTTAGTGTGCTATTCTTACTTCTGTCAGTCTGGAGGAAATATTGAGGTCTGAGCACTTTGCCTCTGGTGAATGTAACATCTCCTGCCGGACGTCACAGGGCACCATCCTTACTATTTATGGCCTTCTGATGGATTACGAATCTTTTGAAAATGTCAGCCACTGAGGTGGCTCACTGAGGGCAGCTGTGTCGGTTGTTTATCAGTTCACTTACAGTGTCCACCTTCATCAAACCATCATTACTGGCTAATTCTGAGTTATTGAAAAATGTCTACAGTTTCTCATGATTGCGTGACTCTCAGATTATGTGGGGCAACAGAAGAAGTTCTTGCCAACAAAAAATATGTTAAGACATTAATGCTAAACCACAGTACAATCTACTGTAATAATTAAAAAACATGTTGAGAACTAAACTGATATGTATAACCTAATTAATAAATTAATTGATTAGAGGTAGGTAGCTGATTAAAGATTTGGCCTGATACCTCAAAGGCTTCGATCCATGACTGTTGTGTTAAGTTTAACTCCAGGTTACTGCTAGTAAACAGTTCGTGTTAAAGGCATACAGCACGTTGGGCTGCTCTGGATAAAAGTGTCTACTAAATAACTATATACATATTTAAGAATGTCACTGTTATATGTCACAGGTTTGGTAACCAATGCAATAGTGAAATGAGCACTGCATTTAATGCATTCTGTTTTAGAACAGATTATGTGGGCACAAAACCACTGAGACATTTCTCAGAATATCTTCTTGTGTTCCACAGAAAAAGTCATATAGGTTTGGAATGATAAGAGGGTGAGTAAATGATGCAAACAATTTCATTGTTGGGTAAACTAGCCCTAATAAATAGCGGGAATCTTATTTTAAGTTTTGGCTATCCTTGTGAATGGAGCAGGACGGTGTGCTGGGCAAAATGTGGAGCAGCTGTTACACAGCAACGAAGCTCTTTAAAATGATTTATCACAGCTTTGCTACTCTTTGTGATTTATCATCTGACAGGCCTTTTAAGATATTATCCAGGAGCTTGGCGATGAGTAGGGCCAAAAAACTTATTTTGCCATGCTTTCTGAATTTGTTGCTTTTTTCAGCACTCCATTTATTAAACTATAAACAGACAGTATTTAAAATATGGAATTTTAGAGGATATCAGATTCAACTTCAAAGGCATTTATCTACATTACATCTGATAACAATTCAGGGTTGATCTGCACCTGACAGTGTGAACTCCTGCCAATGCTAACATGCTGCCATTCATATTTCCAGTCTGAGTCTCCAACTCCCACAAATAAACAGGGACACATGCTGTTTTATAGCAATGCTTCACCCAGAGATGAAAACTCTGTCATTTACTCACCATGGAAAACTAAAGGAGAAATGTAATGAATGAAGGAATGTACTGGTCACGCTTTGACCATTACAATGAAGGGAAAGTGAAGCTTTCAAGCTTCATAAAGGGACACAAATGCACCATAAAGTAACACAAAAGTGGTCAATATTACTTGTGCACTGTATTTCAGGTCTTACACTCACATTTAAATCAGTATTTAGTGATAACCCAGCTAATAATTTTAGGCTATAACATTTCTATTAAGTAACAAAAACATAATGTTTGTATTGTTTGTATTAACATTATTGTTTGGTTATAAAAACGTTATTTCATATTTTTTTTTAAACGTTCCACTAACAACTGAAGAATAATCTTTTTAATAGATATGATATATAACATTAAAAATGTTTTATTAGCGCTGCTGCAGAAATGTTTTAATAACTTTCTCTGACGTTTAGAGAACATTAGCCAATGTTTTGGAACATTGAACAAAGAACCAAGACTCAAGACAGTGAGTCAAATAAGAGAACTAAACCAACTAAATCAGATCTTCAATTCCTGTATGAATAAGTGTGACTGGTTTTAAGAACCTCAATAAACCAAACCCTTAAAACTGTATAACACACACATTTTAAGTAAAAAAAAACCAAGTTATATCATGTACAAGTCATACAGACTGCCTTTATGATAATTTTACAGTAAATTCCAAAAAAGAGTGATGTTAATGCTGTGAGTTTGGGTCAGGATCTATCTGTTTGTGTGACAAATGGAAGACAGGGACAGTGCTCAGGAAATCTATTTTAACAACATCTTTATTTTTGGCAAATGCGTTCGGAGGCACTAGCTGTGCAGAAGTAATACCTCTCTTATAAGCAGGAAGACATCCTGCAGTCTTGGCCAACGGTCTAAGCTCATGGTCTGGCCAGCTTTAAATTAATTGTTCCTCATAGCATGCCAATCTTCATTTTGGTGATAATTCCCTTCTGCTTTTAGCACTGAGGACCATAATGTAGCACCTGATGAATATTCCCTCACTGTTACTAAGGCCACAAAGCACAAAATTTCTTCTTGAGCATATTTACTGCTGATTTTACATTCTGCTCCAGCAGAGGGCACCTCAGGCTATTCTTACAGAGCAGTCACATTAAATTTACTGGTAACACTTCACAATTCGATTTAAAACGATTTGTTAACATATCCAATGTTAATGAATGGAACCTTACTGTAAAGTGTTACCAGCTTATGTGTGTCTTATATCGCTTAAAAGTGTATTACAGTAATGTTCCCTCGCCACTGTCATCATCAGAAAAACGTGTGTGAAAAGTGTTTAACCAGACTCTCCTGTGAGACTTTACCAGAGTGTGATATCCAAACTGTGAGTTAAACAGGCACAGAATGCCGCATCAACAGCCCTATATGGTGTAGGTATGTGGGGAATCAAAAGGCATGTCTCGGTTGTAAATAGTTTTAAGGGCTGTGTGTTCTGTTTTGACAAACTGAAACAAAAATTAACCATCCCACACCTGCCAATGGTAAGTGATCTGATACAATTTGCCACAAATAGTTTTTACTGGCCATAATTTTATTTCAAGTAACTCTGTGTTATTTATTTAAAATAATTTTTATACATTTTGGACACTGCTGGCAAGCCATATGCTATTGTTAAAAAAATAGAAATGCTTAGAAAATATAAAATATACTATGCAGGCACACAAACCTAAGCTTTTAAATGGATGACACACAGGAAATCGCAAGGCAATTGTGCATGCAAGCGATTGGCCATAGGAGTCTCACCTGTCTGACTGAGCTGCGAGGTGCTCCTGCTGCGGCGGGAGGGAATGCCCACCATGGCCACTACACGGGCACTAAGGCTGGACCTGCGCTTCTTTCCTCCTGCTCCCAGTGTTCCGAGAGCCGTGTCCGACTGGCTGCCATCCGTACGCTCCAAAGAGTAGATCTCCCCGCTTACACTGGTGCTCTTCAGCATGCTGCGGGTGGACGGACGAATGTGACGGCTGGTGGAGACAGGATGGAGAATAGCACTGGCTTTCAGTATCCCAAATGACACATGAATCATGTTGCTACATGTAATCATACTGGCTTTCTGTGCTTAATTAGTGGCGTTAAGTGTTGGTGTTAAGTGTTTTCATATTTATGTATGAAAACACTATAGATGTAGTTACTTATTTTACAGAAGCTGGACAAGCATTTTATTGGTTATATACATATAGAAGCCTAAAGGTACAGTAGCAAAAACAGCCTCTTTAATACTAAAGGTCAGAAAGAGTGTTAAATGGTTCTATAAAACTAAGGCAATTTGGGACTTTTTTGCTACAAGAAACCAGTGGACTTTAGGAAAGAGAATAGGTCCCCTTTAAAAGTTTTAAAACTTTTGATGAAAAAAACAACTTAAGCATTCCTAAGTTTCTGTTTATTGTTTCATAACTGAACTATAATTGAACAATACCCAACACACCCACTGTGACATTTCTAGCAGAAAATATGCTTACAGACATTTTTAAACTGAACATCAACTAACACCCAAGAAAAACACTACATACAGAATTATTGTATACAATTAGAAATATCATGAATAAATGATATTTCATTTACATTGTTAACACAGGATAGATATCTTTTCTAATGTAACAACCATAAATACTGTATGTGCCATGAAAGGTGAATACAGGTCCCATGCTCTCAGTGAACTGTGATTATGTATGTATCTCACCTGAAGCGACCTCCTGGCCGTTCTGATTGAATGGACATGTAGCTGGTGCTACTGATCCGCGAGGCACTGCTGGCGCGAGAGATGGCTGACACGTCGCTGACATCACTGTCTGAGGACTTATGGGATACATTGTCACAGCTCCGTCGCTGCTCCTTATAAAGCTAGTGGAATTAAATGCACCACAGATTAACAAATTAATATCATTATAGATCAAGATCTTGTCCCAAATCATTCAACTGATGCACATTTGTGGTGTTGTGATCTTCATGTTTCAGCTGGGTGTCATCAATGCACCCTCACAGTTGGAGAAAAGGCAGTGTGTTGCTCACCTCTCGTTTATTCTTCAGCGCCCTCTCCAGGTCCTGGCTGGTACTGGAGGGAGCTGGTGTTCGGCAGGTACGTACTTTCATTTGTCGTGTTCGCTCCTCTGAGGCGAGGGCTGATACAAACACCATACACAACAATATGATGTTTAGTTTCATATTTACAGTGAGCTGGCATTACCACTCACACACAAACATAATAACATTTATTTATTCTTATGAAGTAAGAGCAACCAGCATGCTTTTGTTAGTTCCCAGAAGGACTGTCTCTGAGAAAACAAAATAGCTTATTGTTGAAAACTAACAAGTCAGCAGGAAGTGACTGTACCTTGCTCTACACTGCTGCTTTTGGCGGGGACTTGGGGTAACTGTCTGATTTTGCGTGCTGAAGAAGGGGCTGCTGTTGAAGAGTTAAATGAGGGGCCGGAGTGTGGCTGCACCCTGATGGAGGAAAAGAGAGGAAACAGAAAAAGGAACGGAAACTTAATCATACAGTATCATCCAGTACACAAATGGACAATAACCAGCGCTGATGACATTCTAAGCTTCAAGAAAAAGTAACGTACATCAAATTACATCCCATGCTAAAAATTCACTTAAGTGTAAACTGTGGAAACTATAGTGGAAACCACTATAGTCATTTATTCTTGTGAAGAGACCCTCTCATCAGTCACCACAACACAGTCCTACACCTAAAGCAATACATTTTAATTATAAAGACTGCAGTCAATGATCAGTCAGCATACAACTACGTTCAAGTGTCAAAAACAAAAAACAAAATCAGCTTCTGCTGAATTCAAAACTGAACAATTTTAGGTAACAGTTTTCAGGACAGAGATTTCAATTTAACATCTGTTGCGCCCTAGAGATACAATTGGGACATTAATGCACAAACTTGAGAAAACTGTGATTAAGCAGAATGCTATTCAAAGTTACTTTAATGATAAGATATCTCTCCTGAATGTATCCGTCAATGTTTAAAGCTATGAAAATAAATGTTTTCCTTTTAATACTTGTTAATAATTAAAGTCACCATGAAATCAAAATGTACTGTTCTTATTTTTTATGGAACATTGAAGTGTTTATTACAAATGATTAATCCAGGCAAATAAAAAAATACATTTTCCCTTTGGTACAGCAGACCTTCTTTGATGATATCAGTGTGATTACGTAGGCGGAGCCAAAACTGTTAACCACTCCCTTTCAACGGTTAGTCTGCTGCAAGCTTTGAAACTCCCACTTTTCTAGAGCCAATCAATTCCTAGTGGAAAAAAACAAGCCATGTCCCCATTTTTCTATTTCACTTTGAATTACATCAGAACACAAGTCGGTTTTAACTTCTGGTTCACACTCATGTTTTTGGCTAATTCTTGAACAATTGACTTTTAACAGAGTAGAACTTTGACCCAGCACCCATATCTTCACTTATAATTGCACTTATAATATAATTTCTCAGTACTTTTCACACTTCTGATTCTTGATGTATTATTGCTAAAAGCCACAGGGAAAGCAAAACAAGAACAAGGGTGGAAGGTGTGAAATTCATGAGGAAAAAAGAGCTGGTAAACTGTGAAAGAAGAGATTGTCATGATGCATGTGGAAGAAAGCTGTGGGCAGGTGATGGAGATGTGGTGGTGGATCTTCAGTACAGAAGCAACTACACAGAGCTTTGAGAGTAAAGAGCAAAGACAGCAGATTATAGAAATGACAAAATGGAAAGTAAATTCTTACTGAATATGTGACACAAAGGTTTGCGTGTGAGATATGTTTTTGTGTGAATGTGGGATAGGTTAAGCAAAGTGAAGCTTCTCAGCCCAGATCAGGGTCAGCACCTTTCCATTCGGGGTGAGCCTGGGGTTGACCCTCCCCCCGGGTCACCTTACCCAATGGAGGAAGCAACACCTTCTTCCTGCGTGAGCCCTTTAAAATGGAGGTTGGCTTTATTCTGCAGGCCAGTAAGAAAAGCAGCATACAAGGAAAATAAAATACATGTGAAAAAATGTGAAAACTAATGGAGAAAAAGCTGACAAACACATTTGTAAAAACACACAGAATTAAACTGTGAATGTTTGGAGAAACAAATATGTTTGAAGACAGGGCCAATGAAATATTTCCCTGTAAAAGTTCAACAACCCGCCAACGCATAAAATATAAGTTAAACGCGAAACACTTTGTTGCAACAATACTTATCGTTAAATAAAACCCATCATACAGATCAAATACGCAACTAACATTTTATCCAGAAAGATGTATTTTTGGCTGCACTGAACTATATTTCACAGACATGTATTGTATGAATACACTTAAAATGAGCAGACAAAGCAAATGTGACGTGACATGATTTTTTTGACTCTTACCGCTCGCTGTCAGATATTTTCTTGCCAAGTTTCTGACAGCTCGGCCTGTCCAGAGTTCTCGACTGTCTGCAGCATGGAAATGATTTAGGCGAGACACAAAATAAAAGAATGAGAAGGGGCTTCACTCAGGACTCATTGAAGGGACATTGAAAGAAACTGCCACAATGGAGATGGACATGTTATTTGTACATGTGCTCTAGTACTCTGTGTTGTGTACCTCTGTGTGTCTGGTTTTGCACTTAGGTGGTGTACAGTCTCCTGAGCAGGAAACATTGCCTCCAAAACCCAGCTGATTCATATGATCAGGTCAAACACGTGATTGGCATGGAGCAGACAGCACATGGACAGACACACACAATGACACAGTATGGGATGATGTTAATGACACAAATCTGAAAAGACTAAATTATGCTACTTACAAATCTCCAGTACAAGAAAATGAGATATAATAAGACAAACACATGGGACACTGTAATGGTATGGACCACAAAGACATGACTCTTATGTGTCAGGGGTCATTTATGACAGTGTAGTGTTATAGTCTTTAGATGCAATACAATAATTAAAATCTTTTAAAAAAACCCTCCTAAATCAGTAAGTGAAGACAAAAGTAATAGGTGTTAATACCTATACAGCAAAAACCTGAGCAATATACATACAGTACAGGGGCCCCAAAAAGTATTTGGACAGTTAACCCAGCTAACAATTTTAGGTTGAATTTTCCTTAACGTTTACATGAAGTAACAAAAACATTATGTTTCCCGTTTTGATATTTTGTTATGTAATGCAATGGAATGCATACATTTTTTAATGTGCAACTAATACATAATACATATTAAATGTGTTTAATACATTCCAAATACTTTTGGAGGCCACTGTAGTTTTGAAGTGAGCAACACTGTAAGGCTAGTGTCAGAAAATTCAGTATGAAAACAGCAGAAAGTGTTCAGATAGAAACAAGAAAGAACAACCTTAGAAAATCCAGAATATACACAACACACAAATCACACCATGAAAGCCACAGGTCAACAAATTGTTTAAAAGCTACAAAGCAGTCTAAGATCTACAAAACACACAGACAATCACATTGTAGAGCACTACAATTCATGGGGCCAGGTTACAAGCTATTAGGTCAGAAGCTACAGAAAACAGGCCTATGGGCAACAGCAGCAGAAGGTTGGAGGTTGGTTAGCTGCAGAACTGAGCCCCATGGGAGGGGGGGTATACAGATGGGTTAGAAGAGCAGAGGGGTTAGCAAAAGAACTGAAGGGGGACAGGAGGGATACCTGTCATCTTCTGGGGAGGCATGCTGAATTAGGATCCTGGGGCTCGTGGGTCTGGTACGGGGCAGAGACTGGGTACTTCTGCATGTGTGTGTGTAATCCACAAATACCCAAAGAATTGGAGTGGAGATGGAAGAAACATGGGAGGTCAGTATAGAAACTGTGACAAAGGTCATCTCAAAAATATAAGATGATGCACAGATTCAAGGGACTTAATCACTTATTATTGACATCTACAAAGCGGACGTAAAACTAGAAAATGCTCGACACACAAGCAACACACAAGAATAATCTAAGAGTGTCCTGTAATGTCTGTGAAAAATATTTCACCCAAAATAAAAAAACATCTTTCCATAACTCATAAGCTGTTATTTGTCACAAATATTGTAAACGAAAATAAGTTCATAGCAACCAAAGTCAGGTGTGTTAACAATACTAGAATTTTCATTATTGGCAAAACTATTTATTTAAAGACAAATTAAACAAAACAGGCACAATCCAGTTCTAAACAAAGAGTGTACCTGTCTCGTTCAGGTGAACTGGAATTAGAACCTGGTCTCAGACAGTTGGTACTAGCACTTCTAACCCTGTCAAGAAAGGGCTGCAGATCACTAGCGTCACAACATGCCATCCAATGAAGAAAGAGAAGGAAAGTGGGCAGGAAAATGACAAAGAACAAAAATGTTAGGCTCAAACTAAAATAAAAAACTAATCCTAACCTGTAAGATTTAAGGAAGACAAAGAGCTGCTTAAATGCGGCGAGAAAGCTTCTGTTTTTTTGGGAGTCTCGGAATGTTTAGTGTAGTTTTGGTTTGAGAATGGGGTTTAGGGTGGACATGTTCGACCCCTTACCTAATGTTGATCTTGTCTGTGAACCTTAAAACTCGGTGCGTAACTGTTTGTTGACTAGCAGTGACTACCGACAGCCGTGACTTTGAATTAAGGCATGCGGGAAGTGTTGAGCTGAACACAAACAAAAGTAACAAGTGCAAACAAAGGCAAGTTACGGAAAACAAAAGGAGAAAAATTTATAAAATTGTATAAAGATAATGGCACGATCAAGCAACCTTTCTGTGGATTACAGTATGTCAAAGAGAGCCACTTGAAGTGTTTACTGGAAAAACAGTGATTTATCTTGAACTACATGAAGGTGAAATGCACATTTTCTGCATCAGTAGTATCACCATGCATGATTACCTTAAACCTCCCTTGTCTGCAGTAGGTCAGACAAAAATGTAGTCCCGCCCCCAGACTCAAGTCATTGTTTGAAATAATGTTTTTTATACAGCGTCCATTCATGACACATCAACAAACAGACTGAAACAATGTTAGTATTGCAGTAATGACACATTTCACCTTGAAAATAAAATTTGTTTACATTATTTGTTACAATTGTTACATCCACAGAAACGCAGTCAAACAGAAAGCACATACAGTCAAAATACTTACCACACAACAGTGGCTGATTCCCATATAACTCTTTCTCTAGTGGATAAACTTATGCCTGTCTGTCTGTTTGTTAGTGAGTCATTGTATTATGTAATATTAACTTGGGACCAAGTTAAATCGCAATAGTGGTTTATTACTACACCACCTATTTGTATTTACAGTCATTATACTGTTTTTGGACTAAAAAAAATTACATATTAAACATTACAAAAACTGTGTATGTTATAGACAAAAAATGACAGACACAAATATACACAGATAGAGATAAAAATGGTCTATAACCCTAGACAATTGAAAAATAAATATGCACCAGGATATCATATATAACATCAGCTAGTCTAAAATAAAAGCGCTCTGAAGATCTCAGTGGCTTTTAGCTTCACAGATGCTATAAAATACTCATTAGTCTGAAAAGATGCCAACAGTGTTATTTGGCCGTCTTACCTGTAAATATCTTTATGAATTCCATTGACTAATAAAGGCATCTCAGATGGAAGAGTGCTACTGTACTTAAACGCACTCCTGGCAATGAAACATTTAACATGTAAGCATGCAGAAGGGAAACAAAACATGCATCAAAATCACAGCTGTGATTAGTTGACTCAAAGAGCAAAAGAAGCATGTCAAAGGTCACTGATGTAAGCACGCAGAGGTCACAGCAGAGGCAACTCTTCTATTCTGGATAATTTATGGTACATAATCTTTTAAGCTTCTCATAATTTCCTATTGAGGTCAGGGACGAGTGGAATAAAAATAAATGTGTCAAAATAACACTTGAGTAGAATGAGACTGGTATTTTGAGAAAGCAAACTGTTGTTGTGAAGAGACTGCTTGTATTGGTTAGTTGGGCTGTACGCCAAAAGCAAGTGGAAAGTTCCACTTGTAATGTTTCTCATCAGCAAACTGCTCTGAGGTATAATATTAGACTGGAGGGTGAAGGGTGTGAAGAGATGTTCAAGGAAGATTTACATTTATGGAACAAACCTGACACCAACACACATATATTTTCATTATTTTAAACTCCAAAAGCCACGCAAACCAAACAGACAGAGTCTTTTAGATAATGATAAGATGAATTAATATGATATTCTTTGTGATTATGACACCTAGATAGTAATATTGATATAAACAGTAAACTGAAGACAACAATACTATAATTTACAAATTGGTGGTCCAGTTTTGGCCTTTTTCTTTACCTTTCGGTGTGCAGGCACTCTGCGCTTCTACCCCGCACAGATCTGTGTATCAAGATGACCTCACTGCAATTATGATGGAGATGGATGATAGATACGAAAATAAGCAAAAAAAACAGACCAATAAACAAGCAAACAAAGAAAAAATGTGTTTTTTCTGAACCATAGGTGAGTTAGAAAAGGAAGGGAAATAATCTTCAAAGCCAGAAGAAAAACACCAGAATACAGGTTAACAAGATGCAGCTTTCTGTATGAGTTACATCCTTACAAACCCACCAATGACAGCCAGTCCTCAAAGTTCTATACAATGAGGTCAATGAAGCACACTGTGAAACATGGTTTTGCTATAACCCACCTTCATTTTAAAAATAGTCCAATTCCTTAAGGTATGTTAGCCAGTGTCAACAAGGTCACCCCCCACCCCACTTTTTTACCTTTGGTATTTGATTGGAGGAAAGATGAAAATGCTGAAGTAAGGCACATGTGCTACATGATGGGAGCAGATGATAATTCTTTAAGCTCACACAAATGTACGTTTTTACCAAATTTACCTGTCGTCTACATAATCTCTCTCCTGCACATGGGCACGGTCATGATATCGTGTTGGGGAACGTGATCTACGGCTGTGCTGGACCTCATCCAGACTCCTTAGAGAAATAGAGAGATGAGTTAAGTTTTAGTTTAATGCAATAACCCAATACGTTTTTTTAATTCTATACATAATCGATAATCAATGTTAATAATAAATGACAGAGTAGAACTCAGAGAGACGTTACGCTTCTTCATGTAAATGAAGAAGCGTAACTCAGTTGTAAATTTATACTGAAATTTGTGTAATTTTAGTATAAATAAATATCATGCTTTGTCATACCTCTGTGCGGGGACGTTGGGTGGACGAGATCGTGCCCTGCTCTCTTCCTCTCTGTGTGGGGACACCGACCGTGAGCGATACTGAGTTGGTCTCTGCTGCTCAGGAACCTCTAATGTTGTTGCCCGATCTCTCTCTCTTTCATGGTCCCTCTCTCTTTCTCTTTCTCTCTCTCTTGATCTGTTCTCTATAGCTGTAATTACACATAAAAAACGTAAAGGCAAAATTGGGAAGCCAGTCTGGAAAATTCTGATGCACCACCATGTTAGAGCCCATTCAAAAGTAAAAGGATAGATAAAAGATGTTAGACCATGTCTAACAAAACATGCCAAAAAATTTAAATACCTTGTTCATTCTCCTTTTTGCTTTACAGTCCCTAGTTTAACCTAAAAATAACCTTTTCGTAAAATAACCTTTTCGTAAACATATCTATAGGTTTGCCCATCAATAAATCCATCAATGATTATGGGAACAACATGAGGGTGAACACACGATGGCTGTAATTTCTTTGTTGGGTGAACTCAAACTGTTTTTGCTCATGCAAATAATTATACATTTTTCTTTATTTTTTTATATTTTAAAAGCCATTTTCTTTAATCAAATGTATATTTGCAACACAGAGCTTTCAAAAAATAACAATGTAAATAAGATGTATATGACTATGCATGGTTTGGAGAATGAAGTCAAGGTAGTGTGCAACCACGACGTATCATGTTCTAACTTCTAGCATGCACAAACAAAATAAAATGTGTAGCACCACAGAAAGGAAGCTGTCTTCTCATTCATATATATGTTCTCCTGTCTTTTTCATGTTCCCATTGTTGTCATGCATGTACAGTATGATTATGTGTGTGTTATATATCAGATCTACTCTACTATACAACAGAGAAAAGCACTGGAGACAGAACACACCTGATAGTTAGTGTCTATCAACACATGTAGAAGTTCTGCTGTCTATTTCACATATGCAATAATGACCTAATCAGTTCATCAGAACATGGGATGAATGAATATTTTTGATGCGTAATGAGAATGATTGGTGCATTGTCTCCAGGACAACAGCGGTGACTTCCAAAGGACAGGAAAGCCAGCTATTGGTTGCTTCTCTCTTTTGGGCTATTCTACTACACAAAGCACAGAGAAGTGCCAAGGTTGCCAGTGCCTTGGCCCCTCCCACCCACCTGTGGCAACTACGCCAATAGCATCATCATAATCTGTTTCTGTAATACGCTGTGAGCCTGCATAGACAGATACAGATACACACAGGGGTAGATGTACAAGTAGAAAGACAGACAGACAGAGATACAGACGTAAACCACTGCATACAAATCTCTGTTGGAGTTAATGCATGGTTAGAAAGGCAAACAATGTATAAAGCGATACAGAAATAACTTGGCCTGTTGCGGACGTACCCATGGGCTACACTCCTACATGCTAACTTAAAAACAGCATTGTTCAAAAACATACCTCCGCATAAACATACGGGCAAAACAGACATGAAAACCTTACAAGACTGAGCCAAATATACTGTATTTGCTGTTTAAAGAGAATTAATGAGATTGGACCAATTCCAAGACCTTGAGCTAAAAGACAAGCTACTGTATGTTTAATTATGGATGTTTGATGATTGTCCTTTAGCTATTTATATTTATATGCAGGGCAATATTCAGATGTTGGTTGAATATGCAAACGGTTATCAACCTATATTTTATAGGCTTGAAACAGTGAGCAATGAGTGGTGCAATTCCTTTTTCTGGCTGTTTAACATTTTGTGACCAAACCTGACACAATCAGATCACCCAGCACTTACACCCATCACTTACGCTGCAGCTTCTTGGTGGGCGTGTCTGTGTGGGTGTGTCGGCGGGGCAGGTATGGTGACGGGTGAGGCAGAGGAATGGAAGAGACATCATGGGTCTGCAGCTTGTACCAGTGAGGTTTATCATCCAGTAGGGCAGTCTCTAGCTCAATCAGGATCTATATTCAAACACAGGAAAAACGCAGATAGTCTGGTAGGGTCAGACTCAGAAATCAACAATATTTGATCTCCTAGAAATTGTTTTCAGAGGACATTTTTGTTCTTTATGAGGGTATACTTTTCTTAACCATTTTCATAGCATTTGTTTTATCATACAAAGCTTCTATTTTATATCAAAACAATTTCAAGTAATTTAAACAAACTCAATCTGAGCAATTATGGCTGCTGTCTACAGCATACAATCAAATAAAAATCAAATACAAAAGCAGCTGTCAGTAATCATGAGCTATTATAACTCAATAGACTTAACGCTATGAGAACAATTTAAAAATCAGAGATCAATCTGAGTTGTACAGAAATAGATAAGGTAAACATATGCTACACACTTCTCCTAGAAAGTCGCTCTCCTCCTCCTGTATTCTGGGTTGGTCCCACACTGTGATCTCCAACATGTGCTCTCTGAAGTCTCGCCGGTGCACATTAGAGTATACAAACGTCTGGTTCCACTTGGGCTCCAGACTCCTCTTTACCGTTTTCGTCCTTCGCTTGCTTTTATCACTTATACAAAAATATATACATGTGAACACCATCGTTTCCTGTTGGATGCACAGCAATGCCATTTCTAATGATCTATTTTTAATTATCGTGGAGAAATTTGTGAAAGTGAATTTGTGGAAAGTGAACTGAATACCTTCTATCAGGCAGGAAGTACATTTTGACATAAGGGTTTCTGGGACGTCCATCCTGTCTGGGTGGCAGGTCTGTTGCATGAAGTACGTTCACAATCAGCTGATGGCCTACCTTATCATACCACATTTTTACCTGCAAGAAATGCACAGCCTATAAACACTGTGTGGGAAACAAACACTTAACACTAAACATGGTGAATGGGACGTGACTGCTTTTGTGTAGCTAAACTGACCGACAGCTGTCCAGGCAGTAGCTGAGGGGCATCTCTAAGACCACTTGGGCTGGATGGGGATAGGACAGATATAGAAGGTCTTTCCAACTTCTGTGACTCAAAGGAACTTGAACCTGCTACAGGGAGACCAAGAAAACATCAAGTGTTATTAGAATAATGTTTGCATGCTATAATAGCATACTTAAAACAATAGCAGACCCAAAAAAGAAAATTCAGGCTGATTATTCATCTTTTGAAACCCAAAGATTTTTTATGTTATGCTTTTATGGTTCTTTTTTTGAAGCTTGACAGCCCCTGGTCCTCATCCGCTTTTATTATATGAAAGAACGCAGCTCAGGCATGCTGCTAAGCTTTTTCTTTGATGTTTCACAGAGAAAACAACACGAGGTTCATGAGAGACATAAAGAATTTTCAGTTTTTGGGTTCTTCCCCTGTAAGACCAGAAGATCATGCCATTTGTTTTAATACTTACTAGATTCTAATGGAGGATGTGATGTTTCTGGTATTCGTGGTATATCTCTGTGAGAAAAATATATACACATCCACACATTAGTTGTCAAGTGTGTACATCACAGGCTCTGCTTTTTAGGGGCTTTAGGGACAGCTGACAAAAGCAAATGAGGAGAGAATTCAGGGATGAGGCTCTAAACCCACTTCTCACACTTTGTTTTACTTACTGGTAAGATTTATACACCCTTTGCAAGAGTTTAGAGAGAAATCAATGAATACATCTTTTCAAAGAGGCAGGAGAACACAGCCAGACAGATAATGGCTTACAGTACAAACTAAACACAATACAGACATCAGAATAGACATCTACTTCACGGCTGGACCATTGCCTCCAGTCTCTTTAAACTCAGACTTGTTTAGTGAATATACTGAGCTAGATTTCTGTTCTTTAAAACTCCTTTAAGTGCTTAGCTGTGTCACTGAGGCTAGTTAATGCTAGGAAAGTCAGATAACTTAGTGTATAAGGGTGGACACTTTTGTATGCAAAGCATGGCTTACCCAATTGGCCTTGAAACTACTAATTTAACTTGGGTTTGTGTTTGGGAATCCAAGATGATATTGTAAACTTCTTTCTTGGTTAATCCTGGTAATGATTTACCGTTCCACTGAAGAACTTCATCACCTGCAAACAGAGAACAAGTGTGATGTCAGATCAGGGGTGGGAGAATCATTTAGAAGAACTGGGGGAGATAACAAACTATATCACTTTGGCTCATGAATATTAATTAAGTAATGTCCAGTTATCCTAACTGGCATGTAAAACAGTGGAACTCACCGGCCCGTAGATGGCCAACCACATCTGCTAGACTTCCCTTCTTGACTTTGGTGATGAAGGCCCCAAGTCTCCCAGTTTCTGTAATCTTTCCCCCCACCACCTGCACCCACACAAATCAATTAAAGAAGGGTAAAGTCTACAGAGCTTTGATACAGAATACAATATACATACATTCATGTAGGCATTAATGTATCCTGTATTACCCTGTACATACAAGGTTCTATGCAATAGCATTGTGTCCACATACATCCACCTAACCAAACACACAGTCAAGGATGGACTGGCCATAAGAACCATTGGTACAGGCTCAGTTGTGGGAAGCAAATTTAGATTCAAAGTAAATATATGAAGGGAGTGAAAGTTAAGGAATTTTTAGGCAGGTCCACTTAAGCTGCAAAGATGGATCTAGGTATAAGTGACATTCTCTCAAACCAGTACAAGAAAAACAATCTGAAATGTAACGTTGCTTAAAGCTCCTGTTGTAGCAGAAATTTTGCTCTGTTCCCAGCAGCAGTCATGAGAAGAAACATTGTGTTTGATGTATGTGTTAACTGATGTACGTGTGTGGCTCTCCCCTCACCTTTAGCCCCAGCAGAGCCCCAGCCTCGTTTGGCATGGCTGTCCTCTTACTCAATGTGATTCGGCCAATTAAATGATCACCTTCTTTGGACGGCTGCCATGTAACCGGATGCTAAACAGAACAAGCCGGAGATGAATCACATCAGAGAAAGAACCATCCAATTACATCTAACTCTTACCTCACCTTCACGCACACACACACACAAAAGTTCACCCAAAAATAAAAATTTGCTGATACTTTATTCACCCGCAAGCCATCCAAGATGTAGGTGACATTTTTTCTTCAGAAGAACAGTAAAGAAGATTTTTAGTTTATAACATCTACCTCTTGGATGGCCTGAGGGTGAGTAAGTTAACAACAAATATCCATTTCTGGGTGAACTATCGCTTGAAGTCAGGGATACTTGAATGGATAAATCTGAAAGAACAGGCACACACAACACACACTGGTCTGTGCTGAACCAGGCATACTTGAAAGAACAAACCTAAAGGAACAGGCATGCACACACAAATACATTAAGCACTCAACAACACCATCTCAGATCTACACTTTAATCTTATGAATGTTTTTGTCACTTTAAATTAATAACATCAGAAATGACAATTCATAAATGTAATACATAACTGTATGACAAAAAAAATGGGTTATACTCACAGACGTTAAATATACTGTCTTTAGCACAGGGTAGAAAGCACTTACATGCCACGCAGTGGGGTCAAGTGGACAGTACTCGCCTTCCCCTATAACACACACACACACAGAAATGTTTAGTTTGTACATACACTCACTGCATGACCTGCCACCTTATAATAGCCAGAGTCCAATGCTACACGCACTAAATCTGTCGTGTTTACATTCACAGAGCGTAGCTTATTGAATATCTGGGCTCCAGAGGGGCATCTGCAGCCGAGATCTCGTTCTTAAATATGTCCTGCTCTAACTCTCCTCCAGAGCAGCAGAAAGGACAGGGATTAATGTGGCCTGTGTTTGTGAAGGTTAGTTTGCACAGTACTTAAGAGCTACATTTAGTCAAAGTAAGACAAAGTAATGATGACACACACAGCTTGAGCATGCACACACACGTACACACACACACAAAAGGGCAGTGTCAATGCTTTCCATGACGTTGGACTTCAATTTACTGTTGGCATGTTATATGGATGAGTGCATATGGGTGTCTGGGCTGTCTTCCGGTTATTTCCAAGAACCTGGGGTGTCTAATGTCAGAAGGGATAAACAAAGGTAAGTATGATACACAGAGAGGATGTAAAGCACTGCAATTTAATCCTGACGAAAACTACACACACACACACACATACACACACACACATACCTGTACACACATAATGTTTAAATGTTCTAAGTGAGTCCTGCAAATTCAAATGTTCTGAAGAGCTGTAAAATTTCCCAGTGGAGAATTGTTTTTATTGTTGTGCACAGTTTCCGGCTGCTCTGATGTAAATTAAAGCCATTAGCTGATATAGTTGTGTGGTCACATGGTATGCATGCAGTTTATTGGCTATTTTACTATGGCTTTAAACATGGACCATCCAATCAGTTTTCAGATTCAGAACTATCCATTTAATAAATCAGCTTTAGCTAGTAAGGTCTTTGTTAAACAGTATATGTGGGAATGTCACTTCTAGTGGCTCCTTTAGGGGTGATTAAAAGGTGCTTCAGTATCAGATTTTAAAAAGCTGTAAAATGAGGTTCAGCCACACAGTACCCTCAAAGCACATATGAACTTCCCAGCTAACAGGGAACATTCTCACAACGTTGGCTAATGTGCTCCCTAAAATCCTCCCAAAGTTATCAAAAACTTTTTGCAGTAATGTTAGTAAAACGCTTTTTAATATTACATATAAATCAAAAAGTTAATCTTAAGTAGTGAGTAGAATGTTTTAAAAACGTTACAGAATTTTAAAAATGCTTGAACAACGTTTTTGTAACCAAGCAATAACATTAACACAACATCTAAAAGCATTTTAAAATAACATTTTTAACATTTCTGTAAATTAATGGAAACATTAGGGAACCGTTCTTACGATCTAAAATTGTTGGCTGGGTTTACTGTATCAGTGGCAGCTGAAAAATATAAAACAAAAGGTTACAGGGTACAGAATTGGGGAGGGGAAACCAGAAAGAACTGGAAACCTTACTGCTTGCTTGACAAGTGTCACATCTACTTGTATTTGTAAGGAACGTTGTTCTTTTACTCTCTAACCCAGTTCAGGGTTGTCCTACAAAAAGTTACTTTAAATAAAAACCTTAAACTCTGAAATGTATCATAGTTTAGCTATCACTCCTGGAAAGTAGAATCATTTGCACAAAGTCAGCCTGGAAAAAGAAATAACCCTGCACAACCAACCCTGAGCAACTTACAAAGCAACATGTGCAAATCATAAAACCACATGCAATAACATTAATAGGTATGTTGGTGTATAAATGATTAATATATTTGTTAGTTGTGTGATAGATTGGTCCTCTGTGTGGGCTATACTCCTTTACTGACTTCTACTAAAGTGTCTTCACTTCTTAACACTGCATCACTGCATGACCTACAAATCAACAGATCCCACCAAAATACAATCCTTTATAATAAGCCATAACATAAACTATGTTTCTCTACAACCTACGAGTTCGGTAGTAATGCAAATTTAAATGTTGAATGTTAAATTCAATCTTTAGTCTTTACATTAGGTGACAATCCTAAATTAACTTTAACATAAAAAGTATAAAAATTTAACTGTTAGTGTTATTTAGAGCATTGTTATATTTTGTTACATTTTTTGTTCACCTCTGTCAGTTATGCTCAAAAACCCCATCAGCTACACAAAACCAGAGCTTGTATGGTCTTATAAACGATGGTCTCATGTCATATTGATATTGTTTAGCATAGTCATTAATATTACTTAATATCCAGTATTACAATGGTTCACTTACTAGTAATCTGTGCTTTCGAAGGAAGAGACAGGTGTCTTACCAGCAGTGTTTATGAGATTGCTAAAGCTGATCAACTGCTCTTCCACTGATAAGAGCAACTTGTCTTCTGCTTACTCTCCTCTTAATCCCCTGTTCTTCTTTCTTTCAGCCCCTTATTCCTTCTGTCTAACTCTGTCTCTCCTATTCGCCCTACAATGTTTACATTTTACCCCTGGCTTGTGTTAATACACTGACCTTTTAAGTCTGTGTTCAGTCAGCTTAATGCCATGTGAACAAATCCCCCCTCCCCCACACACACACACACAGCTCCTTACCAGTTTGTTAAACCAGTTACAAATTACTCATGCTTTGTAAATATATAGATGTACTGTATATTACTGTATATTTAAACCTGGTGATGAAACTTGCTATTACACTGAGGAAATGAAGAGCGTCTTAGCATTTAGCAGAAGTTATGTAATCATCTGGCTGTCATCTTGGGTCCATTACCTTGTATTTGTGCAAATGAATTGCAAATATTATCAAATTACTAAATAAAAACAGATCTAAATAGATAGACCTAATAGACCTTTTCTAATCCATATCTCACACCTGCAATTCATCTGAATGTGTTTGGTCGTCAGTGAACATAAATGTAGTTTATATGGAATAGCAAAAACCATGAACATATTTATGTTTTTTTTAATGCATGAATTAAAAATTGTTATTTTTTATTAATTAATTTGACTCATTAATGTACATTGTGTCATTATCCCCATCTTGATTTTAATTTAAAGCTTTATAATCTTTATGTACTCTTATTTGCATTGCATGTGTGTATTTTAAATAAATACATGATGTTGTTTACACATGTATGCAGACCAAAAAGCATCCACTTAAATAGCATGAAATCATTTTTGTCTTTGTTTTATAGATTATAAATTAACAATAATTTCACTCTATGATCACCTTATGCTTCATGTTTATAAAGAATAAAGTGAAAGTTTCTTTGCCAGACAAAGAAGTGTGAAAATCTGAAAAGAATGTTTTTGTTTATGTATATGAATATTTGAGTACATAACAGAATACAAAACAAGATATCTACATGACCCACCTCGCTCGCTGACACTCTCAATATCCACATCCTCACAGCTGGTGTACTCCGGTGTCGAACCAGCTTCCTCCTCTGAGCTGCTGACAGACATCTGCCTCTTGTTGCCGCCCCGTTTGCTCTTGTAGGGGCGGGGTGGAGGTGGTCGTAAAGACTCTGATTGGTCGGAACTGAGTGAATCATTGCGCAGCATGCTCTCAGCTTTTTGTCGTTTCGATTTGCGGAACAGCGCAGCCGAGCCAGGGTCCAGGTGGCTCGGCTGCAACTTTCTGTCCCATTCCTGGGGCTCTCTGAGCTCAGGGGGGCCAGCAGGCATGGCAGGGCCTACCCGGAACCCTGGAGCCGGCGGCTGTGGGGTGTGGTTCGTTTTAGAGGGAGGAGCCTGCACGGCAGGTGCACCCTGCATACCTGTACCCCCCACGGTCCTTTCTGGCACGTAGGCCTGTTGCCGGCCATCCAGTGAGGCCTGCCGCCCATCTGCCCATTTCCGTGCACCTCTGTTCTCCTGTCCCATCTCCCCTGTTTCCCTTGCCTTAGGCTGCATACGTCCATCAGCCTCCGCCGGTCGGAGCTTAGACGGGTGATGCAGAGCATTTGGGTCACTCCTGCATTTCTCCCTTGATGGTCTCGGTTCCCCCGGAGTTCTCCTGAGCTCAACCCTTGATTTTTCACCATCACCATGCTCCTGAGATCGAGCCTTCACCAGTCTTCGACTTTCCCTCCGATTTTCTCCAGACTCCCTCTCTTCAGAAGCCTGGGACTGAACTTTGGATAGGCCTCGTCGCCTCTCACCTCTTGGCCCCGGCTTGGTGTTCTGGTCAGAGGCTGCTGGTGGCTTTTTTCTAGGAAACAATTATAGAGCTTAACAAAGAGATTCTGAGCTTAAGCAGTCTTAGATGTCGTAATCATGTGTGACACTGAAAGCAAAAATGGTGCGTGATGCAGCACAATCGCAGCCATTTTGATAATATTACAGGTTTATAATATTATCAATATACAATATACACCAATGAGAAGCCAAATTTTCACCAGTGAGAGTTCACTATAGATATGGTTACCAGCACAATACTGCAATCAGTCCTTAAAGTTTTAATCTTTAACTTTTGCCTCTCCACCACCATCTCTGTTTTAAATACATTGAAGACAGGTTCTATATACACTGGATTATAAAAATCAATGTAAAAAATATCATGTTACAGTAATATTTAGACATTATATTGAGGGAGAGGCTAAAGCATACCTGTCTTGTGGAGGCTCACTGCGTGAGCGTGATGACTGCGTATCAGTTGGTCCAACAGAGGGGCCTTTGCTGGGGTCAGTGGGGGCAGGTGGCTGGGTGTCATGGGCAGTGGAAACGGAGGAGCCAAGAGGGTTTTGGGATCGAGAGCGCATCTTCTTCTCCCCAACAGTGTCTCCACACATGGCTGGTTCACTCACTGCTGAACCCAGCTCTCCAAGCTTGGGCCTTTGGCTGGGAAACCATTCTCCTGATTTAACGAGCATATCCTGTTGCCTACGACACTGGTTACATACCCACATTACCTGCCCAGAAATAGGACAAACAAAATATTAAGTCGAGCTAAACTTTACAGATGAAGGGTGAGATGAGGAGTAATTCATGTGGTTCCTGTAGACCAGGACTTTATTCAGTACAGGACACACATAGTGTCTACAGATCATTAAAATAACTGAAACCACAAATCCACATAAGACTGTCTTAAAGGAACTTTCAACCAAAATATAACGTTCTAAAAATCATTTACTCACTCTCATCTAATGTCCTTTCAAAAATTAATATCCGTAATGGAGAATTCAATAAAGTGCATAATATATATAATATAATATAATATAATATAATATATTTAACTAAATAAATTACCTTTTGCATAATAAAGAAAATCATACAGGTTTCAAATGACATGAGAGTGAGTAAATAAAGACAAATTTAATTAAATCATTGAATCAGCATCAGGTAGGAATTGATTGTATCCACCCTCTGTAACTTACAAGATCTCTCATGTTACATATACCTTCTCTGGGTCTTTCAGCCAAATGTTATTTTCCATACAACATAAAAGTTTAAATGTTCAAAAACTGATTACATTGTAAGATTATGGAATGACATGGGGATAAGTAAATAAGATCAGAAGTTGTCTTTCTGTCTCTAAGCCTGTATGCATCTAGAGTTGTCAGATGAACTTTTATATTCATCAAAGACCCTTCTTCTTCATGTGGTGACCAAAAATAAAACCTGAAGCACTCGAAAACAAGCTAATCTCGCAGAGACGCTGCATCCCAGCAATATGTGACTCAGGTCTGACAGACAAAACGGATAATGTAGGCAGGAGGAGGTGTGAACTGGAAAAAAAAGAGACAAAAATGTGTGGACAGAAAAAAAACTGTTGTGCTCACAGGGATTAATGTACAGAAACAATGAATATAAGGTAGTAATGCTAGCTGACAGATGGTGGGTGTTGTTGAAACAGAGGTTAGGACTTTAAATTGTGAGGGCCGTGGGATGTAATCACAAGCCCACAGAGCAAAGGCATTGACCGTGGTCACTGTGGGAAGATTTACAGGAACCCTGGGGAAAAGCATGGAGGGCTGGTCCTCGCAACATGCAAGTATTAGCAAAGCTATCCTTCATATCCCTCCTCCACATCCACAGACAACTTGCCTGCTGATTCCTTTAGTAGGAGAATCAGGAGCGAGGAACACAAAAGACCTTGGCACATTCCAAATATTTTTTCCACTTTCCTCCTCCAGATTGCTTTTGATTAAAAGCTTGGGAGGTTGAGAGAAGAGAAGAGAGAGAGAGCGAGCGAGGGAGAGACACGCATCAACACTTCTATATTTATCCAGGCAGCCGCCCAGCACCATTGGGGATATGTTAAAAAATTCCCCAGCTCACGTCATAACTTTACTGAGCAAAGACTACGGTACCATTGATCCCACAGATGCAAGGCCAAACAAGTGATCTTATATACACACAAACAATCAGACAAACACACACAACACAAGGAAACACACAAATGTATATACACAAACGCGTATAAGCTTACGCACACACAGCCTTCTGGTGCGTATGTCCATGCCAGACAAACACACTCAGTGGTTATAGTCGGAAAACGAAATGTTCACACATACCACCTGCTACCAGAACTCATGTCCTACTTTTTGTTTTACTTTTTCCTCTTTCTCAACTAACTAAAATATTTTGGGTTATTTACTTAGTTTTTCATAAAGAGACATTAGTTCCAGTACACGGGTTGTAGGGCTGCATTTAAAATATTTCCTACAGAATTCTATTTCTGCATTTAGAAAAATAATCTTGCTCTGTGATGGATTCTATCAAAATCAGAACAGAAAAGACAAAAAAAATTCTGTCTGGGATTGCACATAACTAGATAAGGCAAAACTAGATGGAACATTATGTATACAAGATGTAATGTTATAGAAAGACAGATTACTTTAGAACAGGGGCAATTAAAATATCAGACAGATTTGTGTCTTTTTCGGTGATTATGCAGGAAATGTATTTCACTTTAGTGTGGAACGGAGAGAAAGATGACATTGCTGTCTGATGATGCTGTGGGGCCGAGCGCAGAGACTGTTGCAGATTCAGAGGTGGCAGTGTTGTGTACAGTACAGATGGGGCAAGAGGGGCAGGTCGCTTACAATCAAAGATGTTGGGATTGAACAGGGCTGGCTGAGCTCCAAACTAATCTAAATTAAATCAGCAGCAGAATCCCCAGCTGTCAGCCACAGACCCTGACCCTCCCCACACAAATTACAACAGTCCTCAACCCACAACACTGTACTGTACTGCACTGCACAGAGGAGAGTGTGTGCATGAGTGAGAGACACGGAAAACTAAAAACCCAGCTAACAATTTTAGGATGTAGGAATGTTTTCATAATGTTTCAATTAAGTAACAAAAATGTTAAAAATGTACAAAATGTTATTTTGAATGTTATGTTCAAATCGTCTAGTTTTTATACATTGTATTAACATTATTGCTTGATTAAAGGAAAGTTATTCAAGACATTTTTTGTAAAGCTTTTTAAAACATCCGACTAACAACTTTACGAATAACGTTTTTTATATGATATATAACTTTTAAAAACTGCAAGAATGTTTTTATAACTTTGAGAGAACTATTAAAGAACCAACGTTAGTCAACGTTCTGAGAACATTCCCTGCTTGCTGAGACAGAGAGAGGCTGCAGTTTAAAGACAAACAGTTTCAGTAGATTTGTTTGTATCAACAAACAGTAAAACACTTTACAGGTTATTTTGGATTAATAATGAAAAGCTTTACAATATTACAAAATTTGTTAATTAAACAACCACTTGTTTCTCCAAGAACTTCCCTTGTAATATTAAGAGGATGAGAGAGGGAGAAAACTGTGGGAGCCAGATGATTCAGTATCTGGGTTGCCAGCAAAATAGTCTCAAATACTGGAAAGCGTGAACCTTCAAACTTGAAGTTAGAAATTAAAAGGATCGAGCAAGATAGATTAGAATTGCAAGAATGTTTAAGGTGCAGCCCTATGCCTGTAACAAGGAATAAACCATGTATTTACCAAAACTTTAATGATGACCAACAGTATAAGAAGGTTATTATTTATAATGACAGTGAAAAACAGCCAGTAATAACAAGTACAAGAACACATTTTGGAGTAAGATTTCCTTCCTTTGATATCTGACTGAATTATGTTTTCTCACTGTAAACAAGTAGAGAAAGATGTCGGAATACAGAGGGTCAGGCCATAAAGAATTTTGAAAGTCAAATCAAACCAATAATTATTCTCAGACAGCAGCTTTGTGAAGCCTTTATTATTTAGAAAACATCATATGACAAACAAACACAACAAATTGGAACACAAAATGTAAATTTGGCTCCAGCTGTGACCTCATAAAACAGAAACTATACTGGCCAAAACACAATACAGATTAGCAGCAGCAATGGGCCTGTGAGTCTGGGGTCTGATGTGACACAATGAAAGAGGAAGTGAAGGAGCACAGAAAGCCGGAGGCTTCCTCAAAGTCCTGCAGGCCCAATGATGGGCTAATTATCAAGCTAATTAACATCTGCTAATGATCAGTAAAGGCTCCGGTATCTGCAAGCCAGCGCTGGGTATATGGGGCCTGACAACATCACACACTCAACTTCAGATAAACATAAACTGATGCTACAGCCGCATCTCATCAATTTCAAAGCAACTACTTTTGTCTTAAAACTCTTCAAATATCCCGTTAACTGCAACTTTACATTAATCACATGCCAAAGGAAAAGCACAGAAAATGGTATTAAAATTCAGTTAAAATAAGAAAATCTACTCTGAAGTCCCTCTCTGTGCACTTCTGGTTTCATACCAGTATCAGTATTAAAATAGTACAGACAGCTGTTAAAGAGCTGTGCTGCTGTTTTAGTGGGGCTGTGGATTTAATATCTAAGATTCAGGTGGAATTTTGTCTAAATCAAGTATCAGAAGCAAATGTTGGAGGCTCTAAATGCTTTTTTTTTTTACTTTATTTCATGTGATATAAAACTAATGATCTTATACTACAATTGACAGAATGACTTCACTGCAGGATTGATGAAGTTAATAAAAGAGACAAATGACATTCTACAGGTTCAACAGTAGACTATCTACAAATAAAAGATTACAGGAATTCTATTAACAGTAATTTTCAGTCATATCCTGAAAATATGAAGTATTTCTGTTTGTTGTCTAGAAATACAACCTCAATCTCTGTCTACGCTTTGGTGATGCAAGCCAAATGACATCCAGTCCCAGATCATGTGGAACAGTGGATTTCCAGTCAGAAGTGCGTGTACCCCAGCTGCTACTTTAAATAGGTGGGTAAATTCAGTGGGTATTTGAAATTTTTTTTTGCTTTGTTAGGCTTTTTATTCTTTGTAATAACTTGTCATGTGTGTGTGTTTTTATAGGAATGCATGAGAAGAACTTGAGAGTGTAGACAGCAGATTTGCTGTGATCCACAGCCTCTTTTTAAAAAGAAGAAACAGGGTGTCAATACAGACAGCACAGCTGTCACCACAGCTCACGACTCTTTGAACGCAAAGCAACTGAACACCTAACTCCCAAAATCTCTGCTGATACACTCTTCTCAGGCAAGAACCCGATGAATCACTTGTTCCTCTGGTCTCTCTTCCTAAACCACTAACCACTGAGAACATTCTAAAGCAGGTGAGTCATCCAGAAAAGTGTCAGGTCTGTACTGACAGGGTCTGTGCTGCTAAACTGAAATAAAACCTTAGAATCTGAAAAATAAACAGGCATATCAAATTTAATTAAAAGCAGAATCCAAAGCATCCAAAATCTTTTGCTGTTGACCGCTGGTCCACGGGACTAAATATTTACGAGGTTGACCAAAAACCAACCCAATTATGAGGTCTCAATATCCTGTAAATAAATGCTGAAACGACCACTCAGTATCTGCAATGTACCGACAAGCCATCATCTCATTTTGGCTGGCTGTGTTTGACTCCAACAATAAACAACCGAAGGCCTGTCATTCAACACCAAGCTCCGCCCCTTCCTCCATCTTGTTAATATCATTTCCATCACTCGGCGAGACGCAGACAGGCAGGGTCTTCCGTTGGTGTCAGGTCCGCACAAACAGGGTGGATAAATGAAGTGCTTGAGTTCTGTGAGTGGAAAGAAAAGGGAGCACGCGGTTTACGCTTCCACCTCCGACAGCTTGATGAATTGGGGCGGCAACAGGCAGAGCTAGACCCATAATTCAGCATGTTATAAATCCTGAATAAGAATGAAAGTCTGCCACAAAAGACATTACTGTCCATTTCATCTAATGAGCTAGTACATCAGCGCCCGGAGACACTCACCCACCGGCCTCTCGTGAAACGCTCATTCACCGTCCATCGTCCACAGACCATTCCAATTGTTTAATACTGGATCAATAATGTAAATAATACATTACAGCTCCCTGCTGATGTTACAAAACCAACTCTCACTCTTTCTTCACTGAGACATATATCTCACACATGACAAGCCATCTGCAGATCAATACTGTGTTAAGTTTAGCTCCAAACATCAGACCTTCTCTGAATTAAGCAGATTGATGAGATTTATAAATACAGCGGCCTCATCCCAGCTAATGGGTAACGTTCTTAAAACATTGGCTAACAAGAAGTTATCAAAAATGGTCTTGCAGAATGTTTAGTAGAATGTTAGAACATTTTTAGCGTTATATAGCATATATATCATGTTATTCTTAAACTGTTAATGGAAATTTTGAAAATATTACAGATATAAAAATTTTTTTAATAATATTCTAATAACTAGGCAATAATGTTAATACAATGTTTAAAAAATAACATTTTGAACATTACAAGAAAATGAAAAAAAAACATTTTTAACACTTTGTTAATTTGGCTATTTGCATGTATGTGCATTTCGCTGTTACATTATTTGTCCCTGAAGACCTGTAGTTTAAGACTCCACTAGCTGGATCTGTACTGTCTTGTATTCTCACTACATACAGTCCCGCATAAGGCCAGAGGAAAAACCTGTTAAAAAAGATGGACTTTCTCAAGGAGAGATGCAGACCTAAAGTGGTGGTGAAACATCCACAAACTGGATGTGAAACTGGATCTGGTGTAAATAAAATGCACAGCGCAAAAGCTCAGGATGGTTTGCTATAGTCTGGTAGAATGGATCCTTAAAAAAGAGAGAGATTGCAAGGCAAGTATACTGCCTAGAGAAAGAAATCCCACTTCAAAAACAGCAGCAGCCAGAAAAAACTAAAACTAAAGAAGAAAAATACAGAAAAACCAAGAAGGCTAATAACTGTTGGGATAATGAGCTCTGAACTGCATTAACAGGGATCTTTTAGCAGCATTAAAATGTACGACACTGTTCTGATTAACCAATGCAGGGAGGAGGAACAGTGCACACACACACACACACACACACACACACACACACACACACAAAGATTTTGTTAGAACCTGCACAGTAAACTGCTGAAGCAGGACAGACATTATACACTATAGTTGCCATATTCATAGACCCTGATTTACTAACCCCAATAAAAGGTATAAGAATTTGCTTATATGTATGCTACATGGACATATATCTATGTCTTTTATTGCTTTACAGGTAAAATATACACAATAAATATCCTTAAATGAAGGCATATTTACTTAGGAAGCATATTATGCTGAAAACAATTTTAATCCTATCTTTTGAGTAATTTACTTGTTTTTTAAGGATCATCCAGAAATGAAACTTCTGTCATTATTTAGTGTGTGATTTTAAACCAATACAAATTTCTTTCTTTCTTGCAGGGAACATAAAAAGTGTTTAGCAGAACAAATTTGTTTCTCTTGTTATAAAAATGTCTAGATATTTTTAAATGAAAATGAAAGTGTTTTTCTCAGTATACCAAAATTTTGCATGTGTATGAAAAATTAACTTATTAACACCAAAAAATACAAAAGACAACAAGCAGTGAGCTCAAGATGAAGAGCTTACACATGTGAGTATGAGAGGAGCAAGTAAAAGAACAGCTTCAGATCAGAAGATCAGCTTCCACACTGCACAGTAACAAAGAGAATGGAAGATGCTAACCACTTTGTCCTCCTTTTCCAGCGTCACACACAGGGGCAGCACAGCGGTACATAGAAAAGAATGGTGGGTGGGTAAATGAAGGAGAAGAACAGAGAGAGAAAGACGTATGAAATTATAATCAGATAGACAACAAGAAGCCATTAAATGCACACTGGAATGTAAGCCAAAAACAGAAACAGAAGCACAAAAAACGTCCCTCAAACTGACATTAGCAGCAAGTCGTTAGCACTCTCAAACTAAAATGATCTTAAACATTTGATTAAACATTTGAAAAGTATTTACAATTCCCTTGCTAATCTTTAAGGACAACTCAACTGAGCGTGCACCTGTGCCATATGTTGCAGGTATGTTGCCACCCACAGGGCAAAGCAGGGAGGTGCATCTGTGCATTAAAATTTACATTGACAATTTCACTAATTCTCAGTGGAAATAAAAGGTAATTGATGGCTTATTGAAAATGAGAACATTAGATTTCACTTAGCAGGTCTTATTTCTTTGGAGTCACTATACTATGAATACTCACAGATGCAAAAATGCTACTGTAATTACAGACGCAACTGTCTGGAAAACAAATGCATAGTGAAGCAGGGTATGCACTGTGCGATTTTTGTTTGCTTCTTTGTCATATTGTACAATCAATTTGTCATCGGTGGCTCTGCTCCTATTGGTTCTTTATTAGCTGCCCACCCACAGGAGCAGTACACTGCAGGAAATGCGCCCAAAAATCTTGACAATGGCAGAAGATAATTGCAGTGGAATTAATTGACAGTCAAGAGCATGAGCCAAGATGGATGATTTGCTCTATGACAATAGAACTGTTTTACAATCGCCACAATCTGCATTAGAGATGGCAAAACCTCTTAAAAAAATGGTACAGTGTTGACCTGGTATAATATACACAAAGGGAGGAACAAAAATGAGATGAGGGGGTGTTGTTGTGATTTTCTCAACAGGTGCATTAAACTATTTCAAGTCTGTTCACTTTAGTCCAACTGGTCTCAGGCTACTCATAACAATGGGGCTATTAAATGCATTTCGTTGCTGTTAGGTACTGTTTCCAGTCCACCAGATTGAGTAGGTGTAGCTTTCTATGTTTGACCTACAGGCATCCAGGAACTCCATTATCAAGTGCACCACTCTCATTAAAAGCACACGCCAAAGGGCTGAGATGAACAACATTTGCTCATTTCAGTACAGCTAACCTGAGGGCAGCACCCTTCTGCAACCTAGAGAGAATTTACTTCCATAGCATCACAGCAGGGACCTCTGCTACCTTCTTAACCACAAACAAGATCACCTGAACATCTCTCCACACATCTGACTCAGGTCCTATTTGAGCTTCCACTAATACACCCACCCACAGGGCTTGAATCTAAGTAAGCAAATGCAAGTAAGAAAATTGGCCACGTATTTTAGAGATTGCAACACCACCCATGGTTAAATTCACAATATATTAACACAACTTTGACTAGTTGACATAACAAATTGAATCAAATCATTTGTTTTCCCAACGCATTTCTCAGTGAAGTGAAATGACATGTTAGCCAAGTATGATGACTGTGCTCTGTTCTCCACATTTGACCCATTCAGTTAGTGCACGACACACTGAAACCATGAACACACACCCGGAGCAGTGGGCAGGACTGCAGCACCTGGGGAACAACTGGGGGTAAGGTGCCTTGCTCAAGTGAACCTCAGTTTCCTGCTGGCTTGGGGTGCAGGCCACAACTGCACCCCATGAAAAGCTATTTACTTGTGGTGAGGCATTATTTACTTGCATGTTTTGTGAGATGTGATATTTTACAGTTTCGTAGTGCAGCTATACAAATTTAAAGATTTACTCAAAACGTGAGCATCTAGAATAACTAAACCTGTTGTTATTAATTACATTTCCCCCATCTCTGGCTCACTGACCTCACCCCCTAATCTACTACCACTGCCTGTGAGCTAATTCTCTCCTTCTGTTGACTCCCTACACTGCACTCATTATGAGTGAACACTAATTAGCACTCTGGACTCAGCAGAGGGAATAGAAAGTGAAGGTAAATATCACACTCCAGGAGGAAGGCCACCAGTTCAGGTGCTTCCCTTTGCGTGCTATGGCGGCCCCTGTGGAGACCCAGCACTGACTTGGGCATCCCAGAGCGTGTGTGCCACGACCCCCCGCTGACCAGCAGCGTCATTTCCTCTGACTAATGCCCAATTAACCTTTCTCTCATTCACTCAATGCCCAAAGACCAGCTCCTCATCCTTGGCACTCAATAGACTGATACAACCCAGCTAACAATTTTAGGTCATAAAAACGTTTATGTAACAAAAACAAAAATGTTATTTTAAAAGTTCTAGGAACATTTAAACTATCCAGTTTTTAAAACATTGTATTAACATTACTGCTTGGTTATAAAGGCATGATTCAGATTTTGTTTTTAAAACGTTCCACTAAGATTAATGTTTAGAATAACGTTTTTGATATATATAAGAGAACTTTTAGAGAACATTAGACAACATTCTGAGAATGTTTCCTGCTAGCAGGGAGGCTGAGGATTCATGAAAAAATACTGATCGTAGTATGCAGGCGTTACTCACATTATTGGAATGCAGAGAGACCCTCCCCCCGCACCGGGCACAGAACTTAGTCTGGCAGTAGGAGCACAGGTTTCCGCAGCCATCAGCAAACTTGGTCTTGTGGCAGATGCCACAGGTGGGGGCGTCATCCTTGTGTTGGCCCTGCTGTTTCTGCTGGGGCTCCTGCCCAATCCGCCTCACCTGCTCCTTATAGGTGGCAAACTGCTGGTGCACACTGGAAAGGAGAAACAAATATTATTGAAATATTTACATTCAATTTACATACTGTAAAAAAATTTACATTTAATTGCTGCCTCAACTTAAATCAAAGTGCTGCCAAAGTTGCACTCTGCTGTGATATGTTCATTCCACTTTGAATTTAATTACTGATAAAACTGTGTTTAAAATGAAATCTTGAGCAGAAGTGACAGAAATTACTGTGATGAGTTAAACAGATGGAAACAAAGCGGTTGCTATAATTCAGTGATAAAAACAGTACTTAAATTCATTCTTCGGATTCTGAAAAGAAACAGGGCGTAAACAAACAAGAACACCTTTAAAGAGCTGCTACAATCATGACTGAAACCATCAAAGACATTGAGGGTCTGCCAAACATTTAGATCAATATTCAATTAATTTAAATAATAACCAAATAATGTTCGTTGTAGATTAAACTCCTGAGATTTTTATGTAAGCTTGACAAAAACCCACATCTAGCTTTAAGAAATGCAATGACTGTAACAGTATGTTGCAGTATTACATTCTAACAGTCTAACAATTGACAGTGATTCTGAAGCTAATGAGAGACTGTTTGCTGATCGTATCATATTTTAATACAGAGAAGTGACAAAATCAACACAAAAAACACAAATAATCTATAGAAAATACTGTCTGCACTGGACATGTGCATCATAAACTTATATCAAAGTAAAATCTCACCACCAAAGAACATCTCCTTTCTTAACTACACATATACCACATATAACTGGCAAATTCCACCTGCCTGAACAACACTTAATTGCACATGAATCTATCCACAGCTTTACTTACACTAACGTAGTCTTCTTCACAGACTCCTCCGCCATGACGAAATCATATGACGTATATTAAAATAAACAACCTACATGGGGTTAAAAGAATATGCTACCTACGGAATGTGATGAACATGCGGCCAGCCATGCAGAACTTGCCCAAGAGAAAGACAACCATGTAAAACCTGCCAGCAGCACTAACCTCAGTCTCCCCCTGTGCTCCCCCGCTCTCCCTGCTCCTCAGCAACATCTCCAGCAAACATTTCTTGCGGGTTAAATAATAAAAGGCAAAATCTGCTCCAATTAAGAAAACAAAATCTGTCCATTTTTGCTTTGCTAAGCCCAAATGATTTTTTTTTTCTTAGAAGTTGCTGTTTCACAGCTTATACTGTAAGGCTCAGTTGTGAATCGTTTAAGTATCCACTTTATCTGATAGGTTTCTCTTCAGCATCAGTTTTGTTCACCGTATAGTTTGTTGACCGTGGAACAACATTTGGAAAACCCTATCCCTCCCTAAAACCGTAACGATAACTTATCCCTAAAATCAGAGGAAAATTTTTAATAATGAATAACAATAGTGTAGAAGCATCTAACCCTACACTTCATAAACTTCATGGTTTGGAACATCCCTTACTTGTAAAATCAGGAAGGCTGTAAGAGTACAGAGCTATAAAAGTATTTAGTGTAACTCAGATAACTTGGTCTTTAAATAACCTGATGAGAAATGCAACTTCTTAGCATACATACTACCTAACAGCTAAAGCACAGCACACTGTCCGCATGCTAATTTGTGCACCACAACAAAACACCAAAATCACCAAACAAGAAAAACTAGTTGGTTGACATTCATCTACAACATTCATCTACAAAATTTGAGATCACTATTACCACTGGTTATAAAGGTTCCAATGAACAATGTTGCACAGTCAACGGTGAGATGAAACTGAGCACCACTAGACTACAAAAATCTTTCTGTACATTATATACAGCAGAGATAAACATTGAGCTTGGCATTGTAAACGGAACATATGAAAGTGTTTTGTATTCTGAGCAGGAAATGATATTCAGGAAAGCAGCCCAGGCTTGCCATAATTGAGACAGCATATAAGAACAAAGACTCATGAGTGAAGCACAAGGTTATACCAAAGTGAAGACCAGTTTTACTTTACTAGCACAAACCCCCTTTTCCCCATCACAAATCATTTACTTACTTTACTCACTCACTCACTCACTCACTCACTCACTCTCTCACTCTCTCTCTCTCTCTCTCTCTCTCTCTCTCTCTCCCAGGAATAGAAGTAAACCTTTTGTGAAATGGCAATCAGGTGCATAAACTGCTAGAATTGGCAAGCAATTCACACAGCACTCAGACATTAACATGGAACGTGGTGTAATTAGGTATGGGGAAGCTCTAATTAATGTGGTAACCCAACTAACAGTTTTAGGTTTTAAGAATGTTTTCATTAACGTTTCCCTAAACATTTCCAGTAACATTTCCCTAATGTTTCCAATAAATAACAAAAATTGTAACAAATTTAATTGTGAAATTTTACAATTATGCATTTGGCAGATACTTCTATCCAAAACGACTTACAGTACATTCAAGTTACAGTACAATCAGTAGATTTTGTCAGTGTACGTGTTCTCTGCTAACGTAATACTCTACCAACTGAGCTACAGGATCATTTTATTTTAGACATTGTATTAACATTATTGTTTGGTTATAAGAACGTTATTCAAACGAATTCAAATTTTTAATTCTGCAACATTTTAAAACGTTTCACTAACAACTTAAGAATAACATTTTGATATATGATATATGACAATAAAAGATGTTATATTAACGTTACTGTAAGAACATTGTTTGAGAACTTTAACAGAACTTTGAAAGAACTTAAACAACGTTCCCTGTTAACTGAGAAAGTGTGGGCATGATGAGTAGAGCCATCAAGTAGCAGAGTATGGTGGTATGACTTTTATAGCATTCTCCCAGACTTTCTCCCCCATGACAGTGGGGCTGTGTCCCAATTCATGTACTTTCAAAGTATGTACTTAATTTGATAAAGAACTTCTCAATCATTAAAAAAAGAGTGTTCTGTCTGTATCTAGTAAACACATTTCTTTGGTTTTAACATCTAAGGTGTGTCATAATTTGTCTGTATGTCATGTAAGCTCATGGAAACCTCTCTACCTAAACAGCTGTCAGTCGCTCATACTAACCCACAACTGTAACTCACTGGACTCTTGAGAAGGCTTCAGTCTGGCCCACACAGTGACCTATTTATCATGTCTGCTGGGCTCCACAGCTCCCTACATGAGCATAAATCCACCCTGTGTGTACCAGAACACTGTATGAAAGATGGAAAGACGAGTGACAGAGATGTAATAAAAAGAACTGAGGTTGAATCAGTGTAAATTCAGCATCATTTATAGTGGACACTGGGACAAATGTGCTTTTATGAGGGAACAACACAAGCTGGCAGCTTGTGATGAAGTCATAAATGCAGCTCACTAGCACCAGCAGCCCCATTCATCCTCCAATACTAAAGGACAAATTGGAAGCCAACATAGTAAAGCTACACAACACATTACTCACAGTTACTGAAGTTTACTATCCCTGCTGGAAAAATCACCTTAAAAGGGTAGATGTGTCGAAAACTATAGCAGCAGGTAACTGGACCAGCAACAAACCAACAACCAGCTGATTATACTGTGCCATCTTAAAGTCGCCATGACACTGGCAATTTCTATTCTTATTTCCTTATGCAATATATAGTAGTGTTTATTATACATTATTTTATCCATAAGTTCATTCTTTGTTCATTCATGTGCCCTCTCTTAATCAATTAAATCTGTAATCAAAAACATTAACCTCCCCTCCCCACGAAGCTGAATTTAGAAATATGGTTGCTGGTCAATGCTACCATCAACCAGACACAAACCAGATACCACGTTTTAAAATGGATTATCTAGCAGGGAAACGTTTACCTGGACTATGTGATGATGTCGTGACCCAACTAAGATCCTCTATAGCGGTGAATCCCAAACAGGAATATGCAAACTTTTATTTTAAAGATTAAAATAGAATTGAAACCGAGGTAATGTATTTCTCACATAAAAGAATTTGTGCGCCCTCTGGTGTACAAACAGCACACTGCTCGTGTCAACGTAAAACGATTTGGCCAATAAACGCAATAAACATACAAACAAAACAACATTTTGAGTGTTCGTCGTACGCAATGTTGACAAAGTTAGTAATAGTAAGACATTTTGACGCGTGTAACTTTCTTTCGTATCGTATTTAAAGCCGAAATCACAGCACGGCAGCAATTGTTTACTTACGTGTGTGGTGATTTTGTCAGACAGCGTCACGATTACAATTCAGGATTTTAGCAAGGCAAGACGAGTGACTACAGCGGGTTGTAGCCACTATTTTACAACTGCTCCACTGTCTGACAATAGAAACAGAAATGTGTAAATGAGAACAACATTATTGGACATTATTCCTCTCGCTTTAAATACGGTATGTATGTATAGGAAACAAGCAAACTGCCCACACCAGACCAAATGCAAACACGACGAGATGTCTGAAAATGCTAATTAGCATATTCGACTACGTCTCTAGCTTCTTCCATTGTTAAAAGTTGGCATTATCGACAGTGGTCGTACATCTTACAAACAATTGCTGAAAAAAATCAGCGTAAAAATACACCCAACTTTAAATCGCCACGTCAGCTCCACAATCTGTGAAGAGTCAAATGAATCACAATTTACGTGCATCGTCAAGCCGTTTTCACTTGCGTATTCGCATATTCGTTTTTCACTGATATGACTGTATTGTTTAATTATAGCTCTGTATTGTGTATTACATTCATGATCTGTTGAGTGTTTCTTGTAGCTCAACTTGTAACTAAAGATTTTGGCAGCATTTAATGCTGTATTGAGCTCACATACCATAAGAATCTACATTATGAGGAAAAAAAATAATCTCATCACTCAATAATAACTGAGCTAAATTTAGCCCATTAAATGAAAGCAGCACTTTCTGTGAATTTACAGTCCTCTTAAGGTGTGGCAGCTACTCATGTTTTGCATTAAATAGCTGTTAAACTTTTTATAAAAGGCTTCGACTCATAAATCCAACAGTGGTGACTTCCACTTTTCACGAGGGAACCAAAGTCACACAGGCCAAATTGGAATTATTTATCCCATCACCTGGAGATCAGTGTTTGAAAGGGAGCGGAAATCCATTAAAGTACACTGTGTGAAAGAGTCGGGAACGCTGTGAAAAAATGACTCCCTTCCAATTTAGAAATTAAGCCCCTTCCAGATAGAGGCAGCCTCATGCATGACTGATTCCTGCAGACAGACGCCCTAAAATAAATGGGGTTAAAATGATCTGAATTATTTGGGGTTTTGATTTTGCTGTGCTTATTTTTGTACAGACAAGCAGTCACAAAATTGGAACTGGTACTGTGGGGCCCAGTAAGGGTTTGAAAAGGGAATGATTCATTGAAAGAGTTGACAAAAACAAATATTGCTCCATTTGTTGAGAATGACTCTGCATCCTTATTTCAGGATAATTCATAAGTTCTTACAAAGCTGTTTAAATTAGTATTAAAATAATACTTGTCTTGCATTCATTTGTCTCACAATTAAATAATGTTTTCACATTTTTTGTTTATTTGACAAAATTATAGCTTAAGAAATAAAAATAAAATTAGACTGAAAGAATAAAACTATTCTGTTTTCAGGAAATACTCACACATTTCTCACACGACATATTTAATCTAAAATATTATTTGTACCAATACCGTTGTCTGTTTGGTAAACAAAAACACTAACTTATGAAAAAAAATTATTAGGGGAACCATTGTTTGCTTTTTATTGTAGTGAAAATGATGCCTGATGAACTGTAATTTTTAAAAATAATTCTAAATCATTTTTACACAATAAATATTACCAAAGTTTATTACACTCTTTGTTTAGATCACCATAATTTTAAACATAATAATTTATATTGAATTATATTTTCATAGATAAAATATTGACAAAGTTTGTTTTAATATTTTTTAAAAATCATAGACTTAACTCACACCGAACTACTTACACAAGTTATTTCATCAAATTATTTTGTAACATTAGTTTCCACCTCACAGTTTCCTCATACTGCTTAAATATCCGGTTCTGACCATTATTCAGATAACTGCATGGAGGCCCAAGGTCCGGCCTCAAAGTGTCTGTTGGCTCTGGTTCTTCAGGCCTGATTCCAGTACTGTTTGCCAGTACATTATTTCTACTCACCAAGGCACTGAGGCTAAGGATGGGGGCTGCCATCCTCTCTGAGAGGCACCATATGGCACCAGCAACAGTGCCACGACAGAGCCCTGCCTCCACCGGAACTTCCCCACTGTGGAGAGTGTTGACAGTACTGCCCCCTGCTAACCCTGCAGACCAGCCATGTGGCAGGACTACATTTTTCTCCCACAATCTCCCCTCAGCACTTTCTATAGCATTGTGTCTGATTCTCTTTCTGCTTCCTTCTTTATTTCTCAAAGGTTTATTACTGAAACCAGTCTGCTCATATATCAATTCTTCTTAAAGGGTCCTAGGGGATTTGTTTTTTATTAAAACAGATTTAACTTTTTTGTGCTTCTTATATGGAGGACATTTAAACTTAACTTACTTTCATGCAGTTCTTTTTGCTATATTTCTAATGCCTGTATAGATTTTTATTACCCCCATATAAGACTCAGATTTTCTCTTACAATCAAAAAAATATTTTTTAAAACTATGATCATCCAAACAAAGAGTAAATACACCATTTCAAAACTTATTGTGTGAAACAGTTTGCATCAGTGCTTAAACAAATTGCCACCATTTGCAAAACTACCAACAATTTAGCCCCAATAATCATGCCTGTAAAGGTAATTAACAGTAAGGTAAATATAACTTAGAACAGTACTGTAAACAAAACTATATTGTTATTGTGTGCCAATCTAGCTGTATGTTAAATTATGTAAAAGTCTGTAAATTATTTATTGTGTGTATTCAAAAAAAGTTAAAAAACAACCATAACAGGATAAAGGAATCTGCAAAATGTTCAAAAAAAGATGTGGTGGACAAGTTCATGTTGTTTCAGAAAAACAACAAAAATCACAGAATTCCCTGCGAGACATGTCCTGTTTGTCGGTGGATAAAATCAAATTAAAATAGCTGTTAAGAGAGTTTATTTTCTAAAAGTCCACAGGGCAAAAGTGCCTATAGTTAAAGAAACATGACATCTCATTAGCATCAAAAGCAAAGCACCACCTTCTAAGCATTGTGAAATATGAGCTCTCATTCCCATGACCACTGAAGATACTAAATAGCACAGAATTCAGAGGTCACATGACATATGACATATGCAAAACACACAGAGGAGTGTTTTGCATGTCACGTGATCAGCCACTGTCTCCCACAGGACAGGTTTAGAGAAGCAAGTGTACATTGGTGTCCTCATTATGCCAAACTGGAGATGCAGCAGATAGTCTGGGGAGAGATGCTGCTTCCATCCTAAGCGGCAGGGAGGGCCTCTCTTAAAGACACAGTAACACAAATGTCCAGTCAGCCTCAGCTATGCTGTGAACAGATGCTGTGATTTAATGTACAGTAAAGGAAAAGTTAACCCCAAAATAAAAATGATGTCGTCCCTAGCCCTCAGATCATTCCAAACACATATGACCGTGGAACAAAAAAATGAGGAATTGTTCAAAAATATTTACTGGAATAAAAACTGAGGCTTTCAAGCTTCTAAAAAGGACACAAAAGCACCATGAAAGTATCACAGAAGTGGTCCATATGATTCATACAGTACATTCAGTCTTCGCATGGCATAACAGCTTTGGGGGAGAAACAGACCAAAATGTGATGGTGAGCAAATTTTATTTTTGGCTGAACTAACCATTTACATTTACAGCTTACAATTCCCTAAATACACAACTGAATATGCTGTGCAATTACTGATATATATATATATATATATATATATATATATATATATATATATATATATATATATATATATATATATATATATATATATATATATATATATATATAGATAGATAGATAGATAGATAGATAGATAGAGATATCAGTAATTATTGGATGCTTTTTCCAAGAACAACTGGCCTTATCATCCACAATTGAGCTGAGTGGAGAAGTTGTACAGTGCCACAAGGACAATAACATTTCCCAGATCCCCCTGGTGACGGCAGCAACTCTGTGCCGATTAGACAGCGGCCCTTCAATAATGAATGGACCAAGCTTCAAATCCATGAGCAAGAGAGGTAGAGAGAGGTGAACAGAAAGATATGGGAATATTAGACTGGGGTTACAGCGATGCAATAATGAATATGTGTACTTGAGAGCGTGTAGTAGACAAGGAGACTACAATAAAAAGAAAAGGAGATAGAAACAAAGCAAGTAATAGCAAGTAATTTCTGGGGAAAATATCCCTTTAAGAAAGAGAGAGTGTGTGTAGGGTTTACTGAGACATCTACTCAAGTGGCCACTCAGCTCTGTCAATAATCCAACTCATTACTTTTTCCCTTTAAACAGTTTCTGTGACACTCACATTTGCTTTGACCAGTTAGTGTTTCACTTAACAAACCTTACAAAAACACTTAATAAACCTGTCAGCCTTTAAAGCCCCCCGGCCAAATAAAGACCCATCATTAATTAGAGTGTACATGAGCTGATGATGATGTCTATTTTTACCCTGCTGTGAATTACCCATTTACAAATAGATTAAAGTGGGAGGGAGGGGGAGGGGTGTGAGATGGAGGGGTGAGAGAGAGAAAGAGAGAGCAAGAGAGAGGTGGAAATAAAGAAACAGATGGAGAATATGTGCAGTGGTGGTAGCAGTGGAATGGTGGATGCTGGGCTCTCCTGATAAAGGTGTCCATATGGCCTAGCTGTGCATCTGCAGGACCAACACAGCACATTGGAGGCTCAGCATTAAACACACCAGGCCCTAGCATGACGCTTAACACGCATATTCATACACACATAAATTCAAGATGTGTAAATACACACAGACTCACATAAAGCACCATTCTGCATCACAGGAATTTCAGGCAACAGCCAGTTTGAACAGAACCCAGTGCCAGTGAGCACAACACAACTTACGCCGGATACACACTGCATGTTTTAAGACTCACAATTTCTAATTTTGTGTCATGCACCAACATGAACTACAAGCTAATCACAGTAGGTGTGTCAATAACAACATCACTTTTCTCCCCTTCTCTAGTTACAGTTCTGAAATTTGTTCTCACAAAAACCTCCATATAGTAACGCAAGAGCTGATTCCTGACTACTAATTGAATAACGTTGTGATTTGCGCAAAACTGGAAAAAGACAAACAGCACAAATCTGGATGATATTTTTACACAAGCAAAGAATGAACAAATCAGATGAATGCATAAGCATTATTAGTAGTATTAGGCTTTAGAGTTTCACAAGATAATGTTTCGGTTGTACTGCATCTTCATAGGATTGCAAACAATAATCTGCTGAGGACGGTTTGCTTTTTTCTCTCGCTTTATATTTTTGTTGTTCTCCATTATTGTTTTGTTCTTTTGTAGTATATTATGTGCATCAATCATGGCATATTGCAGTGCATTATTTTATTTGCTACCGTAATACCATTTATCTGTTCTGTCAGGTTTGCAAATGCTTAATTGCTTTGCATTGCTGAGCTCATACCTGGCCAGTCATTTTAACAAAAAGTCTGTGAAGGCTTTGTTAATATGCTTGGTGGAGATGTCAAATTATGCTTTAACACAGCAAAACAGACCGAAGGCTACAATTTCCCCCAAAGAGATTCAGATGAGGTTCAGCATGAGTGTTTGAGAGCAATAGAAAATTCTAAGCAAAGACACCAAAAACTAGCTGTGCATCTAAATAAAGTCTTAAGAGTTTGGATGGGTTCCCTGGGTACTAAATGCCATGGTTACCAGCCCTACAGAACAACCCACTTCCCAGAGCTTTCGTCCCTGAGTCTGGTTGTCACCCAAGCTATCCAATGAGTCCTAGCTATAAGCCAGTGGAGCAGCATGAGGACATTACAGAGAAGAGAGCCTGTGAGCAGGCAGGAGGACCTCCAGACCTCCCTAATGACATTTTCTCCTGCTAGTGATGAGAAACACAGGAAGGAAGATATGGTAGGGACGTCACGGATGTTCCACTGCTAGATGCTCTGACACTCAAATATGCCTGAAAGACACACAGCATCTCAGTTCAAGAGAAGCATTAGATGGGCCAAATCTACTAAGAGCTTATCTGATATATCAGATGGACTATTTTTTTTATCACAAATTTGATCATTGTTTCTTATTTAGCTTTGATTGTCCTTTAGGTTATGGCATAAAACATAGTTTTTGAATTAGAAATAGAAAATAATATATAATATTAAAATTAAATATTGTTGGAAATATATTGTTTATTTTGTGATAAAATTAAGTTTTCAATAAGGGAATGCAGCCCTCATAAAAAGTAAAGAATGTAGCTTACTCAATTACTCCCATGATGCCAGACAACTACAGCATTTCACCAACTTTTACTTGAATATTAATTAGGCTAATTCTGCTTTTAATTGTATTCAGTACATTTACATGCAGGGTAGGCAATTATTTTCAGAAATATATTTTGTTATGCTGATTAAAAGTCTCTTTACACCCTGATAGCGATTGCTAAGTGAAGAGCTCTAAATATATTTATATAAATATATATCTTCTGTGGAAGGCAAAGCATCATAAAATGTTTGTTCAATCATTCCATTCGGTCTGAATGCAATTATAGGATGTCCAACTTGCCCTTTATACTATGTATGCGTACATGGGCTGCAGGATGCGTGGTTTTGGAGAGTGCTCTGAGTGAAGGGTGGGATTTTCTGCTTTCAAAAGTAGCTTGCTGTTACCAACCTTTCCAAAGTTGCCTACCATACCTTACAAAAATTGACTGATCCCTAAACAATGTCTGTCTGATGGTGTCACTTAAGTGTTTCTTCATAAACTCTTTGGTTCCTAAATGTGTGCTGGGGCAGTAGAGCTCAAGTAATATGTGAAGGCTGGAATGGGCACTCTTCAACAGCAGAGCAGCTCAGACTGACTGTAAATCTCTGACAGAATCCACTCTCAGATGGAGCCATCCCATGAGGCCGAGTGAAAATAAGCAAAGAGAAAAAAACAGAAAAACCACCATATGCCTATCCACATGCGTGGCAGCCATGTCATTAAGACAAAACATGTCTATAAATAGACATACAGAGAGCTAAATCTCCCTCTGTTCATCCAAGACATAATTGTTGTCATAAAACCCTCTGGAATCTAAGGTAAATTTTGATCACCTCACAGACCGATGATGTTATTATGAAATAAGGCTATAAAATATCTGCCTTTTTCACACAAATGCATGGACACACACACATCTCTCTGGGCAATAAAAAAATCATTGGTGCAAAATGAACACAGAGCCACAGATTTTTGTCCAGCTCAGGAGTAAAACTGATGATGCCTGAGGAAAGTGACACTCTGTTGGAAAAAAAAGAGAGAGAACAGTGACTACAGAAGATCCTGGGACGCAAAGTCTTCCATGGGAGTGCTGTGTAACTGAAGCTCCAGGTGTTGGGGCCACACTTCACTGCCTGACTGTCTGTCTGACTGACTGGCTAAGTAAAGACTTAGCTAATGAAACCCATAAAACCAATAGAAGAAGAACAAGACAGCTATCAGAGGATGTACTGAATGCCGACAGCTCTCCCCAGTTATGTAGCTTATAGGAAGCAATAAAATCTGCATACACTTAAAAAGTGATTAGATCTTCAAAGCCAAAATCCAAATAAGCAGATATATGTAGAGGTGTGATGAAAGGCTGGCAGTGAAGATATAAGCTCTGTCCCAAAGCCTAAAGCTAAAAAAACACACCCAGAACACTTTACAGTAGCATCCACATTGCCCTGGTAACCACCCACAACACCCCATATATTTACACTATAGCAGACATTTCTCTCAATTCTTTTCCCATCTTAGATGAAATTTGTCACTGAGCTTACTGATATGAATTCTGGGATTGCTTTATGTATTTAGGATCCAACCCTGTTTTAACTGTCACCAACTCAATTTCAACATTATACCTAACTGCATAACATTTGAATGTTTTCTCATAGATCTTATAACTGGCAATACAATTCCTCTGAGGACAGACAAGCTTAGCAACCAGATTACTAAGAGATAAGTGGAGGTGTTGAGCATAGTAAGCATCCCAGCATGCCTACACATGCTACAAATTTGCTTATCCATGGGACAAGTTCTTGCAGCAGGGTTGGCGGTAATGATCATGACATGCTGTTGATCTGGAAACCACCAACTTAATTCCACTGTGTGGCTTCCTGAACATAAGACAGATGCGCTAAACAATGACTCATAATGTTGTTTTCTCAGTGAAAAGCATACGAAGGCTGTCACGCTTCCAGCTGGACTAGTTTTGCCAGTCTGTCCCAACCAATGCCATTAGCAGAGCTAGCATGTTGGAAAAATGTTTTTATTGGTGTTATTTAAACAAACACAAGTTCTAACCAGGTGATGTAATAAAGTGAAAAGCGTTATAAACTACCACTTCCATGTAAAGTAAACTATCAATAAAAAAGTTTTTGGATTAACCAACATAATTGGATAGGCCCACCCATCTTAAAAAGGTATCCCACTTTATGTAACTACAGCACATAATCAATACAAAATATCTTCTGATACTGAAATATCTTATGATAGCTGAGACTGCACACAGCAGTTGCACGTGGACAGATAAATCACTTGTTGCTGGAACCTGCCGTATCACACCTGGTTAGGACATAGTGTAAGCTGTAAAAGAGCACCTACAGACCTGGTGACATGCTAAGGGAAAGTCCTGCTGCCCGTGTGTGTGTGTGTAAACAGCTCTCAACATACTCCCAAGCAATGCGACGACAGATGCTGGCTGTAATTCCCCTTACTTCACTGTGTGTTTCTGTGTTAAAAGGTCTTACTTCGCTAACAGAGCCATTAGCCACCAAAACATTTGTGCTCAAAACAGCCTGCAGTTCACCCCGGGTCGCTGATACCACGGTGCAAGGATGGGTGTATTATTGCGGTGCATGGTGAGGGGTCCCTGTCGGCTTGAATGCATATTTTTGTGAGTTGATAAGGAAATGTGTGTGTGTCCTGACACAGCTAACCAACTGGAGGAACAGATGGACTCCCCACTCTCCTTGTTGTGAAGACACACAGCGTTCGCACACACACACCTCAGCATGCAACTCTAAACGGGATATGCTGACATGTTTATGTGGGCTTGTTCATACATTTAATTAAAATATTCAAACAACATTTGTTTCAGAGTACTCATTATCTAATGCATTGTAAGCATCATGATTAAAGGGGGGAGCACTCAGTAATCAGGTAGACTGCATTCATGCTATATTACAAGGAGGCTTCACAGAGAGCACAGACAGTTTGTGCATTTTTCTCCCAGTGTTTTTTTTTTTTACAATTTGTCACTACCTCTAATAAACTCTTATATTCTTAGCTGGTTTTTATTATCAGTGATTTGTAGGTGTGTGAGAAAAGTAGATTCTCTAATGATTCTGAATCTATTCCTAAAAATTTTGTTTAATTCAAATCACGGCTGAGATATTTGGTACGCTGGAGTTTAAGCAAAATTTGACTTCCTAATTCTAATTCTAAGTCACAGTCGCTTTTAAATTTGTTGGTGAAGGTCATGGTTTGTCCATCTTTGTCCAAATTAAGTGATTTTAGGATAGGATACATGCGTCTGTGAATAATCATTTTTCTGTTTCCAGTGTGCACTCAGCTGTGATTTGCACAATCGATTCTGAATTTTTAGAAATAGATTCAGAATTGTTAGAGAAGAATCACAATGCATCACAGAATTTTGGCAGCAGTTTTAAAATATACAGCATGAACCTGCAGTAAAAATTTAGTGATACAAAATTAGAAGGTAATAAATGTAACTAGTTTAGGCCTATGTGACAATACGTCCCATAGTACTTTCCCAAAACCAACAAAGTACATGCTTTTAGTGCAAGAGTATGTATACAAACTAAGGCACAGTTTATAACATTCACTTAATTCTGTATCTAACCAAATAGTTTACTGCGATGATAAAAGAATCAACGTTCAACATTACTCTTCCATTATTGACAGTTACCTTATTTGCTAACCTGCCTACCATCATGCCAATGCAATTCACACTTAAGCTACTGTATATCATTCTGTTTAAGCGGCTCAGTTTGAGTAGGTCATACACAATGCAGAGCAATTCAAACCCACATCCACTCCAGCATCTGTACACAGAGGCCTGCAAAAGACATGCTTCGTAATGCGTCCGGCCGGTGACTTAACAAGTGAGAGAGTAATTGAGTGGGAGCTGGAGCATTAGGAACATGACTTTAGCACATGCCAATCCATGTACGCACACTCATCTATCTGAGGTCTTCAGGTTTGAAGACAAATGAATTTGGAAGGTTTGTTCTCCAGTGGGTGCTAATGTATGGACTAGGCCACTACTCTGTGATATGCTTGTGCATTTAATTATTTATCTATTCATATATTCCTCCTCTTTTTAAAAGGATTTTGTTAGTTCTTGTCTCTAAGCCAGAAGAACAGGCTGGAGGAGGAGTGGGACTCAAGAGAATATTACAATAAGAACAACTCTTTGTTTGATCTTTTGGAGAGTAGACCTGACTCAAATACAATCTGTATACCAAATCCCATCCTGAACAACAACCTGTTTGAAGCGGAAATCTCTGGATGCTTAAATTAAAATTTAAAAAATTAACTAGAACAATTCAAATATGTTTGTTTTTGGGTGTATGGTCTGATGACGATCCAGATATTTCCAGTCCACATTTTTGGCTAGTTAAAAGCACTTTAAACTGCATTCAGACTTGGACTGCTTGGGACAGGAAGTTATTGAACAGGCTGATGACATCACAAGATACCACATCCAGGGATTCCACAGAGAAGCAGATGTGCTTTGGCCAACTTGCCCCTAATCCTAATCCTTTCAGATCCTCTGACCCCTCCAGAGACCAGAAAGAAAGACAAGAGAGAGAGAGAGAGAGAGAGAGAGAGAGAGATGTTCTCTAACTGTTTATGTGAACCATACTGTAGTTCTCATATTCTTTGATTGAGAGAACCAGGGCAAAACTGGTGTGCATAAATATATCTGCACTCCAAAGCAGCACCACAGAGACCAGTATTTGTTTCAGCAGGAAAAATAATGTGACTGTGATAAAATGTGAAAGAAGGTGAAGGTTTTGATTTTTCAAGAGTTAAAAAAGGTTTCAACAAATGATGCCCACCACCCTCATTTTTAGTGTTCTTTTCAGCTTGATTCATGAGAATTCCTTCAAGAACATATCAGCACATAGCACCTCCCTGAGCACCTCCTCTTGTTCAATATCACGTGTGACTCCTAAATTTTGAGGATTTGAGGACATTTTGACCAAATTAATTCACCGCTATGGGCCTGAAGCAATCAATAAGCAACCAGATACATAAACGGATCATAAGACAGATGAATACAGGAACAATACAATTACTTACATCAGACATCAGTTTTTAACTTCTGAAGGTAAACTTAAGTCTTTTTTACCTGATGTCATTCTGCTGAGGCGGTTTCTTGTTCCCAACCAGGTTGACTGTTTTTGCTTGTATGGGCTTCTCTTCTCTGTAAAACAGAGCACAAACATGGTTTAGAAAATGACAGTAAATCCCCTCGAAACAAATGTTCACAATCTATCTAGAGACTCATTCGCTTTAACAATCTGTAGTATTACCAACTGTTACAACACATGTATCATCATAGCAAAACATTTATCCCTTTTGTAAACAATTCTAAATAACTATTCTCAAAACGTACACACAGTATCTCCCAGCTCTGAATGGCTAAAACATTTTGTTTACTTTGTGAGTCTGACCTCTAGCTTTGACTTCAGGACAGAGGTTTGTTTGAGCATGAGGAAATGTTCACCAGTGCTAAAAATGGACAGGAATAAATGCAAGTAACAGGATGTTTATTTACACACGTTTATTCATATATGTCCACCTGTCTTTTCTTTTGTTCTGTGTCTTCTCACTAAGTATTCTAGATTACTTTGTATGTTCAGTGATCAATGACCAGGTAACTCCTAACCATCTGAAAAAATCCTATGAATTATCTTTCAAGAGATGCCCCAGCTAGCAGGAAATGTTTTCGGACTGTCAGCTAGCGTTCTTTTAAAATTCTCTCAAACTTATAAAAAATTCTTGCAGTAAAGTTAGTAGAACTTTTAATGTTATATATCATATATCAAAAACGTTATTCTTAAGTTGTTAGTGGAGCATTTTAAAAACGTTGACAAATTAAAACATGTAAGTACAATGTCTAAAACGGGGCATTTTAAACATTCTTTAAAGTAAACGTAAACGTTACTTTAAAGAAGTAAGCGTTTTTACAACCTAAAATTGTTAGCTGGTTTTATGGCAAAGCTGTATATGCAAAGACTGAAATAGAAATTAAATAAATGCATGATCATTCTTGTCAGCACTATGTGAAAAGAAGTGGATAAGTTATTGACTGTAGCTGCTCAGTGAACCAATTTAAGTGCGTAAATCTGATTTTGAATCTCAAGGTGGACCGAAACTAATGTAATATAAGCCTATAAATGGCAGGTGAACAGGAAGCCAAGAAACTTCAAACACAAATCTTCGCACTCAAGACACAGTAACGCCACTCAACACCCAATTAGCCATTGAAAATAAAACTTTGTGCAAAAGCAAACCGTTTTGATGGCTGACAAATGCAATGTCATGAAAACGATCTTTTAAGAGGTTGTGCAACTAAAAGAAAAGAAGATCCGGTCGATGGAACAGCGTACGCGGTAAAGTCGACGCTGTGATACGTGAAACGAAACGATAAAGATTTTGCGCGGAGAGACAGAAGGACGAAAGACAAAAATGTCCGCGACTTTTCTTTTTACACAAGCTGCTGTCGGTGACGACAGCATTACTATCTAGGAGGTTTTCATCGAACTATTTAAGGATCCTGACGTAACGATGACGAAGCCAGGAAATATTGTCGTGACCAGGCGAGGATCCCGACATCGGTTGTCAATATATCGCGCGCGCACTAATAAGCATCAAAACGTCCGATAGCCTCTTTAATAGCGCTATAAATAGCGCGATCGATGGGACAATAATAATAATAATAATAACGCGTGGCGTGACAAAACGTCAGTCATAACGTGGTTGCTGACTACAACTAGGCTACTTATGAAACACGGCGAGGTGCGAAACAAGCTAATGGCGATTGAAGGATGTGTTGTAGGCGGTTGAAAGTCTGTGATTTTTTATAGTAGTGCTGGTCAGAGTTTCTCGTGTGTCGGCACGCCCCTCCGCCTCGAACAGCGTAACTTCGGTCGGTCACCTGGCCACCTCTCCACGCAGCAGTGGGGACCACTTCCCCTGCTGTAATAGCAGCCTAGTAATGTTACGTTCATTTGAGTGCAAAAGACAGAGCGACATGCTTGTTTCAGGCCAGCATGAAACCCAAGCATACAGCAGTGCTCATCCGTGACAGCACCACGATCTCTTTAAGGACAGAGAAAATGGACATACAGATAGAAATGCTGCGCATACGTAGACTCAAACACAACATCCACACACACACACACAGGAGCTCGGGTGCAGGGGTACAGGCTGCACAGCTTTTACACTAAAACAACCACAACCTGTTTTAACCAACTACAAGAGTGTCCAGATTAAGCATCATGCCTTACTTTAACATGGCCTCATCCTTCGCCTCTTCCTCCCTCTGCCGAGCCATCACAGCCATGATAATTTTCCTCTCCTCCTCGGTGAGGTGGCTCAGGTCCGGGAGCTCGGGCATTGAGCTTTGCTTTGTGGGTGGGCGAGGGCCGCCGCGGGGCCCCACCGAGGCGGACATATTTTACCCCTGTTTGGCGGCTCGTTTGATCGGTACACAATCCCAGCTAAGTAAACCGCTATTCAGGACATAGTCCGATGGCTTATCAGCGGTTCTCGCAAGCGTGGCGAACATTTCATCGTTGCGGGCACCCACGGTTGTGCTTCTCTTCCTATACGGCTTTTTCTCTTCTCGATCTCCCCCCCACCCCCCGCCCGCCCTCCTGCCTCTCCCCTCCAGTTCCAGTTAAGGGTAGTCCATATCTGATCCAGAGGATGTGTCACTCGTCGAAGGTCTCGTCTTTATTCTCCGGCGAGAGATGAACCGGCCACGGAGCTTGGACACTTGGTTGGATTACAGAAGCAAAGGCGGAGTCGGTGCGGCTCTCTGCTTTCCGAGTCCGCGGTGCTGATGCTGCCGCTGTCAGGGAGACGGAATAGTCAATGGGACCGCAGCCCCTCAAGCGCGCTCCCACTTCCTCCAGACGGAGACGCGCACTCTCATTTGAGAATGGGGGCTCGGTGTACGAGCACACAGCATCCCATTTTCCCTCTCCAATCACAGCGCGCTGGTGACGCGCGTAGCATCCATTAAAATTCAGCAAGCCCGAGTCGTGGATGAGAGAAGTGTACAGGTTACAAGAGTCTTGTAAATGAAGGACGTAGCAGTTTAGAGGTTAAAATGTCATAAACTTATCGTAACTGTAACTTAATGTACATAAATAGCCGTAGGTATGCAAACGAGAGTTTAGAACCAAGGACAGCGCCTGAAATTTCCGTATGGATGAAACCAGCTGTTAAATTTTGTTGTTTGACACAAAAAGCACATCTCTAACATTGTGTACACTCCCCTAACAGCTGTTTCATTAATTCATTCATTAGTTCAAATGAATAAGTAAATCCGATAAAAGCTAACTGTGCAGTTTAATAACTACAGTCTGTTACGGTTTTTTGTACTAAGGAAATTGCACTTAAATCTGTGCTCGCATATAAGAATGGGTTTAATACGCGTTGTTATCTCAGGCATATAAAACACCCATGAGTCATGCATGCTACCGGTTGTACAGTAAAGGAAGGTAACTTGTTTCGCATGTTTTACCCATTACTATACATATAATGCATCCTTTTTTTACTTTCGTTCTTTATTTATTTCGATCTGTCTTTGCCCAAACCTTCTAGCCGCTTACTGTTTGCCGTTTGCTGGAGTAAGAGGCTGGGTTTGGCTTTTTCGCTGGGTTTGGCGACTTTTATTTTGGTGTTTTCGTTGAGGCTGAAAGGGTCAGCGTGACTGCTTGTCCACGTGACACTTTAACAAACAAAAGCCTTTCCGCTTTATGGCGCGTCTTGTTGTGCTATTCTGCTGTTAATCTGGTGAGACAAAAACATTGTTCAATTATTTTTTTTTTCATTTTTTGTGCATGCATCTGTAGTCTTGGATTGCAAACGATGTGTGAATTATGTTGTAGTCCTGGTGACTCGTTAAACCGGTGTTACACTTCATACAAAGGCATCATTTTGACGCTAGCGATTTATATTGTCGCCAGTAGATCACAGGAAAAGTGATTTGGTAAATCTTAATGCGGAAGTTAAATTAATTGTATTGTAGTGTATTCATTGTAGTGTATTCATTGTTTGTATTAATATTTATTTTGTGTTTGATGTTTAAATGTTTATATTAAATGTTCATATTTAATTTGCAGCATATTTTAATTTCGACAAAACTGAATTCACAGGTCAGGCATGCTACCTGTTATAGTAGTGCATGGAGGTGCCGGTTATGTTCCTAAAGACAGGGCTGAAATCTCCTGTGTCGGGGTGAGGGAGGCAGTCAGAGGTGGATATGCCATCCTCCAGGCAGGAGGTAGTGCCATGGATGCTGTGGTAGAGGCTGTGACCCTGCTAGAGAACAACCCAGTATATAATGCAGGTATTCCTTAGAGTAAATCTTTAAAATGTATAAAATATTATATACTATTATGCCCATATATTCAACTACATACATCTCAGTAAACTCATATATTCTGTGCATGTTTGGTCAGAATCAATATAAAGCTATCAGTTTGTGCTGATATACTGTATCATAGGTCAAGGGTCAGTCCTAAACCTGAAGGGGGAGGTGGAGATGGATGCGCTTGTGATGGATGGGAAAACTCTAGCTAGTGGTTCTGTGTCAGCAGTCAGGAGAGTGGCTAACCCAGTGCAGCTGGCCAGGCTCGTCATGGAGAAGGTATCATTGTAAGAAAAATCATTACTTGTTGACTTTCCAACTACATAGCCAAAAGGGAGATCTACATTGTACCAAGCTCAATTACAGATAAATACGTGAACTCAAGTGATAATGTCTGTTTTCTCTCTGGAGACCAACCACTTGTGTTTGACAGCTGAAGGGGCCTCCAAGTTTGCCAGAGCCATGGATGTACCGGAAGTGCCTGAAGAGTCACTCATCACAGAATATGCCAGAATGCGCTGGAGGAAGAACCTGGAGCCAGGAACCAACCCTGTGGAATGCCAAATGTAAAGCTTTTATGCAATGAAAACTGATGAATGAAAAATTGATGCGGGCAATTACAAAAGTTAATTTCAATATGTATTAAAGCCACTCTTCATTAGTATTTTGCCTAAGCATATTACATTAAAACATCAAAACGTAAGTAAAAGCAATAGCTCACCCAAAATAAAATTTCTAACCATTATTTACTTACCCTCATGTTATTCCATTGTTGTAGAGCCCATAATGTAATGTAATGCAAGATGGACCTGTCATTCATAGACAAAATTGTGTGTTCATAGAAGGTATTATGTCACTGGGTCAAAAAGTTCTAAGATTTCTTTGCCCTGCAATTTCAAATTTGGCCTCTAGTGTCATTGAGTTGGATTTCAATTCAATTTATTTCAACTTCGTTAAATATGTTGTGAATGCTTGTTCATGTGTTTGTTTTAGGGGCAGGATGGGAACAGTAGGCGCAGTGGCTGTGGACATACAGGGAAATACTGCCTGTGCCACATCCACTGGTGGCATGTTAAACAAAATGGAGGGTCGTGTAGGAGACACACCTTGTGTTGGTAATTTCATTCTCACTTCTTTGTAGTGTGGGGAAAAGTCCTTAATTGTACTGCTAATACACTTCAGCAGTTGATGTGACAGACTTTGAACTTTGACCTGTGGACATGAAAGAATGTGTGTAATGTTCAGCTGATCATGAGAACTCGTTGTCTGCTGAGTTAATATTCAAACCACAGATCTAATTCACATTTCAGCTCACCACTGCATCGCGCTCCACATACACATTCTCTCAGAACACACTTTAACCTGTGGGAATGATGTGGGTTAATGATAAAAATAGAGCTGAGAAAACAGGAAAGTAGACTTTTTTTCATTATCTGCTTCTAATACGTAAAGAAACAAAAATAAATTAAAACTGGTGTGCCAGCTAGTAATTGGACACACTTTAGACCATTGATTTTGATATTACCCAATTTTAGAAATGTATGATGGTGTTGGACCTGACAGTTCAAATTAGAAATCATTATTAAAAACTAAGAATTGTGAGATGGGAGACAGTTTTCAACATAGATTTTTTTTTATTTTGAACCAGAAACATTACGGATTGCAGCTTGATGTACTGAGTTATAATGTCATAATTATAATGAAGAAACTACTAAGTTTCACTACCTATGAAATGAAGTGTTAACAACCTCCTGTTCTCTAATTTTGAAGTGGAAAGGTTGCTGTTTTAAAAACCAATTGCAAATAAAGTTAGATATGTGTTTGCATCCAGCAGGAGATTTGTGTTTTGCATTTGCTACAGGTTCTATCTGGAGCAACAAATCTGTTACTGATAAAATGTTTCTCTGCTTCTGTTTTTCAGGGTGTGGGGGCTATGCAGATAACATGATTGGGGCTGTCACACCCACAGGCCATGGGGAGGCCATCATGAAGGTCACTCTGTCTAGGCTCATTCTATTCCATATGGAGCAAGGCATGTTACAATACTCTGTGTGCTATTTTTCACTGTGGTCCCTGGCAACATACTGGTGCTACTTGCACAACTGCTTAGCTGTGTTTTTCATACTTCAGCCAGTTAGAATAGCTAATTGGCGCCATCTTGTGTTTCAAAATTGCCTTGATTTAATATGTATTGTGAGTGTGAGGCATTTGATAATTAGATAGAAGCTCAAAAGTCAAGTTGATTGCAAGAAGTTGAAAAGATTACTCAAAAGAACTAAAAACACAGGAAGCCATTTTCAGTTGTAGCTAGATATGTTATTTAACTAGTTCATAGAAAAGGTTACTCAGAAGACAGGCTCAGGACAACAGGGTCCTAAACACAACTAATTGTGCATTATTCTCTACATAATTATCATAGAGTAGCAAATGAGTAAACTGGCCAACAAATATCTTTTGATCATGCCACATGATGGAACATAATTTGATTTGTATTATAATACAGATATGGCAGCAACAGGTTAATCTGTTTACTGTGTTTATGACTAGCTGTGAGACAATAATTTCCTGGCAGCACTTCAGTCTGTGAATAAATAGCTTAAATGACCGCAGCTACACATTAACTGGAGATGCAGGACCTCATTAAAATGCTTGACATTAAGTCTAGTTTAGGTGAACATTTGCTCACCTCATGGACCTGAATTAAAAACAACTCAAGTCAGACTAATGCAATGCGTTTCATGAAACGCATAAAGTGAAGTCATAACGTGAAGATTAACCTGTCTGCGCCTCCTCAAAATAACACATATATGCTCAAAATGTTCAACAGAATTGTTATTCTTATTTTCATAAGAATAACAAGCTAAGAAGAATAGACCAGGGCCTCCACTAGCTGTCATGTTAGCTAGTATGTGATATTGTTTTTCTGTTTATTTTTGTGTGGTTCATGTTTTTGTCTAGTACGTGTGAAAAACAGAAACAAGTGTTTTGCTGAAGTAGCAGAGGTTAGCTACTTCAGCTACTAAGCACTGCTAAGATTTGTTTGACCTCACCTGAGATGGAGTCTGTACAATCCACAGCACTTGAATCATTTGTGTGATTAACTTTTTTATTGTGCACTTTCTGGATGTCTGATGATCCGAAAGGTTTCACAGAAAAGCAAAGTATCATATACACCATCATTATTATGTAAATATGATATTTAGTCAACAAGTAATTCTTTAATACGTACACAGCTGTGTTCAATGTGTTTTTTTGTGTTTTCTAGGAAAAAGCCCACAGGAAGCAAGTGACCTGGCCCTTGCATATATGAAGGAGCGGGTTAATGGTCTGGGCGGGGTGGTGGTAGTAGATTCAAAAGGAACCTGGGCAGCTCGCTTCAGCAGTTTACAGATGGCATGGGCAGCTGCCCAGCAAGACCAACTCCATTATGGATTGTATCATGGGGAGGACTTCATTGAGCCTATATGTGCAGAACAGATAAATTCAAAATAAGCATGATGCTTATACCTACACAATGATATTTAATATTACAATAAATATGTGTACATTAGGTATAAAAACATTAAAGTTGATCTTCATTAAACGGAGCAGTAAACAAAGACACTCCTTTTCGAAGATGGTTCAGCTATCCTTTAGTTGTAGTACTGCCTGTCCTCCACTAGATGGAAATCTCATTCTTTAAAATCAAACCGGTTTATGTTGTAGTAAGGTGAAGTGTAACGTATTCTAATAATAATAATAATTATAATTATCACAAGACAATAAGATTTTAATATTTCCTTATACATTAATTTTTCAATTTGGACTGTAAATACCTAAAACAGTTGAGATGACGATGTTTTACATTCAGGTTCGGGTGCTTATAGTCTTGCTGTCAAAACTGCTTGTGAGACCTAACTGGTTTTACACCTGATTTTAAACAACAGAAATCATGTGTAATATCTGAAGTGGTACAGTGTATCATTTCCTTTTAGATCCTACAAGAAGGAATTTTCTTATTTTCTTGGTGTCTTAAGTTATGTGTTTAATAAATGTTATTTAAAAAGTTATTTTGACATTTGATTACACGTGCTACATTTTAATGATGAGCTGTATTCTGTGAAAATAAGAAACTTTGCAACAAATGTTGTAGATAATTGTTAATGTCATCACACCATTTAAACTGATTATGATGGCTGACACAAATACCAGAAACGACATCAGGAAATGTCTTTTGGAAGGTTAAAATGTGCAGAAAATAAACCTTTTTTGGTTTATGTCACTCTTGAGTTATTTTACATTTACAGCACAGAAAGTGGTAACATCAGTTTTCTTGTGTACAGCATAGTGATGTGATTAAATGGAAATGCCCTGACCCTCATGACAGTTGAAGCACACAAGCTCTTGCTTATTGTGTCAACACACAGGCCAGCTTGCAAGTTCTGTGTCGTCTTTATAATGATCACATCCTTAAAACCAGTTTTTCTGCCCTTGCCGATCAGTTTGTGTTCAAAATATTTCACTTGATGTGAGCAGGCAAAACAGCACCAACTTTTGTCCCCAGAAAGATACGGCCGACATATTCCTAAGTCATGACCTCTCTGTCCTTTATGTCTTATTTAATTTCCTCTTACATGCATTATTATAGTCTTTCATTTTCACTTTAAATGGTATAAACTACTTAAATGGGATTGATTTTTGAATACGCATTACAAAAAGGAGCAGACTACAATAGAAATAATTACTAGAAAGATGTAAAGAAGAAAATACAATTTTCCAAGTAGGTGGGTAGAAAATTAGGAAATGCAATAAAATTTAGAAATAAGGTATGCGTAATTATGCGTTAAGATATATATATATATATATATATATAAAATGAAAATAAAACTTCGTGTACAGATGTAACTAATTTAACAAACTGATCTCTAGGAAAAGCACAGCGGTCACAGGGTCATTCAGTGTGAAGGCTGGCACTACCATCGGTGAGAGCGCTTCGCTTTCCTATTGGTCAGAACAAACAGCGATAGAAGAAATGGGCGGAGCAAAGCTCAGGAATCCGCATAGAAAAGTCAGGGGTGACAGATTGCGTGGAGTGGGTGACAAGTTTTTAACAGAGCAGCCGGACGAAGAAGTCAAGCAGTTCCCGTATTCTTACATTTGCAATTTTTTAAAGCTCTTTATTATGTTATAATTGTGTCTAAACGGTGTCTACAGTGCAAAAGAGTGACGCTAGAAAACTACAAAGCTTTAGTTTTTATCTCAGGTGTGTGCACAGCTGCATACACAGCTTCGTCGGTAATATCGATGGCTTTCTAGTTTGATCGCATTACCCGAAATAAGTACGCGATTGTAGATCTCGATGCAACTTTGAACACATTTGGCTCTGATTTGGTTCTGATCAAGTGAAAATCACGTGAGACGAAAGGTTGTCGTGAAGTTAAAGACAAGACACAGCTTAAAGGACGAAGGACAGTGCGTGGATCGGTCGACATGAAGATGACATCCTTTCTGAACATTCATAAATGTCGACTCGTAAATGAAAACGGCTGGGCAATGCCGGCGATGAAGGAAAAGTTACGGACGTCTGCGAAGACGATCGAAGCGAAGGATCGTCGTACGGATCTTTCTTAGAAATGCCCGCGTTTGCTTTGAACTTCGGTGAGTCGTCAGTCCGAGTGCTGCATTATGTGTCTGTATTGTTAATTGATCCTTTAATTTATCATGAAAAGAGAGACAGATAGAGAAAAATTGAAACTGCATATTAAAAAGGGCAATTCAAGTGCACAGCTCTGTCCAGGAAATGACCCCGTTATGAACGAACCGCCGTAACTGAAAGCTACTGTGCGTTTAATCGATTATATCTAAAACCTTTTCAGTGGGAGCGATTGTTAAACAATACTTTAAGTTTTAGTTGAATTATTGTTTTAGCATACATTTCTGATAATAGGCTTTGCTAAAATCGGGTGGGTTGCTTTGGAAAATGAAAAAAAAAATCATTGCATGCGAAATTTCCACAGCCTAATGGTTTTGTTGTGTAGGCTGTAATATTGTGTCTTTGAACATTTGCAAGAATCTGTGGGCCAGCATTTCCTTCATATCTGATTACAACAGTGGAACAGCACATTGTATTAGTTACTTAAAATCTGTCAATAAATAGCTAATCAAACCTTTAACAGAGGTTTTTTATAAGATGTTTCTTCATAAATGCAGAGAATCACGAGGTGTGTCTATGAAATGTAAGAGATGAATGCTGTATACCTTCACTGTTGGTACTGCAGTTGGATTGATTGGCATGTGCCCACAGATGGCACAGTTCATCTCCTTAAACAGGAAAATGTGTTTAGAGCCATTAAGAAAGCCTTTCCAAGTCATCGTTTCATTACTGCATGTTCACTGCTCTCTAACATCTTCAGTGGTGCAAAGCAGGCAAAAAGTGTAAGTGTTGGGGTGGCATGACTTCCTGTTGAACTCGGAGAGTTAGCATTTTCTGTTAATCAGTGTTCTGGTGACACAGATGACTTGTTCTTGCCCCGTGTTTCGTGCCTAGAATCAAGGAACTGTGTTTATCTGCCTGTGCAAAAAGAGTGTGACCTCCAGCAATGTCAGAGAGGCCTCTGCCCAACTCATTCTGCTGCTGCCGGGTTTTGAGTTTCTGGAAAAACATGAAAGGAGAAAGTTTGAGCCATGTGAGAGAATAGAGTGAATCTGTCTGAAATACTAGTTGCAACACTATGGATCAAAAATGTTTCTAGTCTCAACCAAACAGAATGGAAAGGAAATGTGCTTTTCTGTTGTGGCCAGACTACAGGAAAGCCTTAAAAGGGAAATTAACAGATAAAAGCATATTAAAAGCTTAACCAGATTAAGTGAATAACAGAGATTATTTGAATTTAAGACAAAGTCATAGCATACTAGATTTGTTGTATAGTTATTATCCATATGTTTCGTTGGCTGTTAGTCTAAACTTTACATTATTTGTAGGACAGTCTCACAAAGTAGAAAGAAATGCCCCTCTGTCTTTTGATAAATAAGACTTCTACGAGGTTTTGAAGTAAAAAAAAGTCACAAGTACCTACTGTTAAAGTTAGATAAGAATTCTAGATGTTGATTTATGCAGGCAACAAGTCTGTCCCATACAGGGCATCTGCCATCATGAGAAATGTAGCTCAAGTCTGCATTAAGAAAGAATGCTTTGATGGGGTTGTTGATCTTGTGAAAATCACAGTGGCACTTACAGAAGGATCACTAAAATCCCAGCCATCGGGACCTATGGATTCAGCCTTATTTTTGAGGTTCTGCTTTACTGCCCATATAGACTCCTTTGATGTTTGCATCTGTTTGATACTGGCGAGAGTAAAATTGAAAAGATTAAGAGAAGCAGAGATGAAAATATTGTGGAATGTGTGAAATTGTAGAGTCTGATCCTTGTGACCTTGCTGTAACTTTTGCTTTGTCTGGGAATGTATTGCATTTGAAGAGTGTATTGCACTTCTCAATGACTAGCTCATTTATTTTTCTCCCCAAGTCCAACAAATCATACATAATTTTTTAAGGTTTTTTAATAGAGAATGTGAAAATAATAAACTCATTTTTTAAAATTTGCTCGTTGTGACTCATTTTGCCAGCACAGGTTACAAATTAAGTTACGTCTGATAATACTGTTGTGACATTGTCTTAAAGTGATGATCTCTCAGATTTTCTACATAAATCTGATTTCTTAATCTGAGTCTTAATAATCTGCAACAAGTGGCGAGTGACAGGACATTTTGTTGATTGCTTTGTTTATATTTCTGTGGCATTGCCCCACCCAGGGGCAATTGCCCCACCCAGTATAGTCTCATTGGTTGAACTCTCACACCACATAACTGTAGATTAAACTTCAAATATGTAAATGTGCAAATATATAACTTCAAATAATTTTCTTAATTGTGATTGTGTCATGTAACATGGCAGTTTCATGTTTAGTGTCAAAACTGCTGATAACCGTAAAACCGCTTGGTGTCTGTGACATAGTTACCGTTGCCAATAATGAATGTGATCAAAGGCTTTGTTTGGGTGGAGGTCTTCAGACATTTTTCTGTTAGTCTCTCCCGCTTTCCTTTCTCCCCACCCCTTCCCCCATTCCCTCTCTCTGTACGTCTCGGCCTTACTACATGCTATGCGGTTGCCAAGTGCTAAGAATCTGCGGAATGTGGGATTGCAGTGCTCTGATAAAGTTTGCTTTGTTCCCGCCATGACCTGAACACTGGGAGGGATGTGGAACCCTGGGATTCTGTTCAGTGGAGAGCAGATCCCTAACACAGTCCCAACACACTGTTGAATGTACGCACATTTCTCATTAACACATTTCTCATAATACACATATTTGCATATATATCTCACAATGAGGACACAGGGGAGTCCAAAAGTCTATAGAGGTGAAAGTGCTTCAATTTAGCATTACAAAGTCATTACAAATTAAAATTGATTAGTGAACTGAGTGAATAGTTTAATTTACAAATGCACATAAATGATCAGAATTTCTCAATTTTTTTCCTAATAGTTTCCCAGAATTATCTGAGTAAAATGCTTCCCAGGAGCATCTTGTGTACTTTATTATACAAAGTAGGAGACCTTTGTACAGAATTACACATATTTCATTTTTTATATACTTTTGTTTAAATTAGATTTTTTCAGGGAAGACTTTTGGACCTCCCTGTATACGTTCTCAAAACAAAAGAAATATTCACAAAACAATAACACATAGGAAAAAGATTTACAAGATTTTGTAAATGCCAGTAAATGATGTTCCCATTTAGTGAATATCTAAAAAGACTTTTCCTACCTCTTAGAATCTCTTTGCATAAAGCTGAAGTCTCTCTGCAGCAAAAAACTCATTCCAGAGAAAAAGAAATACATGAGACGGAAAAAAAGAGAGTCAGTTAAAAACCTCATTGTTTCAAAACAGACACACATTTATTGTCACACACATTCACAGTTTTAAAGGTTTTACAGTTTTATGTTGTTGATTTGTTGGTTTTGAGTGCAGTTTTTGTGCGATGACCTTGCAGAGGTCATTTTGCTCATTGTAGTCATCCAGTCTAAAGGGAGTTGAGACAATCATGAAGAAATTTGCCATCTCAGCCTTCACATCACAAGGGCCCTAACGGCTTCGTTTAGAGAGTAAACAAAGTGACGGATGCTTTGTGATTGGAGGGGGTTGGCAGGAAGCTGGCATGCTGTTTGTGTTTAGGGGACGTTTGCAGTCAGCATGGAAACTTTGCGTGTGAAGCTTCATCAGATTGGCCCTTTGTGAGAGAGTCATGGCAAAACAAATGGCAGCCACTGACTTTCAGTGTTTTCAATGCAAATACAACATTTTTCTTCCGTCACGGTAACCAGACCTTACAGTGTCACAGGGACAGAAAGTGTAGTAAACCTAGCCTAACTGACTATGATCTCCATAGACACGGTGGTAAGAGTTTCAAAAGCAAGGATATTAAAGCAAAGACGGGCCACTTGTACGGCAATGGGAGAAATTGTAATGCTAGATATGGAGGTTCTAGCCCCGCCCAGCAGTTAATGGAGCCAGTCGCCTTTTGACTGAGGCATTTCAATATATTTGGTATGAATTTAAGTCCAGCCCTAAATTTAAAAGAGGCAACTGTCTTTTATTTACTCTAGAACATGTATTTTTTGTGATGCATGATGATTTTATTCTTTATCTGAAATATGTTGGTGGAATGCAGTCTTGACCAGCAGTTTTAAAAATCTCAGCTTTTCTGATTGTGGCTGGAGTACATCACAGTTTGTGCTTAGACTTGTTGCAACTGCAGTGAAGGTATTAGTATGTTATGGGGATAAAGTCTTTGTCAGGTGTATGAAGCTGTGAACAGCTGGCAGTACAGGCTACTGTAAACATCCTTGACTGGAAGCTGGTGCTTAAGATGGAGCTTTCAGTCGGATGTTTGCAGCAGCCAACTGCTGTTACTCTTACCCGGAACCCTGAGAAATCAGAACATGGACATCAGAACCTCACTAAATCACTTTAGCGAAGCTAAAGAATGTTTTCACAACATTCTGTGTTTATTTGTCATATAAAAGATGTTAAACAGTGATCCACACCAGAAGGAACTGTTTCACCCTTGTTGCTTTGGATCTAAAGCAGCTGCAATGGTGTAGCTGTGTGAACTAAGACGTGCTGAAATGGATCCCTCTGTGGCACGTCAAGAGCAAACAGCAGTTCGAGAGCAGCTCAGGCCGAGGGTCTTCTTCACATGCTCAGGCAGAAGCAAATGCTCTCTCCAGAGGCCGAATGTCAACATCAGAAGTCAGGGGTTGCCATTTGCGTCAGATTAACACTTTCAGTCAGTAAAACACATTCCACCTCAACACCTGCGGAGCGCTAAGACCCAGATTATCCGAGCTGCCCCTGCTCTAGGTCACTCCTTCCTAAAGTTTCAAAGACCTGTAATACAGATCCAGAGAGCACAGGACTCTCGCTTTCCCACCTCCTGCATAAAGGATCCCACAGAGCGTGTGATGAAAAGCATGGAAACATGATCCTAAAGAACAGCTTTGGGTCAGCACAGGGAAAACAGGGGAACGCTTACAGAGCCCATTCACTAAACAAATAGATACATTGAAACTATCTAAAATGTAAAAGCAATGGTATGTCTTGTTACCTTTACATAAATTTGTTGTTCTTCTTTGTGCATGCTACAAAAATTTTATTTATTTTGGGATTACTACAAATTAAGATGTATTAACAGTATCTGTGGCATGCTGTTGATGATCAGTTATAATAGTTTTGTTGTAATTTAAACTCGTATGTGATTTTGACAGAAGTTCACTTACGACAGAAGTCTATAGGACAACATATACATCTAAAATATTCCTTTCACAGTGTGTGATTTCTGCACCACCAAATTGAAAAAGTATGCACAAATATTGACTCTTTTGATTGACAAGTTTCCCAAATACTACACCCATCTGCCCAACATCAAACACAAGCTGGGACTGCAGAAATTATTTTAAAATTTTACAAACTGTAAACAGAATTAAACTGTGCTGCACATTTTAGGAGTTTAGGAGTAGTCTGGCCACTGACATTGTCACTTCAGCCTGTGAGATGCTGCTCTACTGAATCACTTTTAAGGGTCTCTTACCTGGTTTGGTTATCACTTAATCAAAGTGATAGATTAAATGAGCACCCAGTTTCAGCACTCTGGACAGCTCTACAAGGTTGACCCTGTTGACACCCTGTCCTGAGGTGAGACAGTCCTCTGGGACGTCTTCAGTGGGGCCTAACAAAACACTGTAATGAAGGGTATTATATAGCATTCTGATCTTCCTTGTATTTTTTTTTATAGTGACTAATTGGCCATGAAATCTACATGGTATGAATCAATTGCAAGTTGTTTTCCAGAAATGTTACTAAAGTGAATGTTTTCATAGTTCTACAGTTGATATAAATAGTATCTAGTACTTCAGTAGGATCACGTTAATGACAAGCTTTATTGTGCTGTTGAAATGCTGTCCATGCTGTAGATTTATCAGCTGATATTTGCCATTAAAATGCTTGCTATGTGATTGAGGTTGACATTCTTAAAGTTTATTTTTCTTTAATTTTTTTTAAAACATTTATCAGAGACGGTCAGATGCAAAGTTAATCTTTGCTGTATTTCCCTGTTTAGTGTAAACTATTATTGTTAATGTGCCAGAATGACATTTTGCATTCAAATCACGTTTAAAACTGTGCCCAAACCAGACGTGACTCAATAAAGCAACAAGCTATAAAAGCTAATGCTGTAATGTCACCAGTGTGAAACACCATTGGTCCAAAATCCTTCTTTCCATATACTAAATGTCACCTGTGTCCTTATTGTTTGTGATTGTGTTGTTTGCATTATCACATTGTGTGGGTTGGGCCACAGCGTATTACATTCCAGAAGGCCACAGTCACTAACATTCAACCAAATTAATGTATGACTATAAACATTTGTTAGAAAATGCTTCTCTATTATTCAAAACATAGTTCTCACTTTAGAACGTTTAACTAATTTAACTAAGAACTACAGTAAGATCTATGTTGCATTACTTTAGCTTTTTGTGCCTGAATTCACTAAAGCCCTGGACCTTTATACTATCATTCTTCTGTCTCTTTCCAGCCTCATGTTTAATCACTCTGTCCCTGTTGTTCCCCCTTTCTTGTAAACTCAATCACTCTTTCTTTCCCTGTGTTTTTTTCCTCCACCCCTCTTTATGCCCATAGGCTGCACCAAGTCTGATGACTTTACCCAGAAGAGTCATACTGAGTAAAAGGGGGAAGAAAGAGAGTCGCCTTGTCCAATGAGAAGAAAGAAGCTTGAAGAATGTAAAAAGATCCCATTCAGGCCAGTTCACAGGAGCTGGGAGCGGCCACATCCTTTAGGAGGGAGGAGAGGTTGCTGCTTTGAGAGGGTGGGCTTGGGATCCTGGACGGGGGCCAGGAGCGACGCAGAGGCTCCTCAGATGACGCTGGTACGTGGAACAACCAGTGCCTCCGCCCCTCTGTTGTCCCAAAGGACATTAACTCTAGAGCCTCTTGCCATCTATTTACTCACACAAACAAACTCTTCTACCCCTGAGTGGAACCAGTCAGTAGGCGGCACATTAAGGAATGTGTCTCTATTAATAGAGCGGACAGATTATCTCAAAGACTAATGACCAGCATGACCAGATTCCTGAAAGGCACAGCAGTGATGTACTGTCATCCACTGCTCTTCATTCATTGGCTGTTTTGTGACCATCAGTTTTGCTCCAATGGAATGGAAATACAAGAACATGATTTAAAAAAAAATCACATAAAAAAATTGCATATTGCATCACTCAATAATAGCTGGAGCTTTTTCCAACTGTGTTGTAGCTTCATGACAGCTACAAACTTCATAAAAAGTTTGCTGGAAAATATTGACAAGCGGGGCAAAATATTACACATTTGTTTATCATTTTAACCTTTTCTAACCAAAGCTAAACATTACTAAACTATCACAAAGCACTCTCGCAGCTTCAATTTACATTAACCAGCTAGATAAAGTTCAGTTGGTGACACCAGGAGAATTCACAACAATGTCAAGACGTCTCAAAAAGCCAAACCATGTACACAATGAACAAATGTAAGATCGCTGGAACGTAAGACCATGAACACTTGTCAATATATGGACAAGTCACAGTTCTGTCAGCTGGCCCCAATCTCTCTCACATTGGAAATGGGCCATCAGGCTCCTCTTATTGCTGAGCTCTGCATCTGCTGTACAGTGTTAAAGGCGTGTTTTCTCACTCCTGTCCCTGTCAATAGAAACTCTGCCCCCACACTGTAATTGTCAAGACATGACAACAGTAGTGTTTCTTTGTGTATTAATTTAAACTGGATTTTTAACTCTAGAGATTTTATTTGATCAAGTCACAGCCCGCTTTCTTCATCCCAGCTTGACTTGGGAAGCCTGTGAGCATCAGGGAGTGTAAACATCCTACACTCTCAGCTGGAACCCAGCCTGAGGCTGGGAGTGGGATGTTTGCTCTCTCTGGCTCAAGAACACTACATCTAGATGGAGGTCACTGTGACTGCACTGTGGGGGAATAAGAGCTTGACCAGATCTGTGAATCGCAGTAGGCATGAGTAAAATGAGACCTCAGCAAAATAATATATCTTTTTGTTGACAGTTTTGCTTAACTGAATATTTTGAAACATATGAGAATATTGCTTTGAAAATGTCCCATAGACTTACAATGAAGGTAACCAAGCCATATGTCTAGAATATAGACATATTATAGACCTGGGGTTAGGATTTTTTTGTTTGGACCAGCACGAAACCACCTAGCACCCTAGCAACCACAAAGCATCTTGCTAAAAGCTATTTAGAACACATAGTGAACTGCATAGGAGACATTCTTGGACTGACCCACAGCACATTGGGCAAGCATTTTCATTAAAAAAAAAAAGTAGTTTAATTTACAGCCACACATTTTTATAAGTACATTAAAATTTGATAATTAAGGGATTGCAGAAGGTTACTTGGTAGATCAGTGGTATTGGAAGTGGCTATGGGAGGTTTGTGAGGCCAAGAGGAAGTGAACTCATTCGTGAGCTTTGTGATGTTTCACTGGGATGTTTGAGACTGATCTGTAGGTGTCTTTGAAGCTCTCCAATCCCACAACTCTGGGTGAGAGCTTTGTCCGACTACAAGCATCCCCACCCAGACAGAGCTGGCGATGGAATTGCCTGAGAGGAAGTGACTATTTATACCCACTAAGGAACAGAGAGAGGCACCCTTCCGATGGGCGTCTCTCCGCTTGCTTCCTTTGACAAACAGGGTTTAGGAAATCAGGCTCTCTAAAGCTTAAATCCAACTACACACAAAAATGTGAACACACAACATCCAGTTCTGCACTTATGCTTAAAGATACTGTGTGTACATGCCTAACCCTGTTTTGGTTAGCATTCTCTCCTACAGTACTGCCTTGTGTCCACTTTTGCTTGATGTCACAGCTTAAGCGTTGCTTGTAAATAGCCACTAGGTGGCAGACTCTCTCCAGTAAATGCCTTACAAATGTTTAGAAGGCTTGATGTTTTGCTTTAAGGAAGAAAAAAAATGTTTGGGGTCACTAAATATTTTGTAGAAGATTGTAAAAATTATCTGCTTTGTAAATTGGTAAGATAAGGGTATGTTTTCACCCCACTCCACAAAACATTTCTCTAATCAGTTTACAGTGAGCAGAGGAAAATTGACATGAAATTTTATCATATCATCTGATGTTCTCTGATCAACTTTTTCCGCCAAACAGAGAAGTTGAAAAGCTGAAGTATGACAACAAAGACAGCATTGATTAGTACTTTTAATTTTTCCTGATTGTAGATCCTCTTTGAACAAACTCATCTGCTTCTGTAAGATTACCGTGATTCTAGAACTCTCATGTTTTGAAAAGAGAATTTGAGGGAACTAGTAAATGAAGGGAATGTACACCATGTTCTGTTCAAATATTTCACACATTGACCTCACAGTGATCTTTCCCTACAGGTGTCACTGGATCAGGAAAATGAAGCAAACAAACTGGTATGTATTTTTGACTGGAGTAATAATGGCATTGTCATAGTAAAATAATGCATTATAAGCATGAATATTAGAATACTGAGATCTATGACTGTTTCTTCTTAAAGAGCTTGTTTGTCTAATAAAGCATATTTACCTGATTTTATGACTCTGACACTATTATTATTGTATTGTGGGCTTTTTTTGGTTGCCACAAAAAATGACCACAAAACAGTCAGGGAACACTGTGACAGTCAGTCGAAACTCTGAATTTAGTTTAGGTCATATTTTGGTAGTGTGCTTAGTTTCGAGGCATGTTGACACTCCCAACCACACAAGGAACTGAAACACCCGTGCATTCAGATAAAAGAACACAGCACTCTGTACTACACAGGACAGCAGCTGCAGAAACAATTCATGTGTATAATGTTTAATATAAACAAAGAAATTTAATATAGCCTATTATGCACTGTTCTGTCACTCAGATCATTGGGTAACATTCACTAAAGTTTCTCTCAAAATTATCAAAAACGTTCTTGGAGTAATATTAGTAGAAATCTTTATACTGTTATACTGTATTCTAATTGTAATGTTCCTTAAATATTCCAGTACCAACTTAAGAGTTAACATATATATATATATATATATATGTTACTCTTAAGTTGGTACTGGAATGTTTAAGGAACATTACAATTAGAATTAGAATTACAAATTTTGTACTGTTTTATAACCAAGCAATGACGTTAGTACAATGTCTAAAAAACTGGACGTTTTGAATGTTCCTATAATTTTCAAAATAACATTTTTAACATTTACATAATGGAAATGTTAAGGGAACATTCTTACAAGGACTGCAATAAAGATGGAGTTTGTTGTTAAGAATATCACATGTAAACAACACAAACACATACTTAGCTCCATAAAGACCTACTGCTTTTATATTTCATTAGACTAACCTTAAACCACACCCTAACAGACAAGGTTTTTGTATTTTCAGAATTTAAAAAAAACTATACAGTGTTTATATACAAGAGGATGAAAATCAGATTTAGCTTACTTCTGGGGACAAATTTGTTCCCAAAGGGATTTTTAAAGTAGGTAAAACACACAGATTTCCAGCACCAAAAGAATTTGTGTTCAAATCTCTGTAAACAAGGAATCAACCAAGACCTATATAAGCTCTCTTTTCTGGAATGTCAAATTGCTCCTCCCCTTTCTCTGTGTATCTGTTTCTTTCACTCCCTTCCACATACTCTTATTAAGCTTGCCTGGGAACAGCTGTGTAATGGCTGGATAATATCTCAGAGAAAGGCTGAAATGCTCTTTGTCATGGCATGGCTGAAGAAAGGTCAAATGAATGAGCATGGCCGCTAATAATGAAGAATTGAGCTGACAGTACTGGCTGATTCATTAGATGCCCTGCTATCAGTCTTCATCAACACTTCCTCTTTACAGAAAGCAGGTTTCACTCAAAGAACAACTAGAGTTTCATACGTTAACTTCAACCCAATGGGGAATGAAAGTGAGAACACAAACACAAGTAATTTACATGTATATTTTTTTACTTTTTATCCAACGTGACTTGAAGGGCAATCAAGCTATACGTTTTATCAGTCTGCATTCACAATATATACAAAACAAACGTGTGTTATGTTTATATAAAGAACTAGCTGTTAAAGATTGTGTTGGAAATCAGTCCATAAGGTGTTACAGAGGAGATTACAGACAGCAAGGAATTTATTACAAGCAGAAGTAACTCACACCTATGTTTGTCAGCCAGACTATTCAAAATATATTGACAGGCTTTCTAAACCTGTATACATGTTGATCAGCCCCTGACAGCCAGAAGGATAATATGTATCCCACACTCACATACCAAGAATTGAGCTTTGACTTTTGCTGAGAACAGAACAAAAAATTCTCAGTAACCAGGAAGAAGCACTACAATATTTTTTCAGTATAAATGTAAAACAAAAATGTCTCATAATGCCACTAACGTTCTCTCAAAGTTATCAAAAATGTTCTTGCAATAATATTAGTACAACTTTTTTAATGTTGTATATCATACAGTATTCTGAAGTAGTCAGTAGAATGTTTTAAAAAATTGTTACAGAATTAAAAATATGTTTGAATAATGTTTATAGAGCCAATCAATAACATTAAAGCTTAAAAACTGGACGTTTTGAACCTTCCTAGAACTCTCAAAATAGCAGTTGCCAATTTAAAAGGAAATAAATCAACACATGAAGGATACATTTAGTCACAGAGTCATTCAGAATTACCCAAAGGAAGCTCCTTAAAAAGGCACAAAAAAGGCACAATGGCTGCTGGGATTTCGTCTGCATGGGTCATTTGAATGGCAGGATTCTGCATCATTCAGTAAGCCTCAATTCAGTAAGTAAGCCATCTGACCTGTGGCTGACACCTGTTTTAATGTGCCACTGCTCTAAGTAGCAGTGTACATGTTGTTAGTTTAATTAGTGTGGCTGTGGTATGAAGCTTTGAGGCAGATAATTGAATGACTATGGTACGGTAAGGGAGACACACACAGACACAGTGAATAAAACAGTGAGTCACAGGGAGCAGGGGTATCCACTCCATAACCCCCTCCACCTCAATCTGTCACTACTGATCAGTACAGCCACATCGCCTTTCACTCAGCACATTTAACACACACGCGTACCACAGCAGGAGCACTGGAGTGTGCACTACACAGTGTTTTACTAACTGTGCTTACTGAAGCATATTCCCTGCTAACAGGGATGTTCTCAGACGCTGGGTAGCATTCTATAAAAGTTCCCTAAACATTATTAAAATGTTCTTGCAGTACCGTTAGTAGAATTTGTTAGTAGAACATTATTATATATATCAAAAACATTATTCTTATGTTGTTTGTGGCACATTTAAAACTTTAAAAATGAATTAAACAAACTGTGGTTTCAAAAACACTGTCAATTTAACAGGCTTCACTTAACAAATGCTCACAAATGCGGCAGTATCCAGTCGCAGCATGTCATAGTGAAAAGATTTTCAGACAGGTAAACCGAGCTCTGTGTGATCAAAACCATAAGAGAAGATTGGCAGGAACACACCAGGGGAGCTGGAGCAGGTGTGCATCTGACAGCTGTCTCCAGGAGCCTCCATGACTGAAGAGGTGGCACGGAAAGTCACACTCGCAGGTGTACGTCAGGAAAGCCAGTCAAACACTTGCAGTTTGACAAGCAACAGCAATGCTTACATTGATTACAGCATACACACTGTTCTTTAAACCTCTGGGGAATGGGCTGTCTGAAATGACCATATGGCATTCCTCTTCTGTGATACTTATCAGCATTTTAACTGTATTCCTCCACTTTACAAACCTCCCATCAGAACGGATTTGGGGGGGATGAAGTGACATTCAGACTTGCCTTCTGTCAAAGACACAAGGCACATGGCGCAATGCGCTGCAGTGGCAGAAAGCAAAGGCAGTGATTGTTTTGAAATGACCTGTGTGTGAAATAATGTACAGTCAGCTGATCATTATTCCAAAATAAAACTCCACAGGGTGATTGGAACCACAAAAACTCCTTTTGAATGCAAGGCCATCACTAAACATTTGTTACTTAATGGAAATGTTAGGGAAATGTTCTTAGAACCTAAAATTGTTACTTGGGTGAGTGGGTTCTCCATATCACAGGGCATGGGACAACGTTCCTTGGTGTCCTCCATTGATATACCTGTTCTGATGCATAATAACACCATGTCCATCCTGTTCAATGACACAAAACCAACATATATCGGTGAAGCTCACAATAACACCATCAAAATTTTGCACCTACAGTTACACCACAGACACACACTTAAATTCATCAAAGAGCTGCACTTTATTATGCCACAATATAAAGACACGACACATTTTCTTATACAAATCATCACCAGTAATGTTACATATAAAAACAGGGTACCCTACATGAGACCAGTCAAACTGTTACCACACAAGTATGGCACAGGATATACTGACAGATTAAAATGTGGTCTCTCTGGCTTGAGACCAATCAGAAGATTCAACAGTCTTTAAAATCACAGGTTCCCACAAGAATGTTCCAGGTTCAGTAGATTTTATTTAATCATATTTGGCATAATGGTTATCACAGAAAATGGTTTCAGATCATTTTAACTTGCCCCTCAAATGGTTACAGTATCTCACTTAAAATAGAAATTGTGTCAATATTCCAAGTGGTTAACAAAGTTAATTAGCACAATTATTCAGAATTCAAAATTAGGTGGATGAACTTCTTGTTATGCATCACCAACACGATTCCTGTTTGTTCCATGCTGAACGTGTCTGTATGAGGACTGTACTGTATATGTACAAAGTTACAATGGGCAATGCTTACACAGGACAAAAAGACAACAGGACTGGAACACAAAAGAAAGATTAAACTTATTAGCATAATGTTAATGTCATAATGTAAGGCTTACAATGTCTTCTAAAACAATATTTTTTATTACTATAACAGACATTTCTGTATCGTATTGAATCTGGAACATTCCTTTAAGAAGGGAAAAGTAATGGCTATTTGTTTCCCAACTGGACATACAACATATCAGGCCATTTGGAGGAACCACAGAGCAAAATATGGGCCCTCATCTTTTGCATGCATCCTCACATTCAGAGACAGGGTTGAATGAACCCCATGCTATAAACTGGGATCTGGGATAGTAAATAGAATTTTTTTTTTACACCAAATATTGATTGAGGGAAAACTCAAGAACAGTTCAAGAAAGATAGAGAGGCATTATGATGTTGAAGGCCTCGTTGTTTAATCCAAAATATCTGTGAGAGGAAGGAGGATTAGTAACAGTATAGCACCCACTATTTCCTCTCCAAATTAGAGAAAGGACAGAGGGATTTAAATATAGGGAGTTTTTCCTGAATTGTATCTTCTGTTTGTGGGCCTTCCCAGCTAACATGGAGCATTTTCAACACCTTGGCTAATGTTCTCTAAAAGTTATCAAAACGTTTTTGCAATAACATTAGTGGAACGTTATATAGAAGTGTTATATATCAAAAACATTATTATTAAGTTGTTAGTGGAACATTTAAACAACATTACAGAATTAAAAATATGTTTTAGTAACGTTCTTATTTTACGTTCCTTACATCTTATTTTATGTGAACGTTCCTGGAACTTTCAAAATAACATTTTAATGTTTTTGTTAAAAAGAAAATTGTTAGGTGGGTTTTCATTCAAAACTAAAAATCAGGACACTGTCATACACACACATATTAACACAAACACCTGTGCTGTGGAGGTATTGCCTAGCCCTCTGGGTGCACTCTGGAACAGGAGTGGGAAACAGACCTACAAGTAGCATACACGCTTTATCTGTAGTAACTGATCTGCTAAATTTGCTAAAAAAACACTCATTTATTTGTATTGTAGGTGGATAGTGACCATAATTAGCCCTGATTGTCCTCACACAAACACTATTAATATGAGTTTGATTAGATAAAGGCAGCATATACTCGCACGTACACATGCTGTAACAATGAATGATGAGGCACTTTATATTGCAAGACTTATTAGAGGACTGGATTAAAGTGGTTATCTCCCATGTATCTATACAAACGTACATAGTTAAATTACCTGAACATTCCTGAAAGTATATTCACACTTAATATACATCTTAATAAACTGTTACAAGGAGCTACAAGTATCTGTTACAAGGGCTATGATCAGCAAATAAAGCCATGTTTCAATGTCCGTAAATGAAGATAATGTTCTTTCACAGAGGAAGACTGGATAGTCAAACACACAAACACATTATCATGTCAGGTACTGTAGCACGTGTATATATATATATATATATAATAAGCTACAGCACCTGACATGATATATATACATACTCACACATTTCAGCTGCAAACTACAGTAGAAAAATTATCAGCTAACACTTCAAAAAGTATTCAGGGTTAAAAAAAACACCTCATATTTTAGAAAAATGCCAAAACAGTGAAGTTGTTCACAAATCAAGTCTCTAAAAGGCCAAGATATGGAATAATATTGCTGTGCCATTCATGTTCCTAACTTTAAGGTCGGCCTAAACTAATCTGGGCCCTGCTTACCCAAAATCCCTCTTTTCTTACAGCGGAATGGTCTCAATGTATTCCTCTGTATCTATCCTTCCCCTGCCCTCCTGCAGAACTTTGGACCCTTTTGCTATTTTCCAGTCTCCACATTTCATCCTATCTGTATCCTCTACCTCTCTCTCCAAGTTACTGAGATTCCTGCCCTCCTTAGGTGACCTAGCCTTGCCTGCGCTCCTGTCCGCCACCACTGGTTTTCCTGCCCCTGCTACTAGAATGGGTTTCTTTTTGGGTGGCCCCCAGATAAAGTTCTCAGGTGGGTGGTAGTGGCGCTGGGCAAAGCGAAGCAGAGCACGTCTTTGAGCGTGTTGGCGTAGCGTGTAGACGAAGTACTCCAGAGCACTGTGACGCATGTTGGGTAAAGTGCCCTGTACCAGCGCCTCCTCCAGCAGCAGATGAACCAGAGGCAATTTGAAGTTTTCAAAGCCCAGCTCACCAAGGCTCTTCAGAATGCGAGTTATCCGCAGGTAGTTGTGCTGTGACCTGGATAGAAAAGACGACAAACCAGCAACAGAAGTGGTTCAAATAAATTATTTCTGCAAATACATTTACTTAATTTAATATACAACATATGTACTTATGCAGAGTTTGAATAATTGAATGACTGTCAGCTAGGTCATCATTTTAAAGACATTTACTTTGTATTAACATATCCAAAATGTCTTGTGGTATACCCATAGCACAATTAGATAACCATTAACTATTCTGAAGACATGTTAAACCTGCATTTGACATTATGAATAAAGTTTAATTTGCTATAGTTACTCCCTCTGGTGAAGACAACTTCTGTTCGTGAAGGATTATTTAATAATAATTCTTCAGATTATGACATAAATTCTTCTAATTGATTATTGGCTTACCACTCATCTTATTTATTCATCTTTTCGTATGGCAGACATATTTTGCAGTGCTGTATCTCTGTAATGGAACAGAGTGTGCCCTCTATGACACAATCCTGGGGCAATGACACACAGACACAAAGTCATCCACTTCTGCTACTATCAACTCTCTGCACTGCGGATTTTCTTTTGTTTCCTTCTTGCTTATTGTTCATGCATCTAATCATTCTCTTGTCTAATTTTTATCATTCTCTCTATTTCTCTTTCCACTGCCCCTCTCTCTAAATCTCTTTCAATGCCAAGGTTTTTGGGACCCATTCCGTTCTTCTCTATTTAGCCTCTGTGCATCTGACCCATTTCTCCGGTCGCTGCAGGAGATGGTCACATGACAGCACTGTTAGGGTCATGACAGTGAAATTATGTTGCAGGAAACAGAGACTATGGCATGCTAAATACGGCAGCAAAAGTTAAAGGAGATATATACAGCTATATATATAGATATATACAGGCATATACAGCTGGCCAACAAGAAGACTGGGGGACAGGGGTCAATGTTATTGGGGGATCTAGATTATGTTGGAGAACATGAGAGTAACTGGTGCAGGTAGAGTACAACAAAAAAGTCAGAGAAAAGGAATTGATTTACAGAGTAGAAAGGTCCCAAAAAAGTGTTTATACTTCAGGGTGAAGCTTTTTTAGGTAGCAGTAATGTTTGACTCCCATTTATAAATCAATGAAAGTGGCAAACCCTTGCAGCAAGCTACAATAAAGAAAACCGCCAAACCATACGGGATACTCACTCATTTAGGTGTTGAAAACGATCTTGCCAGTTTGAGGCCCGGGCCACATTCCCATTTTTATCCAAAAGCTTAATACCAAAGAAATCCAACATGATGGTGTACGCCAAGAGGAAGCGTCGCTTGGCTTCTCGAGTGCTTTGGAATTCCTGTTTACATGAGAAAAACATGTTCAAAGTTTTGTGAATTTCACAATAACAGCAGCAGGTCATTTAGTGTCAAAGAAACGAAAGAGGCAAAAGAATGTTTCACTGCCTAAAATCTTCAAAGATTTGGGAATCTTCAAAGAAAGATTTGACTAGGTTATCTTACGTGTCTTATGGCTCTGTTTATTCTTATTTTGAAACCTTTACCTTGATCTCATCCTGAGTGAGTTCTTGAGCATAAAAATTTAGGCCTTGTTCTCTGAGAGGGAAAAGCCTGTTAAGAGCAGTGAAGAGATAAGTTAGGATCTACTTCTGATTTTACTATGGTCATAACACTACATAAAAAGCAACTAATCTAATTGGCTATAAATAATTGTATTACCCAATATCATATATTTAGGCATTATACTTTATCATACTATATATACCCTGCCTTCTAGAGATACAGCGATAAAAAAAACATACAGTTGACCATTAATAAGTACACAATAAAACGTGCTTCATCTCTCCAAACAGTTTCAAACATATTTATTGAAGTATATGTACAAATACTGTATACATGTGGTAGAACAGCGGTTTGCAGTGTATATAATATACATTGCTTTCACCTGTTTCAGCCAGCATCACAAATAAATCTTGAGGGAATGGGCAAAAATGACTTTCAGTAGGACATTGGGGGAGGCGAGAAAGGGCAAAAGGGAAGAAAAATGCAACAAAGGAAAAATTTCACTCTGTAAGCTCTTTGATCCTACAAGTTGCTGACCACCAGAGTAAATCATCCTGCATACTCCCTTTTCTCCTCTGTCCACTCTCTCTCGTTCTCTCTCTCTCTCTCACTCTCTCTCTTTGTCTGGTCACCATGTTTTCACCAAGAAGGGCATGTTCCTAGATCATTGTACGTCCAGGAACAACATTTCTATTAACCAATCAGAATGTAGGATTAGATTTAGGCTCAATATTAGGTTTAGGCTTAGGACTGGGATAGACTTATACACCATTCTTATGAACCTATTATTTCCCTCTGATTTTAGGGGTGTTACTGACACAGGTATACAAGGAGTAAAAATCTTGTGTTCAGTCCTAGCAGCAGTGCAGTTTAAGAGTGTGACATACAGTTTACCACAAAAAATAGACAAAATAATATAATGTAGATAAAGGCATAATATACACACATTATACATATTGTCTATAATACATTAGAGACAGTATAGACAGAGGACAGACAATATAGAAAAGGTTTGTTTAGGACTGTTTAGAATTGTTGACAGTAATTCTGTTTCAGGACCAAGAAAATCACAGCAACCCTCTCTCTAGAGGGCAAAAGTGTTACTGTCACCTCCTCTTAAATGCCAGAGGTCTGTCTGCTCGCACTAACTTGTGTTTTTACATTCGCTAATTGATATTATGTAAATAGCCTCACAAGCATACAGAGTAAATGAGTAGAGGGAAATGAGAGGCGCTAATTGCTTTTTTAACTCGGGTGCGGCGGTACGATCTGCAGCATATGCATGAAGTCTGATTTTAGATCTCTGCTGTTATTTCACACGCCCTTATATTGCATCATGCCTTCCCCCCTTTTTTCACACCCTCATCACTGGATCACAGCACAGGCAGAAAAGAACAGGAGGCTCAGCTCAGGGAGTGTGTGAGGTAACAGCACCCTACTGAGAGTCTTAAACATTATTTATAACCATTACTTAACCTCCAGGCAACCTTCACTGCTAGCTGAGTAGTATTTTGCGAACAGATTCAAATCAATTTATTCAGATCATAATGTTTATGGTTCTTTCTTGGTGAGTGCTGGAAGTAACTTCCCTTACAGAAAAGACAGTTTCACACGATTCAATGGGTTATCCATGGGAATTTACATGGAATTCATATGAAAATATTCCAAAACCAAACATTTTACATCTGACAAATTTGTGCTTTTGGAACATTTTTGTGTGAAACCCGTGTGAAACCCATGGGAAACCCATGGAATCACATGTGAAACATTTTCATGTGTTTTTGCACATTTGAAATTCCTGTGAAATTCCTGAATAAAATTTGAAATTCTATTTCTGTAAGGGTAAGTAAAAATAGTGAAGCTACTTTTCAGCTAGAACCCTGTAGCTTCATAACCTCAGTATTTAGTATGTGACCATATTTTAGCAGTTTTAAAACCAAGTCACATTTTTGGTTAGTACTTTTTAAGATTGTTTCCTGTTAGGGAGAACAAAATAGGCTAGAACAATCCAGAAACCCATAAAAGGTCACCATACTCTGTCAAACAATGGTCTGTGCTATTGTTCCATAGAACAAGGACACCAATTCCATGTCCTCCTTCTTTACCACCATGAGAGGTTTTTATTTGCACCCAACAATTTCAGTTGGCAGGTTGTTTAAAGAACTGATAGAAGCACTTTATAATTGGCCAACAGCAGCATGAAGTCAAGAAGGATATTCATATTGCCCTTCAAAAATGTTCACATCGGACTTAATCTACTGCCAGATAACAACACGAGATGCTGATTATGCAGCAGGTCATTATCTCAGAAACTGCAGTTTGAATTGTCTTCATGTTGCTATTGGAATTTATGATGGTGTAAATGTTCAATATTATTAGAGCAGTCAGTTGTTTTACAGTATGCAGTTAACATGTTTTGTTATACAGTATCACTGATAACATTATCTTAAAAAGAGAATTTTTATTTGTTAGAGAATAGTTTGGGGCTCCAGCAGAGGACAAATATGTACAACAAAACATTGATATGACATTTTTAATAGCTATAATTCTTTATGCATGAATAATTTTATGTTTGACCTAATGAAGTCTTGGGCCAAATCATCTAAAGACTCAAATAATGATGTTGTATGACTATTTATGGCATTTATAGTAAACATTTATCAATGATATTTTTTGCAGTATTTGTTAAACATTTTATTTTACCAATATAAACTATATTCCCAAGAATTATCAACAAGTCACAGACATTTTCCAAAACTTTTTTCTTTACTTAAAGAAAATGATAATGATGATGTCAACCAAATATGCCTATGAATATTAAATCAGCTTTAAATATTACAGATACTTTGGTCCAGTTTCTTTCTAACAGCTGTCTTAAGGCCATCTTTGTGGCTGTGGAGGATCCTGCCCCCTTCACCTGCAGGTTCTATAACTGTGCTGATTAAGTCTTTTAAGACTTTGTTAGCTTATTAGCTTTTGTTTGATTTTGCCTTGATCTACAGGAGTTGCATCTAAAGATGAAGTTTATTTTGAACAGAAGGAGAAGTGAGGCATACCTAATGTATGTCTCGCCACCCAGAATTCCCTTATGCACATATTAGCATGGTACTTTATTAATAATACACCGTCTGGCCATTAACAATGTGCTAATTCCCAGCATCAGGCATAATTAAACAATTACTGTGTAGACACTTTATTGCTCATAACAAACTGCACATACTGTACAATATTGCAAAAAAAGTCTTACCACTGAATGTATGTGTGATTGTGCTCCAGCTTTTCATAGTCTCCCCTCCATTTTGTGAGTATTTCTTCAATATAAATACCTGGTAGAAAAGATAATAAATCAATACAACAGAGCTCAGTACCTCGGTACTAGTCAGTTAAATTAATGACAGCAGCTGATAAAGTACACATATAGGAATATAAAAATGTACAATAACTCACACTGTAAACGCAGTTAAAAGGAAATACAGGAAAGCATGTGTTATTGCCATGTTAAAAGAAACTATATCAGTCTGATTTACATTTACATTTACATTTATTCATTTAGCAGACGCTTTTATCCAAAGCGACTTACAAGTGCGGAATACAACAAGCGAGTCAACCTGAAGAGGCAACTAGACACAATAAGTGCTCACAATACAAGTTTCAGACATTGCTCAGAGTATCAGAGTATTCAGATTTGTGAATATAAAATATAAATATAAAAAGAGACATTTAGAAAGCGTGATTTATTCACAAACTGGAAACTGCTGCTTCTCTCATGATTGTGCACAGGAGATGTAGAACAGATGTCAAAATGTTCAGTAAATAATATGGCTTAAGGAACCTTACACCTACATGCACATAAAATGTACAATGTGCAAAACTATTAAAACTTATAAAATATGGTGTGCAAGTTATATTGACCACTTTTACAGTGCTTGTCTTTGGAGTAAATTAATTTTAATTTTTTGGTAAACTATTCTCTTAAGTCACCTGTGATGAGAACACACTGAAAACCTCAGTAGGGCATGAAGCACAGCTGTATATATATATGTATGTGTGCCTCACTGCAGTGAAAACAGTTATACTTCCATTAAATGTTTGCACAACAGATCTTCTCTGACTTCCGTTAATTCTCTTCACCAAAAATGAGCACAATAACCAATCAATGGATCCTCATTTGAGATCCTTACTGCCTGCCCCTCTAAACTGGCCCCTCAGGGAAAACATTTAACTAATGAAGCATCTTCCCTCACACCAGCTGCTCTGTGTGTTCAGTTGTAAAAACTGCTTTATGCTCATCTGTGTATAAATGTGTTTGCAGTATGTGTTCGAGTTTCTGTACTGTAATAGTCATCAGTTCTACATTTTATTGTCTTATGTTCTATGGCCTATCTGCTTACCCAGGTCACAGGGAACATTCTCAGAGCGCTGGCTAACATTCTCTAAAAGTTCTCTCAACGTTATCAAAAATGTTACTGCAGTAATGTTAGTAGATTTTTTTTATGTTATATATCATATCAAAAACGTTCTTCTTATTGGCATAATTCCCCCCAAAATACAAATTCTGTCACTGTTTACTTACACATGATGTTCCAAACCATTTATCATCAAACAAATGATGATCCCATTCCAAACACACATTCCACAGAATACAGGATTTTTGGGAAGACTGTACACGCTACTCGTTCCCATACAACAGTAGTTTAAAAGAAAACAAATTACATGTCATGCTTAAGGTATAATGTTAGTATCTGTTTCTGAATATGGTTTATTTGGATTACCATAAATCTTTAACCAAACTCTCTCTTCAAACCTTCCTTCCCCTGCACTAAAGAAATGTCTACTTGCTATAACTGTAAATTAAATTTCCCCACATAACAATGTAAGCATAGTCTCATAATAAGAATCAAGGGACTTCCGGAGAGGAAGTTGTTTTAATATAGTGGTGATATAAAAGCAATAAGGAGGATTGTTTTCTAACACCATTACAAAGCCATCCTGGCAAGAAGAGCATAAACATTATTCCATAATTTAAGGACACATCGGGCTGACTTACTGTTATACAGTAAGTCAACGGAGAACAAAAAAACACTGTTATGGAATAATGTAATACAGGCTTGTTTAACAAGCATGTAGGAGTGTTTACTCATTATGTAAAATTCATCTGAAAAACAATTTTAGTTAGATTTTTGGGTGTTTGACTGTGAGATGAAGGCATAAGATATAGCTTGCTTACTCTCAACAGCTGTAATGTCTGCTTCAACCATTCACAGATACTATTGATTTACACTACACAATTATTTAAAAGCACTAACAACCTTTCAAGATACTTTTGGACACTCCCTTGCCTTAAACAAAAAATGCACTTGTAACTAAAGACAACACACACTTACCGTCTGGCACGAGGGGTATCTTATTCAGGTAGAACCTCAGATTGCGGTACTCATTCGGCTGACGGGGTTCCTTGTAGTTCTGTTTAATGAGAGAATAACATACAAAATGAGTTGGAGTGATAGTGCAATAAAGAGAAATAAAGAGTCCATCTCTTTATCTATACAGAGAACAACACACGCATAACACACTGAAGTTATTCTACATATGTGCACAAAATCTGGGCATCCAAGTTCTCATTACTGTGTTTTTGTGCTGATCATATTGCAATATTTGCTTTTATCTGAAAGAGAGTTATCCTCCATCATATCCATATGTAGAATCTGAAGAGACAAACTAGTAACTCTTTACCGGATAACTATGGCGATACTTGTATAAGTCCTTTGCTGCGTAAAAACTCCTTTTCATTCTAGTAGAGGACTCCAACATATGCCCAAACTGTTTGAAAAAAGAGAGAGAGTGATAGAGAATAATTACTGGTACACATGCAATGAAGGAATGGGTTCACTCACATTATACTCAGCATCAGTATTGAGCTACACTGTCACTGCTTGTCCCCACTGGGACACAATGACAGCATCAAGAAGAAACAGAAGAGCTCTATTTTGTACAGACTGTGTACTTTTTTCTTACTAATTCATGACCATTTTTAGCTCTCCCCTTGTGATGCATCTTTACGGTTGAGTGAAAGCACAGCACCTTTTAACATAACATGAAGCTGTTAACCAGGACCAATGTGATTATTTTTGAAGCTTACACAACAGCTACATTACTTTATATTTGTCGGCCAAAACGATGATCCGATTTCTATGTAAGTTACCTTTTATTTTTTATGAATTTCTGTTTCATTATTGCATGCATTTTAAGTCCTTTTGTGACATAAAGGTCAGGGTGTGTTCAATGAACTGTATTTTTTTCCTGGCCGATATACACAATGTTTCACATGAATGAATGAAACGTCAACATTCCTGTACCGGTAGCAGAAAATAAATAAGCCACATTTCCTAAAGAATTGGGTCACGGTTAACAGGTCACAGTCTCAGTGGTCTTAAATCCATATGAGAATGATGAGTGCATGAGCCATTTTAAAACAAATGACACCTAATGCGGTCAAAGACATAATGCTTTAAGTCTAAACCTTTACCACTTCATCACATTCACACGTTCCCTAAACACATGTGCAACTATCAGTGTAGCTCGTCGTATTTTAAATGAATGACCATTAAGCTATTAATAGACTGACATTGCCCATGCTCAGACCACCTGCACTTTTATGCGTTTTAACAACAAAAAAACATAAAGATGTGACTACTACACACTTGTTATTTATGCAATCTATCTATAGGCACAATTCCCCGACATTTCCGCTGTTTTACACACACAAATTCAACTCAAAGTTAGCGTTGCGTTAACCATTGGTATGGTGTGTGCGGTACCTGCGGGGATCCATCCAGCTGTTCGATTCCTCTGGCTGATTCCGCCGGGCTCACGGACTCGGAGATGCCGCTGTCCTCCTCCTCTCCTCCCCGCTGATGCTCGTCGCTCTCCGAGTCGGTTTCCCACGTCGAGTCGCATTCTTCCACGGTGCTCGGCTCCTTGTATCTCCAGCTTCCTATCAGATTGCCCATTTAAACCCGCCGCTGTCCTATCCAGCCTTTCGCGTCTACATGTTTTTAGGTCCTCGTCTGACCCTGCGGCTCACCGGCGAGCTTTGATACGATACGGAGACGTTTTAGGTCCCCTTTTATGCGTCTGACGGGATCTCCAGCCGTCTGATAAGCACACACCCCCTTTCCACCGCTGACGTCGGTGATGCGCTCTCGGCATTTAGACAAAATGCATAAGCGTTAGCAATAAGTTTATTGCCATGCTGTCAAAAAAGCCAAACTGAGAACAATTCATTTTGTTACATTTCTCCTATCAAATGCCATGGGTCTGCCCAATGCTTCCTTGTCATTTTACAAAGAAATCCCTCCGGCAAAATGAAACATGCCCTACATTAACTCAGAATTACGATCCTGAAAACGTTTTCAAACACTAAATCAATTGCATTATAAATCAATTGCATTATCGTATGTGAAATCATTAATTTCCCTAGAAACTACCGATTGGGATGCAACACTGCCGATACAAACAGCTGTAGCCATTTATCTGAAACCACTAGGTGGCGTTGTCATCTGTAAAAAGAGAAAAGGTTTAAACGGAGCATGCGCAGTTCAAATAGATTACAGAAAGGAGATGCTGGTGTGACATTGGGTCAACTGCAGGGCATTTGGACAATGTCAAGGAAGGTCATGTATAAGGATCAAGTTCAGTGACAAGATCTGCTAGAGAGGATGGTTTACAATCGGTGGTGGAGCATAAACCTTGAAATTGTAATGCATCTGCTCTCTGTGTGATTCTGGTTTACTAATAAAATGTGTAACATTTGATCAATTCAGACCCTAAAAATATTGCCAGCTTCTATATGATGAATTTCTAGACAAAGGACAGTCAAGCCTTTTATTAAGTGGTTTATGTTTTTTACACTAAACAGTTAAAAGAAAAGTCATGACTCGGTATACATTTCTGGCAGAATCCACACATCTAACTTTTTTGTCTGTTTCATGCTTCTCAGTTTTTATGCCACTCACTGTCCAAAATGATAGACTTGCCATCTTCCCAATTCACCCCCTGGGTCTCTCTATATTGTAGTGCATTTATTATTAATTTATCACTTTACCACTGCCTGTCTCTTTCCATCTAGTTTTGCTCTATAAGCCTCTCTGGGCCTTCTGTTCTCTTTTCATCCTGATTCTCTCTCTGTCTGTGTGAATATAGCAAAGTGGATTGGCTCTCCAGTGACTGTAGGATAATTATCCTTCATCACAAGTCAAGCTCTGCTGCTTCCTGCCTGTGGGGGGTGGGAGTGTTCCCATCACATGCTTAGTGCAACTGTTTCTAAGGCCTGTGCTAGAGGGGATCTGAGATTACAAAAGTAGGATTGTCTACATACCAGAAAGAAATTCTCTCTTTCTCCATCTCTTTCTTCCTTTTTGCTCATTCACTGACTTATCCATTTTCACACCTATTCAGCTCTGGCACTTGTGTCAATATTGCCAGCTGTATTTCTTCAGCCAAGAATAAAGTCACCATGAGAGAGAGCTGTAGCTTAAGGGAGTGAAAGGGGGAATGATTCTTAGGGTCCCACAGGTGCAAGGGGCCCCTCAAAAATGTGTTGTATTGGTGTAAGGGGCCCAGAGCATTATAGAGACAGTGGGCTCAAAATTCCTATAACATTCCTTAAAATCCTGTTTGCTATGCGCTTTCAGAGTCAAACATTTTTATTGGCACAGTAAAAAAAGTCTTCAGAGTTGATTGCACTAATGTTTGAGGATCTGTTATTTATCAGTTATATCTACTGTTATATATTTATTTAATTGGGTTTATGTATGGTTTGTTTTGTTTTCAGTAATTTTCAGCAGTCATTATAATCTTGATTTTATCAGATCTTTGTAGTTATAACATAAACATATACTCCTTAAATACTGATCTACTTAAAATATTTTTTTTAATGTTGTAATATGGATTTGAATGTAATTTGAGGTGTTTATTTTTCTGTCTCACAGGAGGAACCAGATGGTTTGAGCTGATCACACTGTGTCTCGTGTTCGTCTGTGTTTTACCGGTTGTTGCCATCATTGTGCAACACAGTAAACTCTCCACAGACAGAGGCCTGATGAAGAAGAACTATATAAACTCTATTGTTCAGAAGAAACTAGAGTTAGAAATCAAATACAACCATTTGACTAATGAGAGTGTTATGTGTTCTGTGTGTTAGAAGAAAATTGAGAATTTCTTAAAGAAAAAAAGAAGAATTTTTCCCATACATACATGTGAATGAAAACTGTGAAGCCTTGTTCAGGCCCTGTATCTAACATGTGTTATATTTCCTCACCATCAGCATGCATCAAACTTCCTGTTTTTATCAACAGTATGTGAAACTACATCTGTCTTAAGAAAAGTGCACAAAAACAGGAGTGTTTATCATTAATATATGCCATTAGAAACCTACATAGCATAGCCCCTAGCTAGACCAGCATAAACCAGCTTGGGCCAGCATAAACCAGCTTCCTGCTGGTCTAAACTAATCATTTCAGCAGCAAAGTAAACAGCTTTGAGATGACTACACGTTTGAATGTACAGTACACACTGTATGAGACTGCAGTGAGATTCTCTATGCAGTGGGTAATGCCAGTACTGTATCTAGGTTAATGAAACCACATCCTGTTTAACATTGGCACTGTATATAAACATAGTGCTCATCATTCTGAAAACCACAGATCACCTGTGAACACACCAAGCAAATAATGGAACTGCAGGGCATTAGATGGCAACCCAGAAATGCTAATAAGAACACATTTGGACCTCGGACAAGATGTCACCACCAGAATAAAGCTCAAAACAGAAGTAAGCAGGAGGATGGAATTTTGAAACTGACCTCATGTCTAAAATCTGAGCAAACTGTACATGCTATTTTGATCGTCATGTCATTTTCCTGGTTTTAATTTTTAAAGACAACATTGGATTGTACAACTCGAAAGACATCTTGAATTGAACATTTATGTCTTGTATATCCAAAATATAATTAAATCATAATTTTATTTGGGTTTCTGTCCCTTTGCCAGGAAGAAACAGATGGTTTGTGGTGATCACAGCGTCTCGGGCTCATCTGTGTTCTTTTGTTGGTTGCCATCATAGTGCAACACAATAAACTCTCCACAGACAGAGACCTGATAAAGAAGAGCTACATGAACATAGTTGGAGAATACAATAAAATTCTCAGCAGCTTGAAGATCAATTACAGTCATCTGACTGATGAGAGAGATCAGCTACAGAACAGCCTCAGCTCTATGAGTCAGAAGAAACTGGAGTTAGAGACCAAATGCAACCAGCTGACTGATGAGAAAAATCAGCTACAGAAAAACCTCAGCTCTGCAGGTCAGAGGAAACTGGAGTTAGAGACCAAATACAGCCATCTGACCAATGAGAGAGATCAGCTACAGAACAGGCTCAACTCTGTGTGTCAGAGGAAACTAGAGTTAGAGAGCGAATACAGTCAGCTGACCAATGAGAGAGATCACCTACAAGAAAGCTTCAACTTTGTGTGTAAGAAGAAAATGGAGTTAGAGACCAGAGCCAAGCAGAATAATATTGCTGGACCAAGTTTGTAGGAAATTAAAGTGTACATTTCTTTTTCTGCATTTTGTCTTTTATTTAAGAAATAAGCTGTATTTGAGATCTGTATGCTTTTTTGTGTGTGGAAAGAGTCAGGCTGGTACTACGTATCCAGACAGCAGAAGAGCTGGTCTAACAGCAGGAAGTTCTGCAGGGATCATGGTGGAGATCTGATCATTATCAACACTGAAGAGGAGCAGGTAGAGTTTGTGTGAGCGATAAAGTGACTTATATAAGGGAGCATTTAACATTTTCTCCAAAGAGCCAACAAAACCATGTTTACAGGTGAAAATTAGTAATGAAGCTATAGAGGTGAAGCTATTAGAATAGTGAAATTCCTTAAAACTGCATACATTTACACCAAATTCACATTTTCCAGTTCTTTAACAGAAGTCTGTGAAAATGTAATGCTTGTATGTCCATAATTAAAAGAAATCATAATTTGAAAAAGAAATGGAAAGTGCATAAAAAATGCTGAGAATATTTGCACTCAATGTAAAATGACACTCATAAAATTTAACACAATTTTTTCACAATTTTTAATAACGATGCTAAATTCCTCTAAAAAAGTCTAGAAAAGTCTACATTAAAAACAACCGCAACAACCTTAAACAACCCTGGTTTAGCTACCTCTCTCATGCTAACCTCATGCTATACATACATAAATACATACTGGTCTAAAAGTTTAGGATCACTTATTTATTCATTAGTAATATTATTTTCCACATTTCTGATCGTATGAATGAGTATTAGTAAACCCATTCATACTATCTGATAACACGGATATCTATGGTGGGAATTATGTTGTAACTAAAGAAAATTCCAAATAAATCAAACCATGCTACATGTAAGCCATATTTACCATATTTAATATAGCCACACATTGCCTAGAATTTGTAAAAATGTTCTCTTGCCAATTTATCATCTAGTTTCTTGAGGCATCACACTGCGCTCATTTTTAAACAGTAATTAACGACTTCCAATCTATGGTGGGCTCTTATTGGCTCCTTTTTGTTATTTTACAGTCCAAGTCATCCATTTCTAAAACTTTTTTATAATAAAATCATAGTTTTCTAATGACAAAAATTAAGTTATACATATATATATATGTATGTATATATATATATATATATATATATATATATATATATATATATTTTTTTTTTTCAAAGAAATAAAAAATTGTAAGAAAAATGATTAGAACTAATTATGCTAATTATATTTCCAGTCTTTGCTAATTATTAAGTAAAAATTATTTGTATTTTTTTAAAAAGGGCTGTAAATGTAATTGGTACATCCAGTTCTTTAAATTCTTGGTTGGCACGTTATTCCAATTAATAACTGTATTTAAATACTGTAAATTTACTGTTTCCTTTTCATTGTATATATCACCTGTTAATTTTATCTTTTAATATACACACAGAGATATATAACTTCAATCATTACGAAGAGTGTGTGGATTGGTTTGTCTGACATAGAGGAGGAAGGCTACATGAAATGGGTTGATAATACGCCACTAAATAAAGGGTAAGCAAAATTTTTTAAATTATTTTTGTTGCGTTTCATTGTTTCTGTATATGTATATACTGTTCAGGAGTACTGTGATTACACACTGTTCAGGTTTTGGTATCTATATGAGCCGAATAATGCTGATGGAAACGAGGACTGTGTTGAAATCCTGCGTTCTCCAGATACTATCCAGAACTGGAATGATCTTTCATGCTCAGAGGAGAGAAGATGGATTTGTGACTTTTAAAGTCCACCCCTTTGTGTTGCAATACTGAAAAATGCTTCTAATTTCAGCAGCTGTTATGAGTTCATTGGTTTTGAATTCATTTGATTTCATTTTTTAAATGAAATAAATTCAATCATTTTCTGATTAATGTGTCTGTCTTTGAAACAATGACATCTAAATTATTTCATATATAACCTGCTGTTATGCCATTGTTTTTTATTATATAATGTAATATACCCAAATATGGGTGGAGATTGGGATGAAGTTTGTTTAAAGGAAAATGTTAAGTTATTTCCTTGCCACTGTTACCGTGTTGCAGTGCTCACTGGGAGACTGCAGATAATAGATATTTGATACTCCATAGTAAATATCTGACTTGATACTTAATTATTGATAATTGATTAATAACTGAAATACCGTTGTTATTGTATCATTGTATCATTGTATACATTTCCTTGTTTTTTCCTTTTTCCTCCCTGTAAAGCGGCTTTGAGACAATGCCACATTGTAAAAGCGCTATACAAATAAAGTTGAATTGAATTGAATCATTTCTATTTCTGAAGATGTATGCCAGCTGCGTGTGAGGAACACATTTAGTTTTTATAATTACTTATGATTTGACATTCAAATGATCAACAAACAATTTTAAATGACCTCTTCCAGCTCCACAGCCTGGGCTCCACCACAACCTCTACGTTAATCCATCCCTAGTGTCACAGTGTGACTGTATCTACTCTTCTCTGTTTATCCGTGTGTCAATGTGTAATATTTTCATTATATCCTATATACTATATAAGTCTGTTTTCTCTTTGAATAAAAATGCCAGACTGAAATCACAACTATAAATCAGTGTTCAGAAGACTGTGCATTATTTCCTACATATTAAATGGCTCATGATTCTTTAGATATTCATGGTGAGGCGAGCAGGGTTAGGTGCATTTGAGCTCTACCTCAAAAATCTTACATCTTGAAATCACAATAAGCAAGTTATAACAATATGGATTTGTAATAGAGTTATTTGGAGTTATTCATTATATTTGCAATTTTTCCTGTTTGACCAGTGAAAGCTAATGTTGTGTACATAGTGTGTCTCTGTCGCATATATTTTCTTCTGATTACATCTTTAAAAAATCATTTGTACAAGCAAAAGGGTGGCGCTGGTATGTCATTTCCAGTAAGTCGTGTCTGAGAACTATCAACCCCAAAGAGCCCAATTTCTCATGTTCACATGAGGAATAAATAAATAAGGCTTCATTCCTCCATGAAATGCTTTAAAGTCATTCAATTTAGTTCATATTTATAATAAAACTGGTGGATTTTTTCTTAAAGATGTCCACCCCAAAATAACATTTTTCAGATAATTTACTCACCCCCATGTCATCCTTGCCAATGAATACAGGTCTTGTCTAGTGAAACAATCAGGGTAATTTTTTGGGAAAACAATTCTATACTTTAAAACTACTGTTTAATTGCATTAGATGGAAAAAATGTCTGATTGACAATAAAGCACCACCGCAGTGGTGAAATGCTGCAATCATGGTTACAAATTACAATCCACCGAGCGCTAGCTTGTTGCCATTTTCCATTAAGACACCTGTCAATATTGGTGCGGCATCTGTACTTACACTGTTTAAATATCATATGAACTGAAATTAAATAACCTCTCTCAGAATTTCCTTAGAATGTAATGACACATTTCATAATGACAGATCTCAACTGTGAAGACGTTGATGAATAAATATTGGAGAACATTTATCACATCACTGAACACAAGAACAACAGCAAGTCCTATATTTCTACCAATAAGGACACAGTTGCTACCCAGAATGGAGCAGTAAATAACAGTAAGAAGAGAACCTAGTTTGTAGACTTGCTAGCACATTACAGTAATACCTAAGTATCTTTTGATTACTTATCAGTTAAAACCACTGTTAATTACACTGTTAACTACACTGTTAATTTGCTTATCTATTCATAGGCAATATATAGTTTTTGTTTAAAAATGTTCAATTGCTGTTGCATTCTTGATTTGATCAAATCTTTGTGTTTTAATGTGGATTTGATTGTTATCTTGCTATTCTGTCTGACAGGAAGAAGCAGATGGTTTGTGGTGATCACAGCGTGTCTTGGGTTCATCTGTGTTTTACTGGTTGTTGCCATCACAGTGCAACACAATAAACTCTCCACAGACAGAGACCTGATGAAGAAGAGCTACATGAACATAGTTGGAGAATACAATGAAACTCTGAGCAGCCTAAAGATCAATTACAGTCATCTGACCGATGAGAGAGATCAACTACAGAACAGGCTCAACTCTACGAGTCAGAAGAAACTGGAGTTAGAGACCAAACTAAACAAGAGAAATTCTCAAAAAGGTATTTTTGCTATATTATTACTGCACATAATGGTATGTATAACATAATGAAATATAATGGGTATCTCATTTTTGCTCATATCTCTTTCTGTATGAAAATGTTCAAGCTGGTACTACATATCCAGCAGACAGCAGACAGTTCTGCAGGGATCATGGTGGAGATCTGATCATTACCAACATTGAAGAGGAGCAGGTAGAGAGAGTGCATGTGTACAAATGTGTGAACTAAATTTACAAAACAATAGACTTTGGATACACACCTGGGTTTTCTCGCTCATGACTGCTTAGAAAGCTTCCTCACTCCTCATTCCTTACATCGAGATGCCCTTCTAGATGGCTGGGTTCAATTGGTTTCCAAGTCACGGGCTGGAGGACAGTTGTTACCTTTAAAAACTGTGATAACAGAGTGGGTGTGTCCGACTTGAAGTAGTGCTGCACAGAACGATTGCCATATGACATCATAGTCCTGCTAGAGCAATTCTCGAACTTTGGTGTCATATGACGATCGGCCGCATTAGATCAAATACACCTAATATCTTCAGTTATCTAATACCTCTGTTAAATGACTTCTTCTACTCGCCTCAACTTATGTGAACAAAAATGAACACAAATTAGTTGAGCAAGTACATAACAGGCCATTGTTCCAAACTGTCTTCTTACCTCACTCTGATTCGCAATGGCAAGCTTATTAAAAAGAATTATCATTTGGTATGATTTCGTAGTAAATGTCTGTTTGACTTTGTTTTTGTATGGTTACATCATGTCCACAAACAGCAAAAAAACCTTGCTACTGTGACCTTCCTACAACCTTCCAAAAGGTTACCACAGCATTAAAGGTTTTCAGGCTAAAAAAAGCATGTCCCTTACAGAATGACAGGACTGTTTTGCTGTTTATATACATAGAGGTTCATAACATTCATAAAGGAGAGTGTGTGGATTGGTTTGTCTGACATAGACAACGAGAGCGTCATGAAATGGGTGGATGATACACCACTGAATAAAGGGTGAGTACCCAAACATTGTAAATGAATTTAATTCTTATAGTTCTTTTTTCTTGGATCCTAATAAGTAAATTTTTCAGGCTATGTGGACGCTGAATGTTAAAGAATCTGATTACATGTTATTAAGGTTTTGGTTGCAAGGTGAACCGAATAACCTGGGAGATGAAGATTGTATTGAAATACGGTCTTCATTCAACCTGAAAACAACTGGAATGACCAACATTGCTCAGGAGAGGGAAAGTGGATTTGTGAGAATAAGTTCATTTTATTCTTAATAAACCTGTCACTCAGATAATGTGAATACTTCATGCTCAGAGTTAATTTCAAACACCTAGTTAAAACTGCTCTATAATTTTTTTGTGAAAATAAAATTTCAGTATTGTCAAAGGGTCTGTTGGGCGAACAACAATGCCTTATAAATTTCCAAATAAAGTTTGGTTTCTTTTTACATAATTTTTGTTTGTTGCTGGTAAATTGTTTTAGTTAAAAGGTGTGACAACCTGCCCCAGGTAATTTCTATACAATTGCCTTTCTGTGTGATTTCCTTTTATGTTTATAGTAACTTCCAAGGTTGATTTGTTGAATTATACTTCTACTAAATGATTACATGGAAAATATACCACATAAAATACCACATATTTTCATAGAATTTGTATCATTTCATAATAGTTACTTTAAAACTAATACATCTAAATCTATTTGCACTTAACTGCATTAGACTTCATTGGTTATAAAGGTCACTTCTGATTATGGAAGTGGACAGATGTAATTCTCCCTTCGTTGAGCTGTCTGGTCAGACTTCACGGGTAATGTCAGTTTAGCTTCTTTTGACTTCAACATTTGTACAGAAAAGTTACTTGCAATTCTGTTTAAACAGAGATGATGACAGAGAAACAAACGTTACGGATTAGAGCTTTAAGGCAATCTGTAAATTTAAGTTTGGCAATGTAACGTTACGGATTGCAGCTTTAAGCATTTTTTATTAAAGCTACAATCTGTAACTTTACATTGCAAAATTTAAATGTACTTTTCTTCACATTGTACTGTGGGCCTACATTACCAAGGAGAATAGGTAATGTAGAAACAATAAATATACATATCTGCACACAAATTCACATGGGTAAGAGAAAGCTAACCCTAAGTGAACTTTAAAATGCCTTTCAGAATACTGCTTTTTTCTGAACTTGGTGTAAAAGGGCTTTTATTAGACCTTCACAAGTTGCCCATCCACTAAACACAGCAATCTGTGTCTATTGAATTAGGAGAAAAATCATGAGGCGTTTCTGGACAATTTGACAATCATACGAAGCAAACTGTTTTCCTCCAGCTTTTGGGAGCCATTGAGCATGTTATGGTTGTTTTCTCATTACACCAGAAGCTGTTTAATGTCAGGCTGTGTGAGGATAGGAACAAAGCAACAAGCAAAAGAGAATGAAAAGAGGTGGGTGGCAAAGTAAAGACTTAGTCACCCTGTTTATTAATAAAACTGCAAGGAGTATGCGTGCTCCTGAGTCAGCCTATAGAACCTGCTGAACTGGGCTTAAATGTCTTGGTGGACATCCAGAGCTAATTTGAAATGGGTTGAATGGCTGCTGGCACCGCAGTGCCTGCATCACCAAAGTCGATGTATTTGAAGTCAGCTGGCAAATACAGCGGCTAGTGAGTCTCGGTGGTGATATTGGATTTTATGATGGCATAAACACAGCAGGAAACCATTACACCACAGCTGATTCATGGAGGGAAAAAGAAGCTTGGTATTTTTATATTAATCACAAATATTTCAGGCAGCTGCTGACAACATACTTAGGTCAATGCAGCACACACTTGATCATCTTTAGTAGCTTCCTTTCCAAACAATGGCATGGTATTTTTAAAGAATTTCAAAACCTTGAACGGCCCTGCATTCAATACACATAATATTTTCAACAATTGAAAATCAAGAGAAAGCTTCTTTACATTCCACGTATTGCACACCAATCAGTGCTGTTAATTTCACAGTGTATATACTGACATTCAATTCACTGCTTTTAGCAGTTTCAACAAAATGTCCTTTTTGTACATGTTGGTTTTAAGGCTAATGCAGAGATTATTATTCAGCTACAGTCACTGTGTTGACCAGTTTTTGTTAAGAAGCATTAAGCTCTCTGATTTTTTTTTTCCTTAAGTTATCCATGTATGATTTCGTAAAGGAACGTTTGGGTCCATGTGTCAGTCACAGTAAATACAACATACCTTAATACTAATAATTATCGTTAATATTAATACAATAGTTAATATTAATACTATAATTAATACTATAATACTATAATCTCGTAATACTATAATTCTCCACTAGAGAGCAGCAGATCCTCTGAAATAAAATAAAAAGTGCTTTGGCATCCAAACACTCAGCGAATACATTTGATTAAGGGAAGCCTTTGGGACATAACTCTTAGTATGCATTAAGAGTCAGACAGGCAGTTGTGGGGCGCTGGGGCAGCAGATGGGCTATTATCTGGATCTGTGCAGGAGTGATGGAGAGCCAAGACCGTACTAGATACAACACACTATTACTCAAACAAAATATCACTGTGCCAAAGAAATCACACACTTATATTGAAGCATGCACACACTCTTTGAAACTACTATCTTGCTATTGTTTCTCATTCTGACACATATGCAACCACACACAAAGTTACGCTGTGCAGATAATAACCAAAAACCTGAATATAATAATAATAATAATAATAACTAATAATAAAGCTTATTATTTCCCTTTATTTTAATATGCACAGACATTTTGGGTTTATTGCAGAAATCTCTGTTGAGAGTGGTTTCTAGCCACAGCATCACTCCATACTATCGACCTTAATGGTACAATGTGAATGTGGTGACTAGTTAATGACACATTATGTGCTCTTGTTCTAGTGTTGCTGTAAAGCAGTTTGTTGTAATGCTCACTGAAAGCTTTTGAATCCGAAACAAAGCCCAAGCCAAGACTACTGATCAGGCCAAGCTCACCACACACTTCCTCTTCCTCCTCCTCTCCATGGCCGTGTCTCGTGTCCCATCAGACTTGACATTCTGCCAGCCCTCAGATCCAACTGAGAGCTTAATGAGACTGCTGACTGTTCCTCAGCCACAGCAGGAGAAATTCAGACACACTCAGTCAAGGGGTGACAATGTCATAAAGAACATTTCCCCTTGTGTGCACTATATATTATCTTAAGGAAGTTTGAGGAAGAAGAAAAGGTATAAACATTTTCCTCAGTGGTGTTTGGGATATATCTGCTGAATGAACATTAACTAATGATCTGCTAAACTTTAAGTATTATAAATTGATAAAGTAGTTAATATTCTTCATTTCATTTTTCAATTATTTGTCATGTATTCTATATATATTTCCTTTTCTCTGTGCTTTCTTTTTCATATGTTAATTGGCAATTAATTGTCAATTAAGTAATTTGACACTTTTAAAGTTCATTAAAAGTTAAAGTATTACAAGTAGTATGTGTGTATATATAGGTAAGTTTGTAATTAAACCAATAAATGATTAATCTCGCTATTGGATGTTCCCTCTGAATTAGTCATCTAAGGCCTTTTCAGAGTACAATCTACAAGACTGTGCAAGTCAATCAGTTTTATAATTGTCTGTAATTAATTAAATATACAGGTCATTACCTTGTAGTCAGGCATGTCTCTGGGTTTCAAGGTTGCTTTTACAATCTAACTTAACAGTCTGAAAGCATCCACAGAGAATAGTAATCAGATTCTGACCATGATCCAACACTGAGGTGCTGATGTCCCTCTGGCAGGGGTTGTAGGAGGGCAAAAAGGGACATGAACATTCAGCGGTGCCGATGGGCACAACCATCTACCGTAAACATCCTGGGATTTCAATTCTGTGTCTAAGGGCATAGGATGCTTATCATTTTTTCCATATTTCTACCCTTTAGGCAAACACACACACCTTGACTTCTGTCACACTGAGTATGTGTGTGTCTAGCTGTATGTGTTGTAGAGCTCTATGACTGTAGCTTGACCACGACTGTTTAATTAACTTCTTATCAGAGCCGTATGTCTGTGCATCCACAGGGCTCCAGGGACACCCCCAGATGCACAGTCCCATCTGACAAAGCAGAAGGCAAAGCAGCAGACCCCCCAATATATCATTCAGCTCCATATCAGTGCTGCTTTACCCATCTGCTTTTTCATCATGTTCTTCTCAGCATGCCGCTCACATCCAGGACACACTATGGATGATGTTCTGAATTAAATATCTAAAACAAACAATGGCGTAAAATCAGTCCATGACAGGAAATGAGAATTTGAATAGGTGAGAGTGAGGTGCGGCGTCCAAAAATAAATGAATTAAGAACATTTACGGTCCATAAAGATATCTTACCTGCCATAAAACTGTATTTTTCATTATGAAAAAATCTATTTTTGTCCCTTTGTCCCATTTCGTTGCATGTTTCTAACAAACTCTCTCTCAAGAAATTTGAAATTGTCACAATGTGAAGAAACATTTTGCTTATTATTTGGTGGCTTTTTTATTTGTGATGAATATTACATGTGTCATCACAAGGTGTTTTGGAGAAAAACAAAGCTTTTACCTTAAATAAACCTACACAACATCCACTGTGGTAAAAACTAGAACAGGGATCTTCAACAGAGGATCCATGAACTCTTGGTGGTCTGTGGGGTTACTGCAGAATGTCCACAAATTATTATCAGATCTGAAACACATTTGAAAAACAAAATGAAAATATAAGTTGAAAACACTTTTTAACTTAAAAATTAGCTACAATATAATAAACACAATATTTAGTTGCAATCAAAACTGAAGGAAGCTAATGCATATTTGTCGCTTCAACATTAAGTTTTATTAAAATGTTTATGAATCTGTACATAAATAATAATTATATATATAGCTTTGCAATATGTAACTCTGTGCTCTGAATGCCTACTAAGAGACCCCATAACCAGAAAAGGTTAAGGATGACCCCTGAGTTAAATGGCATCGCAAAAGATGTGGCCATAGATTTCAGAGTCCGGCTGTTGTTCTATTTTGATTCAATCCACATATTATGATGCTCCTCCTAATAAAGTTACTGGGCAAGTGGTGAGTAACTCATTTTGTTTACTCCCTGAAGCCAATTTTACCCACATTCGGCACTTGGAGATTGTTCACTTTGGAGTGTGCAAGGGAGGCAAGGTTTACCGCAACGCCCAGCATAAATCACACAGCTTACAGGCAAATACCATTCAGTCACAGACAGTTGCTGTTGACTGCAGGTAAAATATAGGCACAGGCACTCATGTTGATGAGAGCGTTCTCCATAATGCCATATACTGTAATGGATGGCCCACAGTTTTCATAAGAGCCATTTCCTGGACTGCAATGACGGGGTGTTTTATTGGGAGAATATCAGCTTTGCTACCAACATCTGCACACAGTGGAGAGCAGACTACAAAACCCAGCCATTCATATTTTATTAGCCATTTTGCTGGCTATCCATAATTCAGCGAGGAGCATACTTAACAGGCCTGCTCTGGGAGAGTGGACCAATTATACAGCCCCTGTGAAGGAGAATTGATTCTGTTTGGGTCGTCTGGTGTCTGTGTATGCCGTGTGTGTGGGTGTGTGCTCTGCAGGTGATTACGGAGTTATAAATGAATCAGACTGCAGGGAGACGGCGAACACACGAGTGGACAGTAGCATTAACTTTCCTTAATTATATCAGGTTGGATTCTCTAATTGGCGCAAAAGCTCAAAATGTTTTTGGGTTAGAATTCAGCTTTCTAACACTCTATTACGGGAATTCTGGAGAGTAGACTGAGTCTTTTGACCCGTGCTAATCATCTTGTTTACAATGTTATTGCTACACTGTTCTTTCTGTTCTATCACCTGACCGTGCCTCACGATGAACAATGTGCGTCATCTGTTTGTACTTGCCTGACATTTGTGTTCTCAATTATTTGTGCAGTAGAGCTTATTGTTGAACCCTGTGTAAATGTATTATAAATATTTGACAACCTGACCGTCTGCTTGTTGTTGGTATGCAGGAATGTCGAGAATAATGTAATGGTTATTATTGTACCTGTGATGGATGTGATATTGGCATGACAAATTTCCTTTTGTACCAGCAAAATTCCATATATTCTCTGAAAGCATTCCTGCAGCTTTAATAATGACTGTACTTTATGAACACGCTGCATGTCTGTGCTGTTTAATTAAGAAAGTCTCCCTTGAAGGTCTTCCCCAGCTAACAGGAAACATTCTCTAAAAGTTCCCTTAATGTTATCAAAAACATTCTTGCAATAACATTAGTGGAATGTTAAATTTCATTTATATCAAAAACATTATTCTTAAGTAGTAAGTGTAACATTTTAAAAATGTTAAATTAAAAAATGTTTGAGTAATGTTCTTATACTTGCTTATACTAATGTTCTTATATATGCAAGCAAAAATGTTAATATAACGTCTAAAAAAACCTTACGTTTTGAACGTTCCTAGAACTTTCAACATTTTATAATGTTTTTGTAACTTAATGGAAATGTTAAGGAAACGTTCTTACAACCTAAAATATTCAGCTGGGTTTCAGTGCATACTAACTGATAGCCTCAGTGAGCATTTAATTCCTCTAAGGTCTTGTGCTTCCTTCTATTTCACACTAATATCTCCCTTCACTGAACAACGAAGCTAACAGATCACCGCTCTGGCATGTAAAACAGAATGCTAAAGAACAGCACAAACCGATTGGTCCATGGCAAGATGAAATTTCATTGGCTGCTCACATTTGAAGTAATTTTCTTTTCTGGGATCATTAAATGTTGACAGTTCTTTCTGTCAGTGGGGGAAGTTAATTATAGATTTGAAATGAAGTGCTATTATACTTGAACAAATTATGAACATTAGCAAGTATTTAGGTTTTATACTACATATAAAAGCCCTCTAAATCACATCTTTTCTGTCTCTTACTCAAAATTATACATCTGAAAGGTCACAACCAAGATCTCTTAAATGGTTCTTAAATGGTGGAATATCTTATATGGTTCTTATTTTTGAAGAGACTGATCTGAGAGCAAATTGAGACTTTTCAGATTTTGGACTTTTCAGACTTTTCCTGAAACTTCCCCCAAGTAATCTCACATGTGAGTCCTCAATTCATTTTAAAGAGATCTGAACAATCTTACAGATCATGCTTATATTTTCCAAGATACCGAAGTCTGGGGATTTCAGTATTAACTCAAACATTTCATCAACTTCTTCCCAAACCAAATTAACTGGGCTATGTTATCCACATGGATGTTATAGCTCTAGACACCTACTGTATGTCTGCATTTCTCCTCTATGTAACTGTCATTTGCTTCTATTTTTACTTCTCTTAAGATACTTCGCTAGATGTGAGCTCTAGATGAGCACATAACATTTAAATTTATGCATTTGGCATAAATCCCAAAGCAACCTACCCAAAGCAACCTACAGTGCATTTTATCAGTATTAAAGGGGCTTGAACCCGTGACCTTTGACGTGCTAATTGGGCTACCTCATAAATACCTCATAAATTGCTACAAATTGCTCCTAAAGCTACAAACCAAGCTACAGAAACATAATTTGATTTTTAATTACATTAAAAGAAAAGAAACAAAGCTCATTCTTAAATTAAACGTACTTCATTAATTCCATTGAGCTACAGAAGGGCAACGTGCCTCTGAGTAATAAAATTTCCTCTGCATGTGTCACCTATGTAAGTGTCCTTTTCCAGCTGAAATGAAACCCAAGGGAAGGTTGTCATCTTCAGCAGAGGCGAAAGGAATTGGGGGGCTGCAGGACAGAGAGAGAGGGTCCCAGTTCAGCATGTCCCTCCAGCATGCAAGTGGAAACAACACTCCACACTCTACTGGTACTCCACTCAACCCAGGCTCCAGCTCCCTGTGAGACTAAACAAACCGAATCAAGAGAGTTTCCAAAGAACACAGAATAGTCCAGGAAAAGACAAGCTTAATTGATCACCCTGTCAGTGCACTTTATCGTTAACAGCTTGGTGTCACGGTAACAAATTAGATTGTTGCGGGATGAGACCAATTAATTGTGATGTTAGGCGGGCCTGCCAAGTTCTCTGTGCCAGATGCAATTGTGAACATGGATGATTTCTTGGTTTTACTGGAGCACTCTATCAAAATGCCATTTTCTATTCTGCATCTTTCAACATTTAACTGGCTAAGAGCAAAGATTCAAATGCCTCTCAAACAAAATGAGAAAACATTTCCTGTAGTTCATATCTACAGTGTGTACTGAAGGAACACTTAGCCCCAAGTGTATCTCTGTCAAAATTAAATGGGTATCAATACTAAAGGAATGGACACCACATACACGCATCAACCTTTAAAGCTATATCAGTAAGGGGCCTCTCATATATGCAATGAATTTGATACTCATTTTTATAATTTTGTTTAAATTATGTTTTTTTATTATATTTTTGAAGACATTATCTATTTGGCCCTTACATATATAACCAAACCTGTATACACAACACAAAACTGCAAAACTCGGCCATTTGGAATGCACTTGTGTGAAGATCAAGGCAAAAATTGGTCCTATCCCATTCAGCATTCCATAACACGTTGCATTAATGAGGTCTCAGAACATTCCAATTCCAATTCTATCCATCCTTCTCCAGTATCTCAGCAGACATATTTAATTTCCCCATGGATTAATTAAGAACCTAAATGACCTTTTACTGCATGCATGTTCCACGGCCTAAAGACAAAGCACAGTGTTTTAAGACAAAGCCACATGGCCATCAGCATGATGAGAATCTCACAGGCTGCGTATCACCAATCTTCTCTGCTAGTTCCAGGAGATAATTAATATTCTGTGTGCGCTAACAAACACAGCCGAGCTTAGTACCTCAGAGGAGCTGGCAGGTAATTGCTGAAGTCAGCCACAGCGTGAGAGACGCTTGGAATCACAGGTGCTAATACGTGTTTATCCAGGAGCTCTTACCTTTGATGTAGGCTCGGATGGAGGAATGTCATCATCTATTAATGTAGCCATAATGTGTGGCTGGTGGAATGGCACATTACCACTTTGGCTCTATTTACTTGTGATTGAGCTCTAAAAAAACATCTTTTGTTATGTAAATCAAGCCCACAGCCGAATATTCAAGGTTATTACAGCACATATTGCTGCGCTAGGTCTGTACACTTCTGTACATTCTGATATATATTATAGGAGGGTTCCCTCAACTCACATGAAAAAAGGGTGTATTTGTTCATCTTGAATGCTGCATTAATAAAAGATGATATAGACAGTCCAAAGAGATGTTCATTTAAACCAAAAAAGTGATGGACTGCATGCTTGAATACTTCACATAAGTGTTTTCTTAAGTATGCACTGTGAGTGTTCTTCAAAAAAGAGCAAAGTTACAAGTGTCATCTGCTTGCGTGACCATACTGTACATCTGATCTAACCAATCCAAAGAAATGAGTCAGTCCTGATATTCTCACCAAGACTTTGGCCTTTTCTGGAGCTAATTGGGCTGATCTTACATTAACGCTTGAGAGAAACAAAACCAATGGAAAGCATTAAACTACATAAGGTAATTTTCTTTTACAGCTAAAACACCATTTTATTGCACAGCTGTAATGGTGGTTAAATTGGAAACAGATGTCTTTTACATAAAACTGCTATCAGGTTGAATCACTAGCTGTGTTTTTCTTGAGAATTAAATTAGCTTTGGAACAGGTGAAGCTATTTGGATGCTTCGATTTTTAGTTCAACAGATATATAAGACCAACTGCAATTTGTTTCTGTAGTTTGTTGTTAATGCTGTTAAATGCGGACCAATTGATTCCATTGAGTTATGTTGAGAAAATGTCTCGACTCAAGCCAAATTCACACAATAATGAAGTGATGAAAAGTAATTTCTATGCAAATGGTGTTGACAAATGCATTCTATATTTCCTGTTTATTGTGTGGATCTAAATTGCTTTGCCTCACTCTTATTGAATTGAGACCTAAATTATCGTTTGATCTAGTTGCGCTGTGATCTATTTTCTAGAGGCACTGCTTTAATTGGTTATTATTGCATTCCGTGGGCTTGAACAGCAGGTATAAGTATTGGAAGAATATTTCTCCATCAATAACCAGCTTTTCTGTTTCCTACCCTCCCTTTTCTGAAAGCCATTTAACAGTCCAGTCCATTTTCTCCTGCATAGCATCATTAGAATGAAGGAAGATGGAAGGATTACAGGATTACACTAAAAAAAGGCATGTTTTATTATACAACCATCACTCTCCTTCTAAAAGTGTGTCAGTCTTTTTCCTTTTAAAATGCGTAAATCCTCATTATTCCATCACGTCTTATTTTTTTCTCCTGCAGAAAATCCTTGCTCCAGTAGAGCAGTTCATTTCAGATCAATTCCATTACTTATGCAAAGCTAGCTTTTTAAATAAACAGACCACAACTATTGTGTTTCGTACTTCATAGTTTTTGTGGTTCATTCCAGATCCAAACAAATGCACAACAGCAAGTTTAACCTGTCAGATTTCAGTCATTCGCAACAAAAGAGTCACCGCTATAAGACAGCAGTCTGTGGCAGTTTCTTCTGTTTTCTGTGATTGACATTGTTTGTGTTGGCACGGATGGTGCCTCGGGGAAAAGAGAGGACAAGGCGGGATGTCACAGTCCGTATCGTAGCTGTCACTGCATTGAGAATGGAGACACAAGACAGTCAAATGCACACAGCCAGCATTGAAATGAACATTGTATAAGCCTAAAGCCAAATGTACCCAATTAAAATGTCAGCCATTTTGATTACAACGTTGACTGTTAAAGCCACTAAAAAGCAGTGTTAGTTTTAGCCCTGATATGTCAAATGAGAATGGATTTCACAGAAATAGTCAGGCTGACTATTATTGACTTAAATTAAAAAACAAAATGTCTCGTTTTGTCAGCACAGTTCCCAGCATAGAATATAATCCACATGACTCTCAGCTTTACCTGGTGTATGCTTGATGGTTTTCATGATATCCAGAATTCATGGTTTTACGGCATTTGGCCAGGCTTAATGGCGTTTAAAAGGGCCTAAATATATACATTAAAAACGTTAACAAATGTTATCTAAGAAACCAATGACATCTGCATTTGATGCTCGTCTACATTAGTGTGTTGGGCAATGAAATCTTAACCTATACTCTATGGAGCAAACAAACGGTGTAGTCTGAGTAAATTCTACATTTCATTAACTAAACGTGATGATAAGTAAGTTAAATGCCAGTTAAACAACCCCAGATACGATTACTCTCTCCTTTATTTGCCAGTGCGCAAGTGGGGAGGGTGAAATCTCAGTGTGAAGTCCCAGCGTCCTCCTCATTTCCACGGCAGCGTCTGTCGGACCATCAGCTCCATCACTTCGGTTCAATATAATGAATAATGAGTAACTACACTTGATATGGCTTCGTGTGACTCCTGAGGAACGAAAACAATGACCTGTTGTTATTTCTGGGATAGCTTTATGTGCTAAACGGCCGGAGACTTCCTATATGAGCATCATCCCTGGGAAAGCACTGTACGGGATGGGATCTCAACAGAGCATTTAGGATCGCAAAGGTAATGGGAAGTTTCGATGCTCATGGACTGCGAGGGCTGCGGATCTTGGTTAAAAACCAAGCCCAGGATCTGTTTTACAAGAAGTTTTAGAAAGGTTTGCCTTAGGTAAATGCGTTAAAGTAACCGTGTGTAATCGCTCTTCCAGCGCAAATGCATAACAGCAGATGATGCGCTAATAAATTGTTTTCATTTGTGGCGGACTGTTATTTCTACAGATTGAGAGGGGCTGCATCTTCGGGCACAATGAAATCCATCTTCTACAGTCGCTTTTTCATCCTTCTTCCGTGGATCTTGATAGTGATCATTGTCATTGACATCGATACGAAAAGATCGTCCGTACGGAACACCGCCAGCTTCTATTTCTCCCGGTTAGGAAACGGCCAGCAGCGGCAAGACATCCGGACGACTCGAACCACCAGCAGTGGCGGCGGCGGCAGCATCAGGACCCGGAGTAACAGCACATCTCTGCCGGTGATTTATGCCATCACTCCCACTTACAGCAGAGCGGTGCAGAAAGCAGAACTCACCCGCCTTGCCAACACGTTTCGCCAGGTTCCGCAGTTTCACTGGATCGTGGTGGAGGACTCGAACTCCCACACGGAGCTCGTTTCGCGGTTCCTCGCCCGGTCCGGGCTGCGGTACACCCATCTGAACGTGTTCACCCCCCGCCGGTTTAAGCGGACGGGAATGCCGCGGGCTACCGAGCAGAGGAACGCGGCGCTCGGCTGGCTCAGAGGACACCGCAGCTCCAAAGATAAAGGAGTCGTTTTCTTCGCGGATGACGATAACACTTACAGCCTTGAGTTGTTTGAAGAGGTAAACACGACTTCTTCGGACAAATGTTGGTTTAATTGTACTGAAAATGAATTTGAAGGACAACACAGTGTTTATGATATTAGGTTTTATTAGTTAGGTTTAAATAAAAGCCTAATAATTAACTTTTTTTGGTTAAAAATGACCAAACACCAGTTATTGAGCAAGTACTTAATAGATCAGTGCTTAAAACTGTCTTCTTACCCTAACTTACTTTACATGAACCTAAAGGTAAGCTTATGATGATTTATCATGTGGGTTGTTGGTCCGGTTTTACGGTAAATTCATTCTGGTTTGCTTCATTTAACTTTAACATACGTGAACAGAAGTACGTGAAGTAACCTGCAGTTTTATGTTTCAAACAGAGATGGCGATAGAGAGGCAAAAGTTACGGATTGCAGCTTTAAATTGATTACAATAGCAAAAGCAACCTTTACAATAGCAAAAGCAACCTGTAAGAGAAAGCAGAGCCACTTAATAATGACACAAGCTGTTCATTTGAGCTGCTTACAGTAACACATTTTGTAATGTTTTGTTCAAAACCTCTTATTGCGAGATTTAAGAAAATAGAGGGCATGCACGCAATTGTTTCTTACTCTTTATTAAAGTTCAGTGTGAACATACTGCACATTCATACAGCATAAGGTCTATCTTATTCAGAAAGACATCAAAAACACCATATTTCTTTAAAAAAATGAGCTCCATAAGAGGTGTTATGTATATATATATATATAACAACTGACAAGGTTTGAAGCTTGGTGTTTTATGGATTTGACTCAGTGCAATTTATCGCTGTGTTTGCCCTGAGAACCAGTGTCAGTGGTCCCTGCAGGTCCCTACAGGTTACCCTGCAGACATTCATGTGGTGTGTCATCCATTTCATATGACGTTCTAAATGCACAGTTGTTCATGCACTTGATGAAGGCGGCCTACTATACTGTGTAACCAACAGAGTGAATTAACACAGTTTAAGTCAGTGGAAATCACTGAGAAACAGACAGAGTGACCTGACAGCTGGGAAATTAGAATTTGTCTATTGAAACGGTTGTCTCTGGAAGACAAAACAGATCTTCACACACTCACTTCAGTTGACATTCTGCCTTACATGGGTTGGGTTTTTTAGATCTTATACATGTTTATATCACTCAAACAAACGTTTTTTTAGGATATGTTTTTTTAATTTAAAAGAATTTATTATTATTATTAAGTCAGCATTTACTCACCCTAATGTCATTCCAAACCTGAATGCTGTTTTTTCCTGTGAAACACAAAAGCAGATATTTTGAAGAACCTTTAAACAGGTTTAAGGAGCCAATTTCATAACTTGGTTTTGATACAGTGTGTACTTTTAAGTAAGATAACAAAACAATCAGTGCAGGGAACTAGGTTTTCTACATTGTCAGAAAAACTGTGATACAAAATGTGTATTTTTAGCTTGTCACTGGGGAGCACCATGCACTGCCTTTAATACATACCACTACCACTATTTGTCCTTTATGGGTTGATAAGGTACAAAATACATTTCTGATTGATGCCAAAGGATACAACAGAGGCCCCAGTGACAAGCTAAAGGTTAATTTTTTTGCACATTTTATGTACAATCTGTACTTATAACTTTAAGGTGCATAGACTTCTATGACATTACTATAACAAACTGTTTCCACATACCATATAGTGGTATAATCTATTTCAGATAACCGCATTTCTCAAACGGCACATAAACTATATAACTGGTCATTTTACATGTCAATCTGGTATTCTATTCTTATGTGGGCAGTTTTTCGCCAGAATAAGCTGTATTGTGGAGCAGACATCTGATTTTAGAAACTATATATGCTGTAACACAGAAATGCCGAAAATGATTGTCTCACATTTATCTTATTGATTAATCTTCCTTTCATTTTCTCATGTCTTAACTGAGCTGAATGCCCTCATTTTCAACCCCTTTTACTCCACTCATTTCCTCAATGCTTGCTTTGTGCATCTCTCCCTCCTTCTGCCTTTCTTGCTACATCTCTCCAGTACTCAGCTGGACGTGTGTATGAACACGAAACAGCCCCTGGGGGGTAGAACACTGTCAGAGAGCAGCTCACCCCTGCTCTACTGAATACAAACACATTACACAGCTGAACTAATGTCATTTTACCCCTTTAACAGTGTTTGATAATATATTTTATTGACAAATATTATTGACACACAGGAAAATCTCCAGCAAAACATTTATTGCATTTATTCATTAAGCTGACACTTTTCCTGCCAACAAAGCTTGACTTACTAATGTGAATGCAACAATCTCGTTCATACTGTAAATCAAAGTGATTTAAACTAAGGAAACAGCTCATGGAAAGCTGCTGTAGAGGGACTGCAGGGATGAAGTCAGCTTTCTCTACAGACTCATAAAATGTGTCTGCAGAGAGGCTGATTGCTGTTTTTTAATTAGTTATAAGTGAAATGCTAATTAATTAATCCAGAATATATATATACAACAAACAATGTACAATATAAAAGCAATATAAAAGCAATATATATATATATATATATATATATATATATATATATATATATATATATATATATATATATATATATATATATATATATATATACCAGTAACACCATATAGTAACACCAGATACTAGTCTTACACCAGAAATGTACTGTTACTAGATCCAGTTTAGTTGCAGGACTGTTTAAATCTTCTATGCAGCATGTCAGGTTTTGTTGTTGAAGGTGATTTTGCCTCCCTAAAGATATTAAACACACTCCTCTATACTGCAATTGTATTTCTATACACCGTGTTGTCAAAGTAGGGACAGATTTTCTTATCCCTTGTCCCTGCAGGACACAAAAGCTGCCAAATACAGGTGCCTTTTCACATTAAGATTTCTAGACATTTGTGGCTTGTCCCTGGCTGGAGCTATGAGGGACAGCAGAAATGTCCCCATTTCTTACTGTGCACTCAAAAGCCTGCAAGGTTACGCAATACTTAATGTGACAAGAAAAGACAAGCAGCAGACCATACCGGTTACTTCTTCTATTGTGTGGTGCTTGTTTTTGACCAACAAGAACAGTCTTTATGAAACTGCATTTGATGTCTGTGCCTTCCCTGCCCTTGTCGTCATCTTCAATGCAATAGGACAATGCAATTGGCACCTTCTCATGACATCCTCTTAGCAATAGGAAATTAATAAATTTGTCTTTAAGCAAAGCAGTATTGCAAAGACAGGGCCTTCGAAAAAGTCCCCTTTCTTGGGGCAGAGGAGGAGGTAGACAGACATTAGAAACACACAGCTAAAGGGGTGGCAGTCGAGGCTTCAAAGCATGTCCATTGCTTAGGGCTGCCAGCCATAGACACGTCACATTGCTGCATACTGCACTCACATAAATAGCACCATTAAACTTTCAAAGGGTTCTCTGACCATTCTTGAGAAATTACCCAGCTGTACTTGTTCGCCCAGAGACAAATAGATTTTATTCCTTATCTATGAAGAAATAAAGAAAATCAGAGACTATTTCAGCTTTGGGATGTTTACATTTTCACAAAAAGGATCCTTTTTTGTAGATAAGTTTCTGTGTTGACAGGCGGTTTATACAGATGTAATAGTGTTTATAAAACTAAAGAGCACTGTGTGCTGTCTCCAGCAGACTGCAGGTGGATGGATTTATTTATGCTGAAAACGAGCCAGAACTTTATTATAGGTCATGCTGTGTGCAGCTTTACTACACTACACTTTTACTTTACTATGCTCAGTTTCTATTGTTTTCAGTATTATCGCATATGTAACAAGTCTTTGTTTATTTGCTGTTTAGATGCGGTCAACCAGAAGAGTGTCGGTGTGGCCAGTAGGACTCGTTGGAGGGCGAAGGTATGAGCGCCCCCTGGTGGAGAATGGGAAGGTGGTGGGATGGTACACCGGTTGGAGGGCCGACAGACCATTTGCAATTGACATGGCTGGTAAGACTTCACTAAGATCCCTCTAATATATTTGAATAATCTCTCAAGTTTTTATTCCATTTTTTAAGCACCAACAAATGTCATTAAGTACTGCTGGAACGGGTTTTTTAGAAATTCCACTAGAAGTGTCTATATCTGTGTACAAAGCCACACTGGATAATTAAAAGGTTTCTGGTGACTGACACGTCATGTCCTCCAATAGGTTTTGAATTCCAGAACTGACAGATGCAAATTAGCCCCTTATGTTTAAATTTAAAGCTGAACACATTAATTTTTTCTCCACGTTCTGCTCTTTCCACCATTACTGTAAATATCTTGAAGGTATGTGAGGGGAAGAACATTAGCTAGAACATTATGTCTTCAGGTTTCACCACAAGGTTTCTCTCTTGTATTTAATGAAATTAGGCTACTGCATTCCCTCCACCCATAGCTCTGTCCTTCTTCACTTGGGTCTAGAGGCAATTCCGGCCACGTTATACCATGTGCCGTGGATAATCATGACATCACCAGCATGAGCTGTTCCGATAAGCACATGGAAATTCGTTGCGGTTTGGTCATGTTGATGCTCTTCTGAAGTTCCTAACTGAAGCCATTTCAAAAGATAAAGCATATGAAACTGGCCCAAAGCAGTCAGTGAATCAGTGCCTATGAGGAGAGAGAGGCCATGCCAAGAAATACTATAAAGCAGAAGAAAATATTTTCTTTTTTTCCTTAAAGAACCTTCTAATCGGTTCTGAAGATGTCATAAAGATTTGGTCTTAGGCTAATTGAGCTAGACATGAAGTCTGTCTAAAAAAATACTAAAATCCAGTATGTGAATCGTAATTTAAAATTAAATTAATTATCTAATCATTTATCATTAATGTGTGACAGGGTGTGAAGTACAAGACAATGGATCTGTTCTGAATTATAGGTGAGGTGGTTAATATAGAAACCGCTAATGTCACCAAACGTAATTGGAAAAACACTGACACGCCAAAAAAGTATTTGAACTTCTCTCTCATCTGCCATTGGTCAGAAAAACCGACACTAAACTCATGTCATTGGCCGAGAGAGATGTTAGATGCCCAGCTAGGCTAATGAACAGAGCAATGTTAAAAACACCACCCTACCACAGTGTTAACACATTTTGTTAAAAGTCAACCTACCAATAACTTACATACATCTCTGTATATTAAGCTGGGATATGAGAAAGTTTTCAAAATTAAATCATCACTTCAAAAATGAAACCATCACTTCAAAAATGTCATCATTTTCACAGAATAACTGTCAGGCAAAGATAAACCCTATAATTATAGAAAAAATAAGGTTTCAGGCACCAGCCACACTGTGCTTCTCATAATTGGCAAAAACTACCTTTGCCGAATCTAAATTCAGCAATTTTTCTGTGCATTTTAGCAAATGTGAGCTCTCAGGCAATGCATTAAAGAGGGTGGGGTGAGAACATGCTGACAGGTCGGAAACATCCTAATGGAGAGAGGCAGGGCTCGTATGCTGCCCGGGGGAATGAATACAGCATCAGAAACTGAGCTGCAGAGTAGCAGTTAGTTGAAGCATCCCTAATTCCCTAGACTCCAGGTCTGCCTCTGGATGTTACACTCCTCATGAAACTCTAATAACAAGAGGTGATATCATCTCCATCGCCATCTAATCTCCATCCTAAAAAGCCTTATCACTCCATTTCACCTTTCCTTGTGGCTTGCATTCTTCTCACGTGTGCACTCACCCATAATATCATCATCAGAGATAATATATTCATTGTGAAGTCTACCTGACATTGAGAACATCTCCTTTCACAAACCCCATCACAAAAATACACACGCTTCCTTACATCCCTGCCCTAGACTAAACACGCAACTCTATGAGCTGTTTAAGGTTGATAAAACCGCCCGCTCTGCTACACTTCTGTCAGAACAAAAGCGGAGAACAATGAGGATGTTTAGTATTCCTGTAATACGGCTTCTTCCGAGAGCAAACACAATAGCAGTGAGAAGGTCCTGAACCACCTCTCATAGCTTTCAAGCGCTGCTCTTTACCTGAAGAGGAGCTCAAGTGCTCGTCTTAACATGGAACCCTTTTTAACACACAATAGCTCCGTGTTGCACATTAGGCGGAGAGGGACAGAAAATCGTATTCATGTAAATAAAGCAAATCAAAAGGCTTAATTGTGGTGTACACAGTGATTAATTTGTGTGCGAGTCACACTAACCTTTCCACAGTCTGAGTGGGCCAATACAGAAGACTTTAATATTTGCGAAATGGATTTAAACGTGATACAATTGTCAGTTAAACAGAGTTAGGAGTATAATTCTGACTATTAAGCATTAGTTTTTATGCATGGGGTAGGAATGTATAGAACCTTACAAACTGAGGTTCTGTAGTTTAACTGGTAGATCATGGTGCTAGCCAGGGTGATGGGATTGCCAGGAAACACAGAACCTAATAAAAAATCAGCATCTTGAATGCACTGTAAGTCACTTTGTTTTGAAATTCAGTTAATGCTGTAAAATTGGTGGTACCTCTGGTAGCTGTGGAGTGGACTTGAAACACTGTTTATGCCTTTCACTCAACAGAACATCCAGACAGTCCCTGGAGCACTTTTGGGCCAACACCAAAAACATATCCGGCTCCTAAACTGAATCAAAACCATGTCCCTGATTCTCAGAACATAATTCTTTACATCATTCCCTTAATACTCTTACAGTGACATCAAAAGACAATAAAGTCATTAAAAACAGAAACAAAATAGATCCAAAGAAGGAAATTGGCTGACCCTACCACTATTAATAAACCTTGACAGTATGCATGTCAATGTGATGGCAAGAAATGCTGTAAGTACACAAGGACACAGTTAGCTAGAGCACAGATGAGCTACATTGCATTACTGTCGTAACTTCGCCTCTGTGGATTTGAGAAAAGCCCAGGTGGTTTTGGCTACAATGCAGGCGTCCTAGAAAACAGACTGTACCCAGGATAAAAAGCCCACAACAGAGGGTTGTATTCCCTACAGTAAAATTTGAAAAGTCCTTCTCCTGTTTGGGCACTGAGATTGTGTCATAGAGAAGAACTGAAACGGGAGGGTGAAATATTATTCTGGCCCACATGCAGTCGTGGGATGGGTTCAATCAGCTCCCCTGAGAACATGCTCAGACACATTTTCATGTCCTCTACTTTTTAACAAACTATTATTTAATAAACTATTATCCAACATAAAAGTAACTAAGTAGCTTGTTCCCCACACATCAGATCTGTATTCAGTTTTTAGGTTGCACAGCATGTCAAGTTAAACCCTAAAATTGTTTTAAGAAAATAAGGATCAAAATAAATATTCTGTATATTATATTCTTTAATTTATAGGGAAAGTTTATCAATAACTACAAATTAACATTTGGTCCCAAACTAGCCCGCCCATAATGAGTGGGAAAGTATTTATGGAAAGTATCACACAGTGAACTGAGGGCTGCAGAGTTGCACATTTGTAGATAATTAATACAGAGTAAATGAGAGAATGTGTTAGAATATATAGTGAAATTGTTCAGTGTTATTAAGTTCACCGTCAGAAAAAAAAGTGTCAATGAGGTCATACACCAATAAAAGTATGATTACCAGAGACATAATCTACAAAATTTCTGTCTTATTTTTAAACGTACAACAGATATATCTTTCAAGGATACTGCCCCAGTGACGAAAGCTTTTTCCCTAAGTTTATTCCAAAGAAAAAAAGTGTGTGTATTGAATTTATTACCATTGGCAGGCTTTGCAGTAAACCTGCAGGTCATCCTGTCGAACCCTCGAGCCCTGTTCAAGAGGAGAGGAGCCAAACCAGGGATGCAGGAATCTGATTTCCTCAAACAGATCACCACAGTTGAGGACCTGGAGCCAAAGGCACAGAACTGTACCCAGGTCAGTAGAGAATGTATGCGCATTCTTTCAATTCTGCATGTTAATTATTTATACCTACCCACAAAATTAAACAATACCGCCAATGTGCAGGTATAATTTTAACATAGTTTGTAAATAATTTTATACCCAATTTAAATGTTAACATGCATATGCAAAAAGGATATTTTTAGGAGGCATATCCATTTACTAAAGGTCTTTTATTAGAGGTATTTGATAGATTTATATATAATGTTGTATAAATTACATGTATTATCATGTACACACAAAAAACTCTTGTATACAGTTGTTCTCCATTACAGCATATTAGTTTGAACCTTATAACCCAACTCAACCTTTTGTTGCACTTTTAAAAATGTGGCATCTTCTTCTATTAGTCTATTCTTAAATTAGTGTTAATATTGCGATAGCAGATACAGGAATAGCACAAGAAGCGCATGTCATTGAAAACATATTTCTATGTATTTGGCCAGTTGCGATTCTAAAAGCTCCTGCATTCATCCGTGGCCCATTATCTCAGGCTCTGAAATCTTGTTGAACTCAAACCTCTTCCGTCTGCTCACCTTATGTGTCAGAATGCTTTCTTCCCCCATATAGCACATCACGGCTACTGTCATCATCATTATCACCCAATTACCCTAATGGTACCAGCTCTGGGTTATTAATAGTGACTATTAGCAGGGCTGACAATTCCACTAATCACCCACACCAGCAAGAGCAGGACATGTCCAAGGAGCTGCGCATCATTTTGCCACACCAGAGACAGTGTAATGTGCATTGTAAACACACTCCAGAGAACGCAGCTTTAGTCCTGCAGTACAATAGCGCAGTAAACTGAAGAGAAAGGACACTGACAGTTACAGAGACGTGCAAGTTGTCTCCTGGACAAAGTGGGAGTTTAATATACTTATTTTTGTGGCTGCCATCCAATTAAGCATTCACATATTATATTTGGATAGCATTGTGGAAGTAAACAAAGGGAAGTTGTGCCAGTGGTTATGGGTCTGTTCCAAAGTCTATAATACCTGGAGAAAGCAATCCGTTAGCATTCCCATTTATCTCAATGGCTGTGTTTCAGCGGGCCCATGACCCCCTTGGAAGTGCCTCAATAGAAGCGCAGAATATTTTGAGCCAATTTCCAGAGCTGTAAATGGGATGTGATGACTCATTTTGGATCCACAGGAAATGATGTCATGCTAATGGTACCACAAAAATAGACATTTCATACATTTAATAGCCCTTTAAAAGAAAATGAGGCACTGGTAAAACATCTACTTTACTACAATAAAATATTAGCAAAATTACTTAAAATTATTTCATCAGAATATATGGCTAAATTTGAATTAACATCAAAGAAGAAAAGAATAAAGATATAATTTAGAACCGGATGGTGTATTTGTAGCATGTACCGGCGGAAAGCTCACAGGGCCATGTTAACCAGCCTGACCTTGACCTCATGGTCAGTTCTACCTCATCATCTTAACAGACGGTCGTGAGAGGGCATCTGGCCAAATGGAGCACTGCCAGAGATGTTTTTAAGTAAGGTCACATTTGTACAAGCGTTCTTGAGGCTCCCTTGCGGATTACTGTGACCATGCCTGCAGGCAGGCTGATACAGCCAACTCCCAGCATGCACTTCAGAGTTGAGGGCATTGAGGCTGGGTCAGATTGGGGGTTATATGGCCATGTGCTGAGTAATCAGACTGAATGATTGTGACAAAGAGCACAGAAACACAAAGGGTGAAAGTCAGAAAGAGAAGAGAAAGTGATAGAGCAAGGAAAGGGGGCAACTGAGGGGCCTTAGAGAATCTGTTTATAATTGGTTAAGAGAGGACAAACATGCCATATAAACAGGAAGAGATGAAGAGGGGATCTTACATGTAGAAGCTAGTCTATATATTGTCCTAAATGATTGCTCCTACAAATCAAATCCAACCAGACCAGTTTCAGTGTCCCAGGATGCTTTGCTCTCTCAGTTTAACTGCCAAATAAAAATTTGTCCGACTTTTTCAGACCTTTATACCCTATCAGGTGAAATCAAGGTCAAATGTCAAGATTAACCAAAAGATTTTTTAAATCTGCTGGCATTCATCATCACACATCACAATGACGTAAATATGCCCTTGAATTCTATATAACCTCATATTCTCATGTATGCATAGCAGATACTGCTCTAAGATTAGACCAAAAAGTATGAAGCATTTAAATTTTAAAAACCTTTTCTCAAAATCCATTTACAATTATCAGAGCTCAGGGGACTGCCAGTTTCACACCTCCACACTGGCTGTTATAGCACTGCGTTCAGCCTTAGCGTGCAAAGTTGTAGCTATTACATTATCAACATTAAAAATTAAAGGATTTATTACATATGAAAGCAACAGTGCTTGAGTCTAATTTTTCATGTATTATTACTTCCTTTATAAAAAAATAACAAAGTACTTTGGCTTCTATAGCCGCACGCAACATAACTAATAAAGTTTAACCACCCACAAACCAATAGAGAGCCACCTCAGGAAGTTCATAGCTCACCACATCTCAGAACTTCAGGCTAGAATTACAAGGAGCGAAAACTTTTAGCCAATCAGATCAAACTGTAGAATGCAAAGTGTCAAATCATCTACATAAGGAGAAGTTATAAAGCACTCAATACAACATATACTAGTGGGATGCACCTTGTTATCAAGTTGAGCACCACAGGGCAAAGCCAGCATGTTGTGGGTTACTTCAGGGTTGTAGCTTCATGCTGCACCCTTATTCATCTCTTATGCTTCTGTTAATTTAGCTTCATTATGTAAACCAAGCCAATTTGCAGTGCCATGTGTTTAGGAACTGACACGTCACACCTGGGTGCGGCCATTTTAACAATGCTTGTGCCCTGCATTGGCTCAGACTAATATAATTAAGCTGTGCAATGGGCAAGGGAGACTACCATTCCAGCATCCTTTACACACCAACAGACTAAAACAGCTCCACTGCTAGATTAGACTAAAACTGACCTTATTTTCTCTGTTGTATTGTACCTTTGTGTTTTGTTTCCAGTGCACCTATTATTTGGCCCCTCAGATATTTTTTGGCAAAATTTTGGCATTGCTCTCAAGTTTTTCAATGATTTCTTTCAGGTCTTGGTGTGGCACACCCGAACCGAGAAGGTCATCCTGGGCAATGAACCAAAAAGGCAACAGGATTCTGTTTTTATCGAGGTCTAGTGGACTAGACTGTCCTTGGATTTTAACTGTCAAATGGACCAGAGACCCACGGGCATTTGCAAAAACGTTAAATTAAGAATTTGTGCTCTGGGGGCAAGACATGTTCCTCAAGCAATCAAATGCTCTGGAGTTACACTCTAAATGTTCCTGTTTCTTTATTGACATGCACTGGTTCTACTGGAGTCTTACACTGGGGAAACACACTGGATTACTTGTAACATGCTTGTGGCGGATAAACCACGGATGTTTTTTTTTAAAAGGCAACTGTCTGAAAACTTGTGTGTTCCCAATGCGTCTGCAGTAAACAGACCATTAGTGGACTCTGGACAGCTATTCAGAAAATCAGATTAACATACTCTTAACTACTGATGGTGGTAGTGGAGAAGGAACCACTAACAGACAACAAAGAAAGTGGAAATTGTGAATAAATGACTTTTAAGGCAAAATTAACATTCCCTGGAAATAAAGAATAATCTGGTTAATGGTGGAACAGTATTATGCAGTCTGTGTTTCACAGTATACACGAGGCACCATTAAAGCAATAGAACCTCTGGATTACATCTATCTTTATTCCAAACTACCCTCTTTAAAAGCGAAACAAAACAAAAAAGGGTGAGGGGGTAATGGGGAGAAAGATAACTACAATAAATGTGTCTTTAGACAAAATGAACACACAACAGTTCATGGCTATTCACTGTTTAATGCACGAAATAACATATTTCTTTCTCTGTACTAGGCACCAGAAAATGTAAACACATTTTAGAAATAAACCTGGATGACAAGGTGGAGATGTTTATATTATTGCACAACAGAGAGACCCTGTCTGAGGAGATTCTCTGCTACAGCGGCGAAACAGATGTGTTGGATTGCACTCTTTTGTTCACTCATCACTCTCCAAAATTTGCTAAAATGTTCCGTCCTGAATAATTTCCACCCTGCCCCGCCCCTTCTATATGTCCCGCCCCCTCCCATTAGCTGTCACAGATGTAAAGTCGTCCAGGTTTATTTGCCTTTCACTCACTGTGCTTCATTGTAACGCACACATTAAAACATCACAGTAAAAGATGAATTTTGTCCTGGAGCTACATGGATTGGGGGGCGAGAGGTTTCTCTATCTCATGATTACATACATTACATGGGTCTATACGATATCTGCTACAGGGTTCTGGGATGTGGGGCCTATACACACACAAGTTAGGAAAAAGGGGGGGGTCACAAATATGATAGCCATACCTCTGTCATTTAAATACTATTACTCACTATTGATTTGGTAAAGATATATTAGAAGCCTGTATAATTGGTCCAGCAGCTTTCTCAGCTGATATGTGTTTTGAACCCCCAAAAATATATATAGAAGAAAAAATTGTAAATAAGACGGACAAAGCTGCCAGTCTCTTAAACTCCAGACTCTTGCTCACATGATCAATACACAAAGGGCAGGTTGAGCTGATGCTCTCCAGAGTGGTAATGGTTGAAAAGAGAGTAGGGAAATGAAAAGTACATGAGTAAAACTCTGGGTGCCAGTGGTGCTGTAAAGGAGATGGAGAGATGCTGTGCCCCTTTTTTTCCATCTTCCCTCATTCATTTACTTCCAAAGCTGGGTGCTAAGGGTCTGACCGGAGGGCGGTGCCACCCAGCCGCCCATGGGGGCACCGGGTGGTCCAAATGCCATTGGAGCACCAGAACCGTTCAGGTTCATTCCAGACATCTGCTGGTTAATCTGATGAGGACAGAGTAAGAGAAAATATGAAACATCTCTACCAATAGAATGATAGCAGAAAGAAAAAACTGTTACGGAACAAAATAAAAAAAATAGCACAAATCTGTAATTTCATGATACAAGGACTTTTTTAAATCAGAAGTTAAGGTTCATCAATAACATCTGAAATACTACTAATTACCACAAAAATACATTCAACGTTTTCCTTGTTTATTAGTGAGGCACTTACAATGGAAGAAAATATGGTAAACAGTCCATTAATGTTAAAATGCACACAGTTTCAAACTTACAGCCAAAAGATGCAGATATTTTGTGTTAATATGATTTTACTTTAAATTTTACAGTCTGAACTGCCTAAAGTTACTGAGTATTCCAAGATAAAGTAAATTTACAAACATATTGTCAGGTTAGTAAGTGCATTTTAACATCTATTATCTGGCTCAATTCCCCTCAATTGTAAGTGCTTGAATTGTATAATAATAAACAAGAGATGAGTCAAAATCATTTTTGGTGGTTATAAACATTATTCCACTGATGCTACCGAACGAGTTCACCTTACACTGAACCCAGATCATTCCTTTTAAAGGTTACAGAAGAAACACATTTTGCTGTTGGTTTGTAGTGTTTTCAGTACAGAAAGTGAAATTTGTGTTTGTACCAACGAGAGATCAGAACACTGAATCTTCTGACAAGCTGCTTCACCTGCAGATGGCCTTTTCTTTCAACTTTTCCTCTTTTCATTTTTTAAGGGTACTAAGCTGTTCTCTGATCTATAAACTCACTCCTCTCTCCTCTTGCATTCACTCTCACTCTCTTTTTTCATGTTCTCTCATTCTATGCTTCAGTCTTTCCCCTTGACTCCCATCATCGTTGTTCTGCCTGTAAGCAGAGTAGCGTGGAGGAGAAGCTCCTGAGGGCCTAGAGGGGTCTGCTGGCTGTGGGGCTGCCCATCAGCAGGGCATGACTGATTTATACTACTGGAGAAAAACTCCAGTGGTGTCACATAAAAGCCCTCTAGTTTTCATTAAGTAAGTGGAATTCTGGGAATGTCAGTTTGATCTGTACCCAGGTAAAAGGAATATACAATGGAAAACAGGACTTTTTTATGGTGTCAAATGAAGAGTTTCATATACTATGTAGACATATTCTAATGTTCAAATTGTAAAGCTCCTTCCCAGTCCATACCTAAACCATTTATGGAAACCTAGCTGCATTGGATGATTTAGGAATGCTCATGGTTAAAACATCACAAATATAAGTGTCCTTATATAAGGTTATGTTTACATACTATTCATAATTTAGCAATCTAGCCTGACATGATGAGCACAAGCACAACTAAGCAGAGGTCAGCAATTATAACACAGCTCATTTACATGCATCTGTCTTAAAGGTACAGCAACAAAAATGGCTTATTAATTACTAATGGTGAGGAAGATAGTAGAAAATAATTTATGATCATAAAACTTGGACTTTTTAAGTGGGTATAAAACAAAAACAAACAAAAACAAAATTCAGAACCAGACCCTACATATACACAATCATCCATCTCTGACCGTCTTTAAATACTAACTACAGTACCACCAACTAATCTAATCATGGCATAGACTTGCATCACATTTGACTGGTCTCTTATTCAATTCCATGAGCTGAAATCTCTTCCTGAGGTGCTGAGGGAGGTTATCCATCACCATGAGCTCCTGGAGTGCTCTGATGTTCAACAAAGTGACTAAACTGCTTTAGGCCATGCAATGTACGATTAGAGCCAGTGCGTACAGAAATAGTCCAAAGAAAAAGCGGAAAATTCTCCACAAGAGGACCTACTCTGGACCTCGACTTCATTTTCTGCTCAAATGCACAGCAGGAGAAATTCCGCCAATCTCGTAATTACACCTGCTTCCTCCCAACACAATACTGCCTACACACAGAGAAACGAGTGTACAAATTTGTCTTGGTGTGTGCGTGCGCATGTGTTTGTAAATATTCCGGGAACAATACACAGCTACTCAGGGAGTGAATATCAAACTCTAATGACTCTTCTCCTCCCTGCACATTGGCCCCTCAAAAAAAAAAAAAAAAAAAATCAGGAAGTCGTACCGTGCATGTGAGTCTGGAGTAATGAAGAAAATAATCAAAAAGTCAGATCTCAGAAAACATGCCTCCCTAAAAAACACTGCAAAAATTACCCACACTTCAGAAAACTATTAAACAAAATCATTTTTCTCCTCTCGAAATTTCAATGTGATGCTGAGAGCCTATAACTCAGGAAGAGCACGCACACACACACTTGCATTGTGGGGAGGGATTTTAATTAAGGTGGTGTGTGTGTTAGCCGTGTTGCATTGATTTATGATGTGTAATTAACCTCCTACAGGCTGAAATCTCGGACTCCCTCTGCTCTCATATACAGGGGGTCAGGGGCCACTGGAGATGAGGAGGGGGGGCAGGTGATGACAGAAGCTGAGAGGTTGTGTCACTGGGTTCTTATCTTTAATGAGCCACATGCAGAAAGGAGGTGACAGAAGGTATAAGGATTAATGTAGTAAATTATAAGGATTATACGAATGCGGAATGCAACGTTTTTCATACACTATCTTTATACCTCGGATGGTTTTGCTAATTGTCAAATCTGATCTGAAACAAGGCAAACTCTTATGCTGACCCATCTCAGTGAGAACATGTGCCATAGTGTGCCTGATGCATTGTGGGAATCTGAGAGGTCTGATGTTCTTTCTATAAAAATGCAATACTGCTTTACTAAAGTCACTGCGCTCTGCCAGAGATGAATGTGTTTTTTATATATCTGATGACTCATGGCAGGTCCAGGTTAAATATATATCCTGGTAGAACATTGTAAAGGTAACCTGGTTTCTGTCTGACTTCTGTATATGACTAGCATCATCAGCATGTCATTCTAAACATTTCAGATTCATTTTTGCACTCCTATGTCATATTTTAGGTTCTTCTAATGTCATAATAATACTATATAGCTTATTCATTTGTCAGCATTTGCAACAACCTTTAAACATCTTGTATAACAGATTCCATTAATTGCCAGAATTTGCAGACTTGTTGAGCATATGCACCACAGTTCAGCCAATGTGATTATTTCTAACTGGTTCTTTTTGTGTAGTTGATTAGATCTCTGCATTTAAAGAGCTTGCTAGTGAATTAATCTAAGAAATCTCAATATCCTTGCTCTGATTGCATTAGATCCTGCAGTAATTATCATATCACAGACACAGTTGTGATTTCACAAGATTTCAATGATATCTGTTAGGTAACAGGAACATTTTTATGCATGTTATTTCACAAATTCAGATACCTGTACCTGTGCCATATTCCACTGGCCCTGCTGTCCTGGCTGCATGGCATACATGTTCTGAGGGGGCACCATGCCCTGAGGTCCCATCATGCCTGGGGCCGGGGCCAAGCCCATTACCCCTGGCTGTGCATTTCCCATGAAGCCATTGGGCATCGTCATGCCAACCATCATGCCTGCATTCTGGCCCATCATAGCTCCGCCCTGGCCCATGACGGCCCCCATCATGGTAGTGGGCGGCATGGCCCCTCCCATCCCAGGGAAGGCCTGGAAATTCGCCTGTGGCTGCGCAGGAAACTGCATCTGCGAAGGCCCCATGAACATTGCAGTCGCTGCGGTAGCAGAAACACACAAAGGTACACAATAAGAACCGATCTATAGACATTTACACACAACAACATGTTCAATATGTTCAACAGGACAAAAATGGAAGCAGAAAGTAATCAATATATATGCTAATGTGTACAGTTCCCCATCCTAAGCTCCAAGAAAATGGCTCTTTGAGACAGGAGAGATGGGGAGGTGTTCAAAATAAAAGGACGCGCTCAAAGGCACCCTGATGGCTAAAAAAATTGCACAGCCTTCGTTTGGAGCATGTGAAGTTTTGGGAGATGTCCTCTTTGAAGAGCAAGGCAAACGAAGCAAGCTGCTTTAAACCATGTTCAGCTGTATAAGAGATCTGAGCCATACAAAGCTTGAATTATTGATACTCCACTAAAGCAGCGCTTCTCAGGAACCTTGCTTTCTTTTTTCTCAAACATACACATGTGGCTCCATTAGAAATGGACTCAGGACATTTACCACCATTTATAGAACTACATTCTCTTGCACTCAGAACTCTCGGTCTGAAAGGAACAGAAAGTACTTCAGGGGATGGCGGTACCTTGTGCGGGTTGTTGCGGGACTGTGCTGGAGCCATAGAGGGAGAGAATGGAGTCTTTGGAGAGGGGTTTCTTGGCTGAGTCCTCTGTTTTGCTGCTCCCACTGTTTTCACTGAACAGGTCCAGATCTCCTTGTGCTGGAGCAGCACTTCCTGTTCCTGTGGCACCTGCCACAGGCCCTCCAGTGGAGCTGGTCTGAGTGCTCCCAGCTGCCTTACTGGAACTGGCCTACAGAGCACAGGAGACAGTTGAAGTAAAAGCACCTGTTTCAACACTTGATAATGCACACGTGCTATGGTTTACACACACATTTCCTCACGCATTAAAGAACTCGTTAGCATTTACACCCAAGTATGTGAGTGAAAATGGAGCAGAGTTGCATGACTTTGCCTGGAGCAAGAAACATTTTCTTTTTGTAAAGATGTAGAATTAGTGATTTCTTTCAAGACTGGTTCAATACCACTCCTGTATAAGCACCACAATTGCATGTCAGCAATAATTCGCTAAGTGTTAATCACAGTATTGATCAACTATTACCAGTCAGATTGAAAAGAAAATGGAATTGGTGGAATTTTATCAGACAACAATCAAAAATAAACAGTGTTCAGTGAAAAATAGCACGAATGTCTAGATGTTTGCAATATTAAAAACTTTTAAGTTCCATGATTCCACAATGTACAAGCCTATCTAAATGGGGACATTCCATAGACTTCCACTGTTTTTATACACAACTAGGTTTAAACAATACAACTTAACACTAACCCACACTCTAACCCTAGCAGAAAAATGTATGCATTTTAACATTTATTTTCATAGTGTTTTAACAAATAAGGAGGTCCACAAAAGGAGATTTGTTTTGCTCGGATTTGACAGTTTTAAGTATTTTATAGTGTTTTTACTATTTTTAGTATAACTTTGTCCCCAATATATAGTTAAGTAAACCCACCAAACCCAACACACCCACCCACACACCCACCCACACACACACCCACCCACACACACACAAACCCACCCACACACACACAAACCCACCCACACACACACAAACCCACCCACCCACACACACACACAACCCACCCACACACACACACAACCCACACCCACACACACACACACACACACACACACCCACACACACCCACACACACCCACACACACCACACACCACACACACACACACCCACACACAACACCCACACACACCCACACACACCCACACACACACACACCCACACACACCCACACACACACCCACACACACAAAAGACTTCATCAACTAGAAGCACTGAAATGACATTAATTATACTGCAGCTGTGATGAATGAATAGCTCAGGAACAGGAGACACACTTCATGGTTTACACAAAGTTATAGTACACACACGCACATAAACAACAGAAGATGGAAGAGAGAATCAGTATGAGACCGTCTGCGTTTAGTCAAAGCACCTGCATCCGTTTACTCAATTACAGACATATGATGGTAGACTGTCCCAAAGCTGCAGATGGTGTGGCTGATGCCATGGTTACCCTCCAAAAACAAAGTCTGTCAATATGAATCAGAGGGAAAGTTCTAGGCCTAAATCATGTCTCATGATTCCAAGAAGCTCAGCATGCTGATAATGGCTCAGTGAAGAAGGTCCAAGGTCACCTGATGTGGGTGCTGGAGACCTGTGGTTGAGCCTTACTGAGATTTGGCACAGGCTCCATTCCATTCAGGATTACAAAACAGAAAGGAACCACACCACAATAAGTAAAACAGACACATTCATTGCTTGCAACTCACAACACTTCATAACACTTGAATTTTCCAATGCCAGGTTTAGGGTAACATGAAATTTAAGTAAGTTTTGCAGCTTTTAAATATCATGGGAAAACTGAGTACAGTGCCAATGACTCATCTTGCACTACAGATTTTTATCCAATAATAAAATGCTCAATACAATTAAAAGGCCAATCCCCCAAAATGTATTCATAGCTCTGAAAGGAGACAGGGCAGTTGACATGCGACACCCAAACTTCCAGTTTCAATAGTAAATAACACAAAAGCATAGACCCTCAATTGTAAACTAATTAAACAAGACTACCTGTTAACTACCTCAATTACAACACATTTCACCTTTAATGAAAGAGAGAGAAAGAGAGAGAGAGTGAAAGAGGGTTGCAAAGAGTAAAGAAAAACATGGGAGAACGTGCCACATTATTTGGATGCAAATCGAGCAAAAACAAACAGATACGTGTATCAATCGATTTTCTGTGAAGAAATCTTTACTCCCAAGAATCATTAAGTGAAACATTCTTGCTCAGATGGCAGATATCGAACAGGCCATTCTCTGAAGTTCACCGCTGAAGTACGTGACTGATGCAAGCTCATAAATACAAGAATCTCCATATGTCCTGCACTCTATCCATCAGTGTCCTGCAGATCTGGGCACAGAAATGCTTCACAGTAAACAGAGGTGTAAAGACAGGGCTGAAGGTTCGCAGGGACAGATATAGCCCCTCTCGTCCCATTTAGATGGGCCAGCGATATGTGGTGTTGCATTTAGGTATGCAGTACTTGACACTTTCAGCTGCTACACCAGCAACCAGTACATCTGATAAAAACTGAGTTGTGCTGAACCCTGGTGATCGGCACTGTGGCGTGATAAGGCAAACACTGCCTCGCCTCACAGATCTGATACGCAAACCTGTGAGGGGTGATGCCACACAAACAATAGTGAGCTATAGCCAATAACAGGTTTGGGTTTTGAAAGGAGCGAGGGCAAATGAAGACAGGAACAAAATATATTGCATGTAATGTATCGTCTCAGGATCCAGCAACAAGCAAATGAATGTACTTGCCAGGAGAGAGGATTTGGAAAGAGGCACATTATGAAAAGATGATGACATAGGGATCTTTTCTCTGTTTGTAATATGAGTGACATTTGAAGCTATCCACTTGGGGTCCACAGAGGTACAAAGAAAATGCTATTAGAATTACAAATAGGTAACCAGGTAGAAGAAGGGGCAGGACACAGTTCACGTAGACGGTCAGCCATATTCCTCTATGCTTAATAAAAGAGCAACTGAATGTCAGGAAAAAGAGAAATGGCTTGCACAAGTCTGTTGTTTATTGTGAGTGATGCTTTAACAAACACATGCATCTCAACACACACTCAAACAACATATTAACAGACACAAGTAAAACTTGATCTCATTCTCCACCAATCAATGCTGCCCCCAAACCCATGAATATTTGATCTCTCTCACCCCCACATTAACTACGAAACTAACACACACAGCATCCAAACTCACAGAGCAGCCCGTATTTCACTGTGACATTCAAAGAGCTCCATGGATATTCTAGCTCTCCCCACCCCCAAACACAATTCACCCGCTCGATCATATATACGCACACATAGAGAGAGAGAGAGAGAGAGAGAGAGAGAGAGCAACAAAGTAAGCTTTGTCTGATTAGCAGCCCCACACAGATAATTAGCACTTTGGTGGTGCTATGAGTTGGGCTAATCCACTTTCCCCCCCACAGTCTCCTTCTGCCTGGGAAACCAGAAAAACCTGTAAAAAAGGAGAACAAAAGGACAGAAGTGCCCTAAAATCACATTTGTGTTTAGATGGATTTGGTGAAGATTGCTGTTTGCATCAGGGCGTACACACACACTGGGTATGATCCAGAGCAGAGTCTGGAACTACCATCCCGCCAAAATCCCACTGCAGTCTGATGATCAGTCAGAAGGAAACAGGAATGAGACAAAGTCATCTGGGGAAAACACAACTACACAACAATATGAAGAGAAAAAATAAATGAACAGCAAAGACCCGTTCTCACTAAATCCAGTGCCACTAAATGTGATGCCAATTTTCATCATTCTCTGAATAAAATACCTACATGATTTGTCCAAATAAGCTAAAAACAAAACAGAAAACAAAAACAAATAAAGCAAACAAGTAAACAGATTATCAGAGTATAATACTACAGTCACACAAAGGAGTTTATTTAGATGCTTTGTTTTAAAATGATGATAAAAGTCAGACCTGGCCAAAGATAGGTAATTCACTGGCGGCCATATTGGCAACACCCCTGCGCAGCTATATCCAGTCACAAGTACAGCTCCTGTCTACTTGGAGAAAGACCAGAATCTCCAAAAATGTTGGTTAAGATTACACCTCAACGTCAAATTGCGAATGAATAAAATCTGACATCAATGGCATTAAAATTTGCTTAGTACTAAAGGCCACTCTAACTAATTTAAAGGAAGAGTTCACCCAGTGAAAAGTCTGCTATTGTTTAATCGTCCTCATGTTGTTCAAAACCTGTATGACTTTTTTATGATGCTACTATAAACTGCCTCCATTTTCAATAAATTAAACCATGTAAATCAAACCACTGCTCTCTGGTTTTAATGGCTTTTTTTGCTTCTGCTGCTGCTACGAAAAGGTAGCTAATTCCAGCTACAGCTTCACAACCCGAGTATAAAACTTGATATGACTAATGCCACTCTGACCCCAGACAAAACGTTAGACTCACATCCACAAGTTCTACCTCAGAGAGACTCGTAATAAAGTAAGCTGGCCAGAAAAAGCAAGAAGACACATATACACACCATTAATGTGAGAAAACAGGACCAATTAAGGCCAGCTTACCCCGTCTGGTCGAGAGAAAAATGAATACGCTTGGTGCTTTAATGTCCCTGAATCCTGAAATAGCCATAAGCTTTCTTTAAATATTCCAACAATTTGCATGTGGTCACAAGCAATGGCTTCACCTTTTTCTGAGACACATATGAACAATGTCATAGATAGATTGGCTACGCTCCACCTCGTGGACCTGCTAATTAGCGTGAACAATTGCAGGCTGTACACAGACTTCTGGTGCTTTTATTGGACCTCTTAAATGCAGGAGAGGGAGCGATATACATGCTGTGGTTAGTATACATAACTACAGGGATGAAAATGGGGAGAGCCAGAGTGGAAACTAAAGCCTTTGGATTACAGAACACCTCATTTTTAACACTGCATACACACACATCCGGCCGCCAGTGGCAGTAATAGCCCTCAACCCAGATGATATGTCTGCCAGTGAGTCACTTCCTAGACAGCTGATATTATAACAGCATCATTAAAACAAAACATTGCCAATGACAACAGTGATGTAAAATCCACAACCCTGCCCACAGAGTGACATTTCTAAAACACATGACACATGACAAGTAAAAGCTATAAAATCTGAAACATACTCACAAACATTATTTGCCATTAACTGCAACAATCATCAGAAAAATCCCACTTGATTGTTACAGTTAATAGAAAAGAACAAAATCCATATTGTTATGTCCTAGCATGCCAAGTTACAAATAATTAAAAACAATTACATACATATGCATGCTGTATGTATATATGTGCTGATCCTGGTCATAAGAGACAATGTTGTTACAAGGTCATATAGTGACTAATGCTGTTCAAAGTAACAAACCCTGCATTTAAACCAGGATAAAGCAGTTGGCCCCCAGCAGGCCAGCCACCACAGAGACTTTGCTCTTTGTAGTGATGTACACACTGAGCTAACTTAGCTTCCATTAGGCATAAGTCCTACAGAGAGACCATCTGTGCTTAACACCCACACACACACACAAATTACTGCCTACACTGCGGCTTACTAGTGTGTCTATATACAGTGTATACATATATTCATGTGTGATTTATGTGCTCTGAGGGAACCGATTGTGGGTTTCCATTGTGCTGCATGCATGCATGCATTCACTCGTGCCATGCCGGATGCTTTGGGTATGCTGGCAGGCCCATATGTTGAGAATGATGACCCACAGAGCACTAAAGCTCATGGATTGTGTAGAATGCATTAATAGCAGTGCTCTTAAAGTTACAGTGACAAGTTTTTCGGATAAGACATCCACACTCTAACCCCTTTAAGCAGCTGAATGATTCATTAGTGAGCACACTATATATCCTGTATAGAACATGACTAGTGCAAGAAAACAGCAGAGAGATGGTAAGCAAATTACATAATCAAATCTTTCTGTTTTACTTGACCTGGAACAGGAGACAGCACTGATACATGAGAAATAAGATCCCTCTGTTCTTCACATAAACCTATTGTATTGCGGCCAAGTTGTATGGGCAAGTTTGATGGTACTTTCATGTATTTTCTTCCTGTCATCCCTCATCTAGTTTTACATGGATGTTATTCCTTTAAAAAGTTTCAAAGGGGGCATGACAATGACAAGAAGTTTGTCTAGTTTCAAAGGAAACGTGGCAAAAAACACTGCTTTAATACGACTGGATGCTGCATGATCATACAAAACGTGCAGAGACCATATTAATGAATAATTTATAAAGCCTTTGCAACACTTGAAACTGTTGATTCTCACACACAGCTTGTATGTGCAGAAACAGCAATGACAGCTTGATTAGAGAGCTAGACAGAAGCAGGCTAGTCAGGATGTCAATAAAGTGGAGAGGATTTGTTGCTAACTGAGCATTATCGGATACCATATAAGAACCATATAGAGCTTGTGGATGTTCACTCACACAGAGGCAGTGAGGAGGGGAAAAAGGTGGGGTGATATGAAAGCTGGCGGCAGATGAGATGTGGAAACAGGAAGTGTGAGGACAGATTAAAATGCATAGGCTGGATTCCCTCTGAAGGAATGAAGAATACGGAAGCTCGCCGGTGTCTCATCTAGTGCTCCACACGTCTCTCATGTGAGCATCTCTCTCCCCTTAGGCTTATGGAGAACTGAGAGCACATTGATTCAGGCCCCTACACCAATCAATCAGTGATCTTCTGCATGTCTACTCAATTACACATGCTGTCGTTTGTCTCAAGGCAGGGCAAAAAGTCTGAATGTGCTCCTTCACTGGGTTTCATTCACTATGTAATAATTAGTAGGAATCCAAGCAAGGAGTCCAAAACAGCTTAACCTAACAAATTAGGAAATTTTCTAGCCATGAAACTGTTCTTTGCATCATTTTGACAAACAGCTCAGATAACTAGTAATTAGTTAACTACTAAAAGATGTTGCCTGAAAAAAATATTTTAGTTAAATTTATAAGAGTATTTCCCACTAAGGTAAAACTCATTAAAATTTGTGTTTAATTTGAGTCACTTGCATCCATCAGGTCACATTCTCTCTCTTACAATTTAATTTAAATCATGTATTATGTTGCCGCTCCTACCTGCCAACTGGCGAGTAACTAACTGACAAGTTTGATTTACTCTCCAAAGCTAATTTATACTTTTATTTGGTGCCTGGCAAGTGTTACATGTGGACCCTGGGTACAAGTGTTCTTACATCCACAGAGAAGGTTCTCACGGTTCACTCTGATTGGGATAAAACACAATCCTCATTCACACACGCAAGTAATCCAATTTTTATAAGTGACACATCTTCAAATACACCAAATGCCTCCAAATCCTCTAAAGCGCCTGTGTGCGTCTCTTTTTGACACGTCTTCCACACAAAGACTCTAAAAGACACAACAAACAAGGAATCAAGCACAATACTGCCAAGCTCCCCCTTCACACACACCCACTGTCACACATTCAGTGATTCATCTGAAGAATAAGAGCAGAGACTGACAGTGTGCTGTTAACACTGTGGGCGTGGGTGCTTAAAGTGATCCCATGCTTTTGTTTACTATTCTCAAATAATCTATCTTTAGCTCTTCTTCTTTTATTAGCATCCCATGAGAATTCAGAATGCACGTACATGTATAACTGTGCATTGTGTATGTGAATCCCTGGCGGAGAACGTGGGCAGTTATCCGTTATTCTGCTCAGGATGTCCAGGAGCTCTACAACACCTTTCAATAAAACACTGATTTAAATAGAAGAAAAGGCTTTGTTGTTGAAGCTGCTTTCCTGGCTTGATCAGCACAGCTTCTGGCTTCAGGGATAAAAAAAAACATCTCAATGGACCAGTGGACCGGCCAGGTGTGAGGGAAACAAGGAAGAAAAACAAAGAGAGGATCAAGCTGGTCTCATGTTAGCTAGGCTGATGACACCAGGCAAAGACATGGTAAACTACAAAGCTGTCAGTGAGGTCCAAGGGCCCCTATGCAGGGTGGTCATATGTATTGCATTAACATATGGACCTCAGCGGCACCACCTTTATCTGACTGATAAAAAGAGACCTACATGCACTTGCTAAGCAGATCTCTCTCTCTTCCTCTCAACATCACCCTGTTCTCATCATTCTCCTCTCTTGACATTATTAAATGTCTCTTCTCCTCACTTTCCTCAGAGAAAGGACCGTAATAAATGTTAATATCATCTCATTATTCATGGTGCATCCTTTGGCCAGGAAGACCCTGCAAATCCGTTCTGTCAGTGGCAACAAGACAGGCAAAACGTAATCATTTTGTTTGCCAAGGAAATTAAAACAATTGAGCTTGACCTTTTCTCTGTCTCTTAGTCAGTAGATTTTAGATTGAATACAGACAGACAAGAACAGAAGGATGTTTTGTAACCTCTGAAAATAACAGTGTTTCCTGTTTCTGCCTATCCTTATAAAAAACTCCGCTAGGCATTAGCCAGCATATGCCATGATCAATTAACAAATACACTGAAGAACTCAGGTCTACATGAATGAATGTGATGTCATGTGCATGTATGGTAATGTACAATAAGATACACCAGGTATTTAAGAGTTTAAACACACACACAGACACACACAGACACACACAGACACACACAGACACACACAGACACACACAGACACACACAGACACACACAGACACACACAGACACACACAGACACACACAGACACACACAGACACACACAGACACACACAGACACACACAGACACCATTCCAAAGGATCTAGATGTTTGCATTAGTGCCCTCACTCACCTGGTTTGTGTTGGTGCTTGATGGCAGAGGGTTGGATACCATAGGTCCAAAAATGTCTAAGTCATCACTGATTGTAGCAACACTGCTTGTTACTGCCCCACTGCCTGCTGTGAGCGCATCTGAGTAAGAAAAAGACAGAACCAATGGTGAAAAAACATTCAATCACAATTAACATGCAAAGGCTAGACATTCAAGTAATGGTAGAGAGAAGCAGTTTTGAGAATTTGTATTTAAAATTTAAGATCATGAAATCAAATTGGATTAAAACATCTTAAAAATGCATTTTTATGCTATAGTAAGCTGCACCAGAAACGCTATTTTAAAAACATGAAAAACTGAACTGTTTGGAGGTTTTTATTAAGGGTTGGGTTTAAAATGGCCTTAGCAATATTTAAACCAAACCAACATCTTTAGATTACTCCATAGTTGACAAACTAATTGCAAAACTGGCTAAAAAACTAAGAAACTAAAAGCAGTGTAGTTTAAGTCTCCAAACACTTTTTGTGGGAGTATTACTATCTTTATATTCTCTGAGCTGCTCATGTTAAAGATCAGTCACATTTATGAATCACTGACCAATGTAATGACCAATTCTAGGCCAAACCTGCCTGTATAAGTCTTTGTAAAGAGAAATGAAGGAGTGATCCTCTGGCAGTGGCCCACACTGCCTGCTCAGCTTGCCTTTCCCGCTACCTATCGGCTCTATCCAAAAGAGGAGGAAATCTAATCACACTCCACATACGACTCCGCCAACACGCCTGCTCGCCTCCGACGCCGGCCTGCCGCTCACATGCGCTCTCTCTTTCTATTACACTCAAAGATTCCATCAGAGCCCAGCCTGTGTTCACACGTTACAGTGCGCTGAGCTGGGAGACAGTGGCTCGTTTATGACTGATAAAATCCACGAATATAAGAGCTCACAGTAATATTACTGAAGAGAAACGCAGTGGCTGTGGGGAAGAGAAGGGGTGCGAGAATTGATGAGTTGGGGGTGTAAGAATGAGAAGAGGATATTAGAAAACACTGTTAGCACACAGAAGTTGCAGAGAAATCTATGAAAGAGTGCAACATATGAAAAGCATTGCATTCTATTTCAAACATATTTTTTAGACAAATGTCTGTGTATACTTCTTAAAAAGGATTTATATGTTGAAAAACATCTGTTGAATGTCATTGTAACATCTGAATGAACATTTTGGTGACATATTGCATTGATGGCCCTGTTTGTACATCAAACTAAACAGTCCTGCTGTTAAGTACTCCAAAAAAAAAACAGGTGTTTAAAAAACAACCAGGTGCCATTTGTAGCACTAATGCATTCTGAAGCGTCCTAGACTGCGTTCAAGCTATGTATTTTATGAGTATGTGCATTTAGACAACACAAGGACAGTTGTCAGAAAGACAGCCTACACATGTACCACACAATCATTGAGCCAAAATAGACATTTTGTCAAGTCAGACCCCCCCCAGGGCAAAAACGACTCTCAACAACGTGCTTTTGCTATCAGGGAAGAGACAGATTAAAGAGAAATGGGGAATAAACAAATGGTAAGAGAAACTCTAAATACTGTGCCTGGGCCTGTTGCTAGTGTGCAAAGGTTAGGAGAGACAACAAAGCCTTGAGGACAAACACATCACTAAGACGCATGTCTCAATCTCAACACCATCATCTCCAGCCCCTCTTCATCAGCGCTGACCCCTATTGGCCCGGAGCAGAAAACATATATCTAAACACTCACACAGACACTCTTCTCTCGGTGGTCTCTCTGCCTAGGGCACACGCACTGTCTATGAAAATTGATTGCTACCGACCCCCTGTTTTTTCTCCATCTCTCTCAGTCATCATAACAGACAACTTGGTATCAGACTGAGATCGAGAGAGTGCGAGATGTTGAATGAGAGCAAAAGAGAGATGGAGGAAGTGATAAAAACAAGATGGAGTGGCAAAGGAAAGCTCCAGGGCAGCAAATAGAAACTTTCATTTCCCAGAAAGTAATATAACATCAATTGTGTTTGGTCATCTCAAGGGCTCCAGTTGCTGGTCTGATCAATACCGACAGGACTGAACTAGCAGTGTGTTTTTCTGAACTTTCATCTAAACAGCAACAGCAGTTTTCTTTTAGAGCCTGAACACACACATTTCTCACATGGGTGATCAACCCGTTGCCTTAGAACGGTCCAAGCTCTGCCTGTACCAGTACAAAGCAATAGATTAAAAATTTAAATCAAATGAATTACATAAGTCAATTGACTCATCCAATGAATCCTTACTAATATTATATCAATATTTGCGGAGAAAATCCTTTTGCAACAGAGTTTATAAGCATGAAGGTGGTACTTCCCAGGTAACGGAACGTTTTCAGAATGTTGAATTACGTTCTCTAAAAGTTCTCTGTTATCAAAAACATTTTTGCATTAATGTTTATCAAGCATTTTTTTAAAGTTATAAATTGTATCAAAAATGTTATTCTTAAGTAGTTAGTGGACAGTTGTAAAAATGTTACAGAATTAAACAACATTCTTATAACCAAGCAATAATGTTAATACAACGTTAATACAAGGGAAACCTGAAATTGTTAGCTGGGTTCAGGCTTGAATTTCTCAGATCATAAAGAAAGTCCTTATGTACTTGTCCTATGTCCTAATTGCAATTTCAATTAAAAATGCATTATACTTATATAATTAAGTATAGTTAATTTCATTAACTAATGGGTTCAATTGACAGTCGCTGTGTGAAGAGTTACGTCTCTTTGGTTCCAGCCGACATTACAAACAAATTCTGTTTCCTCAGTGGAAATGCCCAGAAAAGTTTTTCATATCAATTATTCATGTCTTACCGAGGCCTAGTAGGTCGATGGCGGGCTCTGCACTCTTCTTAGGACTGACTCTGGAATCTGTCTGGTTGTCCTCTCTCTTCTGGAATGAAAGGAGACCAAAACAATACAGTGTTACCATCAGCTTTGTTTCTGATTACAAATTAGCCACTTTTTTTTTATTAGTCAGTTACGGGTCTTCTAATCTACTTGCTTGATATTGCTTAATTATTTATGCATATATTTTTAATCAAAACAACTTGGAGTACATTCAAGCTACACATTTTATGAGTATATGCGTTCCCTGGGAAATGTCCACGAACCCATGAGCATTGCATTGCTAGCATCAGGTTCTATCATAAGCTACAGAAACACTTGAATAATTTAATGCCATTTTTTATCCAGACACACCTCAGCTGTGAGTTAGGGCTGCATTTGCTAGTGCAATGCAGGCCTGAAATATTGTCACCTCTATTCTTTTTGTTTACCATCAGACTGACACCTGGCTGTATCTCACAGGTTTGGACTGATCACGCCACTTGCAGTTCAAAGGCAGTCTTGAGTGTGCTGTGATTTACGATGGGCAGACAGGGGCCATCTCAGCTGAAGAGCTGAACCTTAATCCAGCCTGAACTGCTGATCGATCGGCGCTGTGTTAAAGTCTGGATCAAAGCCAGGCAAAAGCTCTTTAAAACCTCATTCTACACCAAAACAAACTCGCAAATATACACAAACCACCTTACACAAGCAAACTGAGGAGGACATCACTGCGCTGCGCTTTTCTTGAAAGGAAACAAAGGATGTAGAGCGGGCAGAGCACAACAACACACAACAAATCACACAGAGCCATCAAATCTGAAATAAACCTCCACTGTCTGACATCTGCCTTATTAGCGCATAAAAAGAGGAAGATAAATGCGAATTTGTCTGGATGTGTCATCTGGCGTTATCGTTACTCGATTGTTCCTGGCAATAGATTGGAATCGAGCGATAGAGATGGTGTGCGTGAAAGGCAAGATAGAACTGACACAAGAGCTCTAATGAGCATCTGCCGGCTTGGGTTTGTGGTGAAGTGTCAAGCCAGGTGCATCATGGGAAGAGGATTAAATGTGAAAAAGAACATTCACTGTTGCTCTTCAGTGAGCTCGAGGCTCAGGTCCATTCAACTGCGTGATGAAATAAAAAACATCCCACGTAGCCTAACGAAAAATACTACGCAGATTCCAAAGCCGTGAAATTCACTTTCTGATAAGAAATTACATTGATTGCTTGTAATTTTACAAGCTCCTGAATTATGAAAGCTATCAGAAGGGTGGTTTTATACATCACTGAGCCCTAAGCTCTTGAGAAAGGGGTGGAAATTGAATTAAAGTGAATTGAATCTTAATCTTTTAGTGTTGAAAAGCTTCTCCAGTCTTGCATGTCAGCTTTTGTGTACAGGGCCAATTCTGCCAGGAGTCTTTCACTTGCGACCTTTTTACTTTCGTTTGCAGGAACACACAAACAAATGGGCAGGAATGCGAGGTACAGCCACCCTTAACAAAAAAGATGCACAACTTTCATTCACCTCTGTGATGGAAATCTGCTTAAAATGGTTTTCTTTGGCTGAATTATGTATGAATTCAGAGGCTTAGGTGCTTTTCTATTTGTTGACTTTAACGCATGCACACTCAAGACGACTTCCAAGATGAAATCCATCAAGAACGTGTTTGTGCTTTAGATAATGGAAACACAACAACAAACGAACTAAAAACACAATCACCAAAAAAAAACACACTCAAATACAAAAGGCAAATACACACACACCTTGTGCAGCATAAACCATTTGTTCCCAATGCTATGCTTTTCTTTTCCTACATATGAAATCTACAAATTCATTTTTCTCCTACTTCCTCCACTCTCAGGCACTCAGCTCCGCCTTCCATCCTATGGGAAGCCAATCGGTGAACGGGTGTGAAATTGCTTGAACTGTGGCGTTCTGTCTCAGGGGCCTCTCCAATCAAGGTCATTTCTAATTCATGAATACTTCCCTTTGATGGAGAGAAATTCCATTTGGGTTATATTCCCTCATACTCAATGCGCCCATGCCACGCAAACAGGATCAGAAGGAGCCGCTAGCATGCACTCGGGAGGTTTGCACAGTGCCACTTGTTCCACACTTCGTTCTGGACTGATGTACAGCCAAACACACTCAACCAGCCACTCACAACTGCATGCATTCCTGCCATGATTATAGGAGAGCTATACACAAGCCCTCTGCCTTTTCAAGTATTTATCAATGCACTGTGATGCTTTTCATCTGGATGTCCAGGAGATTAGGAGATGATCAGTCAATTCAAGCTGTACACAATTGAATGTACCTGTGGCAATACATAGGCCTACAACACATATAGTACTGAATTTTTTAAGGAGAAAATTACCATGCAACCAAATGCAAAAATACCATAATAACTTACAGTTATTGTTATTGCAGTTAAATTGGGGTAATTCGTATTAGCCACTGCTGTCAAATCACAACAAAATAAAACAAAAAGCATCTGTCTGAAGGAAATACTTAGTTTTACAGAATTAGCTATAACAATAGTAGCCTATGGTATTCTGGCAAATTATATGATTATCCTGGTACATTATTAACACATAAAAATGTACATAATGTGGACAAAATGGACAAAACAATACACACAACAATTTAGTCAATGTACAGCAAAAACAAAAACAATAAATAAAAACAAAACATTTTGAAAAAAAAATGAGAACAGAAAACAGCTGTTTTATTCTGCTCTACTTCAGCAGCACAGAAATAATATGTTGAACATAAAGAGCGTCCATGAGCGTTTAAATGGGCATGTGCCATTTACTATAGTTCTGTAACAGACGCTCTTCCTTTACATGCTCACAGACCAGGAAAGAGCTCTGACTCCACTGAGCTATTAATCATGAATAAAACCACCTAGTGACATAAAAACGCAGGTTAGGAATCTTAAGGCACCTTACAATCTGATTCAGTGTCAGTTCAGGGAATGGTTTGTAATTCAAACAACTCAAAACAAATAAATGCAAATGAAATAGTAATGCTTTTTAAAATGCTCTGTGTAGAATATCTGTCCTAATAGAATATTGATCAAATAGTGATGTCTTACATTGATGTCAGTGAAGGTAAGCCTAACCCACATTTGAGAAAAATGTTAGTAAGTGCATATAGCCAAAAAAGGTGGAGGTTATAAATGAAACCTGGGTTATACATCATATCATAAGCAGTTAAACACACTCAGTTTCCAGTAATTAAACAGCACACAACCAAGCCAGCGGTTAATGGCAGTGTGGCAGCATCTGCTAACAGATGCACAGAATGAAGAAACAGAGGCCCATGCCGTGGGGGGAGAAAACAAGCCTCTGTTATCATTTAATATGCTTATCATTAATTATAGTTCATCACTGCGTTTATCAGTGATCTAAACTGGGGGCGGCCTGAGGAGTCTTCAGCTCGTAATCAGCACAGGCACTTACATCACTGATTACTTATTCCAATTCCACTTTAATCATCCGGTAATCCATGTGCTCTCCATCAGAGTTCAGACTTCCTGCAGCACAAGCTCAAAACTTTCTGACATACACGCAACAGAATGGACTGATGGCCAGAAGTGCAAGAAGGAGGGATATAGTGCAATGTGAAAAAGGCAGTTACATTTTAGTATAAGGGCATTTTGAGTCAGAGATACCAAGAAATGTGTATGACAGTATATGAAAACATGTTCAAAAGCACAAACCTGAAAACACAAAAGCATGAACTGAAAGCATGAACAAAATTACCCCAAATGCAGAGATCGCTTAACTGAGCTGTTTGAACAACCAATTGCATTTTGAGGAGTTTGTAAGTTCCCAGCATGCATTGCTGGACAATATTTAAATATTTTGCATTTTGTAAACAAATTCGAATTGGCTAAACAAAGTAGTTCTATAGAGAACATTCAACAATGTGGTGTTTATTAAAAGAATGTAAATATTCTGAATGTAAATTTGCTCAACAATTTCCTTTTAACAATGTGGATGAGAAAGGGAAAACAGCTTGATTATGCATGTATGCAATGTATAATGCATGTATCGATTTGTGTGTGTTTCAAATGTTTTTATAGTAAATATTGCCAATGTAAGATGGATTACGTCTGGAATGGGCTATGGGTATGGGTTTGTCTTAAGCTTTTGTTAGCATTATGTAGGATGGACAGGCATGAAAATTCAACAGATCAACAATAGATGTTTGGCTAGGGAGAAAGGGAACGATGGTACGAGAGCAGACTTCTGTGAATGATGTACTGCAGGGGTTCTGGGGCGAGCTTCTGGCCCGTCACAAACTGTCAACGCACATCACACAGAATAGACAGACTCTGGTGTGCTGAAACTTCCACGCCTGCCTGCTTACACTCACACATACACAGTGTTTCTCCCCAGACACTGTGCTTTTGTGAAGGCTTCAGAAACAAACTTTGAGGGGTCAAAATCCTCGGCAGCCAGACAGAAACAGTTTTTTACGCACTTAATTCGTTTGACGGTCAGGCAAAAACGTAACAAAAAGAAGGGGGGGGGAGAGGAAGATGGTTAAGATGACTGAAAGTACAGCTGCATAAACACAAACAAATATTAAGAGATATGACAAAGGAAAGCCATGAAACAAGACACATCATTTTCCAGTACTGGGGTAATTCAACATCATTTACAAGCTCAAATATCATTTTAAACCTTTTTTATACTGTGACAGTTGATGGAGACCATTTGTTCAGCTCCAAAAAGCTCCATTTAAATAGTCCTTGTACACTTGTACACTATATTGTGAGCCATTATCAGTGGATAATGACTAAAATGTGACACTTCAGAAACAGAGCCATGAGTGCTAAGGACTACTAGGTCTATAGATGAGGTCACTGGAACTGTTGTTGCATTGAAAATATAAATTTCTTCTCTTGTATTTTACAGAAATAAATTACTGCATATGGGTTTCAGAGCAACATAAGAGTCAACACTGGAAATATATTCATGTTTATATAAACTATTCCAGTATTATGAATGATATTACAGGTGTGTGTGTGTGTGTGTGCATTATCACTGCTCTCCTGCTGTGTGATCTCATTCTCTAAAGGTTGATCATGCCCTCATCTTTCCAGAGAAGCCCAATGAGATTCAACACTCACTCCCTCCCTCACTCACCTTTTATCTCAACATCACCCAGCTGCCCAGTATATCAGCTAATGTGAATTCTGAGTGGATGGGCTGAGATGCTGAGGTTAATGATGATGCCCTCACTGCAGTATTTACGGAGCTCAGCAAGGGCTGTCTGAACCCCAGAGTCACTTCAAGCCTCAAGCCTCGTACCTCAAGCCTTATGTCAATGAGGTGGTCAGACCTCAATCTCAACAAACACACACGATAGGAGTTACAGCCTCTCCACTCCAGGCTTCTAACTACACAGTCATTTTCACGGCTACTGAATCCTCACGCTTTCCAAATTGTTTTCACAAAGGTCAAATGCAATGTTTAGCTTGGAGGGCATGGCAGTGTAAATGGAGAGCAGGAGGGAGGGGAGACAAACCCTTCGGCCACAAATGAGAGGAGAAGGCTGAAGTGTTGCTCTGCAAACGTTCTTTATTCCTCCCACACTCTGAAACAATGCCATATAGCATCCAACCATCCATAACTCTCAACAAGTTCATTAACAGTTAAAGAATGTGAATGACCAGGCAACACATTACATTTTCACAGTCTCGTAGACAACATGGATCTACAGCCACTTCAGGCGAGGCTAAACAAACGAATCTCAAACTCATAGAGGTGTCAAAACAGAGAAATGAGCTTAATAGCATCCAAAATCTTAAAGGGAAAGTGCGCAATTTTACGAATTTTAATGCTAAACCATTTTAACAGGCTGCAGGTCAAGAGGAAGAAGAATTTTATTAAGCATAGCTGGGGTTACAGGAGGTAACCCTGATCTAAGATCTGCACATTTCAATACACATTTAAAGACTGTGTTAGACTCAGTAAAAAATTGCATGTTAAGTGAAAGAAATGAGGAGAGATAGTGGTTGTGGATAGTGGAGGGGATGAGAGAGACAGTGACACAATTAAAAGAAAAAAAATTCTACTGATGGTTTTCAAAAGTTCCTTGCTGGCTTTTAGGAGAACCGTTCAATCTACTTGCAACTTTTTTCATGTGCTTTTTTCCGTGCCAGAAAGCTGCCACTGACTGGGCCTCCAGAACTCATTTGCTCCTGCCACATCAAAGCAATCTGCTATTTGTTCACAAAGCATTGTTAATAGATTCTAACACAAGTTTTATTTTGTTCTTAATAAAAATACAACTGCTCCCACTTTGCATAAAGTAATTGGATTTACAGTTTTCACAGGAGTGGGTCCCTGCCAACCAGAAGGAGGGCTTTCAAAAACATCATCATGAATCAAAACAGCAGCAAATTGTCTTTGTGTGTTTTCATGTTCAGACGTATTCAAATATGGGAGTTGAACCGTGTAGAAACCTAGTCAAGATCTTATCTTTCTCCCGTCACCTTATACAAACAGAGGCGCAAAAGCTACAGTCACTGTTGCCCCATTACACCCATCCACTGGCAATAAACTTTTAATTAAAACTTTTCATAAATGCTTATCTATATCACAAAGAATTCCTCAGAGGTCAAGACATTTTAACCCTCATTTCCTCAGCCCAACTGATGCAGATCTAATTATGATTTTTGAGTAATGCTGTCTTAAGCCACAAGGACTGGGTTTTCTCGAACCCTGCTAATATTTAGCCTCTGGATACAGGTTTAAAAACAAGATTTTAAACCTGTCAGGACAATATGTTCTTTTTACCGTTTTTGTGCTTCAGTTCTGCATTCAACACATTTAATGAACACTTTCACACTACAAGTGCAAGTTAGTGGATATCCTTAGAGCTCTCGCATTAGCAAAGATACAAATTAATGTGCACGCACAAACGCATCACACAAAAACACATTCTGGGAATAAACTGCAAACTCCCCTGGCACTCATCTGGAAACAGTCTCTGCTAATTCCCCGGTCTTTCACTGCTTCAAATCCAGCCAATATTGATCAGGCCCCTGCAGCACTGATCGATCGACCATTTGCAGGTGTGTATGCATGCGATTGCATGCTGTGTGCAACTAAACTAGGTCTCCGCAGGCCCAGCAAGCGAATGGTCGGGGAGGGACATATCTAGTTAAGGTGAGGAGTGTTGCTTGTCAAGGGACGCTGCTCATTTAGGGCGCCCTTCACTTTCTCTCTCCCCCACATGCGCATGTATAACCTCATCGCATTAGCGCAGCTAGCACTGGGGACTGGAGGTTGAACAGGTTACATGGGCTAAAACAGATCAATATAATCAAGGAAATTGAGATGAGCATTCTCAGTCTCATATCTCGGCTGGGATAAGGCCATGTGTGTGTTTACAGTCTTGAGTATTTCTGTGATATCACACTGTCTACAGATTAATTCTCCTGTTATACGCAGAGCACAGCATGCTGACAAGCTCTGATCTATACATTTACTGGTTTGCACACAGCTTGTTTACTAAAACCACACGCTCCTCTCCGCAGCACACGCTTGGTGCAGCCCCAGGGGAAAACACTCACAGAAATGCAAGTTATTCATTCACAGATTGTAAGCCATCCCCACTCTGACACAAACACACACTCCATCCCAGAAAATAGAGCCAAATCATTAGACTTCAGCATAAAGGTGAAACGATACAGCAAAGAGCCCACAGCCACGAATTAACAGAGAGCATGCATGCAATTCTCTATTTTTTCACTCAGTGGTGGTGCTACTGGTGCTATGGCACGCCTCAGTGTTCAAGGGTTTACTCCCATCACAAAAAATGCCTGTTGTAGCCACCGTTTGAATGCATTACAAACCACAAAGCAGAAATCAGATTTTTAAAACAGAAATCACTCAAATGTTAAAAAGTTAAAAACTGCAGTTATGAAACTAACAGACTCAGCCACTAAATTAGACCACCTCTCTGTCTAGAATCCCACCTTTCAAAGACAAATCTCTATGACTAACAAGTAGAGAGCACCTCAAACTCTTCTTACTGACTAAAAATAACACCCAGTGGTCAGAGTAGCAGCTTTGAAACAATATGTATTGAAAAGCATTATAAAATGAATTAAATTACAGTACTTTTACTGTAGTAAAGTACATTTTGGCCACACTGAGTGTGCACAGCATGTGTGCTTTGTGCATTGATATGCAGAAAACCATTTTAACACAAGCAGCACTCGCTCTGCTGACGTACTGTTCCACAGCAAATCAATGCATTCCTCATCTCCTGCGGGGTGACTGATGTGCCCCCACCTCTCTCCATTTCTAAGTTCTTTATTTCACTCCTTGTAACATCTCGCCATCGCCAGTGCCTCCTTCTCTATATAAAAACTTCCAATCTGTTTATTGTCTGATATTATTTCTTTCCTAGTGGCACAATTTCTTGCACACCTTTAAATTAAACACTCTGCCCTTGACTGACGTTCCAAATCAGAGGACATTATTCCTCTAGTCAGGGGCTCCAACACTCCCATTAACTGCAAGCTGTCGATACAGTTCAACATCGCCACAAAACACAGTCACCGTGGAAACCTCTCCAATGACTTGCACTGATTAACTGAGATCTTGCACACACTCCCACAGACACAAATGCATGCATTATTTTGAAACCTTCAGCGTATTCTTGAGATGACACATCTGTGCAGGGAAATCAAACCAACTCCTAGCTGTCTACATCAAACACGCAAAACAAACAAAAAATAACAATTACCAAACCGAGAAGAACTTGAACTACTTTAATCTTTAAAACAAAGACTGTAGCTCTGTACCAAAATCCAAAGTCCTGCATTCTAAAATACAGGCATGTTATGATAATTATGCTGCTTAACAACACTGTCCTAACCGGCCGTGGCATGAGACAGTAACAAAGAATAAAAACCATCTAAATCTGAGTTTGTCTTAACTAGCCATGACAGATATTTGTGCATAATAATTTTGAGATTGAGAACAAAAAGAAAAAGAGACAGACATTGCAGTAATGGGGGTTTATCTTGGGAGAACTAACCTCAATCTGAGTTTAGTCAGTCTGATCTGAGGTCAGTTGTGCACTATAAATAACAGACGACAGACGGGCAGCAGTGGGCACAGCACAGGTGTGGAGGAAGCCTGGAGGAACAGAAGCTGTGTCTATGTATATGTGGGTGTCTTTACAAATGAGCATTTATTATGAGTCACAATTCTGAGCTAAAGAGGAAGAGATTAAAGTCGACATGCAATGACATTTACTATGTATTTTACTTACAAAATCCAATATGAGGGAAACGGGATATTTGGCAAGAACTCTGACAAGAAGAAAATGTGGGGCGGGACTTGATTTTATCCACTGAGAATTGATTGGATGATGAAAAGCGAGCCATAAATGTGATACTATAATGGAGGCAGGTAATTGGAGAGGAACTAAAAGAAAAAGACAGTGAGACTGGTGAGGTCATCTGAAATGGAAAGTTGTTTAAGACAAGTAACTTCCATAATGTTCCTTTTACTGCAACAGGAAGAGTAATGCACAGGAAATATTTGTGCACACAATATAGCAATCCAGCAAAATGTTCTGAAAATAACTTGATAAAATAACTAAAATAATTTGTTTGTGTGTGGATGGCAGTGAGCAGAGATTTTATAAATCTCTCATCTTTTGATAAAACCACTGGATTATACTGGATACATTTAAGAGTATGACCACACACTGTTTTCATGTTTTATGGGGACATTCTATAGATGTAATTGTTTTTATACTGTACAAACTGTTTATTCTATCCCCTAATCCTATTTCTCACAGAAACATTTCTGCATTTTTAGATTTTCAATTTATGTCCCCACAAACAAGTGTGGGGACATTTGGCCCCCCTAGCATAGTGAATACCAGGACCACACGCATGCGCACACACACACATACACAGGCCTTAAGGCAGAGTGGACAGTGAAAACTGAAATCTCATTCTCTGCATGAGCGGCCCAGTGAGAATCTACAGCAGCCTTACAGCACCAGACACACACACACACAAGCTGTGAAGTTCCTCCCTCTCTGTCTCACACCAACCATCTTTTTCATCTTTTATCACCTCTTCCTCTCCTCCATCTCTCTTCCTTTGCTCTGCTCTTCACACCTTCCTCTGCTCTCCCTCGATACTCCTCTCTCATTGTTTCCTTTCCTTCTGTTCTATCTTCCTCTCTTTTCCCAAACCTAATTTCCTTCTCGATCTCTCCCATCATCTCTCTCTTTTCTTCTGCACCCCCTCTGTCTCTCAGTGTCTGTGTGTGTGGTATAAGCACAGGCCCAAGGTCATTGTTAGCCTAGATTAGGTACAGAACACAGGGACGGGCAGCCATCATCATGTGACCGACTTTCTTATTATTTGGTGTCCTCAGGCTGGAGAGTGAATCAGCATCTACAGTTCTGACACAGACTGTGAGAGGAACACAAAGAGAAAAAGACAAAAGAGGAGGTATAGACAGAGTGACTCAATGCTACAATGAGACAGTATGAAGTGAGTCCAAACATCTGCATGGACCTTAAAACAGATGCTGACGAAGTGACAGCTCATGTCACCTTTTCTTATCTTGTGCAGTGGGCAATGCTATAAGAATACAGGGCCTGAATTTTGTACACTTGTTGGGTACTGAATCAATGAGCAGGAAGCTGTGCAACACTAATATTGTTTGTACAGTAAAGGAAGTGCATTCTTACACATTTGCTGACAGATGATACATTAATGTGTTCGATAGAAATCCTCCCATGAATGTGAATCTATATTTAACTGCTTAGTTTGCTAAATAACCTTGTATATCTTGCTTCAGTTTAATGCTGTGCATGTGTGCTGCTCATGAGGATGCAGGTTTGAAATTCTATGCTTCTATGCTGTATTATATTGCACTGTTTACTGTATAGTGCACTGCAAGTATACTTGTAAATGTTACTTTTACTTACTCTATTCTTTCTATTCTTACAGCATTCTGTACAGAATTGTATTGTACATGGAACTCTGTATATGACAATAAAGGCTAAAAACATGAACTTCTCCATTCTAAGTAATTTCCTTCCAGGCCTCTGCTGTCTGCTGAAGGTCAAAAGAGAGGCCACGAAAAGCCAAAGAATAAAATCAACAGTGTAAAACACAAATGAAGCAAAAAGGTTTAAGAAAAGAGAAAGAGAGAGAGAGCAAGAGAGAGAAAAAGAGATACAGGACAGCGGTTAGTATCAGGCCTCGAGCTTTAAATATCCCATCAGTATTAATTATGCATTTTACCTCACAAAGACTTCAAAGAGAAAAACACCACCTGCCAGCACTACACATACGCAAGAGCACACACATATGCATGAACACGAAACAAGCCTTGTAATACTGAAATGTATGTGTGTGTTTGGGCATCTGTCTTCATTAACCGGGTCAAATTTCTTACACAACAGTGACTCCTCTACATTCATTTAATTAAACACACACATAATGTAGACAGCAGGTCCTGCACTCTCAGCATGTAAATATGCTACTGTGTCCAAGCCCTCTAGTCATCTCACCTGTTCCCGTTCATCTCTGGAAATGACGCCAGCTCACCTTCATCTAGTCTGCCACTCTGATGTGTCCCCAGTGCTTACCAGCATGACATTCCCCCTCCCCCACTTCAGCCCAGCAAGGGGCTTCTGGAAAGAGGTTACGTGGTTGTGCATTCTCACTCAGCTGTTGTTTCCATCCCAGCAGGGCACACTGCACAAAAGCATGCTAGGTGCACTCAAAATGTGAAGCATTTCGTTCTGCTCTGGTCCTTCTTTCATAGTGAATAAAATGGCAAATGCACAAAAAGCGAGTGACGTCAAAGGGTTTTTTGAAGCAAGTCTGTCTATTTCACCATCATGGAAATGTCCATGACGTGACTCCTAGCTATTTGAATAAAGAACAGCAAACTTAAATGAATAGTTCACCCAAAAATGAAATAATTTCCATCATTTACTAACCCTGATGTCATTCCAAACTTGTATGACCTTTTACTACTTCTAAGGAACACAAAAGAATATATTTCAAAGTATGTTGGTAACTAAACAACAGTGGCACCCATTGTCATCCATTGTATGGACATAAAACCACTGAGACATTTCTCAAAATATCATCTTTTGTGTTCCAGAGAAGAAAATAAGTAATATAGGTTTGGAATAACATGAGGTAAGTAAATTACTAAAAAAGGTTGGGGCAAACTATCCTTTTAACATAGGTCAAATGCTATCATCATCTGACTACAATGGTAACAAATGAGGTAAAATGTGTTGCAAAGTTATTATGGGATGGTCACACTTTGGGGTCCTTTCTGTCATTCTGTCCTGTCATTCATACACATGCAAAGGAGAGCTTTAATGGAAAGATGTCCCATATATTGATTATATTGATTCCTGACTGGAGTCACATTTAAAAGTAGCACTCATCTCTCCAGCAGCAGACTGCACATCTGGACGGCCATTTTTACAGACTCTGCATGCAAATATCTGTGAGTGTAAGTAATATGGAAATGTTCCCTCTCTACTGCACACACTCCCCTGACAGAATGCTGTCACAAGAACAGCAGGGAGACAGAAAGATCTGAGAAAAAAAGCGCGCACGCACGCACGCACACACACACACACACACAGTTTCCTAAAACAGAAACTCAGGACAGATGCAGTCAGAGGGACTAACTTATAAAGAATGAATTAGGTCTGTTTGGTGCTGTTTATTTGCACACACTGTCTACATTGTTTTGGCATCAGTTTCACCACCTAATTTACATGAATGATGTAAATTAGATATTGGTGTAAACACAGCAACAAAATCTGTGCGAAATGCAATTTGCAAGGTGCAAATCTTCACCTTGCAGGTCAGATCTAAGTTCCAGACTGTGGAGGGTGCAGCAGACTACTGCAAATTGCCTTTAAATACAAAGACTTTACAGCATTAGCACACCACTGTGATCCAGACACCTGATTGAGCTCTTTAAAAATACAACGTGTGCTCGACTGCCCCATTTAAAGAATAAGTAATGCCATGATCAAAATATACACAAAGATCTTTTGAATGATTTAAATGAAATACAGTACAGAATTATGTGTTACTATTAAGAGAGGTTTTGGTGCTGAAAATCTGTGATTAATAATTCCACATACAAACATTGTATCTTGTTTTTTGATGATATAATCATGAGACTAAAGAATAGTGGATGAGTGAGAGAGAAATATCAGATGAGAAAGAATGAGAGGAATACAGGTAAGGTAAGGCAAGACAGGTGTTGGAGAAGTGAGACAGGTCATCTTGACTGAGGTCTTGCCATGAGCAACACGGATTCAAAAACACGCACGTAAATTCACACACGGTGTGTATGTGTGGTGTAGATGCTAACCCTGGAGACAAGAGAGATGCTAGCCAGTCAGAGGAAGAGGAGATGATGTCAAGTGCAGCAATGAAGGAGAGTTTAACAAATGTAATTCTGAACATATCTGAGAAAAGACTGAGGTGTTAGACTGAGGGATAATATGTGCAGCTACCTTGTCTACTGGCCTTGAAAAACGTGGGATAAAATGAGATGCGTGCGCGCACAGAGTGAGAAAAAAGAGAGAGAGAAAGAGAGAGAGAAATAGACAGAGAGAGGAATAGACATAGAGAGAGGAATAGACATAGAGAGAGGAATAGACATAGAGAGAGGAATAGACATAGAGAGAGGAATAGACATAGAGAGAGGAATAGACAGAGGGAGAGAGAGAGGGTATTCATCAGGGTTTCTGACTGCATTCAGGTAGAGTCGCTGCAAATGAAAACAATTGTGCGCTGGCTGCCTTCATTAGCTCAGAGAGAGAGCGAGAGCTTTTCATACTAATTCCACTTAAAAACCTAATGAGCATCTCGCCGAGTATTAATGAGAAAAAGGACGAGACGTTTGGGCCATCACTGACCTCCGTAAATTTTCTGTTGGTGTGATTGGAAACCTGATCACAATCTAGTACCCAAAAAACTATTTTCTTAACTTGGAAAGAAAAGACAGGAAGTCAAATATGTGCAGTTAAGTCCAAGTTAGGGCTCTTCAGGGTTTCTAATATCTTTAAACTGCTTCTGAAAGAACAATAAATGCAATTACAGTTATTTTTAACATATTGTTAACTGTGTAAAACACAAAACAATAGTTAAGGAACTGAGATTTTTTTTGATGGTTAAACAGAACAGGAAATGTAATTAGCAAATTCCTGACATCTGCCAAGCTTGCACTTTCCTCCTCTGTTCCTTAGAGAGCAAGAGAGAGAGAGCGAACCAGAGAGTGTGAGAGAGTGTGAGAGAGTGTGAGAGAGAGAGAGTGTGAGAGAGAGAGAGAAGCAGAGAGAGAGAGAAGCAGAGAGAGAGAGAAGCAGAGAGAGAGAGAAGCAGAGAGAGAGAGAAGCAGAGAGAGAGAGAAGCAGAGAGAGAGAGAAGCAGAGAGAGAGAGAAGCAGAGAGAGAGAGAAGCAGAGAGAGAGAGAAGCAGACGTTTGGGGACAGGTTTTGTGTGGTTGTGATTGAGAAGGCAATTTTAGTAAGAGCTGAGTCTGGTTCAGGTGAACTGTCTAACAGGACTGAATGTTTTCTTCACTGTCCTCACTCATTCCCCAACACTAACCGTCAGCACATTTCTCTTCATATTCTTGCAGAGATCATCCAGCTTTCCTCTTCATCCACTGGAACTGCTCAAAATCACTCTTGGCTCCATTTAAGTAAAGTTTATTGTGCACACACATACCTCTTATTGTTTACATGCCTTCGTAACAAATTTAAACACAAAACCAGTTTATATCAAAATAGTAATGCTGTTCTTCCCCACAGAACAAAAATACATTATGATCACTGGCTGTTCAGAAAGCTAAATTCAAAAAGATCCCTAACATGCAACAAAATCTGCACCACTAGATTAAAATGCTTTCTTATCTCATTCTTATGTCATGACACCAAGTGAAACAGGACTGCAACACAAAAATGTGCCCATGAAGGCACAACCCCTCAGACCCACTGCTCACCCCTCCACAGCCATTTATTAGTTCATTCATTATTTAATTCATAATTTCATTAATTCATTAATTCATTCATTCATTCACTAGCTAAAGCAGCCATGGAAACAACCCTTCATCAAACATTGATCCTCCATTATTGTGTTAAAGGATTTTAACAACCCTCAATACTAAGTGATAGTGATGCTTGACTTGGAAAATATCACTAATAATACAAACACTTCCAGCCAGGGCTGCAGAGAACAGACTGCTGAAGTTTATATCCATTTTTTGAGGGAGAGGAAACAGACAGTCAGTTCCTGGTGAATTGAAAACAACAAATGCCCAGCACACAGATGGAGCATCCACTGAAGCCAACTGAATTCAGTTTGTTCTGCATCATCTCAGCCTGGTGAACACACACAGACACACACACACACCTCTGCATGTTGTTTTTCAACACCCTGCAGCTATGCAAAACATCACACACACTGAAATTTTCAACTTACTTCTTCTTGCTGGTGGGACTAAGGCTGTCTGCAGCCATCTCGCTAGTGATGCTTTATCTTCCTCCATGTCACACATGAAGCCAGACTACCATTTTAATCGGTCTTCACACTGACCCAAGGTCAGCACTGACTCTCTCTGGCTTTCTCTTCACTCCCCTGACACACACATACACACATCTCTGGCACTCTTAACATGCAACTCGCAAGCTATACATCAGCCGAGGTCAGGCTGGGGCATAACAGTCTCTCTCTCTCTCTCTCTCTCTCTCTCTCTCTCTCTCTCTCTCTCCACACACACACACACACACACACACACACACACACACACACACACACACACACACACACACACACACACACACACACACACACACACACACACACACACACACACACACACACACTTTCCTAAAACAGAAACTCAGGACAGATGCAGTCGGAGGGACTAAATAATAAAGACACACCCAAGTTGAGTTTTTATGTTTAATGGGGCCTTACCCCTAACCATCACAGAAAACTGTTTGCAGTTTTAGATTTTTAAGATCATTCTGTATGATTTATAAGCAAGTTTCCTCATGGAAACCTAAAAATGTCCCCATTAGGTCACAATACTGGTATTATTATATTTGTGGGGACATTTGGTCCCCATAATGTAGTAAACACCGGCACCACACACACATACTCATCCAGACACACACACAAATAAACAGTGGTGAAGGTTCAGAAGAGGCTATGAATATCATTGTAAGGTCCTCGCTTGGCTGATTTGACATAAGCCAACACGCGGCTTTGATGGCAAAGGAAATATGTATGGAGATTAACTCACAATGACAGACAAATGAAGGTTGTTGAGAAGAAAATATGCATCAGATGGCACGGCGCGGATGCACCCGTTATCCGCAGGAGCGCTTTTGAGAGCCGCGTGTGGCAAATTAAGTATTGACAGATAGCCAGCTGTGAAATGATGCCTACACTCAACAGACTGCCAAAACTGGGCCAGACAAAAATCTGTCTCCTCTTACAGGTGAAGTGTGTCATTTCACTGCCACTAGCAGTAGTTTCCATGTCCAATTTCCACACCTGATTGTGTGTAGGGTGTATTTGTCTGTACATTTAAAAAAAACAAATGCTGTGTCTCCACTCCCTAGTTCTCTGTAACAAGAATCAGTACATAGTAAACATTATCAAGGGCTACTAAACACTGATGACAAGGTCCCATTTGGTATTTATCAACAACACACTTTAACCAATATCAGACTGGTATATTCTTATTGTCTCTGTTATAAAGTTCAGTGCCACTAAAAAGATTTTTAAGGAATTTACATTTGTAGAGCACAGACAAAATCAGACAATGGGGTAACCGTAAAAATGTCTTTTCTCCCTGGTAAGCGCACTTGTGATCTATGGAGTGGACCGTCATTGTCCATTGTCCATGTCAACAATGAATTGGAATGAACTAGTGAGTGCAAAAAAGTACTGTGTTACCAATACCATGGTAACATGATGGTATGATCCATCAATATTAAATGACAATACCACCATATTATAATTTATGCACTGTGAATTATTAATTATTACTGGTACTCCAAGGTTTCCTCAATAACTTCATGGTAGCACCTGCTGCATGTCCGAAAACATGATGCCATTGTACTTTTTTGTAAGTGTCTCCTGTGGTCTCCACTTCCTCTTATGTGGATGTGTTAAATAGAAGAGCTGTCAGATATGACAACAGGTACCAGCCCTAAAGGCACAAAGGTGCTGAGCTGCCCTGCAGAGATCTCCTTCTCTAATCCTCCATCTATCACTCTTCTCCTCTCATCTCATGCCTCTCTCAGGGGATGAAGCCAGACTGCTGGAGAACACGAGGTGTCCATGCAGCACTAACTCTACTTTAATGCTGTCGTCTTCTACAGACTGTGAATATTCTCGACTCAGTGGACTGGAAAACTGGAAGATTGCTGCTGGACTTCCAAAGGCCAGAGAATTCTCCAATCTTCTTCACAGTGACCCACGGTTGAAACAACCCCCCCACACACACACACACACGTGAGACAGAGATGACAAGAGTGTAAGATGACAAAGCACGAGTGAGTAAGCATGAGACAGAGCTTGAGAGAGAGAGAGAGAACTCTGCCCTCTTTGTGACATACTTTCCTCTCACTCAGTGCCACAGTTCCTCACCCACCTGCCTGTCAATCAAAGAGTGCCATTGTGCTCTCTGACAGCAAGATGACAATAGCCATGTTCCCAAATGTCTTGCAAACTGTCATTTCTCTTGTACACACAATTGCCGTTTTCTGAGGCTTTTCTGTCTGATTATTTTCTGTATTGTGATCCCAGATGACCTCAAATTGTGCTTCAGGAGAAAGGAAGGTATGTTATTGTGTGTGTGTGTGTGTGTGTGTGTGCGTGTGTGTGTTTGAGAGACTGTATGGTTATGAAAGGTCTCTATAGCCTGAAGGGAAGCAGGAAGCCTGGAGTTAGCAGATTGTTACACAAGTACAAATATAATATGCCTGTTCAGGGCTTTTTCTGTGCTGCAGGGTTGTCTATGTGTACAAATGTTGACTAGATGCAAAATTTATGTTATGGCTGCTGTGGCTATTTCAGCTTGTTTGTTTGTTTGTGCAACATCTCTGTTTTGTAACTGTTAGCACTATATGCTAGCCTGCTGAAATATTGATAATTAGGTATGAAACATTCACAAGGGAGTATACAAATTGTCAACTAAAGCGCTATCTAAAATGAAAACGTGCCCTCCCTATGAATTATAAACAACACCTGCCTCTCATTATCATTAGCAAACATCCAATTATGGTTCATTCAGTATTTATTCATTTTAAAAATGTTTTCATTGGTTTTGTTGATGGTACAAGTGGTCAGGTGTGGTTTTGCCAGGCTGTGATGTAAAATAAAGGCTAAAGGCTATAAATGTGCACTTCCTGTTTTAATATTAAATACTCTATCACAGATATAAAAACAAGGACTAGAAAATTCAATGGAGTCATCAACCAAACTGAATCCCAGAGATTCCAGTTATCTATTTTTCTGTACAGAGGTATGAATATGCAAGACAAATTATACTCCACATTTCTCTCTGTAGAGTCTTTAATGTGACAAGAGAGGCAGAACTGCATACTGTGAGCATACTCAAATTATGATTTTCCAACATTTTAACAGACGCTACCAGCAGAATGACTCTCCAAAACTGAATGTCTCCTGTATACAGCAGCAGATGACCAAAGTAATGGACGCCAAGCTGAGATCTCTGCATGGTTACAAAAAAATTGGACATGGAAATCTATATTTGAAGCATTCTGTTTACATTACATCACAATAAGTGTGTCGTTATTTTGCCAAAACAATTAACTTTACACATCTCAGCGTCAACTGACGCTGGTACGTGGTATGACAGAGAAGACCTGTTCTTTTAAGAGCATGTAGAAGGAAAGAGTATGGATTGGTGATATTCAAACCATGACAATCAAACTACATTTAGCAACAAGAGAACACCCAAGAAACAAACGTATTACTGAACGAACTTGCACAACTCATATGCTGTATTCCATTTCATGATAATTACACCTTTTCTTGAAGCTCTCATCTAGTTCACCTTTTAGTCTAAAACTCAGGAAAGGTGTTGCATTTGGTTACTACACACGCAATAACCAATATTCATGCTTGGGTGCACAATTCCTTTAAAAAGTTCAGGGTGGGGCTGACAGTCAAAGATCATGTAACCTGCATTTACAATGATGTATAAATACAGCTCTTACTAGGGGTAAAAGCTTCAGTGTTATTTAGTGGGTAATGATGTCAAGTACCTTTTCAAAAGTGACTGGCTTGTTCCCTTTATCTGTGTCCTTTTCTTTTTTCTTCTCCTCCTTTTTCTTCTCTCTCTCCTTCTGTATCAGAACGAGAGAACAGAAAATGTAATGTATCAGAATAAACTGCTTTCTGGGGCACATTTTCTCACACATACACACAAATGCAAGTACACCATGCATCCACACACAAATGCAAGTACACCATGCATCCACACACAACAGCAGCACTCAATTTCTTTAAAAACATTAGATGAAAACAAAGAAAAAAGTTGAATTAGTTACAGTTTTATCTTGCCATGAAAAAGATATTTAAGATTAAGATTTGTCTCTTAAGTACAAGGATCATTAAGTACACAACAAATGGTATGATTATAAGACAGATGTTTCTTGATGTTAGTGCACCTTGAAATTCATAGAAAAGGTCTTGTGCCATGATCACAATTTTAGGACTATGTGTCAAGATAAAAACAGCACTAAAGAACACCTTAATAGCACGTCTCAAGAACCTTGTGTTCTGTTCCATTCATTATGTTCTCCGACTGTTTAGCTGATTGAAAAGAAGAACGTGTCCTATGAACACCCACTAATCCTCTTTAGAGCACAGAGCGCTGCCCTGAACTGAAATCAACTGCATACAAACTGCGAACAAATCACTCTAACAAACTGGACTGTGAAAATGACATTTTTAAAATTAGTCTGTGGGTTGGCTGAATGACTAGTTGACCAAAGGCCTGTCTTATCAATGGCCTGTACAATTAGATATTCTAACTGTGGAGGCACAACATAATGAAACAGAACACAGAGATCTTTTGAAAAGACAGGCTATTTTTAACAAAGCGAAAGGAACATCTTAATATATGACTACTGCAATCTAAAACGCTCTCTTTTTCAAGTAATAATACGATGCAGTCTGTTAAAAGCTTTTGCGAACTGTATATTTACAGTAGTGCATTAAAAGACCACATCACTACAGTAATGCCAAACAAATCCATCATAAAGGTCTGGCCTTGATAACAAGTCCTGCTTTTCTCTCAGTGCAAATCAATTCCAGCAGAAATGCGAGAGGGCAGTTCAGGTGTGGGAGTGAGGGATCAGAGCGTGTTTTCTGCAGCTGCGCTGGTGTCTGGCTGGCACTATGATTACGAGCAGACGGAACAAATGAAGAACAGGCCTGGAGGTGAGGTGCAGATCGGCCGTTTGGAGCTCTTTATGGGCACATCGATTATTCTATTTCCCCTCTGCATGCTGACAGAGCTGTGCTATCGATTTCTTTCTATGGCAGAGCACAGAGGCAAGACACTCCACAGACAAACTCAGTTACAACCACAGCAGTTTTCAACAACAAATTCAGAGTGATTTCTATAGGCAATCACTTCCTGTAATGCCTGCATCATTAGCTTTACAGAATTCATAGGGTGAACAGATATTCTGTGCCAAACCTCACGCCATTGGTTGAGCTAAAGTTGCTGTGTAACAAACAGAGCAACGCTTTGATCAACCTGCGAATGTGGGGATAGGACAAAATATTTGAGCGTTGAAAAAGTAGCTAAGAAAAGCAAGCACTATGTACACTATGTGTTCAGAGTTAATATGCTGTTCTAAACTTGTGTACTATTCATAACGGAGAGTATGCGAATTAGGACGCAGCCTAACTTAGCACAGCAAAGATAAGCACAACACACAGAAGCACACACTACAGTACCTCCAGTTTGCTTTTCTCAGCAGCTTGCGAAGAGGGAGACGATACTGAAGGCAAAGCAGCATCAGAAGACTTCTGCAGGGGTGAAGGAGAAGAGAGAGAGGATGAGAGAGCAGTGAAAGAGAAGCCAGGTGATAAAGAGCAATTGAAAGAGAATGAGGGAGAGATAAAGAGAGATGAGGAGAGGAAGAAAAAGCAGAAGAAGAGAAACCAGGATTAATAGGCTGCAGTGATCAACGCCTCACACTGATTAATTATTCAGCCTGCGGGAAATGGGGAAAAGCACAAATTTATACAGATGTATTCACACACACACAAACACACACACGTTTCAACACCGTTTCTCAAACAGCATTTTGTCTAGTTTTCAAGTGAAAATATCTAAGCAGCCTTTAAACAAGCCATATTCACAAAATAAGCAAAACAGTTTAAGATATTCAGACTTGTCTTTAGAGAATGTAGAAACCATTTGTACCCCATTAGTTTCTATCCTCACAATACAGATTTAGACTTAAAACAATAAAAGAATAAACAAAAAGAATAAACAATAATGATTAAAAAATTATTCTGTAAAAAAATAATTGAAGATATCTTAGAACTAAAAAAAAAATAACTACATAACTATAAAGAACTAAAAATATTTTTTGCAGTTAAAAGTTGTTTTAAAAATCTACATTCATTTGTATGCAATCAGTAAACAAATGTTTATAATCACAGATGCATAATGTGGGTATAAATAGCACAGACTATTCCAGATGCCAAAGACTCCAAAGTAAAAAATGACTTCATCTGCAGTATCTGCAGTTAGGAGTATGTCAAACTGCAAAGTCAAGACTGCCTCAGATCAATACAATTACCTCACAAGTGTAGCCACTGCAAATAACTGCATCAATCAGTGAGGTTTCAAAAGACTGCTCGCATACGTTTACATACACACAGATAAAAAGCCCAGCCAAGGTCAATAATATAGACATACATTTTCAGACATCATCTGCTGTGGAAGGGCATTGTTTGTGAAATGACAAAACCAGGTTCAAAGTGGTTAAATTACAGATTGCATTAAAAGATTCATAGTTGATTCTGGAAGGCAGGATATTTTCTTGGAGATGAGTCTGAAAATCAGTCATGCTTGACTGTGTACAGTTCCCATGACTGATAGCTGGTGTTGTGTGGAATACTAAAAGGCACAAAGCAGAGTTAATGTGCCCCAAGCGTGAATGTTAAACTACCATGTGATTAGTTAGCACAGTCTTAACATAACCTGCACAAGCAGACACAAACACTTATAAAGGTATATAAATTTAAAGGAGAAGTTCACCCAAAAATTTAAAAACTTCCATAATTTATTCACCTTCAAGTTCTTCCAAACCTGTATGACTTTTCTTGCCTCTAAGGAACACAAATGATATTTTGAAGTATGTTGGCAACCACACGACGGTGGAACCCACTGACCTCAGAAAACCAGCGAGACATTTCTCAAAATATCTGCAAAATAGTAAGAAAAAGTCATATAGGTTTGGAATGCAGTGGGGCACTAAATGATGGAAATGTTCATTTTTTGGTGAACTATCCCTTTAAGTCAAGTTATTTTGTATCTGTTTAGCATTTTTCATCATGCCTACTGTTTCAAAGCAGCTTCACAGAGAGCAGTGTCTTACATATACTGTACATTGCTGCAGAGGTTCGAACTATGTGACATAAACAAAATAAACCTCTGACTGTGTTGACTGCATCTAAAATACAAAACCACACCACTCAAAAAGTAAGCATGGTTTATCAACAGCTTCTGCTTTCTGAATATAGAGAAATAGAAAACCATGCTTTTATGGTTATTTCAAAGCACCTGTTGTATTATCTACCGTGCATCAGACGGTACAGATCAATTACAACCCTTTAACCTTCAACCCTATAGCCATTTTCCTTGTTGTAGTCGTCTCTCTTTTCTCCTCACTGTGTCCCTTTCATTCGCTAGGGCAGTTTGTTACTGTTGTCTTCCATTGGCTCTGGGGCAGAAAGATGGCCCTGCCCCTTCACTGAATCATACAAAGGCTCTTTATGTTGGGGCAGGAAAGACAGAGGGAGGGCATGTCTGGGTCAGGGCCAAAGTTCTTCCTGAACCTCTGTATCATCACCTAAGTGACAGTACAGTCTCAAATAGAGAGACAAAAGCCTATTTTCCACCAAGCCAACCTGAAACCATTGTGTGTATTTCTACTGCAATTCTGGAGTGGAAAACAGCCCCTAAATCTTGCTGTTCTTGAACCGACAACATATCTCCAGCTACTCAATTTTTTTCCCCTCTGCAAATCTAAAAGGTTTTTTTTTTTTTTTACAAATATCATGTACAAATTGAGTACTGTGAATTGTATTCATTACTACTGTTTGAGCAGACAAAGATAGTGATTCAAATTATGTTGTTAAAATGTATTTTCAAGCCTGGCAAACAAATCGAACGTTTGTTTGTGGTCATGTTATGTCATGTCATGTTATCACTAAGCTGAGCGAAAGGAGGTAAAAGATTAAATGAAAGATGAGTGGGAAAGGCACAGAATTATCAAATGTTTTGGAAATGTAATGATGATATTTTTAAAGGGAGAGAGGGACAGGAAGATAGATGACTTTTCCCACGTCCCCCATACTGCTGTCAGCAACATGGATCCACAGAGCCCAAGCAGAACAAGCTGGTCCATTATAGCCCGATTTAACGCAGAACTGTCCGGCCTGGTTCATTACCTGCTGATGGATCCCCCTCATAATCTGCTTTTATTGGGTTAGCATCAGCACTCCACTGCAGCACAGGCCCATATTCATTAGAGAGCCTTTAAATAAGACCACGCAATACTCCTTTTCTTCCTTCAGTCCCTTTAATACCAGCGCACCCGTCTGGGGAAATAAGTCCAGAGCAGACGGCAGGTGCGGATGAAGAGTGCCAGTCGATAAACAGAGACAGCAATCAGCCTGGAGTGTGAGGAGACGATCTTCATCTTAATGCAACTGAAGGCGTGAAGCTTCCAAACTTCCAACCTCTTAGAGAAGTAACAGCATCAGTGTGAGGTCTAAAGGTCCCCAGGCTTTCTAGCAGACAATAATAGAAAGAGCGGGCAGATAAATGCCCCATAATGCAGTGCAAATGGCCGAGCAAGCCAGGTCACTTGGGGCTGAATGAGGCTTCAATGACTGCAGTGAAAAAAGAGAAACTGAGAGGAATAAGAATGGACCAATCGCTGGCTGCAAACAGCTGAAGCCATAATTAGTTACGCTCCAATATCTTATTCTCACATTCACACTAGCAAAAGAAACCGACACAGTCCCTGAAAATCAAGTTACATTTTCCACGGCTGAGCCGAGTCTGTGATGTTCTCCTGCCACCTTATTTCTCATATTATGTTCTTCAGATTACAAACTGGCCGTCGAGATTCCTCATTTTGCACATTTTCTGTAGTTCGGAAACACTTTGATCAAAATAATAAAAAGCGCCTACAAAAAAAAAAAACACTGAAAGGGGAAAAGCGTGTTTTGAAAACATCAAAACAAAACAAGGAAGTGCAGGCTGTCGCTTAATATCCTGGGACATTTATTTTCCGAGGTTCCGCTTCGCTGATGGTTTCCCACACACAATCATTTAAATGGTGTGAATCAGTGGGGAGGGAGCGTGACTTCAACGCACTGCCTCGCGATAAGCCTTTCAATAAGACACATTTATTCCCCATCTACTGCCACAGCAGAACACACAGAACTTTCATTACTTCCATGCTGGAGACAAGGAGAAGCAAGGAGAGAAATGGTCTGTTAAACTCTCTTGAGCTTGTTTTAGTAATTGAAGCAAGGAGAGGTTGCAATATTGCATCTCTCCTTCCATTTCGACTTGAAACAGGCAACTATTGATTTTTTTTTATTTCCCAGCCTAGCTGCCAGAGGCAGCCCATCAGATTCCTGCATTTAAGACCTAGAGTGCACATCACATCATGAGAGTGGCAGAATACCTGTACAGGGCTAATGTCACTGGAGCACCAAAGAGTGACCCTGATTGAACCCGGTGCAGGTGCTCCACAGCTGAGAAATAACACAGCTTCACAGCGGAGTTTAAAACAGCATTAAAGGCTTCGTTTACAATGAATATTTTGTCTTTAAACACCATCATTACTCCAAACCCATGTACTGTTATTTTTCTGTGGAACACAAGTCCTGACAAAGGTATACGTTGCACTGTATCATACAATAGAAGGACACAGTGACTGTTAAGAATAAATGGGATTTGAGAGCTATTACAGAAAGTAAGATTGTTTTGTGAGGAACCTGTATTTAAAGTTGGAAACTTACAGCCAGAAGAGGTGGAGTATAATTTGTGTCACTATTGGAGCTGGACAGTCTCTGGTCACTATGCTTTTGTTGTGTGAAAAAGTGCAGCGTGACACATCCGGCAAAATTTTTCCTTTTGTGTTCCACAAATAAAGAAAAGTCACATAGGTTTGGAACACTGAGTCTCTGTAAATACATATTTCAATTGTGGGTTAACTATTCCTTTATCCAACAAAGCTTAATGTTTCAAACCTATTTACACTCTAATCTAGTTCAATTAATCTTAGTCTAACAATGTTAGTATAACAACTAATAATGTAATAAAGCTGCAGAAAGAATCTGTATTTTGAAGCACGCTACACAAACAGAAATGACTTCACTAGACTGGCTCAAGGTGACCTCAAATTAAAAATTCTTCAGTTACACCCTCTTGCCAAGCCGGAACTTGTACATTAACCAGGAATGAGTGATATTGGGTCAGGTGTGTACTTACGAACTCAAACAAGGCTCTTGGTCAGCAGCGAGAACAAACACAGAGGTTTAATTTGTATATTTAAAGAAGAGACTTCTACAGATTGTCGTACATAATATGCAAACAGTTAAAGCACTGCTGAAATGAAATTAGAAACTCACTTTCAAAAGATGAACACACAGTAAAAGAAATCAATCATAAATCATTATCTGATCTTGCATTCATCTCACAGTCAGATTCCAGTACTTTATTTTACTCTGTTCTCACTCACTTTATTTCTCTCTCTCTCTCTCTCTCTCTCTCTCTCTCTCTCTCTCTTCTCTCTCTCTCTCTCTCTCTCTCTCTCTCTCTCTCTCTCTCTCTCTCTCTCTCTCTCTCTCAAATCTAGGCCCCCTTTGTACACAAGGCAAATTGCTTTAAATTGATAACGAGTTGTTTTTAATCATTTATTTGCATATAAAAGGCACTGGTCGATTGAGTGGATGAGGACAACCTAGAATCACAGTCTTATTTCAGGCAGTGCCTAAGCTCTACAGTGTAGCACATAATATGGTACTATTTTACATTTTAGTCTAGCTGCATTGATCAAATAACCAACCAACCAACTTTAGTGTTACAATAAAGCGAATAACAATGCTTTTTCATGCAACTAGTCAAGTAAATGTAATAATATATCACATAGTATAGAACTGTTTTGCATTTTAGCCTTGCCTTTTCATTCTAACTAATCAATAAACCAACCAACCACCCGACTGACTCTCTTACATTTTACAAATACTGGGATGGCTTGCATATATATCAGGTTTGTGACTTATCCGTTAGTGTTGACCCCAATTGCAGTGGCCGCCGCTAAAATCTGATTGGCTGTTTGTGCTTACAAACAGTCCTGTCAGATAAGCACAGCTCTGCTTGAATAAACTTAAGCAGAAAAGGAAATGTAATTGTACAGGACAGCCTGGCTAGTGTTTGATCGAAAACCTTTCACAGCGCAGCCATGTTTCAGTCTCTCCTGGTCCAAAGCAAGGCCAAAAGGAGACCTGTGGACCACATGAAGGCTGGCCGATCGCCATTCTTTGTTGCGTTCTTAAAATTTGTCAAGCACAAACACCGAAATCACAAAACAAAGAAGAAGCCACAGAAAGTCATTTAACAGAAGTTAGAGTGATTTTATTGGCTGCTGGGTCCTGTCACTTAAGCATCGCATTCGTATTTTTCCATTTTCAGAGCGTAAAAGACAGCTGCAGCCCACCAGGCTGTGTAATGTGAATTTGAGGCCTCACTGGTCAACACAACTGGCCACATCAGTCCTTCCTAATGGAATCCTTGTATTTTTGGAGTAAAGACCATATAAAACAGACAGTAATCTAAAGCAGTGATTCCCAGCCTGAGGTTGCAAAATATTTCAAATTTGTAAAAATGTTGTGAAATACTATGAACTACAATAACACAACAGCTGGGCATATCTAACCACCACACAACATGATACACATTACATTACATACACCACATTTCGATACATTTTGATAAATAACACTACCATGACAGGATAAGGATTGCGAAAGAGAGACCCAGCTTGTCTGTGAGAGAGAATCATCTCCAATCTCTTCAATTTTTAACACAGCCCAGAAGTGCTACAGAGAACCTGCTTATTTAGACCACCTGCTTTTCATTCATTGAACTGTAGAAGGTGATAAATACACAAAAAAATACTAATACTGATACATTAATATTATTTACATAAATACTGATACAAGGATCTCTCAGGGAGTATCAACAGGTACTTTTGTCTTGCATTATTATATTTACCTAGACACACAGACATAAATGTTGTCATATGTGCTTTATGAGGACTCTTCATAGATGTAATGGTTTTGATGGCAAGTGGATGAGTGAAGCTGATACTCACAAGGGCTCCGTTGGTAGCGTTTTTATCATAGTACTTCTTCCTCTCATACTTGTCCCTGATGAAGAACTCCACAGCTCTGAAACATTGCTCAGGAAAACTGAAAAAAGGGATGCTTTTCAAAAAGGCACACATATTACAACTTTTAACATCACGGCATAAACAATTCTCTCTCATTTATGAAGGAATTTATTAAGAAATGAGCATTGTTTGTACATGCTTTTTGTGTTCACTAAAGAACTAAAGAAATTGCTGCTAACACACCCACAAAATCTTTAATCCAAGAGAGGAAAGTAATTGTTCTCTCCTACTCGCTCTCAAACTACACAAAGTAACAAGTTGACTAAAAACCACAATGTTTTTAAAAGGCCCAGTTTGAACCCTTGCATTGTGTTTGGATGATAAATCTCATTTTGGCTGGAGCACATTAATTGGCATCATGCTCTGTTAGAGAGTAATCCTGGTGGTACAGAGGTCGGTCATCTCACAGAGTGTCAGTTCTCTCTCCTCATTACTAAAAACACCAGACCACCAAAACCCTGTCTCCCCTGACCCAGACGTACAAGTAGACAACTCAGTACAGTGCATCTATTGTGAAGAGAAAAAAATACCGAAAAACAGCATTAAACTGTGTCCCACAACTGTCACACACACCAAAGCAGCCAAAAAAACACAAAAAAATAACACACATTCAAGTACTGATGCACACGTCCCTTCAGTTTTGGGGTCATTGCGACACAGAAGTACTTAAAAGACCGGTTCACACAGACTTATCAGATTTATACTTTTATCAAACCAAACAACTACAAATCATTATAACTGGATGAAGGAAAACAGGAAATGAATGTGATAACCTGAACTCCAAATGATTAAAAAAGATGGAATGGAAAGGTATGAAAAGGTACCGACAATAAAGCAGTTTTTGGGTAACTACATACATTATCACCTTTAATAGTGACAATACATGACAAAATGATTCTTGAGATTGAGAGACTGAGATTGTTGTCAGGAAATATAAATTTACATAAGGAGGAGGGTCACATTAACAGTTATAAACTGTTTAAATAATCTAAATTTAGACTGACTGAACAAAGCGCTTTTTGTGCAACTGTCACTGTGTATGGAGCCTGTATCAAAGCTGAGAGTCAAGCATTTTTTTCTGTTATGTTACACTGCGTCGTAAAAGCCTACACAGCACAACACTGTGCTGATATATACAGTCGGTTTATAGTCAGGGCTGTACTGTGAGACATATATGTTGCATGTGGTATGAAGAAAATCCGTATGTGCGATGAATAAATATGCCCCACACCCGTGCAACAGTTTTTCCTGTTTCACAATGGATGCTTTTGTGAATATTCTTGTATAAACTGGGTATGAAAAACTTGCTCGCATAGCGGAAGCACAACGTCTTTACTTTCATGCGTATTTGTAGCATGCAGTGGCTTGTATATCGCAAATGGACCAATCGCAGGTTTTCGTATAGTTTTTATAACTTTTATTTGTTCTAGAGCTCAGCAGAAGCGGCAGCACAATGACTGTTAATAGCTTGTTGTTTATGGTCAAAATGAACAGTTTGACAAAAAAAACTAAATTTCAACAACAAATTAATGATTAATAATTATGTTTTATAGTCACCATTAACGTGTTAGCACTGTGAAGGGAAAACAAATGCTTAAAAATACAGTTTTTCTATTTTTAAATAATTTGGACTGTCATTAGCTATTGGGCTATATAACAAAACTAACTTCTTACACAAGATCTGTTATGTTCTTGCTGTCTGACATCTTGGTCAAATAAAGAAAATATTTGTCTGAAAACATTTCTTGTAAAGGTTTGGATTTTATGTACCCTGTTTGTAACATGAATGCCCTTTGCTAGTCATATACCTGTTTATGTGACAATTGTGGGGCTGTTGCTACAGAGCCCTTAATCTTTGTAGCACTGGTGTCTAATAAAAAAAGTTAACATACAGACCCAGATGTTTAACAGTGCAGCAACAAAAAAGACCCATCAGTGAAACTACTGCACTGTCAACCTGTTAACAGGGGCAAGAGAAAGAGAAGGAAAGAGAAGGAAAGAGAAGGAAAGAGAGAAAGAGAGAAAGAGAGAAAGAGAGAAAGAGAGAAAGAGAGAAAGAGAAAAAGAAAGAGAGGAAAGAGAGGAAAGAAAGAAAGAAAGAAAGACTACTTCCAACAGAAGAGAGACTTTGCACCAAAATTCCACTTTGCTCTCTGTTCCGACATTCATATTAACACAGCCAACTCACCCATTAGACAGATCACAAGATGTGATGAGCGGGTACAGTGAGAGAGAGAGAGAGAGAGAGAGAAAGAAAGACACCCACACTAGAGCACAAAGATACGCATTTTCATCTGAAGAAACCACACCTGTGATAAAGCAAATTCCATCAAAGCCGTTTTGTGGAGGAAGCTCACCTCCGCTGTCCAGATTAATCCATTTTGACGGTTAAGAATATTTTACCTCATCGGTCAGCATACAAATGAAGCTATTTCCATAGCCACACCAAAAGTAGGAGCTGATAACGGGCCACGGATGCCAGTGAAATTCAATTAGGGATTCTGAAGGCGCCAACGAGGAGAATATGGAATTACCTCAACTGCCACACACACCCAGGTAGACTGATGGTGCGAAATAAGTCAGAGGAGGATACCCAAGGCAGAGGGTGAAGGGAGATGAGGAGAGCTGATGTACCTTGGGTTTCTGGCAGGCCTCAGTTCCGAGGTAGTTCCTGCTCATGCTTTTCTCTGTGTGAAGGTCTCAATCTCAGATCTGTAGACAGAGGTGTGAAGTCACACAAGCTTCTGTCTGACAGATCTGCAAACGTCCATATTCACCAGTGTCTCCAGTGAGATGAGGGCTTCCCTACTGGAGGTTTATGAATTTCATGAAGCAACAGTAGGGGGTTTCGGGGTTTGTGGGACTGTGACAGAACTGACACTGCTGACGTTCAGGCTTTAAAATAAAAAAAAAAATGAATAGTTAAGCTAAGTGTCTAAAATGAAAGCTACTTATTAGGTTTTTGTGTAAAACACGATTATATAAAAGCAATATTTGCACACAAGCACACTTGCAGTCTACTGTTTTAATGGTAGTTCTACAGGGGATTACCCTGCATGCTAATAATTAAGCAATATCACACAAGCAGGAACACAACAAATTTTTCAACACATTAGACTTCACCACACATACATACTCTATTGCTACCAAGGGTACTTCACTAGTTCTTGCTAAAGAATCCAGTAGTTTGTTTAAATTAGGCAGCAGACAGTAAATCAGTGTAAAGGCAACACCACACAGGTAACTTAGACTCACAAATAAGAGTTCTCTCTCCATTACAATTCTCTTTTGAAATCAGGAACCATTTTGTTTTAAATCTCAGAAATCATACAGCATGATGTTGAATACATTTGTGCCATCTACAGAATGGAGACACGAACCAACCTTAATGTAAGAGTTGTAAGTTAATGCAAACCCATATCAGAGATGTGTGCTACAGCGTATGCTGCCAATAAAGGAGAATCAGGTTCGAATCCGACCAGGGTTGTGTCCAGATTATACTCCCCCTCTTTTTCCCCAACAATTTTCTCTCATTGACTTTTTTCTCTCATCCTTCCAAAAACTATACAAATGCATACAAAAAACAAGGATACTGGTCAGTTTGTGGCCTTCTAAAGTTTTCTGGGAGATGAGCTTCATACAGCTGTCTTGCCTTGGTGTTGCCCATGCTCTGCACACTCTGCAAGAGATAACAAAAAGACAAAAAGATAACAGGTGAACAAATACAGCACAAAACAACAGGTGAAAATCAGCAAAGAGGTAGCAATCTGATAATATATCAATATCTGATGGTTGATACAGAAGCAGGATGTAGAAATACTAATACAGGACTTCATAAAGAGCTTCATATCATTAAAGACAAGAATTTAAATAGGTACAGTTAAGGCATTTATAAAACAAAAAAGCCCTCAGTAACTCCTTTTCTTAAAACATAGTATGAACATGAGATCCAGGTGAGGGTTAGTTTTCCTGAAATCTTTAAAAAACATCAATTGTATTTGGTAAATTAACAGTTTCCTTTTCCTTTTTTTCATACCAGCCTCATTTCGCCCATGCGTGATACATTACACATCAACAAATGATTAATACCCTTGGAGAGCAATTTAAAATACATAAATCTGCACGCATTGTTAGAGAGAGGACTTATTTTATAATAAACTGAGATACAAATACATATTCATGTATTATCCTGGATCTTTTGCTTCAACCTCTATGTACTGCGATGACCTTGGAATAAAAAGCTGTTTGATTCATCTTTCAAGGTGGGGGAATCTGATTGGCTGCTGTGCAATGGGAGTGACAGCACACCATTATATCCCACCCAATAACATACATCCCTTAAGATTCCTAACTAACAAAGCCATTGTTGAAAACATATGACCGTTCACCTGAAACAGGTGTGTATCCAGAGACCTCTGGCACAGATCAATGTAACCAGTGCACTAATTCCTAATTAACTGTGTAATCCAGTATACAACTGCTTGGAAAATTAAGGCTGTGTTCGAACATATACAAATTACATGTATTTGCATTGTCAGTTCAACGGCACGTCCATCCGTGTCTGTCAGAGACTAATTAATGTGAGAGTGACTGATCAGATTGAAGGAAAAGTAGATGCCGAAAAACAGACAAGTAATTACCCATCAAGAATTAATTACCCATCCAGACATCAATTAATATGCAAAGGAGATGCAAGATTCTCTTTCTGTTGCTTAAACTCACATGGAGGAATAAATCTTTGAGACAGTGCTTTCACAGCAATACACAAACAGCCACACAAATACAGATACACATTAATACAGAAGCCTTTATGCTCAAGTTTAAAGCTGCAATCCATAACTTTTTGGGTTAAAATGAACCAAAATCAGTTATTGAGCAATAAATGACAGGTCAGTGTTCAACACAATCTCCTTACCTTTTCAAGTTTCAAACAGAGATGGCAGTAGAGAGGTGAACATTATGGATTGCAGCTTTAAAGACACCTGAGTTATGTTTTTGAACATTTTCTGTGTTTGTGCACAATTTACACAAATGCTTACAGATTAGGTGTGTAAACGACAAAGTCATTGTTGCCCTCAACTAAAGTGATTATTGTCAACAAACAACGCAGAGGAAGAGTTTGCCATCTTTTTTGCATTAGCTAGAAATCACCAGTAATAAACAGCCAATTAGGAGAGTGCATATATAAAGGGCAGAATTCAAACAAGTTTGCAATTTATTGTAGCATTTGAAAGTTTTCACAGCACGTCTCAGAAATCCGCACCAGAAGAGCTTTGTGACGATCATAGGCTGCGAGCTGGCTACTGTCTCCTTACGGATTAGTTTTAGGCTTCACACATCAAAGGGCGATGAACTTCAGTCTTGTAGTGTGTGCTTGGCTTAAGATGAATAAAGGTTATTTGGACTACATTAAGCATTAAGTATTACATTATTATACCATCATTATTATGCTGAATAAGCCGGTGTCTTAACTTCAGGCAGCCAAAAACAGGGAAGTCTTTCAGACACAAACACACATACTTGTATCTGCTCCGGGGTCCATTGGTCCAGGTTGACTGATTTGACTCGTGATATGTGCACTCCCAGGTTCCGGTGGATTCCAGCACAGCGGATACAAATAAACACACCGAGATTCCAAGAAGCCCATCGAGGTCCTGCGGAGAGAGAGGGAAAAAGGCAACATGATGTTTAGATCTGGGGTGAACCACAGTGAAACAGATAACAGCATTAAAACAGGCAGTGAAGAAACAGCAATAAATGTAAAATGTGTGAAATGAGTCATGGTGCTGCCTCAAACTCTGCCTCATAATTCTACCTCACTAAGACATCGAATAAACTTCCTTCTGCTTTGAAATTGACATGATATCTAAACTAGGGCTTCACAATTCAGTCCAAAACTCATATTGGTTATTTTAACATAATATTTGGAATGTGATTTGAACTCCATTGTGTTAAATCTGTGCCTAGTGTTGTGTATTATAGATTTGTATATGTATACACTCAAAAATAGAACTGCATTATTGTTTTCCTAACCAGATACACAGAGAAAACAGACAAAAGTTTGACAATGGAAAACAAAGTATGGAATCGCTGGTTCCAATACACAAGCCTTTAGTGGCTTATTAATCATACTATGCCAACGAGAATTCCCTTAATTGTGCAGCCCTAAACAACAGAATTTTAAACAGTGGTTACAAATCTATTTGATAAAGCTGGAGATCCAAGCATCAGATGATGCAGCAGGTAGCCAACCTGCTAATAAAATCATCCCATCCAAGAGCCTCAGTTACACCAACAAATCTACTTTGGCGAAACTGCATTGAGACCCCTGATCTCATCAGCCACATAAAAAATATGAGTCAGGCTAGTAAACAGACTGTATGCGATTAACGTATACCCACTGTGTGTAATATAGAGATCTCAGAGGTAACTGTAATAGCATGTGGGTGGGGTGGCACAGGTTCAGACTGAGTACAGACGCAAAGAAAGACAGAGACTGAGGTCATGTGTCTTTCCGCACTGTTTAGAGCTGGCTTACAAAGACTTAGTGTAAGAGTTGATAGCATTGGGGTGTGTGCGGGTGGAAGCGGATAGATCGGAGGATGGGGGTGCAGTGGAGCGCTCCTGACAGCTCTCGGCTGGTCGGTTGGTGTCAACAAGAGCACTGCTTCTGACGGGCTATAAATCACAGGGTTAGCTGGGAAATGGATTTCTGTGGTTCAGCCGCCCTCTTTGGCTTTATCTACACCTGTCAGCCATCTTAGGACACGTCCAATTCTCTTCCTCTGTCTCATGCTCTCGCAGCATGCAGCCATATCCGTGGCAGCAGGGGGGTGGCAGGGTATCTGTTTTCAGCTGCAGGATACTTGGCTTGGGTTTCAATATCCGTCAGGCAACAGTAGAGTAACCCACTGTCCCTGGAACTGCTACCCACACATCTTCTTAATACACAAACACACCACATTAACAAAACCCTATGTTACTGTATAATTAACTTATATCATTATATCAATGATCAATATGATCAATATTCTGGTGAGTCCTTTTACTTTTACTTTTAATACAAATTATGGAGCAAATTCAATTTACAAATGAAAAGAACGTCATCTCATTTGATTAGGTTCTCTTTATTTGTAGCATGACAAAAAGATTACTTATTCATAACAACAATCATTGCAACACAGCTTTACATGCTGTAACACTCAGATGAAGAAAAGAAAATTAAATGCTATAAAACAAATAACTTCGATACTAGAATTCAGATATGTGCCAAGCTGCAGCGTTGCCTGGCAACCGTAAACAACTGAACTCTGCTTTACTTAGCAACACTCATTAATATTTAGTTCTTTCTGATTCTGACTTGTTTAGGAGGCATGCAGCTCTGTATTTTTGTGTTACTGTTTTTTAGAGTTGCATTACTCTTTTTCCATGTAAATAACATGATGCAGTTCTGCGCACTGTTAGCAGCACAGATATATATCTACCATATAAACATTACAGCAAAATCTCCACCGGCTGACACATTTCTTACATTGCATGGTAGATACACATACACACCTCATCCTGCGAACCCTAGTAGATCCATTAGCATAACAAACAATATTGCACTGTTTCTTCATTTTTAAGCGTGCTCATAATTCATCCTGCATGATTGCTCGGGATATTAATGGATGTCGTGTGTTTGTTCTCCTCCCAGCTGACAAAAGAAGACAGCGACGAGCGAACAGGCCGATAAGATTCCCCCGAACTCCAGCAAAAACTGCAGTAATGAGTGTGAGCTAGAGTCTCTTATCTCTCACCCGGACCAAACTACCATCCGGCTGGCTGCACAGGCTCCGTCTGCCACCTCCCAGATTTATTAGCTCAATAAAAGCCTGCAAGATTGTGTCTCACAACGCTGCACCAGGAGCTGCATAACTCACCCACAATTAAAGAGGGTTAATTTGTCATTAAGTGTAGCCCTGTGCAGTGAAGGGTGTTGCGCCCCTCCAGAGGGAAAGTGTTGGAGAAACTCTGCACCCTCCCTCCTGCAGTGGGGACTGGATATTCTCCTGCCTTCAGGATTTTACTAGATGGTAAAAATTGGTAGACTGCCTCTAGCCTCTAGTTTACTTATTAAAGGTAGGCAATTTCAGAGAGGTTTGCAATGGCAAGCTAGCAGGCAGGATCCCACCCTGCCTTCAGTGTGCTCTCCAAAGCCACGACTCCTCTAAAATGCATACAGAGTTTAACAGACAACTAGGACATCTTAGTTTGCACAGTAAACTATAGATTTCTGCATGGTGTTGGAGTTTTTTTTAAAGTGCACCATGGACAAACAGCAGTATAAACAGTGTCAAAAAACCTTTACCCATCAACATATTTCTAAGCCAAGACCAAGATGGATGTTAAGACCAGGTTTAAACATGGCCTCTGATAACCGAGCCACAGTGGAGGTCAACTGTTGTCTTTGAATATCTCAGTTATAACCTGCCAGTCTGTTTCTTTTTTCAGACAGACAGGTTTAAATAAACAGAAAGTGCAGCAATGAATGGACTGACAAAGGTCAAAAACAAGGCAGGTCATGACCTATGACACCTGCACTAGCTCTGTCTGTCTCCAACACTGTGAGGATAAAAGATGGCCCCTAATGTTCAGAAGACTGATTTTATACTCTTCATCTTCCCTTCCCCAACCCATTCATTACCTGCACAGCTGGCTGCAGCAGATGTGTAGAGAAGCTGGTATGTCCCTCAGTCACCAAACACTGGCTAATAATTCAGCATTCATCTTTGAAGAAACCAGAACCTAATGTTGTAAACATGTCAACGCTACAGCGATAAGAGTGAGATACAAAGAGCTGCATGAAATCGCCTCAGAATGGCTGAGGCATGCTATATTTAGACCTAAAGAAAACATACTGCATTTAGCAGCTGGCTTGTGAGGTAACACAGTTGCATGAAAGTCTACAAATATGGCACATTCTGCGAGTGTGTGGTCCTCCCTTGAGAACTCAATTAAAGGCAGGCTAAATAAATTATTCAGTGTATAAACATTCAGATCAGGCCTCACTGGGCCCCGACACTTTGTGCGTGTCTGTACAACGGGAGATTTACAGTTGGTTCTGCGGTCCCCAGGCCCCTGCCCACTTCATTGCAGAGTCACTCAAGATTTATAAGCCAGTATCTCATTTGTCTGCACAGAACACACATTCAATGCTCCATGTCCAATACACAATGTGCCAAACACGCACACACTTCATCTCTTTGTGCCTCACACGTCATTTGTGCCTTTGTGGCACCTGTCTCACAGAAAATTGAGTGGCCGCATCGTTTTGTCAATGTCACCTGAAGGCTACAACAGAGCATTTGTCAAAATAAACAATACTCCCTTCTGCCCTCCATCTTTCAACTCTGGGGGCATGGGTAACCGTGGCGACAAGAGCCCCTCTCTCTCTCTCTCTCTCTCTCTCTCTCTCTCTCCACTTCCTTCCTGATTCACTCCATCAGCTTTGCCAAAGGGGGAGGAGAAAGAACACAGAGGAAGAAGAAAGGGGGCAAGAAGGAAAAATGAAAAGTGGGGGGTACTGTACTTCACCCAAAACCTTAAAAAATTTGAGGACCCTCCAGCTTAGGTTGGGTAACACATCAAAAGCCTGCTGCTGATTGTAATGGTCTAGTCCAGAAACGGCAGCCAGCTGCTGCATCTCAAGACCCAGCATGGCTGCCTGCCACATTGCCTGAGTCATTTTTAAAAGCATGTGTAAGTGTAAAAAGTCAGTTTTACCATTTTACACCCAACACAATGATTTGAAGAACTACCAATTTATGCATATTAACTTTTGTCTGGGGAAAAGTGCTTTGCATGAACAACAGAGTATGTCTGAATAATACATTCAACTATTCAATTTCAAAAGAGCAAGACAAGAGAAAGGAAAAATCTTTTTCCTATTTTTGTTTTCCATTGATTTTGCTTTAAACAAATCCTTCTCATTATCCATTCTTGGATATAAAGTGTTTAACATGATTACACTGTCATTTTACAAATAACACCATGAATAATTATGCCCCTGATCAAAAAAACAATATAGAGAAAATAACAGAAAAGAATAAAAAAACAAAAATAAATTCAGAGGCACTTCAGGTCCATTACTTTAGGAGATGAGAGCTTTTCAGATGTCTTGGACCTCAGTTTTTGCATAAGCCATATTTAATTTAAAATGAAAAAAAAAAAAACTTTGGGTGGGTGAAAAATATTGGCCATGTAGTGATACTTTAATTTGCAATACTACATACAAAATACAAATATTCTGACACCAAGAAACAGTATCTTTCACATACATTCTTTCACATAAATAAATAGGGGATTGACCAAACCAAAGAGAGACCTATATATTTAAAGAAACTGCAATATTTTAATGTAACCAGATGTATATATGTGACCCAAATAAAACACTTTTAATGTTACAGCCATTGAAGATTCAGCTCCATGGTACAAACTACATGGTACAAACTAAATATGACATTTGACACTGACTCAGTTCTAAAAATGTCTGAGTGTGCAGGTAACCCAGAACGCAGTGGGAGAATGGGATGCAGTCATAAACAGGAAGCAAGGTGCCAGGAGCTTCCTGTGGTGGCACTCACCCTCATTCAGGTCCAGTGTGAGAGTGGAATCAAAACAGTAGTCTCTCCAACACACACACACCTAAAATCAGTATGGGTATGCACACACAATTTTTGACTATGTAAGGTCACCCATTGAGACTTTCATAAGTGCTGCTGCCATTTTCTTAAAAGTCTCAATTTTTCTCTCATTAAAAGGGGTCATGGAAGAAAACAATCACATCATACAGTAGAACACACACATCCATCACAATGTGAACCTTTTCAACACCAAATAACAGACTGTGAATGTGTGTATTTGTTATCCAAAACTGCTAAAGAAAATGCTATGAGTGAAATTCAGAGTGGCTGAAATATGGGCATATATACACACATTACTGCAGGTGCCAGCTGTACAGACCCAGGCTGTATACCATAATAAAGTCAGAAGCCTCCAATATCCAATTCAATACATCAATCTGGACTAAAAACATTTATTCAAATTGATATTGTTTCTATAACTGTTAACATTAAATGTTTCGCTCTGTAGTGGATCTATGAACTTAATCCATAATAAAGGTTTAACAAATGTAAATTTTAAAGTCACCATGTAATGGAAGTTGAGATGGTCTTCTCTTCCCTATGATAATGCATACATAGGGAACGGAGTCGATTTGATTCTTCAAAAATTGATTGGATCGTTGAAAGTTGGTGGGATAAAAACTGCCTGGCCATTGGACAGTCAGTATAGGAGAGACATGTCATCATGAGATAAAATGTCATTTCGTGGGGGAAGGGGAGGTCACTGTTTTGGATTAAAGATTACAAGTGCACATAATAAAAAAAAAGGACATGCACAGATGAATCATTTATAATAAACACTTATTTATGTTGCAATATTTTATAAAAAAATAAGAATAGTATACGTTGATTTCATGGTGACTTTAAAATTAACAACACTTTAAAGTACAACTTTGTATGGTGGAATTAAGTTTCAAGTATTATTATTATAAATTTCAATATTAAATTTATTAACGGCAAATTTGTTGCTTGAGGCCGTTAATGTGTTGCGTTAACACAACTAATTGGTGTTAGAATAAATCAAACGTACTGCAAGCATAAGATTACACTGTTCTGCGCTGGTTAGCGTTTTCATTCTCTTTCCCTAAAGAAAAAAAAAACACACAGATAAACAGACCCAAAAAACAAGAAACAGAGGCGCACGCACAGCAAGTGTCTCAACATCGACAGTAACAGAGGCACCGACCCGCAGAGCAGAGGATTTATCTGAAAACTAACAGTGATGAATGAAACATTGACACTGAATAAATATAGACTAGCTTCCCTCTGAACTACATGAGAAATCGAGAGTGAGCACAATGCTAGAATAAACCCAACATGATAAATGTACCCGTGAACGCAGGACTTCCCACAAAACAAATTACAACCTGTCAGACTCTCAGCTGGTGCTTCCTAAAATGCGCAGAGCAGATTGATCAGCCCTGTTACTCTAAAGATACTCAACAGCAGTCAAGAGAGACAGATCACAGATAAGGGGAGCAGGGTAAACAGATGGGAATAGAGGTTTTGTATCAGGTAGTTTAGGAACTAGCTTTTGTTCAGTTGAATCTTAATTTATAAAAGACTGAAGGAATAAAGAGAAGGAAAGGGCATTCTGCCTAGAAAACAGACAGGAGAACTTTTACTGCACAGCTTTACATATACTGTATCCTCACAGCGCCCCCTGGAGGTGAAGACTAACAAAGCATTTTCATTCTGAAGTGGCATATTGAGGAATATCAGGTGAACATAGACTCATTAAAATAGGTCAATCAGAGGACATAGGTCAAACAGAACAACCCCATAACATTAGTTTAAGAGTACTGTGGCCTTTTCAGTCCATCTGCGTTACATCTTTTATGCATCTTTTATATAATCCAAAATTTGGCCTTTTTGAGACTTCATCAGCTGTGGTGTAACAAATAGCTGTTTGGCAAATTATTGTTTAATTTCTAAAATGTACTTACAACCTTACAAATGAATAATGAAGTTTATTTTAACATCAGCAATTTGTGGGTTTATTACTTCCCATCATTAAATTGTATTTTAAAGATATAGAGAAACATTAGTATGAAACCTACATCAATCAACCACAAATTAACAGTGTAGCCCCTAGTTCCCTTATATTGATTGGCTGTGGTCAGGACAGACAGCAGCCCAGCACCAGTAACAGCATCCTGACGACAGGCTGCCAACAATACCGCAAAGCATTGTGGGGGAAAGCAAATCACGCTGAGAACAGCATGCACCCTGCATAAGCCAGTGACAGACCTGCTGTGACACTCCAAATGTACTTTTTACTGATCCTAGACCTGTCCCTGACAGCCACAGAAGCAGCACAACATTACTGCACTGCAGTCAGTGCCATCATTAACAACGATTGATGCATTTTTAATAGTTTACATAAAACAAGCCTAAAAACGTTTAAAAAAAAGAGCAGAAAATAGGGGATCCATCTCTACAAAACAGCAGAAGCTCTTTGATTTTACAGACCTGAAACCACCACAAAGGAAATTCAAAACACTGAGACCTTCATCTTCACAGACACAAGCTTATAACGGCAGACGCCATGTGACAAGACACTCTACAAAGCCCCCAAATAAATTAAGACTTCAATTAAAGATTAAAGGCAGTCACAGACATCCTGAGAGAATCAACTCCTTCATTAGAAGAAAAAGACACTGTTCAAAGCAAAGCTCCGCTTCACCGGTCTTCTGAGGTTCGAGAACACACACATGCACGCGCATACACTTCTCAAAACTGGCAGTGGAGTCCAAGAGAGTGACAGTGGAGTTCGGCCTCACAGAGGGAAGACTAGCAGAGCATGAAATTAGAGCCTCTATTCCAGTCAAGCAGGAGAAAGACGTCTGACAGAGTCTGAAAGAAAAGGTGTATGCGTACAAGTGTGTGTGTGCTATCTCTAACCGGTGAAGGAAGGAAAGGAGGAGAGAGACTGGGGAGTAAAGGTCTCGACACAGTGGCTGGTCTGTCAGGCGGAAAGAAAGGAAAAGACCAAGTGAAAACAAAGTAAAGCTGACACGTACTGATCTCTGTAAACAACCTTAATGGTCCCCACTGGCCTTGTAAGATGCTGTGAAAAGCAAGTTTTGGAAAATGTAACCTGCAGCTATGAAGCACGAGTCATTCGATTTGATCGACAGAGATGGACAGGTGGGTTCTCACTGACTTTAGGCTGTGCTGCCCCCTACTGGTGGGTGTCACTGGAAGTTTGTACAGTATGGTTCTGAAGGCCTATTTACAATGACAGTGAATGTAATCACAAAAAGTCACCAGGTCGCTGTACTGCTAGCAGGTCATTAGCAGGTCTTCTTGGACACTGGAAGCTCTAACATTAGCGGATGCCATGTACACAACATACAAATGATCTGTGTGCTTTCTGTATGTACATAAAACATGCATCCAAACTGGACTTCCTAGTCTTTGCAATGTTTTCTTTATAAGAGAATGTCCAACATGATTTTATGCACTGAGCTGAGAACCAAGACAAAACACAGCACAATAAAAACACAAATCATGTTAACAATTTAACCACATTTATACAGCGCAAACAGAAATGTCTCACTTGCACCACCTGCTGACAATGTAAAGAAAGGCATTTAACCACACTGAGAGTTAACCACCTATTAATACTGAAGTAAATTGCCAGACCTCTTTTAGGCACTATTGATTCTTGGAGTGAAAGAGCAGACACACTTTAGTCATTTAACACATTCAAACATTCACTCAATTTAATACCATCCCATGCAGAGGGATGCAGTTTAATTTTAAACTGTAATGTAATCAAACGTGGCAACCCACAGTACAAAAGTCACCGAGGCTTGTTCAGGACCAGTCCAGATCTAGTAAGTAAGGCTGTGAAACACAGGTTAATACATCTTCAAATCCAGAGGCGAGTTCCATTAGCTGCACAGATGGATCAGACCTTCAAATGCACTAAATCACTGGTCCTGACCCATGCGATCAGCAGCAAACATTTCAGTCTCAGCCATCACAGAATCCACACACAACCCAGTTTCTTCTGGCCTGTGTGTGGAATGGAATCCATCTTAACAGCATTATAAAGCTGCGCAACAGCTGGGCTAACTTAAATGACTCCAGATGGAAGAGCCTTCCAGAAAACAGCCGGCTAATATTTGAGCAAAATTACGTACTGTATGAGACATTTCTGCAAATTCTTAAACTGACTGTAGCTTTTATTGAGTTATTCTTAAGGCACCTGGTTAGAGGTAACAATAAAACAGTATATATATATATATATATATATATATATATATATATATATATATATATATATTTTTTTTTTTTTTTTTTTTTTTTTTTTTTTTTTTTTTTTTTTTTTTTTTTTTTTTTTTTTTTTTTTTTTTTTTTTTTTTTTTTTTTTTTTTTTTTTTTTTTTTTTTTTTTTTTTTTTTTTTTTTTTTTTTTTTTTTTTTTTTTTTTTTTTTTTTTTTTTTTTTTTTTTTTTTTTTTTTTTTTTTTTTTTTTTTTTTTTTTTTTTTTTTTTTTTTTTTTTTTTTTTTTTTTTTTTTTTTACTGTTTTACTCAGAATGACTGCCTTCTGCTATTATAGACTATGTGCAGTATGAAAAGGAAACAGAGAGCTTGAACTCGATTATGTCATTTTGCCTGAATAATGGCACATTTAGTAAACTGAAATAATTTATTATTCATCAGTAGGCCTGCACAGAATCTGCGTTTATAGATCTACCCAGAAAGCTTTATACTTTTCTACCCACTACTCTTTACACTTACACACATTTCTACATGTGCCCCACCTCTTGCATGTTAATTTAAATATTTTGTCTAGGTTACATTGATTGATTCTGTTTTTCCATAATTTATAAAAACAGGTAAAAATAAAGCATCTGCTCTATTATGTTTTCTTACTAAGAAACAAATGGGGATTACAAGTGTGTGTGTTTGGGGAGGGGGGGGGATGGGGGTTGGAATTCTGCAACAGCAAAATTCCTCCAACAACCAACAGATTTTCCTCCAACAGCAAGCTTTGTAAAAAAAAAAAAAAAAAAAAAAAGTACATCATGCAGCTGTAATTATTACTGTAAATCTGTGTTTTACTGTAAGGGAACAATGTGTTCAGACCCTGGCTGAAACGAGACCAACTGCTCCACGTGTGTTAGACGCTGAGAATCCAGCCTAAAGGAAAACACACTGCCAATACCAGGCATTTCCAGAATGCATTAGCAGTAGTAGATAGTGATCACACACAATTTCTGACACGAAAAGAGAGGAAAAGAGGTTAGGGTTTCATGTTAAAGGGGAAATCCCTCTGATGTGTAGAGACAGGACCAGCTGCTGTCATCACAGAGACACAAAACAGAACTGTTGCCTGGGATCAAGAGTTACGCAACATCCAAACAACATTAATTCAACTAAAACACATTACTATTCGGTTTCTCGTTTCTCTGTTGAGAACACAATACCTTCTATAAGCTATAAGGGCAACACAGAAACATGCTGATGCACGACTTTCAACAGACCTTATGTCTGTGAATGACAACCTGAAACAGACAGAACACAGGAGGAAGTGCCAGAGCACATTTCCTGTCTCTTTCCATGTGGCGTGTATGTACAGGGGAAGTAAAGGCAGGGGACACTATCAAATAGATGCCACTCTCAACACTCCAGTCTCCAGACACAATGCACAACCAATACAGCACGCACACACACACTTCTATCAGCACTTAAAGCAGGATGTACATCAACACTTCAGCTCTCTCTTCTATCTGTTGTCTGGAGGCCTGCAGTTGAATCATTTATCATTACAATGGCTGCCCAGAGATCTTCCTTTTCAAAACCCCACAGAATTTGCAGAAAGCATTGCAGATTTCCACAATATCACCCACTGCAGAAATATTTTGGCAAGTTTGATATCACATCTGAAACTAAAGCATGTCATTTCTGCATCACTAGGCCCTCCATACAGAGGTAAAACAAAAACAATGTTCAAAATGTTATTCTGAACCTTTCCTTTATATGCCACTGGTTGGACAAACACATCCACTTACACTTGCTGTCTGTGTTGACGTCTGTATATCAGTGGGTTGATGTACAGCTCTGTTTTACAACATTTATCAACACCAATAATTCTATATTTATAACCACACTGTAAATAAAAAATTATGGATTTGAATATGGCAATCTGTGTGCTTGGATGTAGTATAACCACAGATTTTCATAATACAGCATTAATGCCAGTATATAAACACCAGAATCAGCTTTTTTTCCAGTTGTTGAGAACTGCACTCATCATAGTAAATTTTTATGTAGCTGACAGTGCTTCCCACTGGTTTAAAATACACTTGCGGTGGTAGCCGGATTGAAACCCACCTATTGCCCACGGCACAAAAATGGTCTACTACATGTGAAAAACAACAAATAATGTGACTTAACAATACATTTATTTATTAAAATTAATTTTGATTACACAATATATTTCACAGATTGAACCCTACTTCCCACATGGGAAGAGTGAGACAATGTAAAGAAAAGAAAGAAAGAAAGATATTATAAGCTGGCACTGTTTATAAGAGCACTTTATCTTGATCCTTGATCTGGGCTTTTTAAAGAAAAGCCGCAAAGCCTCTGAATGGGAATGTCTCTGGTGCTGGTCCATCAATTGAAATTCGTAGACATGCCACCAAGTCACTACTTAGGCCACTGACCAACTGGAACTGAAAATAAGCCCGAATCATAGTTCTGTCTCTGCATTTTGTTTCATTGTTGACTGCTGTTATAATTTCTTGTCAAATTAAGTATGACACAATTCTAATTAAGGCTTCAGCATTTATTTCCTGCTATTTCACACTAAACGCTAACGTTGCCCAAGTTACCTGTGGTGCTGTTGTCCCTTCCTCATTCTCCTTCCTCATTTTCTTAAAGTATCTCATCTGCTGCTGAGTAAATGAAAAAACAAATACTACACTAACCTTACCTAAAGTTAGTAGTCTTTGTTTTTCTAACTGTCATATACCCAAAATAGTAGTTCCCGCTTTCATATAGGCTAATTCAAAGCTACGAGCTCTGGACATAACATGCGAAAAAAACACATGTCAATTAATAATTATGTTCCTCGTTATATTAATTCGTCTCCTTGTTTTGATTTAACTGAAATGAGGGAATGAACTAGCTAAGCGAGGCTAGCAAAAAATGATTAAGTAAACGATTAAGCCTCATTAAGTAAAACATGGTCACGGTAAATATATATATTTATATATTTCCCGCATGTCTTTGTGCTCTTTACAAAGCTACTCCCAAAGTCAGAATAGTTACAGAAGTTACAGTCAGAATGAGAGAAAAAAAAAAAAGTTGCTTTCCCTGGTTTTGTAAAAAAAAAAAATTGTGTCTGGGTCTCTGCAGAGCATGTGAGATTGTCTGTGGGAGTGTTGACAGTTCCTGAGCACGCAGTACGAAATGCGTAGGGCAAGGGAAATTTTCCAAAAATGAATCGATCACGGATGATTTCATTATCTCGAGAGGATAAAAAAAAGTGTAAGAGGATAATAATAGTAATTAAAACAAAAATGTGTCACCAATATACTTGGGCGGCCGTTAATAAACCTGGGCCGCCTACCCAGGTAAAGTCTATGTGTGGGAAGCACTGAGCTGTCCAACAATGAAGAAACTAAAGGCAGGATGGGCGATTTTTTTCCCAGAAACATTTTCAGCTTTGGTGGACAGAAATACAGCCAAAAGGTTCACACAGCAATCTAAAACAACAGAACAGATCAGACAAACAAATAAACTCAACAAGCGGCTGAGCTTTTGGGATTAACCTATTGCTTTTCAGTTTGATACAATTCATTAGCTGGTACGATGTCACATACTGTGAAAATAAATACTTTCTCCAAAAAAACCCTCAACTGCTCAACTGTGGGTGTGAAGGTGTGAAACATAAAGACATGTAAAGGGAATACAGTGGAAATTAAACAGTAAACAAAAGCATCTAAACACACAATCAACTTCCACTATCTTTTTGTAGCTCTGCGTCAAAGATGACAAGTACAATGTCATTAAGCTGTAGACTAGCTAAAACTCATCAGTGTTCTGGACACCTACTAATTACACCTACCACAACATCAGCTTAACTATCAGTGCAAGCTATAATGACTGGAGACTGCCTTTAACCCAGAATGCACAGCATCACTGGAGGATCAGTAACATGGAGGAAAAAGATAAAAGAACTGAGAAAGCAGGAAATGGTTTTTACAATAAACCATGACAGAATATATTAATGGATGGAAGTAAGGTTATGGAAGTCATGTCCGCTATGACAAAGCAGCTTTAGACAATAAAATAGAAAGCTTTCATCTCACAATGACAATTCATTTTAGAGACAAGTGAGAATCCACTGTATGACTCAGAGTTCTGCCAAAGTGTATGGGTGGAGGGATAAAAAAAATAACTTTTTATAAAGCTCTTCAGGCAACAAAAACATATCTTTCCAAACAAATCAAGTCACTTGTATGAATGTGAAGTGACAGTATGGTAGCCCATAATCAAAACACACACTGCAAATACACACCCAGAGCAGTGGGCAGCCCTGCGTACTGGGGGGTAAGGTGCCTTGCTTAAGGGCATCATAATCATGATACTATAACAACTAACCCTATCTCTAACCAGATAACCAGACTAATGTAAGTGAGGAAAGAGAGGAAACTGTTATAGATAGCCTAACAGTGTGTCTGAATGACAGCCTGTTCTTATCAACACACAACAGACATGTGCAATGAGTCTGAAGCTGGAGGCACCTGTGAGTCACAAATTTACACACACAAATACACAGTGATATCAAAGGCTCTGCAGCTGAGACAAACAGCTTTCACTCCGTCCAAATAAGCAAACAGAGATATGCAAAAAAACAAAGGCTGCGTATTTGTGTATGACACTCAGGTAAACATAATTTGTACACACAAAGCAAATAATACCCTAAACAGAGGTTTTAAGTTTATTGTTTAATGTCAAATTTGCTTTGTGTGTGCAAATTATGTGTTAAGCCAAGTGTCATACACACCCAAAGTGTCTTGTGTTTGTGACAGCTTAGCATAGTGTCATCAGGCAGAGTGAGAGCAACACTGAACAAAGTAAATCAAACCCTGTGGACACATTGTGCTCAGCCAAGTTTGACCGATCTCTGCTATTCTGTCACATCTAATAAGCATAGGCTAAAACCAGCAGTTCCTGCAGTGCCACACTCACCCCATCCACTGTGTTTCATCTGTTTTCTCTATATGCGCTGTATATAACAGAAGTTTATGGCAACCTCAGTGCTGCAAGCATATAGATCAGAGTACAGCGGATACAGCACAATCATTGGGGCTGAAAAGTAACACCATTCCAGGCAGCCACATTAGAAAAGACAGTCTACTGGTACCTGTGGGCTTACCACAAGAGTGTGCTTTTACTCAGCAGAGGCCAATTTAAAGTCAACACAAAATGCCTTTTGCAACCCATTTAACTTGTGTAACATGGCACATTGAATGCCGATTGGATGGTAAAAAAGTGGGTGTTCCATACCAGAATGGATCCAGGCCTAAATGACACTCACTTCTCAAAAACGATTCTGACTGCAAAGCTCAAGTATCAAATATGCTTAGTCTTTGATATACCTGCTGTAGCCTTTACTACATTAACCATTTCCTGCATTAAATCACTGTATCTGTTTAGAATGGGCTTCATTACTACAATGACAGTACCTTAAAACAATGCTTCAATAGCTGTTTGGCGATTGGATATAATTTTAACCAATGGCCTGCAGTCTACATGACATCAAACGATAAAAACAATTTGTTTATTTTGGTATTTTTTTTAAATAATGCGTGCTGATAAATCACCCAAAATAAGACCAGGAACATTTATTAAGACGGTAACAAGGGATTGAATGTTGGGAAAACATTTGGATTTCATGTTGATTAAATCTCTCCAATGGACGTCACACATAAAAAAGGTTTAGTCTTGAAGCTACAAAACTACAGTCTCTCTGATGGATGTCACTCATAAAAAAGGGTCAGTCTTGAAGCTACAAAAGTACAAAACTCCAGCCCTTCATTAACGACATTATGTAAGAGAGACAGAAAGCAGAGGCAGAGATCAGGCAATCTGAGCAGTGAGGTGTGGCTGCACTTAGGAAATCGGAGAGCTCAGAGTGGAAGAAACTGGTCTGTCTAAGCAAGACGAGATGAAGCTTGAGAAGGTGCTGGCCTGGTACATCACTGCAGAACTTATGACTGCTTTCTGCCTTATTCTCAGAACAACAGAAGACTTCTCATCAAAAGACAAAAGGACTTCCTCACTGACAACCATAGTAATGTGTGATCTGCATGGAGATATTGGGCTGTGATGTTAGGACAAAAGCAGGAAAGCAACACATCATTTAAAACAATAACCAAGGTAAAATTCCCATGGCTATGCACCTGCATTTAGACTTATTGGTAGGATCATAGGCAATGCATTTATCCAAAAGTGGACATGTAAATAAAGAGGAAGCTTTGAAGCAACTGGGAGGAAATGAAAATGCACTATTGTGTTTTGCATTAATTTGAGTCACGTCACTAATATAGCTTTTCCTGTTGTGTGCTAACGGTGAGATACAGGTTCTAACAGCCACATGATGCATTAAACTAAAGTGACAGTAAGCTTTGCTGCTTGGACAATGGATGTAATGTTTGGTCTTAAATATTCAACGTTGACAAAGCCCATGTTCTTCATCTGTTAATCTCTCTTTTGAACAAACGATTAACAAAATCTGTGTATCATTTTAGTCATTATTCTCAGAATTCCCATATTTTCTACAATAAAAGCCTCAATTTTCCCTAAGCACAAGACATTTACATATGCAATAGCAACTAAATAAACGCCTCAACACAGAGGAGGGCTTCCAACATGAACACATATTAAGAACATCACATATTTGGCGTCAATTTGCACTATACAAGGAAGATGCAACAAGAAAAAAAATAATGCAAAAAAGCCATTAAATGTCTAATAACAGTCACAATCCAAAGTAACAATCAATCATGGAAAGAAAACAATATAAAGATCTACTCAATCACTCAAAATATCAATTCTATATCTACAGTACATGTAAACATCTTATACGTACTATTGGAATGAGTATCATGCACTGTACTGAGATGAACCATAAAGAAGACGTGGAATAAAGCCTAGTGAGATTTATTAGAGCGCTTTTTAATTCTCTCATCAAAGCTGTCATACTTGTTTTAATGCAACAAGACTGGGAGGTACACATATACAAATGAATCACACAGGAGTCACACAGGAGCAGCATCTCATTTACCTCCTCAGAGTTGTCATACTTGTTTCAGTGCAACAGAAGTGGGAGGTACACATGCACATTAATGCCTCCTATATACCTAGACTCTGACATCACACGTGACTCAATGAAACATAAGGATGACACCGTATATCAGACCTGCTGATCGGTTCACCTCCAAACTGGTTTTCCATTCATGCATAAGTAATGGTTTTGGATCAAGGACGCATGGCTGAATTGTGAGTGGCTGTCTCAAAAACCCGACCGGCCTCTTCACTAAACAACGCGTGTCATTCAATGAGGAACCCTGCAAGCGCCCTAAAATGCTGTTTATGGGTTTTGCCAGCTGCTGGTTTCCTCACTGAGTAACTCAGATTCACAAGCAATGAGAAACCACAGCCAGATAGTGTAATGACTCCAGAACAGTGAAACACCACAAAACATCTCCTGAGCGTTTTAACGTGATTTTGAGGTAGATCGGCAGATCTAGATCAGATCGGTAGATCATTTCACCTTTCGCTTCGCAGTCGGCGCAGTATTTGTTATCCTCCTCTCTCAGCATTTTGGACAGAATGGCCTGATGCTGCTCGTTCAGTTTCTGAGCCTTTTCCCTCTCCGATCGCGTCGTCATCTCGGACCGCTTTTCTGTCAACGTCTCCGGATAAAATCGCCTGTCCTTTCCCCCGATTCACTCTGTTCAGCTGGAGCGTTATAAATGGAAGACCATGCCCCGAGAAATACAACTATGATGGGCTTACAGCTGCGGTGCGGCGGCTGGGTTGAGACAGACAGGGAATATGGCCGATTGGAGGAACTCAACGGAAACGGAAACGGAGAAAGGTACGAGGAGCTGACTTAAATGTATTTTATAAACATAAATGTGGACCTCGGAATGAGGTTTAATACCCACTGTGGGTATTATTTCCTTTATTTTTTTACAATGCAAATTTATACTTTGCCGGATCATACTTATTGTACGTATTTCATCCCGCTGTAATGCTTGCGTCATTGCTGACGTACTTATGTATTTCGTACAATAGGTTGGGAAGCCGGTTTCATGCTGCTGTATGAAATCATAGCCCATGTAGTGAAATCTATGTCGCCAGTATTCAAACTCAGTAGTTTCTGAAGACAAACACTACGTTATAAACAAAATGTGTAATTTGTTATAAACAACAGTGGCCTAAACACATTTGGAAACTCTAACTACAAATGCAGTAGTTGTAAAAAAAATTAAGTTTATCATCAATTTATTTATAATCTAATAAATGTATCTATCATTTTTATCAATGCTTTATCAATGCTAAAGTCACCACAGTTATATAGATTGTAGGAAACCATGGCATGTTTTTATAACAGCTTAAATTCTGATCATGCCATTACTAGGCTTTACCGTTGTGCCCCAAGTAGATAACATTCAATCCCCTGTGTGTGTAATCTTACAATTGCAACACCGAAATTCTTCAAGGGATTTCTCAGAAAAAGGCGATACAAAGCATAAAAGCATACAATTACGCAAATGTGTCATGGGCAAACTATTAGTCACAACATAAAATTTTATTTAGGTTACATCTGCAGCAAAATAGATAAAAGATATACTAAATAAATACATGTGACCTACATGGAAGACTTTCCACAAATGTTTGAAACATGAAAACATTCTTTAAGGTCTTAATTTTTTTTTAAACAAAACATACAGGCTTTGCATACACTTTGTTACAATGTGCCCTATTTCCAATAGGAAACATATCACATCATAATAAATAAAGGCTGAATTAAATTGGTCACTAAAGACTAAAAAAATTTGGTAGTACATAGAACATAGTAGGCCCATGACATCATGGAGGGTGATGGATCATTTCTGATCAAGAAATTCTCTCTTTTGTATATGCATACAAACAGTGATTAATTTTTAACTCTATTTTTAATAGTGACCTAAAAATCAATACAACGACCTCGCCTCTCCCAGTCTCCATATCGTGTGGGTTCAGGTCCTCTGGGACCACCTTTCTCGTTTGTTTCTGGATTCACATCATCTGGAAATCCTGTTTAGGGAGAAAGTAAACATTATTCAAGGTAAGAAAAAATGAATGCAATTTTTTTTGCAAATGCTACTGTTTAGAAAGTGCGCATATTTTACAATTAGACTGGAAACTAACTCCTACCTACAGTTTGTGCACAGATACTTTTTCCTTTTATGTAAATCAGGTTATAATTATAAAGCGGTATAACAAAGATTCCGTATGTTCCTACTTTCAAGGACGTCTTTAGATTTTGAGTCAGTTTCGTCCATGTCAAAGCGACCTTGTGGTGTTTTCGCTTTCTTTAGTGGTTCCTTATCTTTGTTCACCCCATCAGATCCATATCCTTCTGTCCTATGCCATGCTACAGGTAGAACAGGGTGATATTTTAGCAAATCTACAAAGTGTACTTACACTTCAGTCGATTCAGTATCTGATCACTAACAAACCAAACAAATGGGATTCTTAATAACCAAGAAAGAGAATACAGATTAATGACATAACTGTCGGTCAAGTTGATTGGTTTCACTCACCTAATAAAGTCGACTGTAAAAACGATCCCCTGTTTACAAAACATCTAGCCTTAATACAGCAAACACGTAAAAGAGACATTTTACACTTCGCTATAATTTGTTTTGCCTGTTACAGAACCAGCAAAATAAATTGCAAACCTGCAGCTGAGGAAAGTTTGACGATGGAAAATGACGTTGCGTGACGTCGCGTCATCTTTAAGAGACACGAAATACATTCGAGAGGGTGGCGGTAGCGCTAGAAAGTGCAGAAGCATCCAGGAAAATTCAGTCCAATAGAGCCTGCCAGCAGAAAAGTCTGTAAAAAATTACTGTTACATTATAGTTATATAGTTATATTTATCTTTAGATTTTAACTGCTATAAACATTATGAATGTTTTGTAATGACTTTTAATAGCCAGATATATTGTTACTAATAATTACTAATAATACATTTTGATATCTAGCTCATTATTTGAAAGCAATGTAAGAGTAAACTTCCTATATATAGTAAAACGTTAGGACTATTAATTACTATTTATAAATATGGACTGTTAATAAAATGTCTTTAAAATGTCTTTTACGTGCATGCGTAAAAATCAACCAATCAGATACTAATTATCTTAAACCGTCCAAAATATTGAAAAGGTGAAGGTGTATACTAGCTTTATGGTCTGTCATGTCATTTCTCACTAAAAGTACTTTATTTTATTTAGTTAGTATTTAAATAGACTTTGGTGGTCAGCTGCCTTTAGGAAACGTGGAGTACAGATATAAAGCAGCCTACAAGTTTATTGTTCTAAGCACTAGTGCTTCGTGAAAATAGGTCGTTGTCTTTTGCATTGAATTCATTCACAAATGGCTAAAAGCCTATTTCTTAACAATCTGGAACCTTTTAAGCGACACTTATGTAACACGTTATACGATTTTTGAAGATATGACAAAAAGTAAACCATATTCCGTATGTAGTCCCTGGTTAGTTTCAGGTACACCCTCACATCTGCACATAGTTAATATCACAAACACATTTTTGCACTCTCCATACAATAGCAAAGACATTCATTTATCATGCGACCAGACCTGTCATTCACATTGAGTAGAGATCCATCACAGGGATCTGGGATCTATCCAAAATGACAAAACCCGCAAGGTGTTGCTATGGGTACTTAATAACATAAAGCACTAAACAAGTGGAACAGTTATAGTGACCCAGATTAATACTCAGTCATTTTGGGGGAGAAACAAGTGCTATTCTTAAATTTGAAGTCTGGTGTCAGCTATTTTTATTTAAAAAGTTAATTTAATAAAAGCTATTTTATAAAGAACATAATATCTGACAAATGTGAGAGCGAATAAAAGTTTGTCATCTTTTAAATTTCAGTATGTTTAAATTGTAAGCATGTAACAATACTGTTTTAATTATCAGACAAACAATGTGCCGGTGTGTGTGTAGGTGTTACCATTGATAAGGCGTTGTTGTCTCTTTAATTTGTATCAGTACTTTGAATATTTTGATAAAATATATGATTACTCTCCAACATTTAAGTGAAATAGGCCACAGAAAAGGTATAAAGAAAGATAGGACTTATAAGGTTAGGATTTATGGAAAGATAGACTTTCCAAGAGTTCTGCTAAAACAAACAAACAAACAAACATTTTCAAAAACATAACATACATGACAACGAATACTTTTTCTGAAACGTTACAACAATTACCTTTCTGTCTGTGTAACAAGTGCTTGAGTGATATATACCACACAAAGTATTTCACCTCACAGAAAAAAATCAATGCCAGATTTAATACAATGTAGCCTAGAGAATAAAAGCCAATGTAGATCATTTTCCTGTAGGTTGTTTTTAAACGACGAATTTGTTAAAAAAAGGCTCATAAACAAGCGTGCAAAATGCTATCCATCCACCCACAGAAATTACTAGGCTAAATTAATTACCTTGGAACCAATAAATACATATTAAAAAATTACATCGAAGGAGGCTTAAAAAATGGGTACCTCTTTATAGCCTAATAACTTTATAAGCCAACATAATGCTCGGTAGATCACTATTTAAATTAAATTCTAAAAGCAGAATTAAAGTTTAATTTGGAAAATTCCTAGTTGAATGTACTACTAACCATGTATTGATCCCTGGTAATACTACAGTGCTAAATGCAATGACCAGAGTCGTGCAGTCATCTGCATGCAGGACAACAGCAAAATTCCTAAACTTAGTACAGTTAAGATGCTTACATTCTATACGTATTATTGTCAGACTAGTTTACCTTAATTTATATATATATATATATATATTTAAATAGTCAATTGCAATATAATTTTGATGTCATATTTAATGTTTTTGTCAACAGCATAATTAGTCACGAGGCCTCAGTGGGTAAATGCTAACTATTTCTAGGTCTCATTTCTGGATTCTGATTCTGGAGGCTCGAACCTTTGACTCAATGACGCCTGATTGTGTACAAATATGATTTTAAACAAAATACTCACAGAATTAATATAGTAATATAATGAACCTATGCAATTTGCAAATTTTATTATTTATCCAAATAATTAACCATATAAGCATAATAGTGTTAGATCTTGAGTAGGCTATTTTCCACATTCATCGCATCTGATGTGCCAAAGCTTGGGCTATAACAAAAAGAGTTTATGGCAGAAATTACTACAAGGAGACTCATAACTCCTCTATGTTACAATTAATTAGCTGGTCATGACGTGCAAGCTTCTCAGTGTCCAGTGGAAACTGCTTGGAGACAATCATCACTCAGTATCACTGAGGCCGTATCTTTTCAACTTAATTTGCGTGTGATTATTAATGCATATATTATTTTTTTTTAAATCATAATAAATAAAAGTATCCTGGATCACCTAGATCATTGCATATTATTTTATTGACAATTAGGAAATAGCATCCACTATATTAAGTTTATTTGTATTGTTTCGGTTGTCCTGCAAGTGACAGCTTGAGGCGTTTCCTAATATTGCACTTAGCATTCTTTTAGATCTAACAATTTGTACTGTTTAAGTTGCAAAGCTTTTGTGAAAACCTGTAATTAGTCTACACGATAATTCGTAGCATTTCTAAAATCTAGGCTTACTATGCTTTTGTGAAATGAGGCCCCGTTAACCACTGTAAAATATGAATGAAAGTGGGTTCAGTTATTTCATCTGTTACCACAAACCGTATTGGCGTTATAAAGATTACAGAATAAAAAATATAGCACACAAATGTTAACGAAATATAAATGTGAAATGCTATAAGCTTATATTATGCGATCGTTGCATTTGGAAATAAAAATAGTCAAATCAGTTTATAAACTGAAGTTGTCCAGTATATTCTGCACGCCTGTGTTTGGGAGCAGCAATATTCTTTGTGCTGATTTTTGTAAGTTGCATATTACAAAAATGACTACTGTTAGGTGATTAACTTACGCACTGTTGCGTACGTGTTAACACTAATGTTATTCTTAAAAGATTGTGTAATTTTAATGCCATCTTGACCAGTTCCTCTGTCCATCGAAAGTCCATAAAAATGCTCCTCCTCTTAATCGCTGTTGGGAACGCTGCTGATCTTCGCCGTGTTCTCAGTCCAGGGTTGGAGGTTCTGAAGGGCAAACAGAGAGCTGTTGTGTAGGCAGATTGGGTCCGGGGTTACAGGTTGGTTTATAGTCTTTTGGAAAGCTTCTTGTTGAAGTTGCATAAGGATTCGGTTCGCTTGCTGTCGCTCGGCCTCTCTTTCCTCTGCTGTCTGCCGCCTGTGTGAGTTTGGATGACAAAAGAGTCAAACCATTTGATGATTTCAGATGTGATTTTTAATAGTTGTATTTATAGTTAGTGGCCTGCTAAATTAAGTAAAATGTGCCTTCTTACGTATGTAAGAATGATTTGATGAGTGCTCGAACGAATAATAAGGTTTTAACAAACTAATCAGGAATCCTGAAAGACTCTACAAAAATGTATAACGAATGTGTCAAGAGAACAGCACTTATATTTTTTTCTAACATTGTTTCGAAATCACATTATTTTTGCTATGCAGACATGGTAAAGAAAATTGCAAAATGTTTTTTTTTTTGTAGTCCCAGAGGTGAGTTTCCGTTCATTTAGTGTCCTCTAACACAACTAAAACTTCAGACAAGCTTTGGTTACGATAGAATAGAGCATCACTGTTATTATCATTACTGGCCCACCAGCGTCTCATAAACTCACCCTATAGGCCTTGCAATTAGGTCCAGGCCTAAAGAATATGATCTGACAGTATAAAGTCATCCTATTGACCTCATGGCCTTTGGAAAAAAGAAACACTCCTCTTATTTTGCTGGTATGACAGAAAGTAGTGCATTCTCCCTTGGAGGGTGGTTTTAAAAGTAAAAGAAAAGCTCACCTCCATTTCGTTCTTCTGTTCTGGAACCATGTTTTGACCTGCGCATCAGTCATTTTAAGTGCTTTCGCCAAGGCTGCCCTCTCCGCTGAGGCCAGATACTTCTGCCGGTGGAAGCGTTTCTCCAGCTCGCAGATCTGAAGACGTGTGAACGACGTCCTGGGCTTCTTCTTCTTCGGAGGGGTTCGGTTCTGGTACGGATGACCTATACGGCGTGTTACAGTGAACGGTGAGAGCGCCACTGGATTGAGAGATAGGGTGAAAGCAAGCGGGAGAAATCAGCAAAATTACAGTGCCAAGCAGTGAAGACCAAACAAGGCTTCCAGAGAAGAAAGGTGATTTTTTTTCCTTTGAAACAACATGCAACAACCAGAAAATACTAAGCAAGTGAAGCCAAGCAGGTGAGCAGACAGGGATATGACTTGAGCACAAGATTAGATATTAATATTAGATATTTTAATATAGGCCAACACGTGTTAAATTATATAGACTAGCTAGATGTAATTTAGATATGTAAAGAAAGGCCGTGTGATGTTTACAGACGTGACAAATCAATGTAAAAGTCTCCTGCACTTCGACATACATTGTAACTTAGATCTTTAATTAAACAAACAGATAGCAACCATACATTTTGGAATTCATTAAGAGTTTTCCTCACCAAGAAAATGTATGTAAATGTATGAAAATGATGTAAAATATTAAAAGCTGATGTGCGTAACATTTGTATCGTTGGAGGCACAGAACATCAGAAATAATGTTTAGACCGAAATATGTACAAATGTTTTTATATAACGTTTAAAATAACGTTTCTAGAAATAAAAAATAAAAAATTAAAAAATTTAAAAAAAATAAAATAATGAAATCATTAACAATCATGTCAATGTACGGATTACGTAGTTCATCATTGGGTAATATCGAATAATAACGAATAATAAATAAAGCTTATAAAAGTATAAATAAAATAAATAAAGCACTAAAAGTTTAGTGTGACAGCTCTTACCTGTAAATCTGTCTTTGGTATATCTCCTGTTACTCTCCATCCATGGAAATGTTAATCCCGTGAGATTGTTAATGGTGCCCATGCTTCCCATACTTGGCACCGTGGCACCGCTGGTAGGAATGGACGAGTGAACGGTGCCCAGCGGCCGGTGCGCTGGAACCCGGATTACTCCTGAGGAATTAAGGCAGTTCCCATTAACATTGGTGCCCAAGTTCATGTTGTACGAGCCAGTGAGGGAGCTAACGCTGCACGAGTTCCCATTGTATCCAGCCGCGTTATTGACATTGTAGTTGCCAGTCATGGTATTGTACGCTGTGCTGACTATGCACCCCAAACCGTAGTCCAAGTCCTGCATTCTGGGGTTGGAGATCATACAGCTCCCCTGGTCTGCATTGTTAAGAATCTGATCGATCCCAAAACTGATGGTGTCCCCGTGTGTCTGGTGGAGATGCGCTCCCATATGATCCATGATGCAGAGAGACGCGCACTCCTGTAAGCCTGCAGGATCCTCCACGTCACCTGCGTTATCATAGAGCAACTAAAACGCAGTCGTTTGACTTGTCGTTATCTAATAGCGTTGACTGCATGAGTACGTGTGAGAAAGGCTACTACTGACGATTGTCTTTTTTACTACCTCCCTTTACCCTTATAGCCATAGCCTGCCGGATGGAGCCATGGGAACATCAATCAAAATGCCAAAGAGGCTGGATAAAATTAAGCCTCCAGTTCTGGGCTGAGAGACCCAATTGGCTAAAGAAACCACGACGAGTCTGTTTAATGAAATTCACTGGAATTCCCTTGGAATGCAGGGAACTCTGTGCAGAGAAGATTTATTAAACCAAACGATACACAAACACAAGCAATACAGAAAACGTAACGTTTTGGTTATGATTAACTTTTGGCAATGTATGATCCCGTTAGGATATTTTGTCCAGATCAGTATATAACAGATCAGTATATACTAAATAAGGAACTCTTACATGAGATTTCAAGTGTGTCAGTATTTTCTATACATAAATCACATAAGAGAATCAATTATGTACGAAATTACGTGTATATGTAAATGAATAAAGGGATAATTCTTATTCGTCTGACTTTATTCATCGGACAGAAATGTAGCTATATTACATGACAATCTGGGAAATAGAACATTTGAAAATAAAAATAAGTGTTAGCCAATTTATACAGCAAATATAGCATAATTTTGTATCAGCCCAGGCAGATAGCTTGGGTGGTTTAATGTTTTCAAATCAAATACGCCTCATTTTTAATTATTTAGGCGTTTTATATATGTATGTAACGTGACATGTAATCCATGACAGAATTCATTTATTATTCAAATTAATTTGGTGAGATATATTGATCCTCAGCAGTGTGCCCCAGTATTAACTTTTGTATTAATTATTCATTTTATTCTCTTCACATGAATCATTTTTAACTCGAGCAATAAAAAATTAATATGCAATAGTTTACATATAAGAAAGCACAGAGTATTGATCTTCTTGGCTGGAGTGACTATTTAACAGAAAGATGCATTAAGGCATTAATATCGATGCGATTAATGCTGGCCAAATGACCGACATAAAAGTTTAATGAATTGCAACGGTGTGTCATTTCGGTGAAATTAATATATTTTTGTTTCGATGACGTAGACTTAAATTATAGCCTTTGAGATGTGCATTAGAAGCTAAAACACACTTTATTATTAATGCGCACCGCCAATCTGAAACAAACATTTGTTGCCCTAAATCCGAAATAAAAATGATGGAGTCAGACAGTTAAGTGCCCGTTTACAGCATTATCAGCCCCAGAAGGGCCACTTAACAGGTGTCATCTACTGAGCAACTACTGATATTTCATTTCTCTGCCATATAATATGACTGAAAAAAATTTATTGACTTAAATTAAACTAATTTAAGTCAACCTTCGTTCTTTGAATAAATTGTAATATTAAGGGTGAAAGAAACACAACATTTGAGGACGTTTTAGACCGATTTACAGCTTTCTTCACAGTCTCTGTGGTGCATCAGTCTACATGTGTAGAGTTTGAGCGCACTGGCGCCACTTCCATCTGCTGCGTCTCTGAGCGCAGGCAAGATGCATATGTTTCTACATATACATGCCCTGTAAACATAACAATTTAGCTTTGCTTCATTTTCATGTCATAGTTTTAAAATATCTACAGCATTCAAAATAAATTCTACATGACTTGCACTAAATTGCAAAAGAAATTTAGGTAATATTTTGTTTAATCAATCACCAGATTTCTCAGTCATTACCCTTCGCCCATAAGCATGCTGACTAACGTTTTCTAAAAGAAATATAATATATATATATATATATATATATAAGTTCTGCAAACTTTCAAAATAACATTTTTAGCGTTTTGTTGCTTAATGGAAACGTTAGGGGAACGTTCTTACAGCCTACAATTGTTAGCTGGGTTATCATTTCTCAGCCCACTGTACCCATCTGAAATAACATTCCTTACGAAGACAAATATGCGATCTTCCTGTTTACGGAGTTCATTGGAGTTCATTCGCTGAGAAATTCTGTGGAAGGTTATACCTCAACAAAACCACGGTGACAAAATGATTGTGATTGATGGTGAAAATGTTTTATATTGTCGTCATCATCCTGACCCTTTGCGTGTTAAACCTTCTAGGTAAGCTCTTGAGAGGGAATATGCATTGGATGTTTGGACCTTTCTACCATTATAGATCTTCTGCTATAGGAGTATGTAGTTCTCAGTTTTCAACTAAGGGAAATAGACTTTTATTTTACAAGGTCAGAATGTTTGGTTCACTGTCTTTAACCTCTGAAACAGATTGATGAACTTAGAAAACAGAGCATTTTAATGCATTATGTCAAAGCGAAAGGGCCCAAGGATTCTTTATGGCCTGTATGGCTGGAAAGCAAATTTAAGAACAAGCAATTATTAAAAACATATTTGAAAGTTGTTTAGTGTGTTATATATCTGACATATAAGCTAACAACAGAATGTTTGCATTCTTAAAATATGGTTGCTTAACATTTAATTTTGATCTATGGTTATGAGACGAAGACGCTACAGTGAAATACACTACACTGCAGTTTTCCTGTAGCTCATCTGGTAGAGCAGTGCAAAAAACTGTGGGCTCGATGCAGAGAACAAACACTAAACAAATGTATAGCTTGAATGCACTGTGAGACACTTTGAATAAAATCAACCAAATACATTCATGTAAAATACTCCTTAAGGGAGTGTGCAAATGAGGTGTATGGCCTTTTTAAATTGTAGACAATGCTACACTAAGCTCATGTAGAATAACATTTTTGTTAAGAACTGGAATGATGATCTGCACTGGTTAACAAATGTCTAGATCAGTTGCTGAAGTGCTGAGGGACAGGACATCCATTAACTTGTTGTGTCTACCATGCTAATGACTTGTTTTACTGGATAATGTGTCTGTCAAAACAGAGTATGAACAATTATTTGATAAATTGGCCATAATTTCATACAGTCCAGAGAGAGAGAGACTTTTTGCTTTTGAAATTATAGGATAATTTGACTAATGTTGACCTAGTCAAATTCATTTACAAGTGAATAAGGTAATTATTGAACTAGTCATAGTGCCTGCCTCGACATCAAAACAAGGCTATGTTATGACTGTTCTGACATTTAATATTTCTGCTTTCATCAATGTTATTTAAATACGGTTATTAAATAATGAATGCATATACAATGGTGGTAAAATTTGTATATATACAGTATAGAATGTTTTTAAAATGATTTAATGTAATTTCTGTATTTGGAAATAACATCTTATAAGATATTCAGGTAAATCTAGACACTTTTTCTAAAACGTTTATTATAACTTACACTAATGTTGGAGGTTTTATATGGTTTGTGTTTATTTTTCTTAAACAAATTGACATTTTGCTTGTTTTCCATATCATATCATATAAGCAGTCACACCTCATCCATTTTCCAGTTTGCCACCCGTCACAACCATTCCCTTTTCTGTGCTATTTAACAATTTTCACATTTAAACTAATATAATGACAAAACAGCAAAATAGTGAACTCCATTCAGCGTAATGTATTTTGCCAGAGGCATGCTTGTGATGGCTATAGAGGACAAATCACTTGCAGGCTGAATTGGAGCACAGATTTATTGCACTGAAGCCTCAATTCTCACTCCCACTAGCAAATGGGAAGTCTCATTTCATACTCCAGGCACCATGTGGATTCACTCTGCAGTCTAATAGTGGACATGACACCCATGACAGCGGAAGCTGCTCCTCCCCAATTGCCAGTGGATGGTGTGTCTGTCCTCTCTAGTGCGAGTGCATCCTGTCGCCTGGTTTATTTAGGGGAGGCGAGTGAGCCTGGCCTCACTTCCCCTTTCCATCTGAACACAGCAGCCCAGCTGGGACCTGTTTACTTCACAGAGATGGATGGACTCATCCCATCCCACCAACTACTGGTCATTATGTGTGAGATCAACACTATTCCGCTACCCCCAGATCCCCCAAGCACAACAGAAAAACAGATTCAACCTCTCTACAATTTTGTGCACATCTTCCACACTGCCAGTACTAATATTCATATTTCCACTAACCTAAATCCTTCAAATATTTTGATAACTAATCCATTTAGACCTCTCATCATCGGAATATTAACAATATTTTAATCATGATTTATGATTATTACATCAGCAGATGAAAATGCAGGATCATCGGATGGATTCAAGCAGTCTATGTACAGTTTTGCATAATAAATAAGAGGCAAAAAAGAATGTGACAAGGAAGAACAGCACACACTGAGAAGGAAGACGAAGGGATGTAGTCAGAGGAGGGAAGCAGAGAGAAGCACAGCAGTGTAAAAAGCCCAAGGGAAAAGAACAGATATTAATTCCGCAATTTTAGTATAACCAGGGAGGGTGACATTAATCAAAATTACACGTTATGTGTGACCTAATTTTTCTTTCATTATCTTCATTATATTCTTGAATGCTGCAGCATCTACTCTGAATGCATAAGGAGATTTCCATACATATATTCATGATCGCACTGTTGCAAGACAGCAATATTTTTCCATTAAACCACTGACTACAAAATATCTACATATATTTGTATCTAAATGTCAAAGGGTTGGGGAGTTATCCAAACAATATCATTAATTTCCTTTATTACAGACCATATATTTCATGCGAGGAAACTAGAGACATCATAATCTGTCATCACACTGTGCTTTCAACAGGTAGCATGTTTATGTGTTTATCTTTTCTTTTTGTTCCATCTGCCCCTCAGCCCAATTATGCAGCCCACTACACCATAACAAACAGGTCCTCCAGCCCAAACCTACAACCCAGAAACACAGGCACAGACTAGCTGGTGCCTGCACAGGCCTCAGGGGCTTCACCTCACACCTAATGATCTGCTTTGATGGACAGGGGCTGTGGGCCAAAGCTTAGCGTCTCCCCTGATACTTCACTGCCCCCCAAACAAACAGAGCAAGGTATGTGGCATCAGCTGATGCATTCATTTAAGACTGACATTGACCTTTCCTTCAAAATTTTATTATGAAAATAACATGTTGATGCTTTTGGCAGTGCTTTCTGATTGCTCGAAATCATCATATGGCTCAAAGTAACTGTAATAAATTTGTGAATGTCTTTATGCTTGTGTACATTCCACACGCGTTATAATAGAAGGCCACCAGACGGCTTAGAAAAGGAAAATGGACTGAAACACCTAAGAGACATTTATCTAAGCCTTACAGCGCAGCAGGACAGACATCACTCTCAGAGGTCAAAGGTCATCTCTAATTGGGTGGAGAAAAGAAAACAAGCACTCTTTTAGGGTGGTAGATCTAAGGAGGGCAAACACAACACCTCCAAAAAGAAGGGACTGAAACTTCAATAACTATTTCCATCATACAGCTCTAAGTAAAGTCACTAAGGGAGACGAGGGCCAGTTGTAACATTTTTGCTTCCACTTTCCCACATGACTGAAAAATTACTACAAATATACTTGCCATCTTTTGGTTTAAAAACATTTATATGTACAGGAAATAACTATATCATTAATATTGGATGGGGCAACATTAAATAAGCTAACAACGCACTGTATCTCAGATATGAGAACTGTATAGCATTATTATCAGTTTTTAAATATTTATTATTACCAAATAATTTTATCCTTTATATGGTACTAATTATTTTGATTGTCAGAAATAATGTGTTTAAAGTCTGACACCTACATTTGAATTATTTTAAATGAGTTAAATACCTTTTACTGAGTCTTCACATAGATACATTAATAAAACAATATTCATACTTTAAAGATTCAATCCATTGATTTATACAATGTTTATTTCGCAATTTGTGTTTCATAAATTCTTTAACTTCACATCAATAACACTTTACAATATGGTTTTATATGTAAAATACATAAATCTATTATTTATCAGGAACTAACAACACTATTTTCACAGCATTTATTAATCTTGGTTCATTTTAATTTCAACATATTATAATACACTTCTTAACATTCAAACTTATACAGTAACAGGATGCATTAGGAAAATGCATTATGGATGAACATAAATGAACAAAAAACAGTAGTACATTTACATTTGCATGTTTGTTTTATTGTTTGTTGATAAATAATACAAAAACCTATGCTAACATACAGAATCTCACCAGTGTGTTACCAGTGACAGCAATAATATTTGTGATTCACCATTTAACTAACAAACTAAAGATAAAACAGAGAGATTTAAACTCAAAAACATCATAGAAAACAGCAGAAAAATACTGGACACTCCAGAATTATTTTTGGATCTCAAAATCAGTAAAAGTGTTCTTATACTTTACAAAAGTGAAACGACTGCACTTTTTCTCACGCACATAAAGAACATTGCTGAGCAGGCATAACTGAAGAAATTCAGAGTGCCCCAACTGCCCCTGGTCTCCTCTATCCAATACTGCATTACATTTCATTGTAAGAACAAAATGCTAAATTCATGGTCCATCCCAGCAGACACAAGGGCTCAGCCCTGTAGTACCAGAGCCATAAATATCAGCGAGCTAGCAATGAGAATGAAAATGACAGTATCCAAGTAAACTCGGAAGCTGGAGACGTGCACTAACTTGGAGTGAGCTCTGCAATGGAGCAGGAGAGAGTTATGCTCTGTTTAGCTGGGTAATGGTCAGAGCAGTTTGACATCCTTCAGCCCTGTAAACAGTGTCAGGTTGTAACACTGCGCAGGCGCCGCTCCTCTGGCTTACCGGGAAAAGACATTCTCCACTCACATGTCAACATGACCCACGATAGCTGCGTAACCACCACGGACGAGCCCCTCCTAAAAAAGGGGGCAAGATATGGGACAACAATAACAATCTGCTGCTTTTATTGGCCTTAATTGAGCAAACTTTTAGTACATCCACTGAAAAACAACAAAGCAGTCATTTTGGTGGCAATTAAAATGGACTCATGTTGGGAAGTCGTACTTGCTTAGAACAACTGCCTTTCCCACTGACAGACTGATGATTGATTACCAGGCCCGGGTCGTCTTTTATAACGCGATAAGCCAAATTAAACCCTTGACTGCGGGGGCCCATCTGAGGTCTGGCTGGGCAAATTAAATCTTCTGCTCTGATGTCTCTCTCTCTTCCTCTCATTCCCTCTTTTTCTCATTCCTACCCTTTTTTCCTCTGTCTAGCTCTTTGTATGTCATACCAACAGACACTATATCACTCGATAAATGAGTGTGAGGAAAATAAAGGAAACAAAACATGGCACAAACAGCGTCAATCTCTCAGGCAGCTCTCCAGGGACCTGCATGCCAGGTGATCGGCCGCAGCAGGAAAGCCGAGGACATTAAGACATATTAAACGTACTAAAGACTTAATGAAGTTCAGGCAAGCAGTGGCACAGTTGACTTTATTAGTTTACACCAGATTAATGGATATAATCATTTAAGTGATGGAGATGGATTACCCTCTGCAAGATGCTCCTTGGCTCTGGCTGGCCCAGCCACAGACTGAAGCAGCAGCCCACAAACTGACGAGGTCTTTCCATAGCTGGAGCCAGAAGCAACACTGATAGGAATGAACAGATCAGGCAGAAACATTAAACAGTGAGTGAATGGCTTCATTCTGACTTCCAATTAAGCACAAATCTGACACTGAAAATATGTGTGACAACTGTTAAAAAAAAGGCTGGCATAACTGAAACACAAAATAAAACATAATGCAGCAATTTAGGCATTATGGATAATCAAATACAAATATATTAATTTTTAACATATTTATTAATTTTTAACACATTAAATATATCAATTTACAGTATACCAGTTTCACCTTTCGCCTATATTTCATAAATGTGCTATATACATACATTTACTGTGATTTTTTTCATGTTTTTGTTGCCTTGTGTTTACTCCATATGCTAAAGTAATATTACACATACATTGATTTCATTTAAATAGGTAATGTGTCTCAGTCTAAATGGTCAGATCAGATTTTGTTTTTCATCACTCTTTGGGCAATGGGTTGTTCCATCAGGAGCTACAAGAAAACAGTACTGTGCTTTTCAACACGTTCCCACCAGTCATCTCTCTTTTTTGTGGGTCCATATTCTTTATGGAACTGTGCTACCTGCAAACACTGATTTTTTTTCCCATTTTTTTCACTGTTTTCTTCTACAAGTATGATATTTGAATACTGTACCATAGAGAAACATCCTCAACAGCAAAACTTTCACTGCCAAAATTTAATGTGACGATTCTGCACACAGTTATTTTTTTCTTAACTAATGTGACTGCTAACAAAAGTGAATGCAGTCTGAACAGAAAAAGAAATCTATTGAACAAATCGGGCTAACAAAATCAGAGTAAAGGAAAAATCAGATTCCCCCTACATTGTGAACAAATCTTAGCAAAAATGAAAATGAAATGGTTGTAGCGGAAGTATCAGATTACAACTGGGGTTATATTACTTTACTTTCATCCCAGACAGACACAGTAAGATCTTAGAAACATTATTCGCTGTTAAGAGGAGTGCAATCCATAAATCACTTTTTTAAATCATGCTGTCTGTGAATTCATCCCAGGTCCACAGTTGATAAAAGTGTAGCTGTATGCGTTTTATTGGTCCTGGGGAAGCGCTTACATTTCAGTGACATAAAACAATATCAAATTGTACAAACAGTATTTGCCACACTTTGTATAAGGTGTTTATATAAGAAAACTGCATTAAATACTTTGTTGTTATATAGTATATTTATATATAATATATATATGGTGTGTTTAACTATTATATATATATATATATATATATATATATATATATATATATATATATATATATATATATATATATATATATATATATATATATATATATATATATATATATAGTTAATATTAAATAGTTAAAATAGTAAATAGTTAAAAACACCATATAAAGTTGGACCCAATAATTTTATTTTCAAATACAGATAAATATAACAGCATATAAAAACTGGATTGTGAGGACCACCAGCTCATGGCTCTGACAGGATATTCCATTTCTGACAACAATAAAAGTGTCAAACACATACCCACCCATCCACCTGCCACCCCCCAACACACACAATGTTGTATCGACCCTCACAAGAAACTTTAATTATTGACTCTCATTGTCCTGGCTGCTTTAAGACAGGTTTGAGTGTCAGAATGTGTGACAGAAACACAGTGAAGGTTGCCAACAAACCGCTATTCTCAAGTAACTAACACAAAGGTACACAGCCATCTCCTGTACCTATAAAAACCATATGCAGTATCTTTTCAAAATGTCTCTTTTAATGGGTGCGTCTCACCATCACAAGGCTTCAGCAGTGTAAGCAGGGCTTCTTCCAAATGATGATGGAAAGTCACAATTAAGCACAAGGACTGAAGAGCTTCACACTGTTGAGTAACAGTCCATGAGACTGGAGGACATCTGTCAGAAAACTGCACAAATACATCCTGTGGAAGACAAAGTTCAAAGAGATGGTATTCTGATATGTGGCGTACGCTAATCTAATTGTGTGCATCTATAGTTATAATAATCTCAGAAGTCAACAGAAGTCAACAGTTAATGTTAGTGCTGTTTTATGGTTGTACCCACTAACTAGTTGTTAGATCTTAACCAAGAAAGCATTTTTTGATGCCTATTGTAACAAGACAGACAGACAGACAGATATGCATGGTTGCTATAATAGACTAGTCAGATTTACAAAACCAAAGCTGACACACAAACACTTAATAAATTATCAGACCATATTAAATTAATTATGAAGTGTATACTAAAATATTTCAGTACGCAATTTCAGTATGGATTCAACATATCCAAGCTCACTGACAGTATAAGACATGATCTGCATAGACATCTACATACACACTGGTCTTTCCAGTAATGTGATGTGAATACATGATGTATATCTGTAGCTCTTATATTACACTGAGAAAGTGATATCAATTTTTTAAATTGCAGAATTTAAATTGCAAATTCAATTTTTTGATAGCATACATAGTAAAACATATGCATGCGAATCATGACAAAATGAAATTTATAGCAGCTGAATTTACATGTGTATAAAACGCAGCACACATTAATATCCATGAGATTATATGATATAGTGGCGTTTCTTCCTTCTTGAACATGAGCAAGAGATAGAACAGCTTCATTTATCAAAACCAAATTTCAACAAATAATCATGTGCCCTCTAGTGGTAAGAACGTAGTACTTCATCTTACAATATACATCAGTAATTTGCACTCAGTACAGTCGCACTATAATAACAGAATTATTCAAATCCAGACTGATTAAAAATACTTTCATAGCACGAAAGATGCAATTATGATTTTATAAAAATCTATATAATTAATATAAAATCACAGAACATTAATGCTACAATATGTAACTTTTGATTGCTAAACAGTTTGCTTAGTTATTGAGGTTATTAACAGCCTATTTCCTTACCCCAATATACAACGGTGAGCTTATACTGTACCACTGTACTGCTGGATTAAAACAACTTCAGACTTGTTCTTTATTTAATAGAGCTCAAATCATGTACCCCATAGACCGGTTTTTAGTTTGTAAAGGAGACATTTTTATTTAAAGTGAACAATGAGTTGTTTGTCTAATTTCTATAAAGTTATGATCTATAGTTTGGTTCATCAAATCTCTTTCTGTTTCTTAGCAACTCTCTCTCTCTCCCTCTCTGTCTGTCTACTCTCTCGAAGGCCTGTTTGAGGTCATGTCAACAGAAGCTCTTACTTATCAGTGTGAGTTATGGGCTTGTCTGCAGTAATGGTCTGTCACTCACTCTGCCTGCCTCTCTGTTCACTCCTGCCCTGCTCTCCTCTATTATGCATTAGCAGTGCAGAGCAACTGACCACTCAGTGTGTATCCCTGTGTGTGTTTGCATTAGTGAAAGTAAGAAAATCAGAAGACGTCTAAGAAAGAGATTGGGTAAGACAGCTGGACATGGAGAGAGAATTCAGAATTTGGTCTAATTATCAATGCACAAAATGAACATTTTTTGACCCAAATGAGCCAAAAAAGGTACAAAGTGTCAGACCTCGCAGATGTTCAAGTGTCTGAAAAATAGCAAATCCCTACAGCAATGATCCAACAACTAGTAAAAGGCCTGAAAAACAGAAGCTGTTATGAAATAGGATCAGATCCCCTTTAATGGCTGGTTTAAACTTAATTGTTGAACAAGAACAATCATATATGACTGTAGAGTTCAGGTGTTTGCATATTTTTGATCTTTAGTGGATATCTATTATTGCAGTTACGACCATATTTTGTCTTATTTTTCCAACTTTTTTAAAATCTTTGAATAATTTATTTAACTTTATACTTGTAGTTACCTTTATAATTTATTTCGTTAAATTAGCTGATTGTTAAATTCAAAATTTGCACTAAATTTTTACATTTATACGTTTTGTAGACGCTTTCAAGTTACTCTCAGTGCATACATTTATTTTTTTAAGTTCTTTAAGTGTTTAAATCATACACCTCTGAGATGGGGAAAAATAAAACAAAGTTCACTTATTCTCACTAACAGCGTTAAAAAATTGTCCTTTGGGCTATAGCATGCAGAAACATATCTTAACCTTCATTTTTTTATTAATATCCAGTTTTAAGTTTGCAATGCTTTCTGATAAAGTTTTGTATTTTTCTCCGATTAGCTGCTGTTTTAACAATAAAGCAGAAAATATACATCAGTTTCAATCTTGCATACTCTGTTTTCCTGCTTTTTTTCACAATTCTCACGCCTGTCTTTTCCCATGTTTAGGCTGTACTCTCTCCCTCTCCTTTCCTCTGCAGTTACTGCATCTCTAATGCATTGAAGAGGGCAAGATAACATGCAGGCGTCTCCCTCAGGGCACTGAGCAGCACTTCCATAAACCCAGGAGTCACTTCAGGAAGATAACACAGAGGTCCAGAGGTCAGGGCTTGTCTTACAAGTAAAATTTATCTCCACTGCTCTGGCCATACTGTCAAACAGAAACAATAGTGTAATATTTAAAAAAATTACAGACTACAAAACTACAAAATTAAGTCACTGAGAGCTTGCTTGATGCATCAGTTTCTTTAAACATAGACCTACCAATATTGTCTCTACTGTTTAAAACAATCTTATAGACCCAGATATATACCCTCTGACTTAAATAATACACTTGCATTACACACACACAAAATAAAACTTTTGGCTGTTTTATGTAGTTTTGAAGAGGAAGACATTACTATTAAGAGATGTCTGAACCACACTAGCTTACGGCAGCATAGGTGTGTTGTATATATCTTGCCACTAGATGGCAAAATAAGCTCAAAAAGCCACACTGTGTACTTTACTGGCCACATGATGGCACCCTCTGCTTTTGACAAACCCCAAGATGCCCATGTAACCTAATACAACAAATATTCTCTTGATAATGTAATTAGATCTCTGCTTAAAACTGCCATGGGTCATTTTAATCATTAGTTTACTCATTCAGTTCTGTCTGTATTATTCAGTGTATCATCAGAAAATACATTCTGGTAATTTTCTTATATATATATATATATATATATTCATGTTTTCTTTCTATACATCCTATAAACTGAATACGTGTAAACCCCTAGAAACTGCACTTCATTGAATTACCCTATGTACTAAGTACAGGACTGTGTCTTGTAGCTATAGTTTAATTAAGGGACAGCATGTGGTCTATGTTTATTTGAACAGTTATGAACTATAGAGAACAGCCTAGTTGCTCAATTCAGTAACTTTGTGAATAGTAATTAGATAACAGAGCCTTCGGGCAGGATCAGGCTTGAAGATTTGGTCATATTTCATGTGAATGTACTTCAGTGACGTGCACTGTTGTAGCTTAATGCTGAAAATATGAAATCGTTTTGGGGACATCTTTGAACGTTTTCTTTTAGCTCGATATCCTAAACGCTTTTGTATTGGCAAAATAAAAATAAACAAATTCATTAGAATTAGTGTTTCTTCCTTTCTTGCGTATTACAACTTAGAAAATGTAATTGCAACATCCTGGTATAGCAGCAGACGAGGTGCGGTCCGTCAGTAGCACAAAATCAATACAGTTGTATTGTGACAAACTCTAAATCATAAAGTGAAAGCAAAAACAATAACCTGCGCTCATACTCTATTAAAAAGATGATGGGGCTTTTCATTGATTTGCACTTAAAAGTGTATTTAATTACCTAACTGTGGGGTAAATAGATACTAACAGAAAATTACATCCAAATCAGACAAATACATTTATAATGGCACTTTTAAAAAATACACTCCTGCAATGTAAATGTATGAATTTGGCTAAATAACACTGATCACGCCTGTTTCATGTAGGTGAGAGAAAAGTTTCCATGGTAAATTACACATGAAAGGCCAATGCTTCGTTTCAGACACACACAGCTATGTCGAATAGGGCCTCTTTCTCCTTTAAATCTTGGACATTTTGACAGGACACATTAAGATCTGCCTGCTCAGCATGAACACATCATAAAACTGGACAGGCAATTTCTGTTTTCACCAAATAGCCAGGCTAACTCGTTCTGCATCTTTGATTTTAATACACTAGACACGCGGCTTAGCAGCAAGGGAGGGGAAAAATATCTGGCTAGGTATTTTTTCGAGTTATACCCCTTAACTCCCTCGCATCCATTTTTTCGTTTGAATTATCAACTAGAATTTGATTAATATGCAAATTTAAGGCAAAAAGTCTCGTATAATTATTTCGGTGGAGAGTAATTAATCAACAGTTAAAGAAAATTAATACATATATCAATTTTGTCAGGGACATGCTTAGTTCAATCGTCCGTAAAATTGAAGTTTGAAGTATTAAGGGGGTCGCACAGAAGCGCTATAACTAAAACACTGGAATCCACCCCTATTTAGTGATCAATCAAGCTTTCCCCTCAGGTAAATCTGCTTAATTCTTCACCTCGAATCATACACTGTTATGACATGCACTCTCACATGGAGTCGATGAAAGGTTTTATAAATGTGAAATAGAGACAACTCTGGAAGGAAAGAAAGATATCTATCTATCTATCTATCTGTCTGTCTGTCTGTCTGTCTGTCTGTCTGTCTGTCTGTCTGTCTGTCTGACTACCTATCATCTATCTATCTCTATCTATTATCTTATCTGTCTCTGTCTCTCTATCTATCAGTCTGTATGTATGTCTGTCTGTATGTCTGTCCTATCAATGAAATGCCATTCATTTTTAATTAAGGCTGAACATCACTAGTAAGCGCTCCTCTTTTCTAATCAAACAATTAGCCAGAACAAAGAAAGGGTAAATGGTTGAGGAGAGAGGGAGAGAGAGAGAGAGAGAATAAGGGAGGGTGCAAACCCCATTGTTTCAGCAGGGACTCATGCATCAAACTTCAATTTTCCGGGCGATTGAATTAGAGATTTTTTCCTCTCTCTCTCGAGCTGAAATACACTTAAGACTTTGGGATTAATTACCACGTTATGCTCTTTCGGATTGTAGTATTACTTATCTTTGCCACATTTGACAACACCTCATAAAATAAGGAACTGAACACCACCAGCCTGCACGCAGGTGATATATCAGCAGCCCCATATATATATATATATATATATATTACACTTTCTATATCTGCCTGTGCAAACAACATTAAGAGACAGATGAGAGGATACAGGACGGACATGGCCTGAATTAGGACAAGAGGCTGACATGGTGCTGGTAAACCTCTCTCCTCTGTAAACTAACCCATGATGTATTGCTCTGGTCTGAGGGTGATGTTACTTTTTAACCTAAAGATATGTATTCACACTAGAAAAATAACGCTTGCTCTTTCTATGGCAGCACAGACGGGAATGAGCAGACGTGATGCAGTGGAGCAGCGCTGGTGAGGATTAAGGGATGGGAATCTGGCGTCTGCTCATGTTAATGGAGCGATGACAAACATCACGTTGTCTGCATTACACTCGGCTCCTACTGTTACAGCCGCCTCATGTTTCTTACCATAACCTATTCATATTTTTTACGATACGGAATAATATGTTGCATAGACTTTGCAACTCTCATCACGATTATTCAATGTATTTTTTTCATTCGTCTGTATAATCGTAAGGCCTTCTACTTCCGCAACAGTGAAGTCTATAAAAGGAAAGACGACTACTATATAAAACTGTTTTTTGAGAGCATCCGCCTACATAACTACAAAAATAGGCCTATTAAATAAAGTGTACGAAAACATATTATTATTGTTATTATTAAAATATGTAAAATTCTGTACTAATACTAATGTACTTTTAAATATATAAACCATACGATAAAATGTCAATTTAGCGCTCAAATGCATTTAATCTTTAACGCTTTAAAAAAAAAACACAAAAGGGGAAAATTAACATGACAGAAAAAAATACAAAAAAAAAATCCTAAATGCACAAATAATTCGTCCAAACCCCGTGAGGAATTTATCTTAATACAGTGCCAATGTCTAGCCATCGGTGCTGTTTTACATGTAACAGAAACAGTTACTTTATTATTTTAAGCCAAACAACCAAATAAACAAAGGCAGGAGACAACTTCTTAACAAGACGAGTCGGTATCATTGTAATTCATAGACTTGTTTAAAACAGCCGAGTGAAAAGAGAGAGAATAGAGGGGACATTAATAGGCCCAGATGCCCTCGCCCCTGTGCGCATTATTGCCTTTGTGAAAACTGAGCGAAACACTTTAAAAAGAAGGCCAGCTCAATCCATCAAATTGTCTGAAAATGGTGAAGAAAATTCAAAAACCATATGGCCTCCAAACGTTTGTGTCCTTTTTGTTCGGTGGGACACGCTTGTCTCCGTATTGAGAGCCGCGGGAGGCAGAGCATGCTTCATTGTAGCTTGTCACATCAGGGGAGGCTGCTCATTTGTCCCCAGTTTTCACGCCTTACGCTAGAAACGACTGCCTCTCTTCCCTTTACAGGAAAACAGTGTATTTCAAGCACAGAGAAACGGGCCAAAACCCTGCGTTTTCAGGCATCCTTTATTCGCGCATTCATCACTCCAGATTTCCGTTTCTCACACCAGCGAGGATACTGAAAACACTTGCTGAGGACAGAAACGCACGCCATGCCGTTTTGAACATCTAAAGCGTTCAATCTGGATGTTTAAAGACTGTCGATACAGTTGAAAAGTGGACAGATTGCAGTACATAAAATGTACGAAATGAAATGTGGTAAACGTACGAAAATAAAGCCTTTGGACAGAAAGGAGGCCATTTTAATAGCTATACTTTTTATTTACATTAACTGAATTGTTTTCCAAAATGATAAATAAAACTATCAGACTAACATCAAAAATTTAGAGAAAGACATTTTATTTCTTTTTAAATACATTACACTTTGTACACTTGGTTTAAATGGTTTCCTGGCTTATAAAGGCACTTACAGGCATACAAACAATAAGAAATATAATAAAACGTGACAGTCCAGAGTTAATCAGAGAAGGCGATTTTTTCCTCTTTTTCTCCCTATGATTTTTTCCCCTTTTTGTAGGAAATGTTCTATAATACACTCTTTTACCAAACGATTTTGTTATAGGCCAAAAGGCATAGCAGGGACACGCAGAGGTGCTGCATGTGTGAATTCAATTCCGGATGTTTTGAAATATCTGTATCTGTATAAGTATTTCGTGAATCAAAATAAAACATGCATTCAATTTAAAACAGGGTAAAAAAAAAAGTTCAATCAATCGTGTTTTAGGTGTCAATGCTTGCGTGTGTGTGCGTGTGTTTATATCTGACTCGACATTGTCAAAGTACTTATTGCTCTTCAGCTATTTGTTCAAACGAATATGCAAACTGATTACGATATTAAAGAACTGCCACTGCATAAATAGATCCGAAGAAACTGTCCCATGCTTGGTTTGATTTCTTTTCGTAAATGGATTTGTTTTGCTTTTAATACAAGTCATTTCATACATTTGGTGCATTAATGGCACTTTCAACTCTATGGTTTTTGAGGACCATCTCAGAAAAAGATAAATAATACCGATGCAGTTCAAGGACAATCAGTCATCGACGTCAATTTCCTCGTCTTCGTCCTCTGAACACTCTTTGCTCGTTGTGTGGTCTGTAAACGGTGAGGATGGAGACGTGTGCAGTTTGTTGGTGCCCTCATGTTCGTGGATAGATCGACTTGGAGACTTGGCCAGTGATTCTCCGAGAGATCCATTGACACGTTTCTCCAGCTCTGCCAGTTTGGCCATTTTCTCGAAAGGTACACTGCCTACCGCTTTGGCCGACTCGACATCCGCTTTCATCTCCTCCAGATCTCTTTTGAGTTTCGCTCGACGGTTCTGGAACCAGGTGATGACTTGAGCATTCGTTAGCCCGAGCTGCTGAGCGATCTGATCCCGATCAGCCGGAGACAGATACTTCTGATAGAGAAACCTTTTCTCCAGTTCATAGATCTGATGATTGGTAAAGGCTGTTCTCGACTTCCTTCGCTTTTTGGGGGTATTCCTCTGACCAAAGAGTGTCATGCCGTCCCTTCCTAAAACAAACAAAAATTAAAATTCATTTAGAAATCTCCTATGACGAGTGGTAACAAATATAGGTCTGTAACAAACACACCTGGTAATATTCTTGTTACTTATAATACCACAACATCATTTCCATTACATTATAATTTAAAATAATCACAAAACTATTTTTTTTAAATTTACAACACTACAGAAAATAATTCTTCAAATCTAATTTAAGATTAGATTTGAATTCCAAGTTATATTTAACAAAAACTCTTGTATCCCCTAATTTGGATGAACATGCATTTATTAATCACTTCACTGAAATCATTCCAGTTTTTTGCATTTTCGTTTAATTCTATTTGTAATTCTACAACATTCTGTTTTAACATTTAATACAACCAGACTAATGCAAGCATAACATTTTAAACAAAAATATATGCTTTATATAACATATTAACTAGAATATAGAATGTTTTAATCGTTTTGTTTTGTGCATGGAAGGTTTTATAACAAGCATTTATTTTATTACAATTATATTACAATATGTCAGCCTGAATAACATTTTGTGCACAAAACAGGCCTTGTGTTTACCTTCTGCCGCCTGCAGAACGCTGACTTCCAGTCCTTTGAAGGTTTTGCTAGCGAGTTCCTCCAGAGCGCACAGCGGAGACGTTTGGGTGAGAAGCGAGCGATTGGAAAGGGGGAGGCCAGCGGATGGGTGCTTCTCACCGGAAGAAAGCAGGTGTGCCGTGCCGCAAATTGTGTAACTTCGTTTGACAGAAGGCTTGTTTAAAATATCCTCTATGCTGAAAGGAGTGAGGGGCTTGTTTGAGTTAGCAGGTGGAGGAAGATGGTCCAACGGGCTGCGCCTTCGATCCTCAACCGAGGCGCCTTTTGCGTCTTCTTTGGAGGTCATTATTTGTCTTTTTAAGGTTGTTGCAAAATTATGTTAGCGACTAAGTAAATGCGATTTTTTTAAATTTGCACAATTCTTAATAGCTCAATTTACACAAGTGATATAAAAACGGGGAATAAATTACATGAGAATATATCCCAAAATCCTTTGAATTAGACGTAGCCAATCAGCAGCATGTTGTTGCCTTTGCCGCAGGGTTTGAGAACTTTAAGTCTTTCTTTTTAAAAACGCAATGTCTGCTGTCCTCAGTTCCTGGATAAAGGTTTAGCTTCAATGAGTACCAGCCTGACAACCTCTGATGCTTCAGTGGAAACAGCCAGCCTCAAAAGCAGCCGGAATTGACTATTACTAACAAGTTATTCTTGATAGCAAGACAATCAATTACATCCAGTGGCAGTTTTCTCTCTCTCCCTCTGACTTTCTCTCTCTCTTTCTCTCTCCCTCTTGCTCTTTGACTATGTTGCAGTCCGATGCAGACTTTAGCAGGAAAGGAGCCCCGTTAATTAGAGGGCATGGCCGGGAGGAGGAGCTCAGCCGGATTACAATAGTTAACGCTCCCACTCTTTATTACAAATTAATGATTTGTCGATACATCTGTTCGATCTTATTTACACTTTAAACTTTCTGCTGTGTTCTTAATATAGTAATATAGTGTAATATAGTACTATAATGTAATATAGTACGTTTAAGGATTTTGATGCAATGTTTTACTATATTAACTTAAAAAAATGCATCCATTACAAGCAGCTATGACAGCTTGTAAATGTATTATTATTTTGAACTAAAACTGTGCGCTTCAAAAATGTTTTCTCTCAGTGTTTTGCTTAAAAAATGCATTTTGCAGCCAGACAGTATATCACAGCTGATAATACTTGTGGGTAGAACAGTGTGTGTGTGTGTAAGAGGGAGAGAGATGAAGAGAGAGAGAGAGAGAGAGAGAGAGAGAGAGATCGTCCCCTTCAGCTGCACCAAATCTTCTTTGCCATAATTCAAACGCAAAGGGCCAGCTCACTTCAGCAGTAAGATATTTCATCTCTAAAAATCGCCTGCTGTTCACGCCGCTGCATCTTTGGCATTATGGGACGTTTTTCCGCCGCTTTACACAGAACGGGGTAAACATCCAGCTATATACAGATATTAAACCGCAACGTTTTTACAGATTATTACATCTATTTGGCTCTAAAACTATGTCGATTAAAAATAACAACAACGAATACATTTAATTACATAGCCTAGGACCGGAAGTTTTTAATGAGTATATAGTTTTCCCTAATTAATGCATTGGTTAGTGCTTCTAAATAACTGTTTTTGAGTTGTTTCCGTCATGCACCTTAGAGAAACGAGGCCTCGGTTAAACCGGCTGAATGAAGCTGAAGCTCACCGTGAGGGATATCAGCGGCTATTGGCGGATTAAGGCTGATCTACAGCAGGAGACAGTGCGTTTTGTTGGTTAGTAGACCAGCTCCAAAAAAACGTTTCTCTTTTTCCTGTCCACTTTTGGTTTTCAGCATTTTAGCATTTTTAAAACAAGTGAAACGATTACAGTTGTCAATTAAACAGCATCATACGCACAACATCATGCGATTAAATTAGATTTATTTATGCGGCAAGATCGAATGCAAGTTCGGCAATTACGCTAGCCATAACAAATACTTTATAACGCTTAAAATAAAAACTGCACCCGTGTATAAATTCTTCGCCTTGAAAAATAAATTTATTTTCACGGACAATGAAAGGAAATCGCACCAATAAAGGATACACGCAGGTGTTTACGCCTCTGTGACTTGATCATTTAGTCTTTGCCTACAGTGAGCAAAATGCTTGCGTAAGCAGATATGACGCAATGAAATGGCACGGAAGATACCACCACTGAATTCATGAGCCACAACGTATTCTGTGCATATTGCTTAAGTCATAAGTATTAGAAATTAACTAGGTTATATAGCTGAAGCATAAATTACCGCACTTTAAATTATTAAAGGTATTAATTATATTACAAATTCAGGTTTGATTGCGACCCACTTTTTCAATCCTAAAGCAATTTGTAATTTGATATTGTAAAAAGATAATTTATATAAAACAATTTAGAAAACAAGAAGGGACACCCCTTGACTATACAATAGCATAGCCTACCTGGCCTTTTCAATCAATACCTTGAAAACAAAAATATTATTGTTATACTATACATTAGTGCACAAAGAACAAACACAAAAATGTTTATGCCTGAAAGCCTAAACAATGAACATTTAGTTCAGTTATTAGTATTAGCTTTAGCATTTAGTATTAGTTATTCGTATTAGTTTTAGCATTTAGTATTAGTTATTAGTATTAGTTTTAGCATTTAGTATTAGTTATTAGTATTAGTTTTAGCATTTAGTATTAGTTATTAGTATTAGTTTTAGCATTAGTTATTATTAAGTTATTTTTCGACTGACTGAGATTTCCCAGCTAACAGGGAACGTTCTTAGAACATTTGCAAACGTTTTCTGAAAGTTATCAAAACCATTCTTACGTTTAACATTAGCAGAACTTATTTTAACAAATATAAATCGAAAACGTTATTCTTAAGTTGTTCGTGAAACGTTTCAGAAACTTTTCAGAAATAGAAAAGTTTGAATAACATTCCTAGAACGTCCCTAGAACTTTAAAAACATTATTAACGTTTTTGTTACTTAATGGAAACGTTTGGGAAACGTTCTTACAATCTAAATCTGTTAGTTGGGTTTTGCATGCAGTGCAATGAGAGATTTGTCACTTTGTTATACTCCAGTAAACGTCTGTCTGGACAGTTTTATTTCATAATTTATTCTTTGCTTCCTAGTGCAAGAGCTCCGATTTCACAGGCAATATCGGACCTTTTCACTAACTATAATTCACATGACCTTTCTGAGGATTGTAAATTACCCCTCACATCTGGTAAGAAAGATATAATGTTTTCATGGGATACTTTCTAAACCGAGAGGCACTTTTTCACGTTTTGATTTAGTATGTAGGTAAATATCACAAGACAAATGTTTAATTTGACAACTAAATTTTCAAAGCATCTCTGTTCCCCTTCCAGGATCAAATTCACCGGCTGTTTCAACCAAATTTTGGCAAGATTATAGTCATGGTGCAACTTCCAACAAAGCTCAGATGCTTTAAAAATATAATAATAATAATAATAATAATAATAATAATAATAATAAACAGCTTATGTTTTTGAATACAGTCAAAATGTAAAAATACATGTATTACAAAACAAACTTATAGGGCCTTACTCCAAATTAAATCACGATTTGAGCACTGTGTGTGTATCGTCGAAACTAAAAAACCCCAAGAGTTTACATGAGTTTATACAAAAACAACTCATTTAAACACAAACGATAAGAAATGTGAAGGAGTATCCTACAGAAAGTCATATCGAATAAATTTATCACAAGAGTAAAAACCACACGAAGCATAACATTTAGGTTGTACGCAAAAAATTGAAGGAAGAATAATTCATAATTTGATGTAACTTTCAACAGCAAGAATATGTGTTAAACATGTATAGTTGGTTCAACACATTTAGTAGACAATGTCAAGTGTCGGCCTAATAATAATAATAATAATAATAATAATAATAATAATAATAAAGACAAACAATAAAAGGTACGGTATGCAATTTCCGTCGCTGTTAATTTTTTTCCCCGAGACCACTATAACCATCTGTAACTACAACCATTTTGAGGTCCCAAAAGTATCAGGGCTGTATATGGCGCTATAAAATCATTGCTCTGCTTTAGGATCGCAACCAGCTCTAGATAACAACACCGGCCAACCAATGGCGACCAATGCAAGACGAGGACGTGTTCGGTATCATTTCTGCAGTTCTGTTTGGTGACGGTGGTGGCGCAGACACATGGGCTGAGAGTTTCTAAATAAGATAAATATTCCTCTATTCATGACTGCATATACAGTTTCATGATATGCGGAATCATAAGGCAGGAACATACTAATCATGCTAACCAGGCCCTGCATCTATTATTATCAACAGTAGCTTGGACTGTTGCCCAACAAAGGTGGATTAACATTTGGCAAGCACAGCATTGACACTAAATGTCTTATCATTCTCATGTAAATTGTTTTACTTTAAAAGATTGAAAAGACACAAGGTCGGTCTGACGTGATTAGGATATTTCTCCGAGGAGACAGTTGCTCCTAATTCTGGCACTATTGTGTGTGTTTAATCCATAAAAACGCATTAAAAGAACCAATGCTTACGTTTCTTACCCAAATAAGTAATGACCTATAATTCAACACAAATGGCTGTGTTTAAGTGTGTGCTCCTTAGAACAGTCCCAAAGCAGTGTTATTACTTTTTGGCTAAAGTCCATGATGCTCAACCACCATAAATGCTTCCTGTTTTCCCCCTATGCTCTGTGGGGCAGTACAGAGGAAGGTAACACTATATGAAACTCTGCACTATGGGCCACAACGGCTGCAGCGAAATAATTCTGTGCATTTAATCTGCAGGGCGACAGCACAGCTTTCAGGCCTGCACATCAATTAAGTGAGTAATAGATGTGGACTTGGCACAAGATCTGAGTGACACCAGAGCTGAAGACTTGCAGAAAAACAAGTGCAGAGCTGAGTAAGATCTGTGTGAGGTTCGTTTGGAAGGAGGACGCATGCTTCCACTGTAAGTGGAGTAAGTGTGATGGGGGATTCAGAGTGGGAGAAAGGCATGTGGGAGTCCAGCCAGCTAACAGGGAACGTTCTCAGAATGTTGGATAACACTCTTTAAAAGTTCTCTTTAAGTTATAAAAAAGTTCTTGCAGTAATGTTAGTAGAACATGTTATTCTTAAGTTGTTAGTGGAATGTTTAACATTTAACATTTTAAAAAGTTTAAATAACGTTCTTGTATATAAGCAGCAATGTTAATATGACGTCTAAAAAAACATTCCTAAAACACTTAAAATAACTTTTTGTTTGTTTACTAACAGAAACATTAGAGAAATGTTATTACAACCTAAAATTGTTAGCTGGGCAGTGATATTTCAGTGTAATTGCAGGTCTGGGCTCTGACTGCTCTGTTAAGAGAAAATGAGTTAGGGTAAAGTGTAAAGCCAGTGGAAACAGCACTATTAGCGACAATAAAGGCACTGTTGAAAAATTGTTTCAGACATGATATTTGTGTCAAAAGTACTGCTCTAAATGAATTATGGCAACTTATCATGAACAACATTACTTACTTGACAACATTAAGACATTGTGACATGTGGAAGGATGGAAGACAATGATCATGCAGCTATGCAGGCCATCTGGAGAGAAAAGCAGAAGACATCAGAAATGAGCAGAACTGAAAGAGTCAGAAAGTTGATATGAGTTTCAAAAATGCTGATGTAATCTTTTGGACATTTGTCAGGGGTAAACTGAATTTGGTAACTGCATTTATTAGGATCTATTAGTCAATGTTAATGTTTTCAGGGGATTCTCTCTTCTTTAGTATTTCTAGAACATTAAATTTATCACTGAATACAAGTTACAGCTCATCTGTACACAGATATAGAGGCCTAAGAGGCCTATGTACTTACATTATCAAGACTATTGCCTTTTTATTATAAAATTTTTAACCAGTGCAAAAACTCATATATTGTCATATTACATTGTGAATAGTCACGGTAGAAAGAAAATGTTATTCTTTAAAGCTGCAATGTAACTTAATTGGGTTAAAAATAAACAAAACTGTTATTGACCAAGTAAATGTTCAACACAATCTCTTTCCTTTACCCAGGTTCACAACGTTAAGTTATAATTTATAATTTGAGCTGTCGGTCTGATTTCCTGGGAAATGTTTGGCTTCATTTCACTGCAATATACCTAATGAAAAGTGTGGTGGCGGTAGAGACGTGAAAATTATGAATTGCTGCTTTGGGTAAAAACATTTTTATAACAGTCCCTCATATATCCCTGACATATCTCTCACAACAGTAACAGAACATTTCTAAGCAACAAAAATAATAGCTATTAGTGCTGCGTAGTGATACTAGCAGTAGCTTGGTTAATAAACCACAGCCATTGATAAATCAGCATCAAGGACCAGAACTCACCAATTCAGAATAATATATTTTATTTAATATAATAAGGAAAATTTTACATTTCACATTTGTTTTAAGTTTATCTTAAACTTCTAGATCTAGGCATCAATACCACCAACACTGGTTTGGAATTACAAGCAACTATGACAACACCGCGAATCCATCAAACTACCTGACAGGCCTGTGGAGGGAAGAGGGGACATAGATAACAAGTAGCTCATAGTCAGACATAGCACACTTATCGCCTCTCACTTTCTGACAGAGCCCTTTCTAATGCCACAGCCTGGAGAAGTTCCATGGCAGACATGAGAAATAGATCCCTGTCAGGGAAAAGATACTGGGAGGACAAAGTGTGTCAGGTCAGCACCTGAGGAAAGCTGCCATGGCACAAACCCAGCCTCTGCCACTGAACAGCACTGAGAGCCTCCTGCGGCAGACAGGAGAGAGCGATGACCTATCCCTCTGCCCCTGATGGCCTTATTAAAGACATCCACTACCACAGATTGACTCACTGTATGTAAATAATTCAGATGTTCAGTAAGTGCATCCAAACACTGGTTGGATTGTTGTGACAGCAACATGTGCATACCGTAAGAGCAATCTGCTAGTTTGCAACATGGGACATGGGTTCGATTAATCATGCTTTGCTTGGAGGGTTTCTGTTTGGACGATGTCTCTCTAATATTCCTTCTCATCTGTAAATTTAATAAACACACAACATTTTAAATATCGCCATTTTCCTCCCTCATTATCAAATAATGAAGTTGATAAAGACATTCAGGTCAATTCAACATGGTAATTAATTGATAATTTTATCTTTGTTTGTAATCATACTAATTCCACATTCTTTATTACAAAATTAAAACTGGCGGTCGGCGTAGATCTATCAGTCACGTTAGGCTGCGTCTGCTCATCAGAGCTAATTTGGGTGTGCGTTTAATACTTCCATAAGCAAAGAGAGAAAATGTGGCCTATTAACGATTGCCTGCTGACAACAGGACAGAAATATTCCTTCCCAGCTGTGAAAGCTGCTTTTTTTTGTCAACCAAATGAACATGTCATGCTTCACCTGCGTTACCAACAGCATTGCCAAAAGTAAATGAACACCAACACAGCAAACGTGAGTTAAGCACAACAGAAGCGCTTTTCCTCTGGGCTGCTTAACTCATTATGTTTTAATCTGTGGCACCCAACTGACACCCCGCTAGTAAAATAACTATACAGCTTTTATTCAATACTTGTACCCGAAAGTAAAGAAAACAAAATATCAGATAAGTCAAGACACATTTGTGAGTCTTATTTCTATGCTGTAATGGGACCCACATGTAAAAGTGGCACAAAAATACACCTGCTTTAAAAACAACAACAGTTCTGGAGGCTTGGGAAACCTACGGCTGGTGGAATGAGTCCTCTATCAATCACAGGTGAAGAGGAGAGTGCAGAGACTGATGTGCAGGAGAGAGAGAGAGAGAGAGAGAGAGAGAGAGAGAGGAGCACCCATCCTTCACCTGTTATAATTAGCCCTGGCCTTTTCACAGGATTAATTAAAACAAGTTTCTTTCCTCATTTTCCCACAAGGGATGACCTGCAGTGATAGAACTATAGCCGAAGAGAGAAGATGCAGAACGGATGAAGTATGCAGCGATGTCTACGGATCCCTCGCTCTTTCTCCGAGGATAATGCCTCTATTTTTCTTTTTGCTGATCTGTTGACCCTGCTGACTTCAGCTTTGAGGCCTCACTCACAACTCACTCAAATGGGATCAGCCTATCTACTAAAGATTTATGAGATGACCTCTTTATGTCAGTGTGTGTTTGCACACACACATACTTCCTCCCTTTTTCTCTCTCTCAGGTATGAGGGGTCTTGTTATCCTCCCAGTGGCTGCAACGTTGCATTAATATGGTTGTTTTGAGAGAGAGAGAGAGAGAGAGAGAGAGAGAGAGAGAGAGAGAGAGAGAGAGAGAGAGAGAGCGAGAGCAAGCAAGAGAGAGAGACCACTGCAGGGAGGAGAAGAGGAGAGGGAAGGATAAGAGGCCTGATGAATCTCTTCACCTGGGTGGCTAAAAGTGGAAAGGAGGACGAGTGGACCTTGAGCAGCATGGGGGGAGTGTTGGACTTATGATGGATGGTGAGGAGCTGCTGTGTCTGGATCAATGCTGTGAGCTCTGCAGTGTGGAACAGGTGAGAGAAAGATGAGGAATGAGCAGGGAAGTCTGGCATGGCCGTGCGGTTTGCCATTTCAAAGCACACAGATAGTTTTCACGCCCACATACGCTTGTGCATAAAAACACACACATTAAAAAAAACAACCTATTTCCAACATCCTCAATGTGTCTTGTCTGCCCAAGCCACTTGAGAACAGCTAACTCGGTTAGTCTTTCCTCGCCCCTCTTCTTCATGACTGTGTGAGGAGTGGATGCTTGGACTGAACTGATATGTTCATTAGCGCTGAGTGATGCCCCTGGATGACTCTGGCAGCTGCCTGGCCCTTTGTGACAGCAGAGTGGAGAGTGTGAGCCAAGCAACTAATCTTTCACTGACAGACAGCCGGACAGCCACTCACTGCTTCACTCTCAGATGCCAGACTGGAAAATTGCTGAATTTTACAGTTCTTCGTAAACATACCAAGATGTAAAAGTCAAACCTTGTATCACGTATTATGGTATGTACATGATACATGAAAATTATGGTAGTACTATGGTACATATTTAAAAATATGGTAAAAGCGTGATATTCCTTGAACTAACACAATTGTACATGAACAGTCGTCGACCAGTACAGTTTTTTTCTGGTTGATACTGACAATGGTATTCACAGAATAGATATATAATAAAATTTAAATACAGCACATAATTTACATACAGTACATTTGTGAAGTACACAAAGAAATATTAAAAAATATAAAATGTGCACTACCCATAGACATAACTGTCCATCACTGTCCATAGCACAACATTTTATCACACAAATATCATCTACTGCCAATCTCAAAATGGTCAGATAAGCTAATTAATCATTACCATGCTACAGTATGATGATATCATCATCTGACACAATTACTCAGCCATCGCACTTTCCTTCCAAGAGAAATATCAGTTTCAGCTTTTCATTAGTCAAGACAGTGAAAGTGAATGACAAATCCTCACAGTCACACAGATGTATTAAAACAGAGAGAAATCGAGTGGCAGATGATTGTCATACAGAAAACAGTCTGTTGGTGAGACAACGTAGGACAGAGGGGAAAAAGAGAAAAAGTGAAGGGCTTGGGGAAGATATACGACTCACTGGCCTGCCACGTACAGCAGATGTTGTTGCCTATTGAGCTGTTAATTTAACGGAAGTTTATTGAATAGTAATTAGGAGGAGCTCACTTACCATGATAGAGGAGACGTCTGCTCTGCAAGCTAAACACTCCTTTGCCCTGTCGTCCTCCTCTGTTTCACTCCCCTTCAACTCACATTCACGGTTGTTTATCACCTCCTCCTACAAAAAAATAAAAAGTTTTTAGAAAAAGTTTTTTTTAGGGAGGTTTAAGCTTTTCTTCTCATTAAAATATGGTAAGGATATATCTGTGGACTATAGCTAATAACAACTTGCACTATGTGAGGTGAACAAAATACAATAATCCAAGATATTACTCAAAGCACTGTGGTTCCCCAGATAAAACAAATTTTATTATTCCACAATGTTATTATTTGTGGACACCTTCTTAATGCTCTATTTATCAGGGTGAGAGGGTGCGGAGGAAAATCAATGTTTAATCAGCAGTGCGCTGTTTGCACAGGGCACGAATTGAGATCCTGTAACCCAGGCATACTCTGATTTAACTATCTCAAGAGTCTCTAATCAATCAACATCTAAACTCCATAGAACACAGTGCCAAAGTGCATATGACCCCATCTCTGTTTACAACAACATACCCAACACACAGAGCGCTCTTTGTGTGCTAAATGGATAGACTAGCTTCAGTGGTTCAGCTTGGGAGGGCAATATAAATTAAAGATTCTAACAGTGTTGACTTTCCCTTCAGCTTGCGAGTGCGGTTGCTACCCCACTAACAATTTTAGGTTGTAAGAACATTTCCATAATATTTCCATAAAATGTTACTTTTAATTTTCTAGGAACGTTCTAAATGTGAAATGTTTTAGATACTATAAATAATGTTATTGCTTGGTTATAAGAACGTTGTTCAAACTTTTACATTTTGTAATGTTTTAAAAAAATGTTCCACTAACTAACTTAACATCATTTTGAAATACAACCTTGAAACCCTGAAAAAAACATTTTTGATAACTTGAGAACTTTGAGAGGGAACATTAGCCAACGTTCATAGAACGTTCTCTATTTGCTGGGTATTTGCAAGCATGTGGGGTTCAGGCACCTGGTCTCTGTCATCACTCTAATATGGACTCTGCCAGCTCCATGCGCTCACATGAACACAAACATATGCTGCCATTGTAATGGAGATGAGCAGCAGCGATGTCTCCCTCCTTCCTTTCAGACAGCAGCCAATGGGAGACCCCCGTGGAGGGTCGCAGGTCAAGTGGGAGGCTATTGTGATTGGTGGGCTCAGGGGAAGGCCTTGAGGATGTGTGAATTAGGCTCATCAGCACGAGGTCACGCATGTTTGAAAGAGTATGTCTGACCCCTTGTGTGTCTTCCAGCCCCGACAGCTTCATCAGGGTTGGATCTTATAAATACAAAACAGAAGAGTCATGAATTTTAACATGCCCAGAGGGCCAAAGAAGTTAACAAAACTAAACCCGGTAAACTGTTTTTATCATCTGTCAAACACTCATTTGATTTACACACAGTCCCACTGGGTATTAACTGCAGTGGACTGCCTCTGAATGAACTTCAAATTTATATTTTGGTCTAAAACACTTAGCGTAAAGCTTAATTATCTTAAACTTATTTCATAATGGAATAATATTTCATATATAAAAAAGAAAATTAGTCCAATAGTTCAGGATGCATTTCAATGTAATAAAATCTTGGGAGACTTATTTATTTTAACTGTTTATATTTTTTCAATTCAATCAAAACAAAAACAATTAATTAAATTTAATTCAAATATAAATGTGCGAAACTGAACAAATTTAAATTCCAAAACACTCTACAAGGTGGTAAACATTCAATTGTAATTTTAAGCATTTATTTTTACTTGACCCTGTAAGTAAAATAAATTAAAAAAATTTAACAATATAGTCAGGTTGATCATAAGTAATGTATATTTTTGCTTTTAAATTTTGAGAAATATTGAGCTTATTCATTGCGAACATAATTTTAGATCGGTTGCCTTTAACCTACAGTATATAGTACTTATTAACGATAAATTAACAAACATTAATGTCTTTTTTTTTTTTTAAAGAGAATCATTTCTGCACAACACCACAGCAATATTTTTTAACTTCCAACAACCTGACAGGCACAGAAACTGCAAAACGCACCAAAAGTGAGAGATGGAAACATAAAGAAAACAAATAGCCACATAAGAGTCAAAAGTCTTAAGCAGGCTGTTCCAGGCTAAACATTGATTTTAAATAAAACACTGGATGTCTGCAGCTACTTGAAGCACATTTCAAAATGTCACATTTCTGGCCTGTCGTGCTCCCACTGGCTTAGAGCTGTTTAGCTGCTCCACGCCACAACAGCAGAGGCTAAAATGGCCTGCCTTAATACCACATCAGTCTCTCATTGATTTCATGTTAGTTGCTCAGTCCACCTTTTCGTCTTGAATCAATTTGAAAATAAAAGAAAACCAGAGGCGAAAATAAGCATGAGGGGTTGCAACCTTTGATCCCACTATAATTGAAAGGAAAGGTCAACGCTTACCAACACCATAATGCATAATAATGTTGCAATGATTTCTCATTGTCAGAGAGATTATGTTAATCGTCTGAGGCTACTCAAAGTAGTGTAAGAACAGATATTGTTATGAAGAGGTCATTTTCCAGCTAACAGGAAACATTCTCTAAATGTTCTCTCAAAGTTATCAAAAAACATTAGATTGTTAGTGGAACATTTAAAAAATGTTACAGAATTAAAAAAATGTTTGGATAATTCTTATAACCAAATAATACCGGTAATACAATATCTAAAAAACTGGACGTTTTGAACATTCCTAGAGCATTCAAAAAATATTTTTAATGTGTTTACTCAATGGAAATGTTCTTACAACCTCAAACTTTTAGCAGAGTTGGGTGTACAGGAATTCAATTGCCCCACAGAAATATTATCTTAATCTTAAAATCAACTTCAAATGCTTAAGTTTAAAATTCTGATGCACAAATACACAAGCACTGTAGGTAAAAATAAGCACTGATATACTAAATTAATCACTCAATCATACAATCCACCAGTCAAATCAGTGCCTACTCTACTGCCCTCTAGTGAACAGTGCAGAGAGCAACACACTTCCTTCCCCAAGCACAGAATAAAGCCCTCAGTGTGAACCACAGAGGGGGGTTAAAACCTCCTTTAGCACCCCTAAATATGCACACAATGATTTCCTATAGAACTGTTTCTAGAGAACTTCAGATCTGATAAAGGTAAGACTAAGGCAGATGGAGCAGAAAGGCAGATTGGAGAACAGAGAACATTAATAAGAGACAGCCATTTAGCTTTTAGATACGCACACACACACATAGACGGGAAGTTGATGAATGAAGTTCATCTGAGAAGTGACGTTGAGCTGATGTAGTTAAATGTCAGCTGAGTGACTTTTAGTGGGAGTCTTTTCTCTGCATGGCTGAGGGGATGAGAGGAGGCTGCCCTGGCTTCCAGTCGGGCCTCTTCCTCTCCACAGCTCAACTGCTTGTAATGAATCATTGGCCAACACAACATCCACTCCCCTGAAAGAAAAAGGGAGCCCCTTGAGCTTTAAAGCAGCATCCATCTGCACATAAGTCTCCTCCTGCCACTTCAGCTGCAGCGAGTAAAACAAATGTGGCTGGTCATCACTGCCATTCGTGCTTTAAGGGCCTGACGAGAAACGACTGCATGTCCCTCCCTCCCTCCCTCCCCAGCTAGTGGCCATATCTCCATTTCAATCTCTCTCTCTCCCTCTCTCTCGTTGCAGTAGAGCCCAGGCAAGAAATCACTCCCATTCAGGCAAGGACACAAACTCCCATCACACACACACACAACATAAATATCTCTAGTGCTCTGGATAGCTCTGAGATTTATTCTGCTGCCAAGCCAGCAGAAAATTGACTTGTTTCATGGAGGCAGGCTATTGACACTCTACCATCGGGAGAGTTAGAGAGAGAGAGAGAGAGAGAGAGAGAGAGAGAGAGAGAGAGAGAGAGAGAGAGAGAGAGAGAGAGAGAGAGAGAGAGTGTGTGTGTGTGTGTGTGTGTGTGTGTGTGTGTGTGTGTGTGTGTGTGTGTGTGTGTGTGTGTGTGTGTGTGTGTACGTGTCCTTATGTGTGAAAGAAAAAGAGAGGGAATGAAAGACAGAGAGACAGCAAGAACACAAAGAAGTGAGAGGGTGAGACGGGTGCCCCTCCATTACTGGATAATGTAATCATCAGGGTGGGAAACGGCAATGAGTAAAATGGTACAGCTGACATTTATATAAGAGGATATTGATGACATAAGCTGAGGAGGCAGACGTCCTCCCCTCTGCTCCTGCGGATTGATAAAGAAGCTCATTTAGCCAGTATATCATTCCTTCCCCAGAAGAGCAGGGCGAACTGCTGGGCCTGGAGCGAGGCGTGAAGGCGGGGGTAGACAGGAAGAGACAGCAGATAAATAGGCTCAGTTCTAACCATAACCTTTCCAGGCAAAAAAGGGCGACAGAATGTGCACTCTTTTTTAGCCAGTGTTATAAGGCGATGCAGATTACATGGGTGATGTACAATGTGAGGCTTTGATACTGTCTAATTTCAATTGCTTTTACGCAGGGGCCAAAAATGAACTGTTTGTCAATAGTGATTAAAACTGAAAAAAAATTACTATATCTATTACTGTAGATTTTAATTTTGTTCTCAAAACAACACTGCTGTTCACAAACTAGGTCAGGGCTCGCATTTTTTGGGGAAAGTAATGCGTTTTAAAATGTAATTAGTAATTAAAATTAAATTAACTTTAAAATGAACAGTTTCTTTAAATACAATCCATTGCCAAAACAATGGATTGATATTTTTGTAGGTTATTTTCTACAATTCTACTTTGGCCTTCTTAAAAAACTTTTAGTACTGGTAATAATTTCTACCATGGTAACAGTCATCAGAAGACAATATTCCTTTAGTTGACAGTATGTTTTTGTAACTCTACTAAAACAACAACTTATGTCTTTGTAATTTACTAAATAACAAGTTTGCATTTGTGCCTTGGTGGTTGTTAATTTTGGACCCTGCTTTTAAACCTTTCAAAATTACAGAGCACACACAGTGGTGTGCTCCTGCGTGCAGCAAAAAGAAAAGAATGAAGGAGGGAGAGAAAAAAGACAGTGAGGGAGGAGAGAGGAAGTAGGTATTTCTCCCTCTGGCCCGGTTTAAGAGGAGTGGAGAACAGAGGATGGGCAAAAGATGGTGAGGTGAGCATGAATTTTTGCTGGAATCAGCATTCGCTCAGCCGAGAGAGGAGAAGTGCGGGACTATAATTTAGCCTGGGCACAGCTCAGGGCTCCTGTCAACCCTAAACAGAAACCCTGGTTGATCATTTGAGAGGTGCTATGCCCAGCACTTCTCATTAGATGTACTAAATCAGTGCGGAACTATAACAGTCTGAGCCAGACGTTTCAGGAACTTCAAAACAGTTGGTCAGTGCAAAAAAAAAGCCTTGTGGGTCGGATGTGCACTCTTTAGTTTCCTTTTCCTAAATGTGCTATCGAAATCCTTCTAAATTTGCTAAAAGGCATTCAACATGCTTGAAGTCGTGTTCTGTATCAACCCATGGCAAATAGCTCCACAGTATGGGGTCTCAGAATTTCACCATGACAAACCCATGAGCAACGAATCTGTAAAGACCTACTGCCTGTGAAGTCCAATGTTACTGGCTCCTTTACTCCTGCTGAATGCTGAAGACAAATGATACAGTGCTCAAACATTTAAATTGATATACTATATACCACTATAAATCAATGTGCTGAAATTACTAGTCTGGCAATCAATGCAACTACATACAATATTCAAGCAGAGAATCTTGACCAAGACCATACCTGTGCACACAAAGCTTAATTGCTGATATTGTGAAACACAATTATACTGCTCATTACCGCTTTGTATAAATTCATACAAAAGAATTTGACCTTATTAATATGCAAAAACATGCATTGTTCAATTATGTTAGGACACGTATTGTCACTGAGATTGCAGGAAGTCTCCTACTTTAGCCAAATTCAGTACTGGAGGTGACCAAATGTAGTAATTTCAGAACCACTGAAAAACATATCCATTAAATCTAAAAATTTTGTTTGGTCCTGTTGGCAGGATATATGTAGCAAATGGGTACAAATGCACACAAAAAATGCTGCAATATATACTGCTTGAAACAACTGAAAACACACGTGAAAACATCTGTTCTCCAAAAACTTGACTAATTCCTAACTTTCCACTGTTTAATGTAATGTTAACAAAAACCTCGTCTTATACTGTTAATTCGTTCCCTAGATTTAGATCTATACTTGTAAATGTAGCTTTTTAGACTAGGCCGTCTGAGCTTGTGGATTCTTTTGGGAAAATGAACACTCTTTTATGAGTCGCTTTGAAAAAAGTGTCTGCTACATGAATAAACGAAACTATAAATTCATGGAAAAAATGTGACAATCAATATTACTGTCAAATGTGACTATGACTAAGATAAGAAGTAAAAACACTCATAAGTTCATAAGTGTATGTGGTATCAAATGTTCATGCATTCAGACCTCTTCCCCCATGGAGCACTTGCATGCAAAATGCCACCAGGACAGATTTTCAAACAACCTCATGTTTCCATCACACTGGCCAGTGCGTGGTCACAGACTTGCCACAGACGCTTGACCTTTAGCTGCCTTTGTTGTAATTTAATAAGAGGCTCAGGACTGACACTCTAACCTAACACGGGCTGCAATACAACTCCAGTATATCTCTAATAGGCATGACTGCACCTCTATCATACCTCCTCACAGATAACTCAAATTTATTAAACCCCCTCTTCCTCTGTTTGTCTATAGAATTTCCACGGGGTGATGGCTGACATTTCACATTAATATAATGAATGAGCGGATGTGGTCTGAAATACTCCACATTTCCCTTCAAAGGCACAGATGACATCTCATTTGATCAGCATTCAAAGAGAAATGATTGACTATTTGGAAAGGCAAAGAAAAATGGTTTCAAATTAAGTCTGATGCTAAGCAAATACATATCGTAAGACTAAACGTACATATACATTACATATATATCATCATATATATCACATGACAACATATAGCAATGTATAACATACACATATCAAAACATTCCAAAACATTGTAACACATTCCAGTCACTCTTATGGTGATTACAAACCATATTAACAGTTGGATCCTAAATATTTGTTAGCTTTCTTTGCCAAATAATCAAGTCTTAATTTAGCATTTAATAGCACCAAACCACATTTTTCCAAAAGAAATTCTGCCTGCTTCCTAAACTTCAACACTTTTATCGATTCGGCACCAAATGTACTTCTCCTAACATTTGTTATCCTGCCTGTCATAAAACCTTTTTCCCTGGGTACAATATTTCCTCCATTATTTTCATTTAATTCTGTATTAAGACCACAGAACTGCACGTCTTGTATTGAGGTCAATCCCTTACACTGATGGAGTTCAGTTATTACTCATCAAACTACAGATCTAAAACACACACATAAGGATCGTTGAAACAACTTGTTTTTTGTTAAAACATTTTTAATGGTGTCAAATAATGTGCCCTGTAACCTTGTGGAATTGTGGAAAATGCAAGACTAACAAAGAAGTGTTGGTTTGATAGAGATTGTGTTAAGGCAGATTTTCTATGTGCTTCTTCATGTTGGATCAGCTGCTCTGGTGAGGCCCTAGGGTTAGTCCTGACTGATAATGTGGGTGCAGGAACTATGCCATATTGACCTTGCTGTTGGGTTTGGGGGGCTTTAAGCACTGCAATGTTGATGACTTACACCAGATCAAACATCCAGATGGGTTTAAAGAGAAAGGCAAAGTGCCACAGTCTAGACTCCGTCACTGAAACAGATCTGTGTTGCTTTGTTTGTTCAAACGGGAGTGGCAACTTTGTGATTTTGTTCAACTGACCCCTATTAACCTATGGACACCGAACAGACCTTTCTCACTCAGAGAGGGTCCACCAGGCTGGGAGATCTTTCTCCATACAAAAGTTTGACCCACTTTCTACCTCCTAATAAACCAAGAGTGGAACATCCACTTTACTAAAGTGCTGCTCATACACCCAGCATTTTCACATATAGGTATTAATATTAATATTAAAGGTGCAATCTTATACTTTTGCCTCTCTATCACCATCTCTCTTTGAAATAAAATTGCAGGGTACTTAACATACTTTTCTTCACATTTGCTGATGTAAAATTAAGTCACATTGACATTTACTGGTAAATTGTACCTGACAGCTCAAATGATAACCCGTTATTATAAATTTATCATTGATAACTGGCATAAGGGAAAGTGATCACATTGAACACTGATCTGTTATGTACTTGCTCAATAACTGATTTTGTTCAATTTTAACAAAAAAAAGTTACAAATTGCAGCTTTAAATATTAAAAACACATTTTCTAAATAAATATCAACTGACAATACAATTCAAGTTAAACTAAAATATAAAACAAATGCAATACATTTGCAATGAACTTGCACTAAACCTACATAATTTTAGTCAGTTGATATATTTTGCAGCTAATATACGTTACTGTCTGTCTTCTTGCCTGCACATGGGCATCCAAGGGGTTGTTATTTCTGCCATATATTTCACCATGTCAAAAGTTATCATATGACAGCCCCGCTGCCTTTGAATCAATCACCCTAATACTGTCACGTAACAATTGCTACAGATATCCAAGCTTGAATGCTGATCAACACATGGAAGTTGTAAGGAAGTTGTTCTACATGTGTGTCGCACAACAGGTGCTGGATTTTGCCATCAGCCCTAAGCCCAGATAAACACAGAGGCTACACAGAACAACGGAAGAAAGAGGCGGCTAAACTCACGCCATGAACATTTCCATTACATCCCCCAAAATACTGCTGTACAAGAAACTCGTGACTCAACATCTGAGTTTCTTAATCATTTATGACACAAAGAACCACTCCAGCACTGGCCAAATATACAGTGCATTCCATAAAATATTGGGACAGTAAAGAAAAAATTGCTCTTTTTTTCAAGTCAACAAACGTTATATGATTAAAATTATAATATGAGGCAAAAGTACAAAATGTTGCATTTTGTTATTTGGCTGTTAAAGCCAAATGTTTTACCAATTTAGAAGAACAACAGAGTTTCATGCCTAAATGGCAAAACTGGTTCAGAATTGTGTTTCTAAGTAATCAACTGTGTCCTGTCTATTCTATTCTGTGTCCTGTCAATCTATTCTTATGGTTCTGTACCCATTTGTCTTGCATCAGATATGACACATATAATCACAAAGTCATAGACCCTAAGGTGACAATGGCTACAATCTCATTTTGATCTCCATAAACTGCTGTGGTGAAATAGATACTGTAGCTTCACATAAGCCATAAGTTTGTGTATGTGGGGAAGTCACATGCACAAACATTTTTCTTCTTAAAAATCCTGCCACTCAGTTTTATGAGTTGACCCATTCGGGGTGTAAGGAGATTAGCAGGGGTCAGGGGTCACCGGTGCAAGATTCTGACACCAGCGTCACATTCTGGACACTTGTTAAGAACAGGGGCAGGATGTGAGAGAGGCCGAGAAGACGCAAAATAGAAATAGCATGTAAGCGGATAGCAAATGACGACTTCTGCCCATACCATTTGCTCACATTCTTTTTCAATCATTTGTGGCAGAGGATTTATATGGAACGCATTATAAATCCCAAGCAATGTTATATGTGCAATATTAATGATTTTGTCACGGAATAGCAAAAAAAGGCTGGTTTACATCACACCTTGGGCATTTTTTTCTAAATAATGCAGTTATTTCCTGCTCTGTCGCAATTATGTTGTCCACATGGGTAAAACAACAGAGCACAAAAATAACATTTTAACAGTGGTTTGAATGGCACATGAAGATCTGAATTTAGTGTTGTTATTGCAGCCCCACACCTCACGCAGAACAACATTGGCAGCAAATGTACTGAAATATTGCCCTTCCTTTGTTTGCCAAGTACTTTGCCATGGATGTGTACCCCCCCCTTTCTGTCACTCATAAAAATCATATTTAGATCCATATTTGTTCTCCTTAGCATATTTATGAGAGAACCTTGTGGGTATTTTTCTGCCTTTATAACACGGTCCAGAGACAAGGAGATAAGCTCATTGCCTCAAACCAGCGATCAGCCCAGCACTCTAGCATAACTTTCTCTGGCATTCTCCATCCATTACCCAGACTTAGCAAAGGGCCACTGCTGCTGTATTCCTACGTCAACACTTTGGCTTGCTCACTTGCTCTCTCTCTCTGCATTAACTATTCACATCAGCTTGATACACAGGCACTCATACCCTGAGCCATGTTATTATCTTGTCTTTTTTGTCGTTGCTGATCGGCTCTTCTGCAATAACAATCGTTGTGAATTATTCAGGCCTAGTTAGGCACAGAGCTCACCCTGACGCAAAACTCACATCATGAAGTCCATCCATCTCCACGCTGAAATATTGCTGCCAACAGCCGCTCCAACTCCAGCATCTTCAATCACACAGAGGCCTCTGTCAGAGTACGGCAGCCGGCAACTCGCTCGCATTCAGGCCGGACAAAGAGGTTTCATCAAGATCCCATAGACAAAACAAACAAACAGGGGTTAGGATACGTGGGGAAGTTCTTAAGGCTTGATGCTTTGTGTCAAATGTACATAAATGTGAACCTATAGTTCAAATCCTTCTTAAATTAAATTAGAAAAATGTTAATTACAAAAAAAAATGCAATGAAATGCATTAAAGCAATCCAAAAATTAATTCTAGTTTTCTAGTTGTTGGATAAACTAGTAAACTCTTTAAAGCCTATACACTGGCATACATTTAGACATGTACTGTATCAACTATAAAACAAAGGTACATTTTTACTGTAAGGGACAGATATATCTTTCATAAATGTCAGGTCACAGCAAGCCATCTTTTATTTCTTGTACAACAATGTATAAATCATTATCTTTTTAAAGCTAAGTTTTAAGGTATGAATATAGCTTAAAAAATATATATTCACAAGAGTAAAAAAATCCTACATGGTAAGTTAAATTTGTGTTATTCAGGCTCATCTGAAAGGTATTGTAAAACATAAAAGATGAAAGTCACATTAATCTTACTGCACAATGCTGTAGTTGTTGTGCAGGATACCTGTCATTGAGCTTGTTCCGTCACTTTTTAGTATTCTGTCCATAACCTCTCGATACTGTGTGCTTAAATTTGTATCGATCATCTTTCTGAAAGCACACATTAACTGCATGTTCCCCAAACTGCAACGTTCTGTCTTAACCCACACACACACAAACCACACACACACACAAACCACACACACAAACCACACACACAAACCACACACACACACAAACCACACACACACACAAACCACACACACACAGAAAGGTCTATCTTCTCCATTTTTCTAAATTACAGAAGTCTCTGTAAAGGAGCAGCCACCCGGGATAAACAATGTCAGGAACTTCAGCCTTTAGACACAAGTCTATTTCCTGAAAGCTTTAGGGTTATTAGGCACTCATAATGAAGCTAATTAGCAGGCTCAATTATTTTGTACGAAAGCTCATCAAAGAAACAATTGTGAGATGGAAACAGGCAAAACTGTTTTCTAAATCAATGAATGTGTCATTAACACCCAGTAAATTAAGTAATTTATCAGACGCTACAAAACAGGGGCAAGTATTTACATGAGATAGTCAGGACACACACACACAAATTAATATAACAAGATCTCGAATGACATAAACCACGTTTGGTCTTTTGCGTCTACGCTGTGCTTCCTTTAAAAAAAAGGAAGGAATTACATATGCCTCTCTGAAAAATACACTTTTCGGGCTGGTTCACACAGACCTCATTTTTGGGTGCACTGTTATACGTTTTTTTAATTTACTGTAACATCGGCTAGATTGACGGCTTTGATCGTAAGGCATATACAGTAACAGCTGTGTATCTTTTGTCTGCAACATGCCAATACTACAGCCAGGACGATTTTTCTTTCCTACTTCAAAAACAGTATCTTAATTCTGCTGGCTATAATGCTATAATGCTTAATTCTATAATGCTTCATGCATTAAGGGAGATTAAGACCCTTGCTTTCTTTGCTGCCTTTTCACCATTTCTTAGCAGTGTCTTACGTTTTAAACACGAGAATGTGTTGTGTATGAAATCAACTACTCAAACATCACACACTGCTTCAACATCATAAACGCAGTGTGATTCTGTTTATCAGATTACAACTAACTGGATGCTGTGATGAAATGCACATCTCCAGATTGCCTTCAAACCGAGAGAAAACATACAAAGAAAAAACACTGTAGTGGCTATTTAAACATAGACATGTAAAAAAATAAACCTGTATAATCATATATATCTATATATCTATCCATCTCTATATATCTATATATATATACACACACATATACACACACACACACACACACACACACACACACACACACACACACACACACACACACACACACACACACACACACACACACACACACAAAAAAAAAAAAAAACACACACACACACACACACAAACAAACACAAAAACACAAAAAAAAACAAAAAAAAACACACAAAAAAAAAAAAAAAAAAAAAAAAAAAAAAAAAAAAAAAAAAAAAAAAAAAAAAAAAAAAAAAAAAAAAACATACACACACATGTACGCATATATGTAGATAGATCTTTGTTCAGCCTTTTGACAACATTCACATAGAAGACCATAAATTATTACCAACTATTTATTGTAAAAATTAAATCGTTCGGCATACTTTCCACAAACACCCACACACAACAAGCCACAAAACCACATAAAGACAAAAAATGAAATGAAAACTCGTGTTGAATAAATTTTCTTTGTTTTTTAGGTATCAGTCAATGTTATTTAAAATTGGTAAACTATGAAAATGTTTTTGTTAAATAAACCTTCTTTTTGTGCAACCAAGTTTAACTATCATATTTGCACGAGACCAAGACAAATAAAGATCACAAATTAGTATAATTAAACAGCATTTGGAAAACTTACTAGATAAATAAAGGTGCATTAAAACTTGCATTTTAATGCATTCAATATTCAAGTTCTTTCATTATTTTTCATTATTGTTAGATTATCAAATATACTGCAATATTCTATATACTGCCAAGCTCAAGACAACCGCATGGCATGATGTCACATATTCACTGAGGGCTTAATATTTTCATACTCTACATTTAGATTTTAATAAATTTTGTTTCTAATAATTGCTTTAGTGTTTACCTTCTGCTGAATAGCAGGTCCCATCATGACAACTTACACCATACAGTGACATCCTTTGAAAACACAAACCAAACACACACTTTCTTCAAGCTGTTAGGATGCAAACTGTTTAATGGGAGCTCAGTTTCTGCTTCTTTTGATTTATTGTTACAAATTACCCATGTATTAGTAGCTCCATGCATTCAGCATTAGTTCACAAAGTCATTTTCAATAATCACAAATCTTAAATTGACTGATATTCAGGGGACCAATTTGGCCACTATGTGATCAAATGTGTTCTAGGATTAAAGCTCCTTTGTTTGAGTTCTTTGTGTTCTGAGAACTTTGAGAGACAAAAAGTGTAACAATCAAACCATAATAATGACAAACTTTGATAAAGTGAGTTGTTTAAGCCTGCAAAATCAGCAGGATGTATATGCATCTAGGCATCTTCATTCTGGGATCAGGCATGGGAAAGTAAGATCATCTGTTTTGCTCCAGCAGGTGGGAACCGCTGGCCTCAGCATTTTCCCCCAACCGAGAACTCATATTCTGGGGCACAGTCCCTCAAAGCGTGTTCACTGCACCACACGCATACATAGACACGCCAGCTCTCACACGCACACAGATTCTGTCCTCCTGAAGAATGCTTTCTCTGGTGTAAAATGTCTCGCTGTCTGTGCTAACTGTCCCGCAAGGACAGACCACACGTATTTAACACATCAACAGGAACAGAAATGTGTTCCAGAATTATGCGGTCATCCTTTCGACATGCTGAGCATGACGGGTTCTGAATGCGGTACAGTCCTACCATATCGTGTTCAATTGACACCTCGGTTCTCAGTGACGAACGAGTTCGGGAATTTCTTGTATCTGAAAGCTTTTTTTATTTGCTCATAAAAGCTACAAGTAAACAGAAAGCCTTTGTTTGAGTTACCCTATACTGATGACTTTACCAACCCACCATGTATTTTTGATACATACGATAAATACGCACTGATAACATTTTCAGAGTCCATTTAAAATAAGGGGTTTAGGACACATGGAATCCATTCAGGGAAGAAATGGCATGGAAATGGCAAAACTCAGGGGCACTGAGTTAGTGAATTGTGGGGATAAAAGGTGGGGATGGAGTTCCAGTTTAAAATGTACAGGATTTCCATCTTTTATCCACATAATATCCTTCAAACCCTATGCATATTTCATACATAAATATGTTGGTATTTTTTGCATCTATGGTTTTAAAATAAAAATATATCCACCCAGTGAATCTCAACCATTTCCACCACTGAATCAATTTAATGATGACAACAGCATTTAGTTCGATTACTCTCTAAATATGTGCCATTCTGTACCCTAATTAAAACAGAGACAACAGCTCATGTCCAGATATTATATGTTCTGCTACAGGATGCGATAAATTAACGAGATATTTAACTATACTTCAGAAAGTGAGTGTTGCTTGCCTGTGAAAAAGGGACTCCTCTGAGATCGTATGGTGTTGACATAGCATTTTTAGGCCTACAAACAACTCCTCTTTTATTATTAACATGATCAACAGCTCAGATATCATTTACTTTTTTGTCTAGCTTAAATATGCTTTGCAAACAAGAGCCATTGAAACAAGTAAAAAGATATACACAACCAAACAAACAAGTGCTTTAAAACAGACACATACACAACTATATCCCTCATTAGCTATTAGAATCCAATGAGAACACAGAACCAGGGGTAAACAGGTGACACAAACTGCTGACTGTGTTCCCATAGATGGTGAATAGTGTACAACTCGGCCTGCAATGAGACATCGTATAGCTCTAATTACAACACCCCAGGATGTTCTGACAGGTTTTATTTAAAACTCTATTTGATGATCCTAATTCCAGGTGCACAGTTTAATGTTGTGTTGTATGTATTACTTATGTATTTCGTTGACTAAATTTAACCACCATTAAAACCAGATGATCTGGAATAAACAGCCTAAATATTTATATTCTGTAGGTAAGTACGCACCAGTCCATCTGGCTGTAAATGTGCGAAAGGCTGTTACTGTTGTTTAGTTGGTAAAACATTACATTAGGCAGACACTTTTATCCAAAGTGACTTACAGTGTATTCAAGCTGTACATTTAATCAGTGTGCCTGTTCCCTGGGCATTGAACCCACAACCTTTAGCACTGCTAATGCAATGCTATACCAATTAAACTACAGGAAAACTATAGCTGTTCCTGTTGCTCAATTGGTAGGGCATTGATATCAGCACAGCAATTGTAAAAGTGCTATGCTGGTATCTATTTGTCTGTTCTCTTCGTCTCTGTGCCTGAAGGCTAATGGACGAGGGTTAATCAATGAGGCTTCATCTGACAGGAGCTGGACTGGTCAAGCAGGC